>CAWUFW010002315.1:0-1200000 GCA_963921515.1 Calotriton arnoldi | reverse complement strand
ATAATTAGAGTTGGATAGATAGATAGATAGATAGATAGATAGATAGATAGATAGACAGGTAGATAGATAGACAGGTAGATAGACAGACAGATCAATTATCAGGCAGGTAGGTAGATAAACAGACAGACAGTGATGGACAGACCGATAGTGATTAATAACAGGAAATTGAAATAAACAGCACAGCTTCAATTAGTAATACAATAGTTACATTTCTAAATAAGCACAACATGCAAGAGGACTGAAAGCAAAATAGAAAGCCATAAAAGCAAGACATACAGACTAAATTGGTTTACAAGTATAACTGTACTTCTCAATTAAAATACATACCAACATGAAATACAGGTGTGCAGATGTAAATTTGCTTCATTGTGCATACTAAATAGAGAATAACTTTATGAAGAACAGTTTTAAATGGACATAATGTGGTATGCCGGGAAATAGCAGCAGTCAGATACACTAAGACCACTCTAAAAGGAATTTACAAAATCATGAGCAGGAGACAGAAATTGATAAAGCTCGAATGTACCCTGTGCTCACATCAAAAACTCGAGCAACTGGCAGAAAGCATCTTGCTATCACACCAGACTCTAAACACAAAGGCAACTCTAAAACAATAATAAAGGAAAAACAAAAACATGGCACTAACGGGAAGTACCCAGTGTATGAATGTGCTCTTGGTGAAAGTTCAAAATGCGGTCACTCAAAGTGGAGTTAGCCAGTGGCTGAAAAAGGTTGACTCGTTGCCCCATTGTGTATGCTGTAGTGAGTTGGAAGCAAAATGTGACTGAAACTGCGGCAGATCAATGGATGAAAAAAGCTGGCTGAAAGTCCCATGAAGTAAGTAGATTACCCATATATCTTTAGTAAAATCAAATACCTTGGCTAACGCCAGACCTAAAAAGGCACCAGTAATGTCTGCATATGTAAAGTCCCTTTTAAGTGCACATCTGTAATCCATGTACAAACACTAGGAGCCAAGTGTAAATGTGTAGTCAATGCCAGGATGTTTTTACACCTTATTTTATTTCAGTACTAAATCTCTGCAATGTTTGCTGCTACAGCCTTGCACACAACCAATCTCTCTTGGACGCGTTCCTGGACAGTTACATTTGTAAAGACTAATTACGTGGAAGCTGCAAATCCCATTTTGAGCGCAACTCCTGTTTGATTCTGCTAATAACTAATAGGTCATCTTCTCGTTTTAATGGGCACAATTATAGTGCATGGGGACTTCTCCCAGTAACAGTTAATTTTTAAAAAAAAATGTTCAAATGCTCTTCACATTTAAACTTCAGTTTTCATGTGCGTGTAACTTTAGAACCATTTACCAACTCACCTCAAAATTTGGTAATCACGAATCGTGTCTGGGTGAGCTTCGGCAGGCCAGGTTAAATGCAAATCCTCCAAATGGAGAAAAGTTAAGCGGTGGTTAAAAACACTGAACAGGTTTACACCAACTTTGACTTGAAGGAAGAACTTCTCACAGGAAGCTAGTTTTAGTACTTCCATTCAGTAGTTTTTCAAATACCCACATCTGTAAGAGCAGTCAATATGGCTTTAAAATTTTGACATTTAGTTATCTTGGTCATTAAACTAGCAAGCACAAAAGTTGCAAGTTCTGTTAATCATATTTAAATTTTTCATGAATTTTGATGGGCTGATAAAGGACTACAATTATGCTTTTTTCCCCCGACATCTTGGAATTCATGCATGTGGCCAAACTCAGTTCTGTGACATGGAAATCAATGTTTCAGGGAGAAAGCCAGGTATTTCGACTGGTCTTAGGCCACAACAAGAGGTAGATAGTTTACCATTAGCATGGAAAAGTGCTCTAAAAGTGAAGCATTTGAACAATGATGAATTCACAAATTCCAAGTGAATTGAGAGAATGCTGCTAACATTTTGTATTTTTAGGCATTTTGAAAAATGTACGAGTACACACCCAAAAGTTAATACATATATAAGTAATCAGTGTAAGCAAGGGTGAAGGACAATACTCAGATGAGGGGCATGCATGCTAGTGGTTGGAGGCACAGGCGGCAACCTTGCATTTAACAACTGATATTTCTTTTTTTTTTAACTCTGTAATTTACTTTAAAACACAAAGTTACAGCGATGCTATCGTTTCGAAGAGAAACTTAAAAACTACTGAAAATCACCATTTATTGCAACTTGTGCAACATACATATGGCAGTAGAAATGTGGCTGAATAACACTTTATTTTTGAGCAGCTGTACTAATAAATACACATTTGCTGTAACATAAATATCTCCAAACCTACGCACAGATTTCAAAGGCACATCGCTGAATAAAGTTTTAATTTGCCAATTTTAGTGTAATTCCCTACAGTGTTTTTGCTGTAAAGCACAGCAAGGCTTTCTATGGTATTAAAATGTGCAGTATGAGGTGGTTTAGTTTTCAGAATTATGCTGTCTAGATTGTTAATGATCCATAAAGTCAAAACAAATGTTAACTATGAACATTGACAGACACATAACATGGTATAATGAAGAGGAAAAACAGAGTTGAATAGCCCCTTATTCAGGGGACTATGACTGACAGTAATGAGGATTATGAGTAAGTTACCAAAATGATGCTTATACTGAAACTTTATGAGCAGCACCTTCAGTTCAATCTCCAAACCAGGCTGCAACAACCCCTTCCCCCTATACAAACGCTATGACAAATGTGGAATACTGTGAATACTCCTCATCTAAGAACTGCATATCGGCCTTGAAGTTTATACCTGCACCTGTTCCCAAAAAATAGAATGATGCACACAGTTCAACTGGCTGTTGTTGCCCTGGGCAACCATGCTTCCAAAGCAGGCTCATTTTAATATTTATTAAAAGCTTAATTCAAAGGTGATTTTGCACTTTTAATAAATAATTCAAGTAACTTATATATCTTATATATATTTTATACATGCATCTTCTCCCAAAAGCTAGAGTGACACCTGCAGTTCAACTGGTTGTAGTTGCCCTGGCAAACATGCACCCAAAGCAGTGTCAATGATGCATCCATTCTTTTTCATAAACTAAGATGAAACTCAGAAGCAGCCCTTCCATAATGTAGCATCAAAGTGAGAAAGTGTACCTTTTTGCATGGTCACCCCGAATTTATTTTGGGTTGATGCTGTTGGCTTTTTAGTCTCTGCTATGTGATACTGCTGCTTAGGTTCCAGTGCATCTGCTCTGACCCCTTAAAACACAGGTTAATTGGTTAACTCCCAACTGGATTTGTTATGCGTCTTACAATACCATAGTATATTGTGCAGAGAATACACCTATGGCATAGAAAATTAAATATCAGGTTTGGACTGCAGCACTTACTGTGCCATCCACTAGTGTGACAAGGTAAACATGGATTCAGGCCTACTAGTGAAGCCTAACTGCTGCTGTTTATACCTGTAGCCTGACCTGTCAATATTACACGTTTGACAGAGGAAAAACCATCCTTTTAAATATTAATTAGTCACTCCTATGTAGGCCTCATAGCCCACAAGGAAAGTGCACAGTATTTACAAATGGAACATGTAAAGATTTAATGACAGATTGCCTCACCACTGATAGGCACCTTACAGCTATTTTCATTGTAGAAGGCTCTGGCAGTCCTACGAGAAAACTATAGTACAAATTACAATAATAATTCTGTATCCTGGGTATGTAAACAGATAGAAAAATGATTCAACTACTCTTTTTAATATTTTTGAAAAGTTCAACTCAGTGGTGAAGTTGGATTTTTAATAAATATTTAGTTAAAGTAGCTTTTAGAAAGTTAGCTTTTCCCTGACTACAATTCCTGAAGGCTGCTTTACAATAGCTCTCCAGTAGCTGTCAATCAAGTGTTTGACCTTAATGAGGTGTGGAAATTGTTCCCAGAGCAGGGTCTGGCTCTGGAGAGGTGCTTTACTTCCCCTGGCAGGAATACCAGTTGTGGTGGGCCAAGGACCTTAATTTACTTCAAAGGGGCCTGCCCTGTCGCAAGTAAATGTTAGGTGACACATAGAAAGGGCCAGCCATTGTACCAACAATCAGACTGGCACCAAATCAACTCAGAGGAAAGCCACTTAAAGAATGGTTTGAATGACCACAGAGGAGGAAGCTGATCATGAATTCATGCCTAGGTTGTAATATGGGCTCTGCACAAGAAGAGAAGAGTTTCCCTATCTTGGATATTGGGGAAAAGATGCCCTGTAGGATTGTTTGCAGTGGGAAAAACAGGAACTGCTGCAAAAGTGAGTAGGGTTACCCTTAGGAACTTTTAACTCATTGGTTAGGGAAGAGCCAGGAGCCACCCTCACTCACTAACTGGAGCAGGCACACATTTGGCACACCAAGGCACCATTCTGGACCTGTGGAAGAACAAGAGAAAGATTGCACCTGCTATTTGAGACTTTTAGGAGACCTGAAGGGCTAGACCTGTTACCACTTTTACCAAGGACAAAGAAGTGGTCTACAAGGATAAATTGACTTATCTCTGGTGTGGCTACAGGGACACACCAAGTTGCAAAAGGCCTTTCTCCTGAAATTACCAGCTCACCAGTAAGCAACTGGACCTGGACTGGATCCTGCTGTTGGCCTCTGCCTGACACCCTGAAAGTATTTATGTGGCCCCTTTCCAGTCCTGTACTAAGTGTACTAAGGTGGTTGTTTGCACACCAGAAAAAGGTTTGGAATCTTGAGAAAAATCTTCCTCCAGAATTTAAGTAGGACCCACCGGAAGAAGTATACCAGCGGCAGTTCCTTAGCATCAGATTGGATTTCACCTTTGTCCCACTCAGAGATCCCTGCATCTTTGAAAATATAACCAAATCCCATTCGGTGTTGGGACTTGGAAAATTTTCATCAAGTAATTTCTAAAGCTCCACAGTGCCAGCAGGACCAACCTGCTTCATGTATCCGGCCTTTGGTGCCATGGCGGCTACTGTTTCAGCTGTGATCCACAAGGGGAGGATTTGTCTTCTCAAAAAACTGACAAAGTCCCTTTCTGCATTAGGGCTTAGAGGAAGTTTCAATGCTTTTGTTCCAGAAAGTGACAAATTCACTTTCTAGACTGGAACTAAAAAAGGGTTCAAACTTCTTGACTTTCACAAGGACCGATCTACTCAGTGTATCCAACTTGAGCTCCATATTGATTGGTCTGAAATTCCACTTGGTCCCAGTCTACTTTGACCAATGACTTACATGGGGTACTTTATTTTTATGGTGCTTTTTCCACTCAAATCTTTAAAAATGAATACGTCTGGTTCCCCTTATTGCATTTTTGTCATTTTGCTTATTAAAATTTTCTAACTTTTTATGAATTAGAGTGGGATTTTTATTGTTTTTTTCTTTGACTTTTTAATTGCTTTGGACTTTTAAATGCTTTACACATTTTCTTTAAGTTAAGCCTGTTTGCTTTGTGCCATAGCCACCAGGTGTTAAGTGCAGGTTTACATTTTTTTTTTTTTTTTTTATATATATATTTTTTTTTTAAGCCATAAATGAAACAAACATTATATACATGACATTAGAAGGGTAGACAAAGAAAGAAAAAAAAAAAAAAGTAAGTAAAGATAAAGAGACAAAAAGAATGAAAATCTGGTACCTTTGAAACCAAGAGTAAAAGACATAAAAGAAAATGAAACACTGTCATTGGTTAATAGCGCCTTATTGCTCCCATAACTGGTCAGTCCAAATCCGATTAAATTTCAACCAAGAACGCGGTCCTCTAGTTTTAGCCAAAGCGACTTCCATTTCATGAACCTGTATAAGTAGGATTCATAATTCATTAACACTAGGACTGATAGGATCTACCCAAGCTCTAGCAATACATAACCGGGCACACACATAATAATAGTTGCCAGGAGATTCCAGTTACTAACAACCCCACTTCTGATCCCCAGAAAAACTTCTTTTGCAGTGAGCTGATAATTAGGGCCCCTGAGTGGACTGAGAATACTGGTGACCCCCCTCCAGAATACTTCGAGTTTAGGACAATCAATAAACATATGCCTAAGTTCTGCCGCATATAGCCAACATTTTGGACAATATGATTTTCCCGTATTACCAGAAGCCCATTTAGATATAACCGCCGGAGTGTAGTACAACATGTATACAGCCCGATGTTGTTGCAACTTTAAATTAACTGATGTTACCCCTTGATCAAGTACTTCCATACTCTCCCAAATGTCCTCAGCGGTTATTTCAACCTGTAGGATCCGGCTGAGTTTAGTCGCGATTTGTAAGCTATCATCGATAGCCCGGGCCAAAACTTTTTGATACACTGAGCCAATTACCCCCCGACCGATGCATGTATATATTCCGGTCAGTATTTCCGAGGAGTTTGTCAATGTTAATAACTTCTCGCCCATATAAAATAATCCCTAACCTGTAGGTATTTAAAGAATGTTTTTTGCGAGAGACCAAATTCATCCTTAAGTGCAATAAAATAATTAAACCCCTGTCCATCATAAAGTTGGCTGAGTCCGGTGATGCCCTTAGATTGCCAGTCTTTGCCAGTACGATCTTGAAATATGTTGGGTATCATTGGATTGCCCCATAGCACTGTATATTGGTGCTGCGCCGGGAAAAAGTATTGCTTACAGATGTCAAGCCAAATCCGATTTATGTCTATAATTAACTTAAACTTTACCCGCTTGAAGTAATTGGGGTCAGCGGTTTTATACAACATAAACCCCACTATTGGGCCACAAGCAAGCTGATACGGTAACAATGTTGGGCCGGCATTCAGTCTGCAGAGCAGACCACGAAGCCGAGCGGCAAAAGAAGCCCAGAAATAGAGCGGAAAGTCTGGGAGCTTAAAACCTCCCTGTGCATATGATAATCTCATAAACTTGAGAGCCCGCCGGGCACGCTTATATGCCCATATGAAACTACCTATAACACTATTCAGTTTCTTAAAAACGGACGGGGGGACACATAATGGTATAGAGCGAAACAAGTATAAGAATTTAGGGAGGATACTCATTCTTATAATGTTACACCTCCCATAAATACTTAGTGGTAGTCGATGCCAGCTATGCAATTTGGCTGCGACACTTTTCAAAAGAGGATCGTAATTTAATGTAATAATATCATTGACCTGGCTACAGATGCATACCCCTGGATAAACTGCACACCGGGTAACCCCCAATGTTGTAGGGAGAACATCAGATTGAAAATTAACAATTGTCTGGGTCTTGGTGACATTTAGCTCATAGCCAGAAAAGGATCCGAATAACTCAGCCTCTTGCATAATGTGTATGATGGCGTCAGCCGGATTAATGGAATAGACCGCAATATCGTCGGCATACCCTGTAACC
Source organism: Calotriton arnoldi (assembly GCA_963921515.1). Classification (NCBI taxonomy): domain Eukaryota; kingdom Metazoa; phylum Chordata; class Amphibia; order Caudata; family Salamandridae; genus Calotriton; species Calotriton arnoldi. The sequence continues at coordinate 1,192,694 of CAWUFW010002315.1, read as the reverse complement.
TTGAGTTCAATACCATTAAGACTAACGGGGGAGATCATTCCGTTAAGCAGTAAGTGTCTTATATATCGCTCTATGTAAAGAGCAAATAACAAAGGTGACAGGGGGCATCCCTGTCGCGTCCCGCGTTGTACATCAAAGTTAGCAGATGTCAAGCCATTCACTTTGATCCTAGCAACCGGGTTCTTGTACAGTTTTTGTATCACAGAGATGAACTTGGGGCCAAAACCAAGTGACTGCATAGTAAGCCATAGGGCCTCCCAGGCCACTCTGTCAAACCCCTTTTCCGCGTCAAGCATAATCATGCCCATTTGTATATTAAGTTTACTCAACACGTCGAAAGTCGCAATAGCAGTGCCTATATGGCTCGTTGTATCTAATCCAGGAACAAAGCCGTGCTGCTGTGCAGATACCAACTTATGGATAAAGGGAGCTAAGCGGGAAGCCAGGATTTTAGAAAAGATTTTGGCATCTGCATTAATAAGTGATATTGGACGATAAGAGCTTCTATCATCAAGCGTTTTCCCTTTTTTAGGGAAGATCACAATGTTACTTGTTCTCCATGAGTCAGACGCATTGCCCCCATTAAAAATACCCAAGCTGAGCTGCAGATAGACCGGTGCCAATAGGTCCTGAAAAACCTTATAAAATTCAAGCGGGATGGCATGATTGCCAACCGCTTTACCAGATGGTAAGGACTTAATAGCGTCCTCCACCTCAGCCAAAAATATGTCTTTTTGCAATTCGTCATCATCCAGGTAATCCAACCAAGGCAGATAACTCGCCTGCAAATATTCAAAGCAGGTATGTTGACAGAATGAGGAAACAGCTGTATATAAGTCAGCATAATACAGCCTGAATTGCTCCGTTATGTCAGTTGGCTGAATAAATGACTTACCACCCTCCCCTCTGATAATTTGGCATTGGTCCTGGCCTTTTGATCGGCAATCTGAAGGACTAGCACCCGTCCCACCCTCTCTCCATATTCGTATTGCGCAGATTTATGTTTATGATATATAGAAGCGATCTTATCCATTAAACCCCTATTGATTTTAGATCGTATTTTTAGCATCTGAAGATAGATTGCCTGCGCACCCGCATCACCAGCAGTAATTGCCCCAGCATGCTGGCGCTCTAATTCCAAATGCTCTCGCCGAGCCAATTCGGTCGCCTCTTTAGCCAGTTGTTTCTGCACCAGAATAAAACGTAGTTTCCCCCCTGACGAACGCTTTCATACAATCCCATACACATGAGATATTAGCCGTGCCTAATTTAATGTTTAAATACTCCCTCAAAGCCCCTCCGATATTTGCCACATACTGAGGGTTACTTAGTCTCGGAAATGTAAAGGGCCGGGTCACTTTTCTAGCGCCAAGTTGTCTCTGTAGAGTCAGCATGACAGGATTGTGATCAGAAATGATCTTAGGACAGACCTCCACTGTAGCATTTTCCAAAAGCGACCTCTTGGTGTAAATCATATCTATGCGGGAGTACTGTTTATGTGGGTGTGAGTAAAAAGTGTAGCCTGGCAGTGTAGGATATAGCACTCGCCAAGCATCGTCAAGCTGGTGAATATACAAAAGCTCCCGAATTGCTGCCCTAGTTTTAGACATTCTTGCCCGACTTCTACTATTAGTAATATCCATTTTACTGTCCATTATGCTATTAAAGTCACCCAAGATTATAAGATCCCCATCCCAGCCCAATAATTCATTGCTCAATTGATCAAAAATCTCAGGGCAATCCGAGTTGGGACCATATACGACACAGATCGTAGCAATGTGACCCGCTATCAGCAGCTGGACTATAGCCCATCTCCCCCTGCTATCTGACAGTGTGCGCATCACTGTAGCGACTAAAGTCCTTGATTTCAGTATAGCAACCCCCGGATAGAAACTGTCTGTGATGTACAAACTAGTGTATCATAGTCAAGCTGTCCCAGCAACATCCTATCTTTATATGCTCTTATATGCTTTATATGCCCCCTCTTCCCCCAGCGCCTTGAGACCCTCGCGGGTATGTAGTGCGCTTTATAAGTGACATGATTGATTGATTGATTGATATGCTATATGGGTTTCGGTTAAGCCAATTACTTGTGGTTTCAGAGTACAGAGTTCCTCCCTGATTAAACGCCGCTTACGAAGCTGGTTCAACCCTGCGACATTCCAGCACATATCTTTTAGGTCTGACATTGAATATTATAAAATTCTGACATCTTAATTTGAACATCTACCCTTCTAACTGTTAAATGGCTTTTTACCCCCCACAGGCCCCCATCCCCCGTCAACCAGTGCAAAGCAAACATCCATCACGTGCACCCACCCCTTATCCTAAAGGGACCCTGCCCCCAATCCCCGCTGGAAGGAATCATCCCACCCCTTAGCTGTTGCTGGCTGACAGCTTGAGTGGATGCCAACTCAACCCCCCCTGGCCCAGTTGCCCCCCACCATCCCGGCCTGCCTGTAATTAGTATCAAAGAAAAAAGCCCCTTTAACCTTTTTTTTTTATGCCTCCATCGAGTTTTACCCACCCCTTTTTGAATTCTAAGTCCAGAAAAAGTAAAGTCAAGGGAATAAAAAAGGGGAGGGTATTGAAAGAGCGGAGGGAGAAGGTAGAGAAAAATAAGTGAAACAGCCAGTCCTGTTGTACTCAGTGTCTGTCTTTTCTATGCCAGTGCACTTGTAGCGCCTCCTCCAGCGGCCACAGCTTGCCATTTCAAAAAAGCCTGTCTGACCTCCTGTTCAGTACTGAAAAAATACGAACGTTAATTTCTAATAATCTTCAGGCGTGCTTGCTCCTGTAGATAGACTTGCGAGCACACCAATTTAAAAGGATCGATTAGCTGCCGCATCCTCCAACGCCGGTCCATTGTGGACTTGCACAGGTCCGAATGCACAAAAATAGTCATGGTATCCAATTTGACAAGAGACGAAGGGCGTGCCTCAGTGTAAATTGCTTGGCGCAGCAAGAAGTTACCTAAAAAAATCAAAATGGGATGTGGTCGAGGTGGGTTATCACGATTCCCTCGTGGAATAGTAAAGGGTATACGATGTGCCCGTTAAACTTGGGAATCCATGTCCCAGTCTGAGAGATTAGGAAATGCTTGTTGAAGCAAACTGATATATGCCCGTGGATCCGACCCCTCTCCCCCTTCTGGTATGCCGAAAATACGTAAATTGTGGCGCCATTGGTGGTTCTCAAGATCCTCAACCTTAGATTGCAAGACAGCCACCTGAGTTTCGCATGCTTTTGCGACCCCGGCAGTGTGTGTATTAGTTTCTTCAACTAGCGGCACCCGTTCCTGTAATTCCATAACGTCAGTACACAAAGAAGCAACTTTACAGGTAACTTCAGTAAGCGCAACCTTGATATCTTGACTATCCACCTTTGCTTGACTGTAATATTCCTGAGCCTCAGTTCTTTGAAGAGACAGCGCCTTTAGGATAGTAGTTAGAGTGGGTATGTCTGACTCATTATGCTCCAAGTGACCCACTTCAGGGTTTGACATGCTATCCTTTCTTGCACCTGAAGTTCCGGGGACTGATGTAATCCTTGTCTCAGCCAGTTCATCGCTGTCCGCCTCGGATTCACAATGTCGACTGAGAGCTACTGGCAAAGCATTTGAGGCCGCCACAGGAGAAGGAAGTGAATCAGAGGTCATACTACCAGAATTGGAGAGTCTCGAAACAATAGCCTTGACCTGCCCTTTCGGAGCCACCCATTTTCGCAGAGGACTAAAATTGGCATCCGTCTTCGCTTTATTTGAAACATCACTTTTAAGTCTTCCCGCAGCAGTAGTAGTGGGGATAACCCCCCACCAAGGCCTTTTGCTCCTTTGCCCGTTCTGGCCCCTCTGGTGGTTTTAGGACCTTTCCCTGTGATGATTTCACCTCAACCACCACCGCCGGCGTACATTCGACGACGGGGGGTTCAATCATCTCATCATTGCTCCCATTACCCCCATGACCCCCTATCCCTCGTGCCGCATCTCCTGACTGTAATGATAATCCCGGCATAACGTCATCGGGTACATCCTGAAGGACTTGATCCACAGAAGCAAACACAGGGCCATCGGATACCACTGATCCGTCACTACAGCAGGTTGAAGATGATGGCGTTAGACTATCCCCACCTGCTGCACCACAAATTAAAGGATTGGGATCCAACTTATGATGTGTATCTTTATTGTCTTTTCCCTCACGACAGACACCCGGTACAAGGTCAGCCTGCTCCTGTTCCTGGGGTATTTGCATAACCACCACCTCGGGGGAGTAGTCACTGGCACTACTTGTTAAATGACTCATTTTCGCCGACTATGTTGCTCTCATCTTGAGACACAGAGCCATTACGATCATTAGGGCTCGCCATTGACTTGACAGGGGGATCATTCCTTTTTGGACCCATAATGCCAACTGCGAGTAACCTCCTATCATCCAGTCCATCCGGAGCCATCTCTTGCCCAGGGATAGAATTAACTGAGCCACAGGACTGGAGTACCCCCCGGCCCTGCCAGAACGAAGGAGTCTCAGGAAAGGTCGCCCGAGTGTAGAGTTGGATTCAGGGTCTACTGTAACATCCTGACCCTCATGCCCACCTGTGCCGACTTCCTCAGGAATAGGGCTGCTGCCCTGTATTGCCATATTGTCTCCAATACTCCCCCGCCCCTTCTGAACCAGTGTACGTGGGGGGACCATAGCTACAACGCAAGGCAGCACAAATGTCCACTGACCGGTACTTGTTGAGGCTCGGCGTGCATCTCGATGAGCAGAGACCGTGGTGCAGCAAAATGTCAGCCCAATATTCATCCAAAGCGCTGCTCGGCCCGCATACACTAAACTACGTGTAGCGACCGAGCAAAGCTGCCACATCGATGCTATCAGCGAGCGGCAGGCCGTTTGATGCCTGTTGCAGAGCCATCTCTACTATTCAGCTGCCTTGTATCGTGACGCCGTATTGCCGTGCCGCCGTTCTGCAGTGCCGCAGTGGAGCTGCTGAGCCGTCTACAGTCACCAGGTATTCAGGCGTAGCATAGCGTAGCGAGCCAGGGTACTATCTGGGGGGGCTTTAGAATATCCCCCACTCTCACTGCCCACTCGCCATCATCTCGCTGGGCTTAACATCAGCCCTAGGTACAGGAGTGCGAGAGGCAGCTTGACCGATGAGGAGGTTCACTGAGCGGCATCCACACCGGCGGACTCACTCCGCCATCTTCCTTCCTAATCACCAGTACAGGTTTAAATTTCTGAAACCTTTACCATGTTAGTGACTTTATTACTTGTGGGTGGACTTCCACCCACTACAATTATTCATGCACTCTCTTACAATCAGAAAGTGTCAATTAACTTAATAGGTGCATGTTTTTATGAGTCATTCATGTAAAGCTACAAATTTAAAGGCCAAGGCGAACAATGCTGATATGGAATAGGTAAGGTCAAAAGAATAACACTCGAAATCGGTGAATAATACAAATCAAAATCACCAAAATACATAATGTATAATCTCTCACTGTTAAACTGTCTTCTGTCAAATATTTCCCGCCATGTAGTGAGCACCTTTAAATACCAACATGGTTAGCCATGTTAAAGAAATTTCATGTGTGATTTCTCTCTTCAGATAGCTTACAAGCTGAGTACCTTTCTGCTAGTTTGCCAATGTTGTGCCCATAATGGAGATAACAGACACTGCCCTGTCCTCTCCTGACACTTGCCACTGTTACACCACAATGGACAAGACAGGCCCTGTTCTACTGACACGTGGCACTGCACACCTCCAATTGAGAAGCCAGGCACTGCCCTGTTCTTTTGGAGATGACAGGTTTTGATAGCTGTGTTCTCCTGTCACTGGATACCAGTACCCCCAGTGGAGAAGACCAGTATTTATGTTTTCTCCTGTTATGTTACATTATGTTATTGGTGTTTTTATAGCGTGCTAATCACACATGAGGTTATCCAGGTGCTCTGTAGCGGATGTGTGAGGCCAGCCTACGGGACTTACTTGAAAAGTAAGGTCTTCAGTATGGGTGTGGCTCCATGTCTGTGAGCCACCAGGTGGAGTCCCAAGCTAGGCGTTCTTCCCAAAGACTACCACCTAAGTCTTGTCCTAGTTCAATTTGAGGCAATTGGATTTCATCCGGATGGCCTCTTCTGTTATGCATGTGGTAGATTTGTTCCTGGTGTTGGGTGTTTTGTCTGAGACGGACAGAGTCCGCTATGTGTCATTGGCATAAGTGAGGATGTTTTGCAGATGCATGGAGCGCAAGCTTATCACCCTTGAGGGTATCCATGCACTGAGTAGGTGTAGCGATCCTGGGAATCAATCAAATGGCTAGTTGTTCAGTTCCATGTGGAAGACTGTGAGTGATGAGGCTGTTTTGATGTCCAGCAGAATGCTGTTAAGAAAAATTGGAAAATGACCAAGACAAAGATTTAAAGGGGTTGAAACCTTACAACATTTACTGCTGAATGAATTTAGGGTCTGATTTAGATCTTGGTGGTTGGGTTACTATGCCGAAATATAAATCCTTTATGTCCTATGTGATTTACATTTTGGCAGACGGGATATCTGTCATCGTTGTGATGGTGTAAACCATCCGCCATGATCTAAATAAGGCCCTTAGTCCAGCCACCTCCATAGATGGATTTGACAGCAGGTTTCCTGGCCGTCATGATGATGTATATGTCCTCATCAGGAAGATAAACTGACTCAAGCTAGCAGTGCTCAATCTCCACATTTGTAGATACAGTATGTGGGAATTGGGGTGGAGTACAAGATCATCCTACTGTGAGAGAAGGTTCACAAGAGGGCAGCAGAAAGCTGAGTGCCAACACAATGGAATATGAGATCCTCTGCATTCATTATAGGGCAATTAGAATCAACAGTTTAGATTTTTTTAGATTTAACAGTGCTCATTCCTTTCACATCTTCTGCAGTACTTGACTGGAGCAAGAACAGCATCAACATGTACTGGAAGCCCTTAGTCCGGTTAACCGTGAAGGCATTCCACAGGCAACAATTCAGAGAGAAGTGAATAGCACAGAACTTGTGACAAACAGAACCGTAGATGGAATCTCCAATTTGGAGGAGATCATCTTTGTCGCTTCAAGGTGAAGCTCCCACTTGTGGTTATCTATAGAGCTACTGCTGCGAGTATCCACCCTCACACTGAGGGTACGTGTTACGTAAGTCACTACCAGTAAGATTTCCCATTGTTGCACCAACTTTAGCAGCAAACTGTATCCCAACAGATGGCACATGACTCCACACTGCCCTGCCTGTTGACATAATGGGAAAGCGGTGGTATTGTCTGACAAAATCAGAATGTTGCTCCGCAAGATGGAATGGAGAAATGGGCTACTTACAAGCCGGACCGTATTCAGCTCATGTGCTCTTCTGTGCAGGCGCTGCTCATTGATGACCAAAGGGCTCACACTGTTATGTCACCCACCCAGTATGTTTATGTTGGGAGCTCATATGACGTTGACCAGTGGAGTAATGTAGATATTGAAGAGCATTGGGCTGAGTGAGGAGCCCTGCGGGACTCCCATATTAAGATCTATTGCTTCAGACACATAAGGGGGCATTTTCGAGCTTTGACTAGCAGAAACTATGTGGCTCAGCTGGACCTCCGTGAGACAATAAGGTGCATCTCACGAGTAGCGCTCTGGCAGTCCTGAGTGCCAGTCTGACGATTCCAGCTGATGCACAAAACCCCTTTCTGCCATGTTTTTTTTTAAACGTCATCGGCTGCGCACTTTGTGATGCTGCCTAAAAATAAAATACCCAAATTTGAGGAGCGCTTCTCAGCTTGGCACACCCCATTTCAGGGCCTTCGCAGACGATGAATGGGTGCACCAGCGATCCACGACTGATTTTGCTGAGAAACAGCGCTAATAATCTTCTTTATGTCCATTTTTCTGCTGTAGTGTTGCTAGTCATGGAACAAACATGAATCTCGTGCTGCTATGTACCCACGTTTCATTTTCTAACAAAGCTCAAACTTTCTAAAAAATTCTCCTTCCAACAAGTATTAATTATGGCGACGAAAAAACACTAAACTTGATTAATAGTACAGGTAAGCGTGATATAGATATTTTTAACAAATGACATCCAGAGTTACCTGCGATTCAGCTAGCTGCTGTGATCCCAAACCCATCAGTCACACCTGTCCCCGATGATGCCATTTCTCCAGTTGACAACTGTCACAGCTATCTCAGAAGCCCATGAATATTAAAGCGCTGCTCACTGGCACATTTGGCATTTTGAAACCTGGCAAATAGAACTCATGAAATATGAAAGGAGCACTCCATGTCGCTCTGTAAGAATGTAGCCATTAAGATGATATATGGGGAAATTCACCCCTTTATCTTCTGGGAGTGCGGCACGGTGCTTTCCATCAGCTCCGTGACTTTGCTTCCATTGGCGTTTCTAAACTGAATGCAGTTTGTCTGCTGGCTGCAAGATCGTCTGGAAACAGAGGCTAATTCCAGAGAGCTTTAAATGCCTGTTAATACTGATATATTGTCTGTAGTAAGTGATTTTATGTTTTGCTTGTCATGTCACTGACAGCTAAGATGTGTTTTTCAAAGCAGTTGCCACTTTATTGCTTTTAGCAACCATAGAAGCTGTCATATGTGCTCACAACTACATTCCTTGTATGTGTTTGGCAGATTCATTCTGTGTCAGCGTCCCCACAGGTGTACATTTCTGTTTAGCCTCATTACATGTGTTTGATTTCTGCTTTTGCCAAGCGCTATGTGGGTGCGTTATATTTTGTTCTCGCGATGTCTGGCTATCAGATTGGCGCAGGTAGTGCAGATAAAAGCTGCAACTCCTGCTGTTGGTTAAAAAGGACATGCTAACAACATATTGCTGTTCACAAAGAAAATAATGCTCCCATCTTTGACATTCTAATAATTTGTTTTGAAATAATGCAAGAAATGTAACAAAAATGTGGGATTGTTGTTCTGATCTCTATGCAACTAATCAGCAAACCTGGGCCTGTATAAGTTAAAATGTGAGTGCTTACTTGGTTTGGATGCTGCGTACGTCAGCGTTATGTGCAAATAGGACAGAATAGGTAAAATAAAATAAAAAATAAGTAAAACCACTTACCTTGCGCTCACCGCATTGCCGAGTAGGCGATGCGGCGAGCGCAAGGTAAGTGCTTTTATTTATTTTTTTATTTTATTTTAGCTATCTCGTCGTCTGTTGACTCCACCCGCCCTGCCTCACCACTCTTACTTGTGCCGGCCTCGCCTGGGAATAAGCATGCATTAATATAAAAGTGTGCATTTCTCAACAATTAATTTTACTTACATTTTTTTCATTTAAGGTTTATGCATTACATTTTATTTGTATTTACCTGAAGGTGAAAGGCCAATAAAATAATTACACAATATTTTGTTAATTTTAGCCACATCCCTGGTCCCACCAGCCACACTCACTGATGCCTCTGTCATTGCACTCCGGATCATAGATTCTAGGTTTTAGTTTATGCACTTTAGTCTCTGCTTGGAGGATGATACAGACTTAGGGGAACCTCCCCTATCTTGCGTTCTCTTGTGCATATAGAGTATCAGAAAGCTGGTACATAACTGCTTTGGAATGATGTGCCCTATGGAGTGCTATTTAATTGTTCTCACTCACACTCCATTAGAGCATAAGTAGGGCAACAGCTCTAAATGTAAATGTCATAGCCCTGCCCACCTGGCTTTGTGCTCCATGAAGATGGAACATCATTTTCATAGGTTATTCACCATCTGAAGAAACAATCTTTAGACTACCTCGTAATATGGCATTACATGGTTTGTTACACAGGATGTGCCAGAAGCCATGAGTGCTGCATTTGGCATTCCATGGAGTGCCGCCCCATGCACATGAGAACACAAGCCAGCACTAATGTACGGGGGCACAAAGCAAGTGAGCTGGTGCATTTTTATCATAAAGTGGTCCTTACAGCTCCCTCTGTAATACTAACATGTACAGGTTGAAAAACCTAGAATAAAACCAATGCAAATTCTGCAGATTCATCTTGTATTTCAAATGGCTAATTAACGGTAACATGTTTCCATTGGTAAAATATTGTTCCCCCACTTCTGTTCTGGCACAACATCATTTTTTATAATTGGCTCATGTGAATAAAACTGTTTGACTTACTCCTTACAATGAAGCGGCAGAACTGCACAATGCAGATTGGCACATCTTTTGCCACAGGGCATGCATTACTTTGCAAGCAAGCTTATTTTTACTTCACTGGCATGCTACTTGTAATCAGCTTGTTGCCCATACAGTTTGCTAATTTAAATCACACTGTACTTTTACGTGTTCTGGTTTACTTACAGGTACACTAATCCAACAACCATAGGTTGTAATAGATGAATAATCCATGTTTAATTAACTGTAAAGCTGCTTACGTTGATCTTGAATGAGATCGAGCAGCGGAGGCTTGCTTTGTGAAAACCTCCGGTTCAAATCAGCGTTAGCAATCTGATTTGCGGTTCTTAACTCTATCAAGGTACAACCCTCACTTAAAATGAGGTGAGTCATTGTGAATTTAATTTATTGGCACTAAAAAACGTAGTGTTATTTCAGTTTCTGAGCTGTGCTTGAAACTAACTGCTGTACTATGTAATTTATTTTTCATTATAGCCAGAGGCATTTCAAAACAAATTTTGCATAGCAAGTTAAAATACCAATGTTACGTTTTACCACTAATATTTGAAAAACCATTAACACAAATATGTTTGTGCAAACAATACCGAACCACCGCTGAAATGAAGCTGTTAGGCCTGGTGCTTTTTGCAGGTTTATCCCCAGACTTTTTGCCTTTTGCCTCCTATTTTTCTGACCCTGGTTTTGTTGGCTATAGTACTCTAGGTACTTTACCACTGCTGATCCATGGTTAAGTGCATATGCTCTCTGTGTAAATTGTAAATATGATTGGTTATCCATGATTGGCATTTTTGGTTTACTGGTAAGTCCCTAGTAAAGTGCGTCAGGGCCTGTAAATCAAATGCTATTAGTGGGCTTGCAGCACTGGTTGTGCCACACAGATGAGTAGCCCTGTAAATGTATCTCGGACCTGCCACTGAAGTGTCTGCATGCACAGTTGTTAACTGCCATGTCGACTTAGCAAGTGCACCCACTTGCCAGGCCCAAACCTTCCCTTTTCTTACATGTAAAGTACCCCTAAGGTTGGCCCAAGGTACCCCCATGGGCAGGGTGCAGTGTATGTAAAAGGTAGGACATGTACTGGTGTGTTATACATGTCCTGATGGGGAAATACTGTGTATTTGGTTTTTCACTGTTGAAAGTCTGTCTGCCCATTAGGTTAACATAGGTGCTGCCTTGTAACATTTTACACGTGTAACTTGCCATTGGGACAAGATTTAGAAATGGAGTTTAGGCTCTGTGAACTCAGAATTTAATAACACCCATTTTAGTAAAGTTGTTTTTTAAATTGTGTGTTTGAAAATGCCAGTTTTAGAAAGTGGGAATTTTCTTGCATTACCATTTTGTGTGCCGCTGCCTGTTTGTGTATTCACCGTCTGGTGTTGGAGTGACAGGAGCTGGGGATGTGCATTCATTCTAGAAAGTCACAAGGCCTTCCTTGCCTGGGTGACTCATCGCTAGGCTGAATAGACCAGATCTGTACTTAGAGTGGTGGGAGGCATTTCGCTAGCACCTGAATAGGCTGTGTCTCCTTTGCACAATGCTGTCTCCACTCCCTGTGGTCAAGTTGGACCAAGGAGGCCAGGACTGGTTTGGACTGGGCTCAGAGACCCTTGCCACAAATAGAACAATGAGAAAATGGGGTATAAGTATTGCATCTAAAACCCCAAGACTTTAGATTACTTCTGGAAACAAGAAGGCCCACCAAGAAGAAGACCTGAAGAGCTGTGTGAGGAGCACTGCCTTCTGTATGAGGAGTGGGTTGGCCTGAAGTTGCTGTTTCTGTCCGTGGCAGAGGAAAAAGACTGACTCTTTTTGCCCTGCTGCGATATCCTGCTTGTGAAGAATCTCCAAGGGCTCGTGTGTGCTTGCCTCCTGTTTTGGACGACTCAGGGACATCAATGTCTTCCTTGTGCTTTACTTGGCTGGAAATTTCCTTGGGCTTTGCTGGAAATTTCTTCGTGCTTTACTTTATTGAGAGCTCCCCTGTGCTTTCCTTATTTGGGGAGTTTTTCTGGCATTTCCCTTCATGGAAGCTCCCTTGTGCGTCGCTCCTTGGAAGTTGCCGTGAGCGTTGCACGCTAACCATCCAAGTGCTCGAGTTCTGGACTGAGCCCCCACCCACTGTGTAAAGAGCCTGAGGTCAGAGAAGAGCTCTGAATACAAGTGTGGCCGCTCATCAGCTGAGCGAGTCCACTGAAGCACCAGGAGTTGCCTGGAAACCAGCCCTGAAGCCGCTGAGTGCCCGGAAACACCCAGAAGAGGAACCACTGCATGTCGTGGCCCTGCATGAGAGAGACGCAGCACTGAGTGCCCCAGTGCCTCTGCAGTAAAAGCAAGAGACTTGCTGCTGCACCGGGCCGATGTGCCTCAGCCCCAGCAGTAGAGAGAAGCCTCGCGCCTCCCGTCTCTTTGTAGCCAGGAAGGGTGCACTGTGTGTCATTGGTTGGTCCCGACCAGGGAACGGAGGGGCACCGAGTGAGTTCTTTCCGCCACCTCCTTCTGGAATCCCTTGCAGCTGCACCGCCTGATCATGGGCAGCTGCTTTATCACCTACCTTGGGGCCATTGATTGGATTTTCCACACTACTTGTAGTAGGCGCACAGGTGTTCCCTGTGGCCTATGTTCCGGGCCTGATTTACATTGAGTGATTTATGTGTTTGAGCTCTGCATCTAATGTCTGCATTTTTTTGTCCTGATGTTATGTGTAAGGTCACTGTAATTCTTGTGAAGACACGATAACAAGCATTACTTTCAGAAACTGCGTGTTATGCACAGTGATGGTGCTGTTTCCTGTCTTTTGCAACCTATGAGTGTTTACTTTATTGCACTACCTATATTGTCATGACCATTGCCTAGTGGCAACGTGATTTAGGGTTTATGTGATTGTGGTCTATGTATTTTATATACAATATATGAGATATTTTTGTCTAATCTGGTGCGGAGTCTTTTTTGGTGGTGTATTTTGTGTGTCACTGGTGTGCAGTGGCGGCTCGCCGAGGGAGTGCTGTGGGGTGGTGGGGCGGGGCAGGGGAGGGGCAGGGTGGGGGTTAGTGGAGTCCGACATACGACGGACAGGATTAAGGTAAGTAATTAAATAAATAAAACAATTTACCTTGTGCGCGCTGCATCGCTAACTCGGCGATGCAGCGCTCGCAAGGTAAATTGTTTTATTTATTTAATTACTTACCTTACTCCTGTCCGTCGTATGTCGGACTCCACTACCCCCCCACCCTGCCCCTCCCTCCGCCCGCCTCACCGCCCCGCAGCACTCCCTTGGCGAGCCGCCACTGCTGGTGTTTGTGTGTTGTGCAAACGCTTTACACATTGCCTCTGGGATAAGCCTGACTGCTCTGCTAAGCTACCGAGGGGGTGAGCAGGGCTTATTATGGGTGTGTAACTCTCTTACCCTGACTAGAGTGGTGGGTACGGCCTTGCTTAAGTGCGTACCCTAGCCAACCAGAAACCCCATTTCTAACAGAAGAAATGTAAGTGATGTAGTCCCAAGTTGGTATACTCCATAAACTTGTTGTGTATCTGGAAGAAGACATACGTCTGAGTTGTACATACAGAAATTATTGTTGGAGAAATGTGGATAAACACAAACTCATCAATAGAAACTCGTTCAAATGGGTTTAACAAGCATGAACATTCTTGGGAGGTGCAAAAGTCCCAAGATACGCAGACCAATCAACAACCTCACAGAATTGAAAACTCACCAGAACAAGACCGAAACTCTAGAGAAATGGATCTTTCCACACCCAAAGACTCTACGACTACATTCCAACTAAACCTGCTCCTCAACGCGAATTACAATGACCCTAAACCAGCTATTGTCAATCATCTAAACTACCACCTCACAAGGAACTGCAACAATTCTACAACAATGACAAAAACATATAAGGATCCCAGTCAAACTCCGGTAGCTCACAATCCAGATTCTACCTCTAGGCCATCGCACCCGATGACTACAATGAACAATAGAGAAGGACGGAGATTCAAAGAGACCCACAAAGACGAGTATGACATAAACGAAAGGAACATCAAACTACACCCCAATGGAGCAAAGAGGTTCATGGACCCCCAAATGGGTTTGACCATTGTGCCTCAAGAAACACACATCGCTGCCTGCAGCAAGTACATCAGTTGCATACCTCGGCCAGGGTATAAGAAGACTCGAAGAAGCATACTCTGCTTAATTGAAGACACCAGAAAAAAAACCTACAATGGACGCAACCATCAAGTGCACGGTCAATTAAAGTAACATCCAATAAGTCGATCACAATTTCCAGACAACACAAGGTACAAAGATCACTCACCAAGATCAAGCCATAGAGATGATCAACAGACTGAGTCACATGTTACAAATTCCACAAAATATGACTTACTCTGCAGACACAATCTGGCCACTTATTGGAACACCTAGCTGAGCAAGCTGGAATACAAAATTGAAAACCTAATTAATGGAGTAAATATAGCATATTCGATCATCAAAGAAACCTCACTAGCTTGCCAAGAGATTAAGACACTCATACAAGACACAATAACGCCTATAGTTAACAACCTCTCACATTCAGCAAATAGCTACAGCAGCCAACCTTGGCCATCAATTTTTCGGCCCAAGAGAGCACAGGACCATTTATCCACGAAAGACATCAAAACCTTGCTTCTATACTACAATGACTACTCATCACCATTCAATACTCCAGCTTTCAACATACAGACTGTGGATTTCAAGAAAAGGCAAAAGCCTTGGAAAAACAGACAGAACACAAACCATGAGAACCTAATTGAAATCTCAATGGCACTAAATCACAATCTGTTGTCCCTCTCAAAACCGACCACAAAATGCATGTCACTCAACTGCAGATCAGCAATTAAACATGCCACAGAGATTGCCGTAACTATTCTTCACCATGAATTGGACATCCTTTTCCTGACAGAAACCAGGCTAAATCAATGGTCCGCACCTGTGCGTGACTTACTCGTTCCTCCAAACTACACCATCCAACACCTCGACCAACAGCATCAACCGGGAGGAGGGATTGCAATCATATTCACAAGAACTCCCATTTAGTCAAAACCTTCCCTACAGACAGTCTCACATCCTGTCAATACATGGGTGCAGAAATCTCCACATCAGAGAAATCACTAGCCAAATACACCTCTTTTATCACCCTCTAGGAGACAACCAGCTGTTCATTGTACATATGATGGAAAAAAATCACAATACATTCCATGCAACACCCCAATGTGATTTTTCTTGGTGACTTTAACCTTCACTGGAATGACGAGGACTATACACATGCCTCTACCATAAAACAATTCCTCGATGATCAAAACTTGACCCAATCCTACACAAGCCCAACACACAACAAAGGCTCAACACTCGACCTAATCATATCCAGAGAAGGGGCATTGACAATAATTATACCCAATGACTGGTCTGATCATTACTCAGTCTTATTCCACCTAATTTAGCACACACACACTATCAAAGGGCAAGTAACCAAACAAAAATACTGGGACAGAGACACCAAAAACATGGACAAGGTGAAACTGACAGAAATGTGCAAAAAAAAACCTTACACCTCCTGCAACAACCAAGAATGTGTTCGAATTAACCGAACACTACAACCGAACAATATCAAATATAATGGGGCAGTAGCCCCTCTGAGACTCAAGAAACAAAGAATCAAACCCTCCCAACCTTGGTACAATCAAAGCCTAAATGAGGAAAAGAGAAGTCTTAGACAGGAGGAGCGAAGATGGAGACAGGAACTCTCAACATTGCTGCTAATCAAACTAATTGAACGACAAAACAACTGCAAAAAACACATCTGGGAAGCCAAAGCATCGTACTTCAGAACCCAACTAGACAATGCAAAGAATCGCTCTAAACGACTGTTTGAAATTGTCAACCAACAAACTGGGGTACACAATGTAACCAAGCTCAGTATCAACACAGTGGAAAAATGTGAAGCGTTCTCTTCATTTTTCAATGAAAATATCTTAGAAATCGAAAAGGTAATTGTAACCGGCAGAGATAACTCACAAGCCAATACAGTGAGTGATCGCCATCCCGTCGATGACCCTACATTCCAGGTGGTGGAGCCAATGATGAACAACCCTTCCAAGACCAAAAATCAAGTTGTCTGGAGTGAGTTCAAAATACTAACTGAGAGAGAGATCCACAAGACCTTACTATCTATGAAACCAACTTCACTTTTCAATGACCCCATCCCCTCCACAACTCTAAAGGAACTAAGTCACCTCTTCTCACCTAAACTAATGAAGATTGTAAACTCATTGCTAAAACAGGGCAGTATCCCAGAGTGCCTGAAACTGTGCAAGTGACGCCCCTCTTGAAAAAAGTTGGTGCTGACCCTACAATCCTAAGCAACTTTCGTCTGGTGTTGAATACCCCCTTTCTAGCAAAATTGCCGGAAAAATGTATGCACAACCAACTGAGCCAGCACATTGACCAATTCAACCTACTCAACAAATTTCAATCAAGATTTAGAACAGGACACAGCACTGAATCTGCCGTTGTTCACATAATGGACTACACCCTTAAGATACTAGACAACGACTCTTGCCTACTCATACTCCTAGACCTTTCATCGGCGTTTGACATGGTCAATCACAACATCCCACTAAAAGTACTAGAAAAAAGATTGGGGTTGTCTGGGAAAGTACTCTCATGGTTCACCTCCTTCCTTCAGAATCGCTCACAACGCATCAAACTAAGCAACTCATTCTCTGACTCCTCACCAGTGAGGTGCGGAGTCCCTCCAGGGTCAACCATTTCCCCCACACTCTTTAACCTATTTATGGAACCACTAACGGCAATCCTCAATCCATCGAACATTGCATACCACATGTACACAGATGACATACAACTAAACTTAAAGATATCCTCCCTAGACGACGTCCTTCAGCTAAATAACACTCTAGTCAAAATTCAGTCCTGGCTCTCTCAAAACAACCTCATGCTGAACTCTCTGAAAACAGAATTCCTTCTATTCTCCCCGCAAAACAGCTCCACACTCATCCAAGATTGGCTCAAGCACCTAGACGCCCTCAATTGCAAACCTACCATTATTGACTCCACGAAATCCGGTGGAATAGCTCTAGACAAGAATCTAAAAATGACAGCTCACATCAGGGTTACCACGCGCAGTGAGTAGTTCCAACTCATATTACTGGAGAAATTAAAAACTTTTCTGCCACCTACATACTTCAAAGAAGCAGTACAATCACTAGTGGTCTCCAGACTAGAATACGGTTCGGCAACCCTGTCAGGTCTGCCCAAAGCAAGAACAGCTCCTCTCAAAACGACTCTTAATGCTGCAGTGAGACTGGTAACAGGAACTAGTCACTTTGACCACATCACCCCATTGCTTAGGTATCTAGACTGGCTTCCCTTCGAGGCACAAACCCAACTGAAAATTGCCTGCCGCACTCACAAAGTATTACATTTTAAAGAACCAAGCTACCTGGCAGAAAAGATTTGAATCTCCAGAGGCAGCCGCTACCAAAGAAGTGCAAACTCTCTCAGGCTTCAACCAACAAGATTCCGAAAACAAAAAAATTACACACACTCCTTCTCCGGGTCGGCACCAAGGATATGGAACTCCTTACCACCCAATGTGTGTTCAAACCCTTCGATCCACTTTTTCAAAAAAGAGGTGAAAAAGATCCAAATGAATAGATTCCTTTCATAGACTTTCGAGAGAGCCCCTCCCCAGGGCGCAACAAATGTCATAATGTCAGCAACTTCTAGATTGGTCAGTAGCATTTCCTTTAGAGGAGAACCCCACTAAAACATTGTTCCCCTGGGTACCTGGATCTGAATATTTTCAGAGCAGCAGCAAAATACCCACCATGAAGAAGCTAGATCAGTGCCTATTTGTTAGAACTGGGGGTCTCTAGTTGGCAGAGGTAAGTACCTTTGACCAAGTAGGGACCCTTACTTCTAGTCAGGGTAAGGGGGTACACACCGTTGATAACCCCTGCTCACCCCCTTGGTAGCTTGGCACGAGCAGACAGGCTTATCCCCAAGGCAATGTGTAAAGTATTTGCACCAACACTCGCAGTAACACAGTGAAACACCACAAAGGTACACCACACAGGTTGTTATAAAAATATCAATATCTTTATATAGCTAAGGACACATCAAAACGTCAGCAAACCAACATATAAATAGAGTTACTTCAAAAATCAATGGCTCTCTTGTGATGTTGTTTATCCTCTCACAGAAAGTTCACTTGTAGCACTGTTCTTTGTCCTATGAAAAAAGTTTCATTTCTTTAACAAAAGAAAGATGTTGCTCTTTTCCACAGTTCGCTTTGGTAAAGCTCTCTTTGTTAGAGAACAGTTCACTCTTCCCACACACTGGTGTATAAATGCAACAAATCACCCCCGAGTTGAGCAGGCTCGAGTGCGCGGTGATATTGCCAACCTTCGTGAGTACATACACCCAATGGCCCCCGAGCTGAGCAGGCGCGAGTGCGCGGTGAAACAAAATGGACGCTGTCCCTTATTGCTGGCAAGCTCTTCCCCGCCGTACTTGTAACCACCACAGTGCGCCCGGACAGTCACCCGCAGCCCCCACCAGTTCCTGGCTTCACAGACTCTCACGCTACTGCGAGCCTTACCTGGATTTGTAGAGCGGGAGAGGGCTGGACATCTCGCGCTGCTCTCTGGTGGGGGGGGGGCAACTCTCTCCTTCCAGCGCTCCTCTTCTGTGCACGAGCGTGAGGCAGCCCCGGTTGCTAGGGGACGCCTCGCGCTCCAGACGACGTGACGCGGCCCTGCCTGGACGAGCCCCTCGGTTGCTGGGTTTCCCGCGGTACGGGAACCAATCCCAGCGTGTCTCCGCAGTGACGCTTTCCCTGCTGGCTTCAGCACACTCGGGCACGTAGTTTCTAGATTACACGGCAGGCGTTACGAAGGGCTGAATACAGGCGGGGTGGCGTGCTGTCACACGCACACAGCGGTGCGGCCCCCTTTCTCTCGATCACGATCTGGATTAACTCGGGCCGATGGCGGTGACACACCCCCACATAGTACTTCGGTGTTCAGCTCAATGCAGGCATGCGCACACAGCGGTGCTGTCGACAATAAGTACGGCGCCCAAGTATCACTGTAGGCTGCACATGAGGGCACCAGCTGTATGCAGACACACGCCTACAGCTTCTCAGAGGCGATGTTGGGAACTTTGATATGCCTGAGTTCCCACAACAGGAGGCCAGCTCTTCTCAGGCCCTTGGAAACAGATTCTTCTTCCAGGTCACAGCACACAGCAAAGTCCTTGTTTCAAGAAGGGGGACACAGCACACAGCAAAGTCCCTTGTCCTCAACCTCAATAAAATCAGCAAACTGCAGGCCAGCCCCAGAACACACAGTAAAGGCAGTACTTCTCCTCAGTTCTTGTAGTTGATCTTCTTGGGCAGAGGTTCTTTCTTGATTGTAGAAGTAGTCTTGGGTAAACTTTTGTGTTCCTTAGTTTTAACAGGAGGCCAGCTCTTCTCAGGCCCTTGGAGACTCTTATTCCTGGACACAGCAAAGTCCCCTGTCCCCTTCCTCAGTAGTAACAGCAAACTGTAGGTCAGCCCCAGAACACACAGCAAGGGCAGTCTTCCTTTCCAGTCTCTTCAGCTGATCTTCTTTGGCAGGGATTCCTCTTGTTGGCAAAAGTAGTCTAAATTGCAGGGGTTTCAGGTCCTACCTTTATACACCAAAAGTCTTTGTTCTCCATGTGTGAGGGGTCCTGGACCCAGTCCAAACCAGTTCTAGGTGCACTCTGCCAGTGCATGTCTTCTTTCTTTGTGAGGGGAGATCAGGGCTATCAGACGCACCGCAGGAGGTGGAGCCAGCATTGTGGAAGGCAGGCTCAGCCCTATTCAGACCCAGGTGCGACTCCTCCCACCACTCAATGTGCAGATAGGTCAATTCAGCCTAGTGCTGACTCACCCCCTCTCCTGGAGCCACCCCAGCCCCTGTCACTCACAAACCAGACAGGCACTCAACAAACAAGCAGAGGCACACAGAAAGGTTGAACAGGAAAATAGCCACTTTCTAAAAGTACTATTTTCAAACACTGACTTTAAAAACCATCTTTCTTAAAAGATGCGTTATTAAATTCTGAGTTCAGGGATACCAGACTTTAACTTCCCATCTTGCTCCTATGGGGAGATATGCAGGTACACATGGGACACAGCATTCCCCATTCTGTCCTATGGGCAAGATGGCCTTTCAATAGTGAAAAACGAAATTGGCAGTATTTCACTATCAGGACATGTGACACACACTAGTACATATCCTACCTTTCACCTACACTGCACCCTGTCCAGGGGGGTACTTTGGGCCTACCATAGGGGTGTCCAATGTGTAAGAAAAGGGAAGGGTCAGGCCTGGCAAGTGTGTACACTGGCCAGGACAACATGGCAGTTAACAAACTGCGCGCAGGCACTGCGGTGGCAGGCCTGAGACATCTTTTCAGCGCTACTCATGTGGGTGGCACAACGAGTTCTGCAAGCCCACTAGTAGCATTCGATTTACCAGCCCTGGCACACTCAGTGCACTTTACTAGGGACCTACTGGTAAATCAAATATGGCAGTCATGGAGAACCAATAACAATAACAATTTACACAGAGAGCATATGCACTTTAGACTGATCAGCAGTGGTAAAGAGCCCAGAGGCCTATAGCCAACAAACACAGGTCAGGAAAAACAAAGGAGGAAGAAGCAAAAAGGTTTGGGATAACCCTGCAAAAAGGGCCATTTCCAACACTATTAATGGGACATAAATGGAATGATGGATGTTTATTGTGGTATCTGTTGCAACAGCCTATTGTGTATTTATAAAGCACTCTAAATAAATAAAATAAAATAAAGTTGTCAATGGTCACTTGTGCAAAGACCCAACATGGATAGGAGGAGTTCGAGCTTCCCTAGTTCTGGTGGGGGGTGAAGTGGGGAGTGAAGGCTGAGAGTATTGTATATGCTCATGAATAACCCCGATACTCAAATCACTCAATGGCAGAATTTTAAACTTATATATAATTAGTAAGGTGTGTACCCCAGTTTTTACATGGAAATAGTGCAGCTACCATTGCAGGGTATGATATGGATGTGAGATCATTCTGTGATGACGTGACCTCAGTACCCATTGTCGATGGCAATTAGCCCTCTGCCTATTTTCTTAGTACTTGTTTACTACATTCCTGGTTCTAGGAAGTATAGCTTTGGTATGACACAGGCTCTAACAGCATCAGAAAACTCCGTAGGTTACGGCACTTACTGCAGAGATTTGTATGTACACTGAAGGTCACAGACAATATTCAACGTGAGAAATATCAGTGGGTTAATACGCCATGGTCAGAAAGTTGCCTATTATATATTGGTAAAAAAAAGATCCATAGGTTAATGCACCTACTACAGAGATCTGTGCGTGACTTGTGTATTTCAATTCCTACTGAGATAACATCCTTCCTTGACCGTGTCATCAAAGAGGAACAGTCCATGACCAGTCATTAAGAATAGAAATGTTCACATTTTGTAGATGTGTTCAAATAACAAAAATATGTCCTTTAAAAATCATAAAAATAGTTAACCATCAGTCAAATGTGTATTCGAATCATATTAAAAATGCAGGTATGCATAGACAAAAGGCCATCAAAGTACTTACTGGTTATTTTGCTGTTTTATAGCCGGGCTCTGGCCCAACGACTGCCCACACAAATATCACTATTCTCACTCTTACGGTTTGACCATTTGTGAAGCCGGAGATACTGCATCCTCTTCAGACAGCTCAGCTGACCTTAAGCTAGAAGCAGCATGATACAGCCTTCTGCTAAGTAGAGGCCCGTGGAGGGAGTGCCGTGGGGCGGTGGGGCGGGGGAGGGGTAGGGTGGGGGGTAGTAAACTCCGGTCACGGCCGACCGGAGTAATGTAAACAAATAAATAAATAAAACGAATTTCGGTGCGCGCGCTGAAACGCCAAATGCGTTTCAGCACGCGCAATGAAATTCGTTTTATTTATTTATTTGTTTACATTACTCCGGTCGGCCATGACCGGAGTTTACTACCCACCACCCTACCCCTCCCCCGCCCGCCCCGCGGCACTCCCTCAACGGGCTGCTACTGCTTCTGCTGCTGCTCTACGGATAATGTGCGATAGCAATGCACTACCCACTGTAGCATTCGACACAAAAGTTCTCCTCAATATCCTGGAGTCACATATGATAATTTGAAGAAGAGTCTCTTGATATCTGCAATTCTCTCCCTATAAGTTAAAGTAAAAGAGTAAAAGACTCTGAGGGCCTGATTATGAGTGTGCTTGAGCAGCACCGCACCACTCCCGCACCACCAAACCCATGGTTGAACCGCCCACCAGATTAGGAGTTTTCTCCTGGTCTAGCGGGTGGTTCTTTAGCATTCCCACGGCAGTGCGAACAACAAAATCAGTACCTGCATGGCAGGTACTGGGGTGCATGAACACATGGGTGCAATATGTGCCCCCCTGCATGCATCCCCAGGCCCCCTTTGTTTCCTCTCCGCCACGGTTTTCATGCCGGTGGAACCCTCCTGAAAACCGCGGCAGAGACCAAACTTGTAATATGCTTGACGGGACCATGGTGGTCCCGCCAAGCATATTGCGGCCTCAAGACCGCCGCTAGAGATCTTTGATCCCTGGCGGTTGCAGCGGTTACAGGGCAGCCCGACCTCCCTAGTTGTAATGACGCTGCACCCCCGTGAGTCTGGCTGTCCAATTTTCAAGAATCAATCCTTTCAATAATGATTTTGAGCCTAAACATGGAGTTTCTTAGAACAACCAGTAGCTATCTGATCACAATTGTTCAACCATATTCTCTGGACACAGATCTATAACTTCAACTATCTAGTGCACAGAACGTATATAACCTAAAACTAGAATTAACAGATTATAATATATGAATGCATGTAATGTCCTAAAACAACCACCAAAATGTCCCAACTGCTATCGATTTTCTATCTCGTCTGCCAACTATAAATGTATAGACTTTCTGACATATCCCCCCACGCAAGGCCCGAAATCAAAGTCCCTTATCTGTTTTAAGACCAAATTCCACTTGCAGCTTGTTCATAGTATGTACATCTTGCCAAACATTGGCTATAGCTATACACTGCAGATGGCGATTAAGGCCCTGAATGCACATAGCAGAACACAGAAGAATGCCTGATCTCACATCAGCCAAATTTCTTTATCCTTGCTTTGGAGCCCTTTCAAAGGAGAGGCCATCTTTAAGATGGTTTACATGACCTGCAAGTTAATTTATTCTAACTATATTGGATATCAAACATATTTTGCTGCACACAGGGACTATTGAGAAACAGCTTACTTCCACTGTGGGAATACGACTCCATAAAAAGCATCAATAATTACAACCGTCTTTCTTACACCACGAAGAAGCACGTCTGGACTTTCTAGCAGCAACAAGTTTGGTTTAGGTCTTGCTCACTTCATACCAATGTTCGGAAACCGCTTTAACCACCATGACTGAAATACTATATTCTATACTGCCTAATACAGGAGCTTGAAACGATGGGAAAAGATCAGCAAAGTCCCCCTCACCCCACTACAATACACCTCTTAGTAATTGGGAATAAAATATCTGTTCTGCGTGCTGCAGGGG
Organism: Calotriton arnoldi; assembly: GCA_963921515.1. Classification (NCBI taxonomy): domain Eukaryota; kingdom Metazoa; phylum Chordata; class Amphibia; order Caudata; family Salamandridae; genus Calotriton; species Calotriton arnoldi. The sequence continues at coordinate 1,168,844 of CAWUFW010002315.1, read as the reverse complement.
ACTTTTGAAATCTACAGTACCTGCTTACCACCTCCCACAGAAACAGCAGAAGTAGGAAACTGATATCGAAATGATCTGACGTGAAAATATGCCCAAACACTACTCACTCAAAGCACAGAACTTTTAATACTGTGAGCAAACACCTAAGCAATGTGAGGTGGCCTAAAGGAAACGTCTCACAGCTCTACATAGTGAACACAAATACATACGAAAGGCACTATTCAAATACTGTAGAGAATTACACAACTATTCTTTTAATATTTTATAACGTGAGCAATATTGATCAAACCCATATTGTAATTTATGTCACTGCAATTTACTCAGCGGAATTCCCCATGGTTAGTAAACAGAGCCATTGTTTTAATTCCATGTACCCCCGCCCTATTCGGTTTATACCTTCCTCACAACTAAAAAGTCAATTAGAATAGATCCATTTGAAACCATCTGAAAGTAATATTTACTTGCCCTCTGATTGCACTGCTCAGAGGGCTATCACTTTACAACATGTACAATATATTTTAGCTCCTATAATTTATTTTGAGCTATGTCACCTTAAAAGATGTCCGTGCTACCACTTGCTCGGTTAGCTCTGCTCTTCGGATCTTAAAGGTAACAGCAGCAAAGTCATCCTATAAATCACAGGATACAGTACATCCTGAAGCTGCCCGCATACCCTCCAGAGACTTCAGGCGTTCACTCGGTCTCTGTCCAAGCTTTAATGTAATCTTCGGAGCAAATAAATCCTCAAGTTATTATATCCAATCCAAACATCTATCTAAGGTGATATATGTATAAATTATTGCTGGAGGAGACCAAAATGAATGCCTCATCTGGCTTGTACAGAATCTCATTTTCCTTGAAATACAGTCCTCGCAGTATTTCAAGGAAATGAGATTCATCTTTACTCACACCATGGATAGCAGCAGTTTAAGACTGCATCCAGATTATACTTGAAGGGGATTCTGGACATCAGTGCTTAATTTGAGCAGGTGGTTGCAGGTGCGCCTACCTGCACTCGTTTTTGAGGATCAGGATTTATTTTTCATCATCATACCTTACCAAGCAAAAAGAGAGAAAGGCAGAAAAGTCAGAAAGACAGGAAACAGTGGCGAAGTGAGAAAGAAGGATGAAAAAGAGCCTGCCAGATTAGGTAAAGGAGCAGGGAGTGTATGGTGATGAATGAAAGAAGGATGAGATGGAATCAAGACTAGACAGCCTTGCTATTCGGCAAATATTTAGATGCTATACATGGTTTTATTTGTCTTTAGTTGCTATTTCTCACTCACTGTTGAGGTCTGTCGAAAGAGGCTCGTGCATCACGGACTCAAAATACCATACATATATGGTAAAGTATTCAATGTGACACAAATAATTGGCTTACTTTTCATAACATTTTTTCAAGACCCCACACAGCTAATGCAGGACAGTGTATGCATGTGATCTTAAAATACATTCTATAAAGAAGGTCCTTAAAGTTGTCTTTATCAGAGTCCTTGGTCATTATCTGTATTCCAATATGATGCCACTCGAATTCTCATGGATTCCATAAACAAATGGAAATATGCAGCACATTCCCTATAGTAGTGAGTCAAGAAGAAGGAAACTAGATTCACTCAAGATCAGAAAGTAATGGAGACTTTCTGTAACCGGCACGAAAATGTCACAAAACGAATGCCTAAGTAGAAGCCACCTCCTTTTCAAACAAATGACCAGCCCCTTGGACTCCAGTTGTGACTTGTTTGCCACCAGTGAACCCCTCTCCATTTCACACACTGGAGGATCATACATTCATTGGATGGGTACAATTAACATATTAATGTCATTCTTCTGAAGATACCGCCCCTCAACAAAATCCTTCCTCCAATACACTTTGCTATCTCATCACTTATTGAGTATATGAAAACTTATTTCTGCCACTTTGAGTCATAACACAAATACTTCTCCTTGAACATATGATTTGATGATAGCCATTTGCAATCTTCAAGCACTCCTTAGCTACAGGTAGCCCCTCCCCTAACTTTAAGATACCCCCAAGAACCCTTGTAAACAGCTCATTTGGGGGCCACTGCAGAACACATGAAACAGCAAAGTAAATATAATAATCTCCTTTATGATGGCAATGCAGCTTTCTCTCACTCCAAAGCACTACAATCACATGACTGGCAGTGGTAGGTATTAATTCCATCTAGACTTAGAGCACCTACTCCTGCCTCCTTTGTCTTCCAGGCACTTTTAACTAACAAACACACACTTCTGTGGTACATCCCAGGGCACTGAGCGAGATCGACAAATAGAGTGGTAAAGTAAGAGCAGTGGTTTACAAGTCAGCTTTAATCACCGTCCCAAACCCAGGCTGATGAATTGAACTCTTCCTAACCGGTGCAATGTCCCTGTAATCATTCCATCCCCCCGATATTACCCGTTGGCTTCTCAGTGATCCTACAGGTGGATCAGTCCCAACCTTCAACCCGAATAAAGGGCGTAGATGTAAAGCAGAGAGTGAATTGACTAAAGTCCAATCAAAAGTAGATGCTTGCTAAAAAACTTCCCTAATAACACAAACAAGGCTCCCCAGTAGCCCCTGAATCCAGCTAACTAGGAATGAGCCCATGTTATCTGAAACATCGTGATGTCCTTTCAGTTCAAAACTAACTTACTTCACTGGAATCAGGCCCAGCATCAGCGAGCAAAAGGCATTTCCCCCCCTAATATTTCTTGGTTCCTCATAGTATTTCACTGTGCATTCCTTCAATGAATTCGCACACATTTTGTGTGGTGGTTCGCTAGTAAGATTTTCATGTTTATTAACGGGCTTCAACCCTTGTACGTTTTAATTTGTACGATGATGGTGCCTTCTAGATATTTTTGGGTAATACTCGTGGAACCTGAGCTTGCAACAAAAATTATGCTATAGACATCTCTGTATGCCTGCGTGAAGGCTTCTGACCTGTGTTTGCTATAAAAGGAAATAATGTGAGATACCCATTCAAGCTTTTCTCGTCTAACGGATGGAGAAGGCATGTGTGCGTCTTTCTCAGTGCTTTTTTGTGCGACTGTTATGGCCAGTGTATGTATCATTTATACCTCCGACTGCAAAAAGTTTTGCTTTGCTAATAAAAGAGGCTTTTAGTATAAACGAGTTTATACATAACACTCCATTTATGACATAGTTATTGCATTAATGTCCTAATTATTGTAAGCCAACAGACAGTGCAAGACTGGTGGGACTTAATTGGACGTGAAAAAGCATTTCTTTTCCAGCACGCGCAGTGCCACGGCTGGCCCATTCGGGCCGGCAGCTGATCTGTGAGAAAGGCGCCTTCTGCTCTTTTATCTCTTTGTAGTTCGCTTTTACGCCAACAATAGCTGAAGGAGGCAGTCTATTACTGTTAATGAACGGAACAAATGACCTTTGCGAAGATGTTCCATGATACTCAAAGTTTCAAGGTCATAATTTCATTTTCAAAAAGTAGGCCTGCCCACTCACTAGCCATATAGCCTGACCAAATTGGATCAAAGGTGCCACTTGTGTTGTTTCTCAAAACACTTTCAAGGAGCTCTTCAGAGGTTCCAGCCCTTATTATAAAGAGAAACCCAAGCACAAGATGTGGTTTCAGCAGACTTAGACAATTATTTGTGCCAGAGGGCTGCTTCAGAGAATCCTTTCATCCTATATCCACTGTCCGCTGGACTTCAGTGACACATAAAGACACCACGCTGTAATTAACTGCTTTTAGCAGAGTCCATTAACAACACATAGACCGGAAAATAATAATCAAGCAGCAGGTGTAAGGTCTTTTCTGATGGGCGACTTTTTTTTTTTTTTAACAAAAGAAAAACAAATTATATTAGTAGCCGAGATCATGGCATTTTTAGAAGAAGGATATGTTCTAAGATTGTGTGCAATAGCTACACCTCTCTTTTTTGTAAAAAAAAAAAAAGAAGCAAATACTGCTATGTTTATACTTCACTAGGATAATATAACGTGTATTTGTAAACAGCACCATCACCTCTTGGATTTGAATAACAGGTGATTCTTGTTAACTGTTGGGACGGGAAGGTCCTGTACATGGCAAGATATGTGTACCCCTGCCCTGAATGCCCAACTGTACTGTTATCTGGATCCCTAATGCTGATTGTTTTTTCCATAGGCAAACACAGATCATGCATGTAACCATGACATAGGCCTGTGTGGTGTTCTCCACATCAGACAAATAAGTAGATAAAACAGATGAACTGTAGAAAGGTCCGTTTATTCACCTCAGCCACCAACAGCCTTCACAGAATGCCCCACAGCTTAAAACCCCCCAACATTCTTTGCTAGAACCTAAGCTTAACATTCTACATGGAATACATTAAGATGTCACACATCTTCTCTCCTTACAAAAAACAAACAACAAAACAGAACGCTTCACAGTGAATAGCGTCCTTGGTTGCTTGTTCGATCCTTGTAGCGTTAGGCCTCCTAGCAACCAGACGCTCGTTGACGCTGCACACTCAATGGCGCAGCCGAGTTCCACTCACTTCGTGGAACGCATATGCGTTTCAGCAACCCGCCCCTCTACATTCAACTCCTCACCCGATATCCTTTCGTCAGGACACGTCAGCCGTCGACACATCAGCCGCTGGAGAAGTAGATTACGCTTCTCTTCCACATTTAAGTCAGCCGCTGGAGGAGCAACGCGATGAGAGCCAAGAGGAAGCGCTGGAACCGTTTGTTCTTCACTGGATGTTGAGGTGAGAGCCACACTGCCACGCTCGTCGCCAAATTAATGTGGTGTTCTCCACATCAGACAAATAAGTAGATAAAACAGATGAACTGTAGAAAGGTCCGTTTATTCACCTCAGCCACCAACAGCCTTCACAGAATGCCCCACAGCTCAAAACCCCCCAACATTCTTTGCTAGAACCTAAGCTTAACGTTCTACATGGAATACATTAAGATGTCACAGCCTGTCTCATGGATTGTGGCCTTGGTGGACTGGGAGGGGTGCCCAAAGAGCTACCCTCATAGTGGTGGAAGGGTACCACCTTCACCAGGAGTGCACGCAGATTGTGTGTGTATATTTAATGCATGTGTACAGGTAAATGTTAAAGGCATAAAGATATTAGTGCTGGACAGTAAGTGCCCGATTCACAAAGGGCCTCTTCACTCGTGGCAGAGGCTCTATAGTCATGGGGAAGTCTCTCCACATATGGCGGAATCTCCGCAATGAGAATTCCAATTGTGGAGATTCCGCCCCAAGTACAGAGACTCCACCACGAGTGCAGAGGCCCTTTGTTAATCAGGCCCTAAGTGTGCTGAGAGTGTATACTGAGTAACTGCCCCTGCAATAGGGCACTGTATGGGGGACCCTGGATTCCATTTTGGGAAGCCCAGACCTGCCTGGTGAAATTGGGCTTCTGGTTGGCAGAGGAATGCACCCTGTCCAAGCAGGAACCACAATCCTAGTCAGGGTAAGTCAGATACACATCATAAATTAACATGTGCTCACCCACTGGTAGCTTGGCACAGAGCAGGTAGGCTTAACTCAAGAGGAAATGTTTAAAGTATTTGTAACAACGCTTCAAACACTAACACAGTGAAAACACCACGAAAAGACTCCATACCAGTGTCAAAAAATAGAATATGATTTTATAAATTAAACAAGAGGATAATGACAAAAATCTAATAGGTAGAAGTCAAGCTATGAATTTTTAAACATTAAATGCAAAAATAGCACTTAAAAGCAGCAAGTGCCTAAAGATTTAATTGGTCGTGCTGGATAAAGTCAAGAGCTCAGAACGACGGCGATGGAGCACGGGCCGGATACAGGACCCACACAGGCCCCACTGAGCAAAAGTACCTTAATCCTGGTTGCAAACAACAAGATGTCAGGTGCAGCTTAACGATGCATCAGTGTTGATCCCTTAGTATAGGATATGCATTGGTTTTCTTCACGCAACAATGGCAATGAGACGATTCCAATATGCATTGGTTTCAAAGTCGATGTGCCAAATTTCTCCAGGCAGTCGAAGGGATGCATCGATTGTCCTTCTGCAGTGATGGGTATGCAGTGGTTCTGATGTGGCGGTTCCGATGGCGAGGCCCTAATTCTGAGTGCAAAGCACCAGTTCTGTTCCCACAACAGTGGTAATGTGTTGATTCTGCTCTCGCAGTAGAGAATGTGTTGATTCCTATTCAGGTGTGTCAGCTCCTCTTTCCCATCATGCCCAGGATGGCCCATAAGGATGTGGATGGCCACTCAGTCACACCTAAGCTCCCTTTGTGTGTGGCTCTCGAGCGAGAGGGAATGCACAAAGTCCAGCTGTCACCCACTTCAGACCTGTATTGGAGACATGCTGCAGGCACACAGGGTTTAGAGCAGAAAAATGCGTAACTGTCTAAAAGTGACATTTTCAAAATAGTAATGACAAATCCAGTGTTATCATTTAAGGGGAATTATCATTACAGTTCCATAGATACTAAACATGACAACTCTACCTTCTCTCAACTAGGAATTGCAGCTTAATAAATGCAATAAGGATTCCCCAATGTTACCCCATGAGAGGGGTAGGCCTCTCAGTAGTGAAAAAAGAACTTAGGAGTTATTTCAGTACCAGTACATGCAAAGCTTAAAAGCACATGTCCTGCCTTTTGATTAGACAGCACCATGCCCTATGGGCTACCTAGTGCCTACCTTAGGGGTGACATATGTAATAAAGGGGAGGGTAAGGCTTGACTAGGGGTTTTAAATGACAAGTCGGCATGGCAGTGTAAACTGCACACACAGAATCAGTAGTGGCAGGCCTGAGACATGTTTAAGGGCTTCTTGAGTAGATGGCACAAGCAGTGCTGCAGTCCAACTAGGAGCATTTAATTTATAGGCCCTGGCCACATATAGTGCACTGTAATAAATTAAATTAAATCAACCAATTGTGGATAAGTCAATCAAACCCTGTTTAGGGGAGAAAGCACTGGTTAGCAGTGGGAAGGTACTGAGAGTCCTAAGGCCAACAAAAAGGAATCAGCAGAAATGTGAGGCAAGCAGGCAAACGGTTTGGGAAAGACCACCCTAAGGCTGCCAGGTTTAACAACAACCAACAACACTCCAGGACCTGCATTAGAATACCTTGTGAAAGATTGCCCTTGTGTTCTGGTGACAGAAGTGGTTGCTATGCAACATGCAACCAATGTAAACAAAACTAAATGTTCTTGCTCAAGAGTATAGGGCCTTGCTTGTGTATAATGTAAAGTCAATGTTAAAACCAGTAGGTTTAATTTGCACATTGTTAAAGGCAAATGTTTTCATATTGTGGTTAGCCAATTTGTCTTTTGTTTCTGTTTATAGTGAGTGAGTTCTATCAAAGACTGTAGGCCTATTTTTTATTCTGAAAACTTCTAACAAAGCCAGTTTGAATGCCTTTTGAACAGGGAGAATCCTTGCATGTTTTTGCTATAAACATATATGACATATTGCTCTCTTAAGGGTTAGGGCTTGCTAGTGCACAACTTGTCACAAGCTACCTTGCAGAGAACGAGAATGACTAGAATTATGCCATTACTTACATCATGTGACCTTTCTTTGAACAACATTACAGCTTGTTGATTCTAACAGGCCAATTTAGGATGCAGTCCAATTGGTAATTCCACCTGAGAAACTGTAATAATCGAAAGTTATGCATATTGTTTAGTTATATGGCCTTACTAGACATTGCAAAACCTTAGTCCTGTGATCCTGTGGAAAAGCAATACATTACTGAACATTCCTGATATTACAATATCGCCTGCAAGCCTTACTTTATTATCACTGTTTGTTACTTTTTTACATGTATAATTAATAAATGATCTGTAAAATATTATGTACAATCTGCACACTGGACAGATGCATGTTCATTGTATTTCTTGAACCCCTTAGAAAAGTCCAAGTAATATTGTTTGGAACCTAATATATGCAAACTGAATGTAGCATCATTGTTTTAGTATGACTGTTTGTTCAGTCTTTATATTAGTTGATTTTCATTTATTCTCACAGATGGATTCAGTGCATCTTTATCTTATTCAATAGATGCATAAATATCATATATTAAGTTGAATAAGTACTGTAAATGATCCCCCTATTGGTCATTTAATTCAGTTGATTCTGTTACCCAGGCTCACAAGGGGGTATTGCATTCTTTGTGATACCATCTTCAAAACTAGCTGCATCATTACAAAGCCATTACTGCCAGCACATCCGCCTACTTTTCAGATAAGCTCAAGATCAATGGTGGTTCTAGGCATGCCCACAGCAAGGACACCATCTGACTGCAGACTAAGAAGAGTAAAAAAGATAAAACAAGGCAGCAAGCTTTTTTCATCCAAGCATCCAGGATCTGGAACAACATTACCCGCATCCATCAGAATCGCCTTAACGCTGCTGCAATTTAGGAAAGAGTTCAAGACTCACCTATTTGAGAGCACCACTTCAAAATGCATTAACTGTCTGCAACCCAGGTTCCTCTCCTATTATTAGTTAACTTTATGCTTGTCTTTGACCATGTACATCACTCTGCTGCCATTTAGCTAGGATCGCAATATAGACATACCACATACATGCATTTTTGTATAAAACAAAAATGTAATCTCTGTGCTATAACCCAGAATCATTAGAAGTATTTTCTTTCGCTAGAAAAAAAGAGCAGACGTGTTCACTGTTTAACAAATTGGGGGCATATTTACAAGCCCTTATTGCTGCCACAACATCACTTTTAGTGATGTTGTGATGGTGATAGAGGCTTTGCCTTATTTACAAGGCAGCGTTAATGTGGCTTAACGCGCCTTGTAAATAAGGCACCCTTTTATGCTGTACTTAGCGTGAAAGGGGAGGACAATGGGTGTTGCCGTGGGCGTTCCACCGCAACACCCTTTGATTTTGATGCTGCCACCTATTTGGGTGGTGTAAATAGGAGGCAGTGCCAAAATTAAGACCAGGGAAAACCTGGTGTTAAACAAGCGAAACGAGGAGAAATGCTTTATTTCTCCTCGTTTTTACTGTTTCCAAGTGTGCTGCTTTGTGCAGCACACATGGAAACAGCAAACGCCAATGATTGTTTATGTGCAGGAAGGTCTCCTTCCTACACATGAACAATCATTAAAATGACATTTTGTAAATTCTATGTGTGCTGCATTTAGCAGTACACATAAAAGTTACAAAACGCCATTTAAAGATTATTTATGTGCAGGAAGGGAGACCTTCCTGCACATATATAATATAATATATAATAATATATATATATTCATGCACTGAAAAAAACACAGTTTTCAGAGACGTTATAGTTAGGAATTAGCATTTAAAAAACCTTAGAAATTCACTGAAAAAAACACAGGTTTCAGTGATGTTATAGTTAGGATTTAGCATTTAAAAAACCTTAGATATTCACTGAAAAAACCACAGGTGACAGAAACGCTATAGGTAGGCTGACATTTCACTCATACAAAACCAGAGAAATTCAGCTGCTATAGTTAGCTGAGCTAACTATAACTCGTGCCCCGCAATGCACTGCTGTTGATGTCACATATTACATCACTCATGACATGGTCAGTGACATCACTGATGATATCTCAAATGACATCACTGATGACATCATCCAGTGACTGAGTGTTTCTAAAACGTTTAAGAATGATATATATATATATATATATATATATATACACACATATATATATATATATATATATATATATATATATATATATATATATATATATACTCCAATGTGTATTGAAGAATGAGTGGGTGTATGGGTGTCTGTATGGATGAATCAGTGGGTGTGTGACTGACTGTATAAGTGAGTGATTAAATGTGTCTTAGTGAATCTAAGGGTGAGTGACTAATCTGTGTCAATGTGTGTATCAGTCTGTTAGTTGGTGTGTAACTGGCTGCATCGGTTGGTGATTAGGTACATGAGTGTCTATAAGGGTTATTGATTAGTTATCTGAGTACTTGTATGGGTGCCTGAGTGTCTGTGTGGATGGGTGAGGGGGTGTGTGACTCCCTGCATTGATGTATGAGTGGATGAATCCCTGGGTGTATGGGTTCATGAGTGCGTCTGTGACGGACTGTATGGGTGAGTAAGTGTGTGTATGGCTGTGTCGGTGAGTGAATGGATGTCTCAGTGGTATATGGGTGAGTAATTGCATAGGTGTAAGGCAGTATGTGTGAGTATTGGAGTATATAAGAGACTGTATGTGTGAGAGAGTGTTTGCGAGAGTGGCTTTATGGGTGAATGTGTGCTTGTGTCAGCGACTGTATAGGAGAGTAAGTATTTATTAGTATCTGTATGAGTAGTGAGTGTGTGTGTGTTTCTGCATGGGCGAGTAAGTGGCTGTGTGATTGACTGTTTGGGTGAGTGAGTAGGTGTGTGAGTAGCTCTATGGGTTGTTGACGGTATATGAGTGGCTGTATGAGTGGATATATCAGCGGCTGTATTGGTGAGTGACTGGCTGTATAAGTATCTCTATGGGTGAGTGAGTGAATGTGTATGTAGACCTATGAATCAGTGAGTGGGTATGTATGTACTGGTATTGGTGTGTCAATGGTTTCAAGAATGGTAGTCTGTAATTTGGAGTGGGTGTATGAAAGGTTATATTGGGGTGTGAGTAGCTGCATCAGAGATTATGTGGATGATGTCATCAGTGATGTCATTTGAGATGTCATGAGTGATGTTACGAGTGGTGTAATATGTGATCTCATCAGCAGTGCATTGCGGGGGCGCGAGTTATAACGGCTGAATTTCTCTGGTTTTTACAAGTGAAATGTCAGCCTAACTATAACGGTCCTGTAACCAGTGTTTTTTTGGGTGAATATCTAAGGTTTTTTAAATGCTAAATCCTAACTATAATGTCCCTGAAACCTGTGTTTTTTTAGTGAATTTCTAAGGTTTTTTAAATGCTAACTTCTAACTATAACGTCCCTGAAACCTGTGTTTTTTTCAGTGAATTTCTAAGGTTTTTTAACTAGAAGTCGCGTTTGCAGAGTGGTGGACAAAGGGGGCTGGGCTTACAACCAGCGCTCAGGATTTCCGCTGTGTAGGACTTACAGGAGCTACCAGCAGGGCTTCTTGGCCCCCAAAGGCCCGTCAAGAGTAAAGTGGACTTCACCCCCCAACCAGTAGTGCGCCAGGAGGTGCCTTTGCAGAGTGGCGGAGAAAGGGGGGCACGGCCTCTGAAGACCTCTCAACAATCCCACTGTGCGGGACTTACTAGAGGTAACAGGAGGGGTAGTTGGCCCCCAAGGATGTTCTTAGGGGCCAACTACCCCTCATATTACCTGAAGTAAGTCCCACACAACAGGATTGCTGAATTCTGATAGCAGGCCAAGCCCCCTTTGTCCACCACACTGCAAGCGTACTTCCTGGCATGCTCTTGCTTGGGGGATGAAGTCCCCTTTGCTGCTAGGGGTCTTTAGGGGCCAACTAGCCTACCAGTTACCTCCAGTAAGCCCCACACAGTGGGATTGCTGAGAGGTGGTCAGGGTATTTACTGGTGGTGCGTTGTTTGCCGTCACTCACTGAAAGACTGCCCATGATGAAGGGCGCCATGCCCGAAACGTGTAGACAGCGCTGATTTTAATGAGGACTGTGGGTGCGTGGGCTGCTCCTGGTGGTTGGCGATACTTACCTGCATGTGCTTGGTCAACGGAGGTGCAACTCTTTCTTGCAAATATTGTGGTCGAGCCTAGTTCACGGATGAGCACTACCGCAAAACCGGGGCGAGTCCACCGTGATGTATTTCATCAGTGGCAACGGAGCAGGAAGCGCCACGGAAAATGGGGGACAGCTCTGCAGTACACTGGATATCCTCTCTTTCATGAACTTACAAGTGAGATGACGATGGCGACCCACTTGGGGGTGATGATACACTACCAGTCCCATCGTGCAATTTGACAGTATACCTTATGCACCCATTGACAGAACCACAGAGTCTCATGCATGCACTCGGAGATCCACTGAAATACTCATGCACCCACTCAGTCACAGTCAGATACTCATGCATGCTGTCATTGACCCAGTGAAGCTCTCACATACACTGATTTACTCAGACTCTCATGCACTTACTCAGAGACCCAGTCATATTCTCATCCACTTACTCAAAGATCCATACAGACACTCTTGCACTCACTCACATACCCCTTGATATTCTGATGCAGTCACTCACAGACCCACTCAGATACTCATATACCTACTCAGAGACTCACTGAGAGACTCATGTGTCCAGTCATAGACCCAGGTAGAGACTCAGACACCCACTAAGAGACCCACTCAGACACTGAAGCACCCACTAACAGGCCCACTCAGAGACTCATGTACCCACTCACAGACCCACTCAGAATCTCATGCACCCACTCAAAGACCCCACTCAGACACCTATGCACCCTATCACAGACCCACTTAGATACTTGCGCACCCACACTGTTCCACTCAGACACATGTACTTACTCATAGACCCATTTAGTCACTCACACACCCATCACACACCCACTCAGACACTCACACACCCCTCAGAGACCCCCTGACACAGTTGCACACCTAGTCACAGATCCCACTGAAACAATCATACACGCTGTCACAGACACATTCAGAGACTCATACATGTTTTATAGGGATCAGTGACTAAATATCGAGGGACAGAATATCGACTGTCCAGAATATCGATGCCAAAATATCGAGGGACAGAATATCGAGTCCCTAGCTACAAACAGGTAAGTACTAAAATATCGAGTACAATATATCGATGTTTAAAATATAGTTAACTAAAATATCAAATTTTTTAAATGTATTAAAAATAATATAAAAGTAATTAAATAATAAACACAATGAAATAAAACATAGTTAAAATAATGTAAAATAGCTTAAAATGTAAAAATAATAAATGTAATGTAAAAAACATTCATTATTTTTTAACATATATATATTTACTTAATAATATTATAAAATAATTATTAATCTTAATTATAAAATATTTAAAACATTATTAAAAATATATTTACATATATATATAAATAAACATATTATATAAATATAAAAATAAATAATATATAATAATTTAAATAATTAAAGTACATTTTTTTATGTTAATTAATAATTTACACTACATTAAATATAACAAAATTAAAAACGTTGCATAGCTAAGGGAATAACAATCAGTATTCACACTCCAACTGCAAAAGTAGGGAATTTGTTGGATAGCGGGTGGGTACAAATTACTATTCCCACTCAAGTGAGTGGAACAGTAGGGAAAGTGTTGGATAGCGGGTGGGTAAAAATTACTATTCCTACTCCAGCGAGTGGAACAGTAGGGAAAGTGTTGGATAGCGGGAGGGTACAATTTACTATTCTGACTCCAGCGAGTGGAACAGTAGGGAAAGTGTTGGATAGCGGGTGGGTAAAAATTACTATTCCTACTCCAGCGAGTGGGACAGTAGGGAAAGTGTTGGATAGCGGGTGGGTACAAATTACTATTCCGACTCCAGCGAGTGGAACAGAAGGGAAAGTGTTGGATAGCGGGTGGGTAAAAATTACTATTCCTACTCCAGCGAGTGGAACAGTAGGGAAAGTGTTGGATAGCGGGTGGGTACAAATTACTATTCCGACTCCAGCGAGTGGAACAGTAGGGAAAGTGTTGGATAGCGGGTGGGTACAAATTACTATTCCTACTCCAGCGAGTGGAACAGTAGGGAAAGTGTTGGATAGCGGGTGAGTACAAATTACTATTCCGACTCCAGCGAGTGGAACAGTAGGGAAAGTGTTGGATAGCGGGTGGGTAAAAATTACTATTCCTACTCCAGCGAGTGGAACAGTAGGGAAAGTGTTGGATAGCGGGAGGGTAAAAATTACTATTCCCACTCCAGTGAGTGGAACAGTAGGAAAAGTGTTGGATAGCGGGAGGGTACAAATTACTATTCGACTCCAGGGAGTGGAACAGTAGGGAAAGTGTTGGATAGCGGGAGGCTAAAAATTACTATTCCCACTCCAGTGAGTGGAACAGTAGGGAAAGTGTTGGATAGCGTAGGGGTAAAAATTACTATTCCCACTCCAGTGAGTGCAACAGTAGGGAAAGTGTTGGGTAGCATAGGGGAAGAATTGAGTAGACCCACTCCTACAATATAATTAAAATTAATTAACAAATAATTAATTAATAAAAATATATTTACCTTCCAAAATCTTCCCCTATAAACGTCACCTCCAACAGTGTAAAATATTAATGAATCAACATAATCAATTAACATTTTATTAATTAGCTAATTACAATTAACAATCAAATTAATAACAATCAAATCTAAATTAATTAACACGATTAACACTATAAAATAACTTTAAATAAATAATATTTAAAAATTATTAAAATTTAAATTAAATTTAACTTAATTCCCACCCTACTCCCCTATCAACACTCAACACACTACTACAAAAATGTACATAATTAACATATTAATAAATTAATTTTTAATAATCAATATGTAATTAATTACTAATTAATACAAAAATAAACAATTTACATAATTATCAATTAATTAAAAAAGATTATTATTCACTTTTTATATATTTAATAATAGATTAATTAACTTAATAAATTATTAATTAATAAATTATTAATTTTTATAATTTAAATTAAATTACTTCCCACCCTATTCCCCTATAAACCCACAACCTGCTACGGAACTAATATACGCAAAAAGTATTAAACAATAGTAATTATTAAACACTAAATTATTAATTAATACATTATTAATTTTTATAATGTAAATTAAATTACTTCCCACCCTATTCCCCTATAAACCCACAACCCGCTACGGAACTAATATACGCAAAAATTAATTCACATAAAATCCATTACCTTAAAAAAATTGTAACATACATTAAAAAAATATTATATATTTGTAACACATATACTAACATATAAAACAATTAAAAAAAATTATATAATAAAATTCGATATAATGACATTCGATATTACTTACCTTTATGTCGATATTTTTTCCAACTATATTATGTCTTTTCTATATTCTGTCCTCTCGATATTTTGTCCTCGATATTTTGTCCTTTCGATATTAAAAGTTCGATATTTAGTCTCTACACGGTTTTATAGAGTTATTTAGATAGTAATATATCTAGTGTGATGTTTAGAATCAATTATATAGTTATACATTTTGAATGTGCTGATGGCTATTGAATGTCTGCTTTTGTTTTGCAAATATCAGGACGTTGTTGCAAATATTTCCAAAAATTGGAAAACAAAGATATTTATAAAGAAAATGAACAACAATTCGGGCACTCTTAGAAGAGCCTTTGCTTTCATTGCGTGTATGTGACAGCTACACATAAGAGCGGGTTCAGAGTTTCAGGTTGCTGAGAAACACCCAGTTGCCTTAGTCTCTGAAGTGAACTGCATCACTTCTATAGATTCCATGCATGTCGAAACACAGGTTGTTGTTATAGATAGAGCCCATGTTATGGTCTCTGAAGAATGCAGAAAGAGTTTTATTAACATGTTTTCTGGCTTTGTCGATCTGTGGACAGAACTGCTAAGACAACTTGCATTTCTGACTTTGGCAAATGTTGGAATACACCAGGATACTGTCATTAATTGGGCAAACGTGTCCTTCATTAGGTTTTCCAGTCCTACCCCAGTCAGTGTGCCTAGGTCATTGCTACCACAGTGCACAATCATGAGGTGAGGGGGTTGGTAATCCACAATGCTTTTAACCAAAGGCAGCAATTTATTTACCCACAATCCACACTCTAGCCATTTTGAAGGGAAGCAGCAGTAGGAGACAGGAGAATGCTGGAGCTGATTGAGACAGTTTTTAAAATGAAAGTCAGTTCAAATGAAGGTGTGCTCCTTGTTTAAAAAAAGAACATGCTTGATTGGATGCTGTGAATATGGAGGTAAATAAAATTAGGTAGTGTCTAGAAAGCTTACGTAACTACATCCATGATTGGCTGCAGGAATAATAAAGTGTAATGCAGACTTGGATATGCTTTTAAATCTGTACTGTAAACCACATCTGCTGCAGCTCATTTTCTAACTAGTTTGGCCCTTCTAGAATGTGCTGCAAACCTGTGACCTACTGGTTCTAGTGGGTTTCTATGGAGACTGTGCTAAGAGTGTATTGGGGAGGGGTATTAAAGAGAGAGTGGTCTGTTTTAAGAAAGTAGAGATCTTTAGACTGATTATTGTGTAACAAGGATTACAATACCTAGTGACAGCTTGCTAATAAAGTGTACCGTACTCTTAAAGTCATAAACATACCAAGCTAAATATGTTTTTGGACTCCTGGTTTTTCTCACAAATTTATTGCGATGATTGTGATTGAGTCGCGAATATGCACACATTTTCTTTCATTTTGGGATTCTATGTAAAAGTGAGTGAAAGGGTTAACACATACTAACCATTCAGAGGTGGACTTTCAAAACTAGAATATGAAAGGCGTGTTTTTATTTGCTGCCTTCTGCAACTATCAGAGAGGGCAAAGTTGAAAAGGTTGCCATTAATAGTTGCTTTGTATGAGTGGTATGCTGTTCTTCTGCTTAGTTTTCACATTTCCTATGACTACTCAAACAATAAAAAGGAGCAAAAAATGATTTCACCAACAAACTAAATTTTCAGGTATGTGAAGTACATTGTATTTTGAGAAAAATATTGAAAAGGTATATGTGTATGTGGGTTGATAAAAGTGAATATGAAATATGTAGAAAAGTTTTGATCTTTATGAGATGATGTATAAGTTGTAGTGTGAGTGTTTTTATATATTTAGGAATAGGTGAGTAACACACTTTGTAAGTGTGTGAGTATGTAACAGTTTGTGTGAGGTGCAGAGTAGCTCAGTGAGAAGTTAGTTTACAACATGTTGCCCGGGAATTCAATATTACACGTGTTGTTTTACTGCATGCTGTAATTTCTACAAACAGAACTGACTGCTAAGGGTTAATCTTAGACTTAACAATGAATTTGAAGATCTGCAACATTTTACATATCTATACATGTTGTACTGTTCTCAAAGAATGTTTGTAGTTGTAGTTCTATTTATTCCACTTCAAAAGAGGACTACAAGTCTCCGAATTGAAGGGACGAAACATGCAGTGTGGGTGCAGATAATGTGTGAACCTGCGAAACTTCACAGATATGTATTATTTACACTTTATAGTAGGTATTGGTAAATTATAGAACAGGTTTGTATGTTTCTAGATGGTAACACATGCCCTTTATACTAATACTGAGTTACATATGTAGTATGAAAATGGTAGGCAATATTAAAAATGCACTGTTTAAACATGGATCATGCCTTCTAGTGCAGACTGTGTGCGTGCATTCTCACTGCCAGGTTTTCTTGCAATGTAAAAGCTATTTGTCAAGTGCTTAATCTATGTTAGAGTACACATACCTCACCTGTCAGACACACTGTAGGAATGCCATAAAACACAGTGCTGTGTGCTTAAAGATTGAGAGATGTAAATTTGAGGCCTACTGCCATACCACCCTGAATGCGCCCCATCTCGTCCGACCTTGGAAGCTAAGCAGGGTTGGGCCAGGTTAGTACTTAGATGGGAGAGATGTCCTTTCGAGCTTTAGTAATTTAGACATGTACTTGCAGACCCCTATACCAAGCATTACACAGAGGATACTATCCATAATGCAACTAACATATATGTTTCCAAAGCACAGAGCCTCTCTCTCTTTCCAGTCACAGAGCAACAGAGGGACTTATAGATTCACTCACAAACTGCTTATGAATGCACTAGTATCAAAGGCAGTTGCTCAGACACCTACATACTCCTCTATTTCCTAACACAGCCATTGAGGTATTTGTCAGCCCACTTACATACACATTTAGAGAGCCATTGAGGTACTAAAATACATAGCCATATACTGGTACATTCCCCTAAACATCTCATGGCACTGCTTTAGGTGGAATCCTACACTCACTCAGTTATGTAGGCAAGTAGTGACACAACCTCATTATTCATCGAGACAAATAGTCCTTCAAACATAGGTCCTACTTGTAAAGACCCTGTCTCTGCACTCTTACTGCCAGCTTCACTTAGCAGGTAAAAGCTGTTTGGAAAGTCTTATATCCACATTTTTGTACACATCGCTCTCCTCTGAGATCTGCTGTAGGTATACCATAAAGCACTCTGGGGCATATTATCAAGCCCCAGCGATAATTATCGCTGAGCGCGCTTAGCGGGCTTTTAATTATCGCCCGCTATCGCTGGAATATATCGCCAAGCTAGCGCTGTATTATCAACGCTTAGCGCTATGGCGATAAATATTCCAGCGATAGCGGGGTTTTCCATGGAACATCGCTGGTTTTCCAGCGATGTTCCATGGAAAACAGCGATAAGCTTGATGATAGGCCCTGTGGCCTTAGCCCCACAATCCACCTCCCATGTTAGGTATGCCTTAGTCAGGAATTTAACAGACGTTAAATTCCTGAGTTAAGTCAGAGTTAGCGCGATTTAAATTATCGCCACGCCTCGTTGTTAATATCGCGAAGCTGCCTTCGCGATATTTTCCCATGTTGTTTTCACAGCCACGCCTACTTTGCATCTCATTATCGATGCGAGGCGAGGCGTGTGAAAAACGGGAGCTAAGTCAAGGAAACACGCTGTTATATTCTCATTACTTTTGTATGCTATCTCTTTAAATGCTTCTTCTATTCTCCTCATTCTGTTTAGAACATTCTGCCTGCCTTGGCTTGTTATGTTTTGTTAAGAGTTCTATGTTCCAGTTCAGATCTCTGTAGCCTGTTAACCTACAGGTTGTGCTGTGCTGGACTCTTCAAATAAAGTTACCTTTTTTATAATAATTCTGCTTGCCTGCAAATTGAATTCAACATTTTGGCGACGAGAATGGAATGGATTTTAAGAATGAAAGTGATACCATAATTAAACTCTTTCCTAAAGTCTTTTCGAACAAATTAGGAAAACTCAACAATTTCTCTCATAAGATCAAATTTAAGGATGGAGCGTGTGCAGTGAAACAAAAACTTAGATCTGTGCCCATATATGTGAAAGAAGATTTAAAAACACTTTTGCAAAATCTCATTGACGAAGATATCATAGAGGAAGTAGAATCCTCCGAGTGGGTTTCTCCCATTGTTCTCTCAAGGAAATCAGACAAAAGTTTGAGGCTATGTGTCGATTTGAGAGCACTTAATGCGAATTTGATAGTGGATTGCCATCCTTTACTTAATATAAATGAGGTAGTTTCCATGCTTGAGGGAGCTAAGATATTTTCTACATTTGATTTGCGCTCTGCTTATCACCAGATTGTTCTTACAGAAGATTAAAAAAATTGTACTGCTTTCCTGACGCCCCAGGGGCCATTTCAATATAAGAGAATGCCTTTTGGGTTAGCCTCTGCGGCGTCAGTTTTTCAGAGAGCCATGTATCATATCTTTAAAGACTTAGATGGATTTGTAAGATGTTTCCAGGATGATATCCTTGTGTTCTCTCCTAAACCTGAAAAACATGCTGAGCACATAAAAGAAGTGTGTAATCGTTTAGAACAAAATGGTTTAACTTTGAAACAGGAAAAGTGCAAAATGTTTTGTGAGAGTGTTGAGTATTTGGGACATACACTATCCGGGAATTGTGTGGTTCCAAAGAAATCTTTGGTAGAAGCAATTGTTAATGCCCCAGCTCCTGATAACAAGGAGAAATTGTTGTCCTTTTCAGGACTTTGTGAATACTATAGTAAGTTTATCAAGGACTTTGCCACCAAAATGGAGCCTTTGAGAGAGCTTACAAGGCACAAAGTGGAGTTTTGCTGGACACAGAGACAAGAAAGTGCTTTTCAACTGATCAAGAAGGAAATTGTTGAAGCTCCCACCTTAAAACCGTTTTCTATCAATAAGACTTGTATTGTCACAGTGGACGCCAGCATGTATGAGTTAGGGGGAGTTCTTTCACAGAAAGCTGAAAAAGATGAATGGTGTGTAGCGTTTGCCTCCTGCACTTTAAATGAGACTGAAAGGAGATATTCTGTAATCGAAAGGGAGTTACTAGGATGTGTTGTGGGCATTGAGCGTTTTTGGAATTTTATCTGGGGGAACAGATTTGTTCTCAGAACTGATCACAAACCCCTTGTTTCTATTTTATCTCCTGGAGGGGAGTGGAATGCCACTGCGAGAATTAGTAGACTTATGTCCAGGTTGCAGGAGTACAATTTTTCTGTAGAATATGTCCCGGGAAGACAAAATGCCACTGCAGATTGTCTTTCCCGGCTGCCCAGTCCTCAAACAGAAGAAGCAGAAGTCTGCCGAGATATTGAAATGATTGCCTCTATGACTGATCTTGTTTCCCGAGAATTCTCTACAATTTCTGAGGAAGAGTGGAACAGGAGCATAATCTCTGACAAAACTTGGGGTGTTCTTAAAAGTTTCATTCTTAAGGGGTGGCCTGACGATAAGAGTATTCCTTTTGAGCTCAAGTCATTTTCGCAAGTTTCTTCCGAGTTGACTGTAGAAAACGATTTAATTTTCAAAAATGGAAAGTGTGTACCTCCTGAGCCTATGCAGGATGTCATCCTGAAACTTGCGCATGAAGGACATCCTGGGATGTCATCCATGAAGAGATTAATCAGGTCTAGTGTTTGGTGGCCGGGATTGGATAAAACTGTTGACAGGACTGTGAGGGAATGTTTTGAATGTGTCAATAGCGATAAAATGTTGAAATCTTTCCCTGCTCCTCTCAAACCTGTGCCCTGGCCGAAGTACCCTTGGCAGAACGTTGCTTTTGATGTTTCTGGACCATTTAATTCATTACCTCAAGACTCTCGCTTTGCATTGGTAATCGTTGATTATCATTCTAAGTGGCCAGAGGTTAAGTTTGTTCATCATGCCACCACCCAAGCCATCATTGAATTTTTCAGGGAAATCTTTGCTAGGGAAGATTTTCCTGAGGTACTTGTGACCGATAATGGAGTACAACTTAAGTCTTGTGATATGGAAAGTTTTCTAAAATTGCATAACATTAGACACCATACCACTGCTCTTTACGAACCGCAGGGCAATGGTCAGGTTGAAAGATTCAACCGTGTACTTAAAGATGGGGTTGAGTCAGCCAGGAGGTCAGGTAAGGAATGGAAAATTGTCCTTACGGAGAAACTGTGGGCGTATCGTATTACCCCTCATTCTACAACTGACCAGAGCCCTTTCCGTCTTCTTAGAGGCAGGGAACCAGTTTCTAAACTGTGTCCCTGGTGGATTAAAGGTAAAATGTTAAGGAATTTTGTGGATGATGATTCTGAACAAAACTTACAACAAGTGTCATTTAAAGTCCAACAAAAACAAGAAAAGATGAAAGAATCTTATGATGCAAAAATGAATGTTAAAAAACATTCTTTTGTAATTGGAGATTGGGTAAGAGTACGTAAACCAGGTTTCAACACAGAAGGCTCTTCCAAGTTTGGGCCTCCCATTAAAGTTGTTAAAGTTAACTTCAATAGTGTTATAACACAAGACGGGAGAGTGTGGAATGTTAGAAGAGTTGCTAAGTGTCCTTTTCCTTCTTGTTCATCTTAACTCTTTTAAACCCTGAGTCTCCAAAGAGCCTGCTCTGTTGCTTCAAGAATCAAAACTGGTAATAGGAGTGTCAGACCTCCTGCTAGAATGGAGGACTTTGTTTAAGTTTCTGACAAGTATTATTTTTAATTTTCTAAGGAAAAAGATGTTATATTCTCATTACTTTTGTATGCTATCTCTTTAAATGCTTCTTCTATTCTCCTCATTCGGTTTAGAACATTCTGCCTGCCTTGGCCTGTTATGTTTTGTTAAGAGTTCTATGTTCCAGTTCAGATCTCTGTAGCCTGTTAACCTACAGGTTGTGCTGTGCTGGACTTCTTCAAATAAAGTTACCTTTTTTATAATAATTCTGCTTGCCTGCAAATTGAATTCAACACACGCGATAGCGTGTCCTTGTAAATAATGCGATATAATTATCGCCGCTTTGCGCCCGAAAAACGGACGCTAAAGCGACGATAATTGTATCGCCGGCCCTTGGTAATATGCCCCAAAGTTTTCTGCTTGAAAGATTGGGAAGTGTCCTTTTGAATTTTAGGAACTTACTCATGCACTTGCAGACCTCTATACCAACCACTACATAGAGGATACCATCCATAATACAACTGACATACACATCTCCAAAGCATACAACCTGCCTGTCACCCAGTCAGAGTGACAGAGATACTTCTACATTCACTCACTCACTCAGAATGTACTTATCTATGCAGATGAATAAAAGGCATTTGCATACATACCTACATACCTCTCTATTCCCTAACACAGCACTGAGGTATTTGGCAGGCCACTTGCCTACACATTTAGAGAGCCTTTGCGGTACTAAAACAGACAGCCACATACTGGCACATTTAATTACACATCTCATGGCACTGCTATTGTTGGACTGCTACACTCACTAAGATATATAGGCAAGTAGGAACACACCCTCGTCATCTATCCAGACAAATAGTGCTTTAAAAATGGGTCAGGCCTACTTGTGCGAACCCTTTCTCTACACTCTCACAGCCAGACTCTCTTATCATGTAAAAGGTGCTTGGCAAGTCTTATATCCATGTTTTAGTAGACATAAATGTCCTCTGAGATATGCTGTAGGTATGCCATAAAGCTTGCTGCTTTGTGCTTTAAAGATTGAGAAGTGTCATTTTGAGTTTTAGGAACTTATTCATGCACTTGCAGACGCCTATACCAAACACTATATAGATGATACCATTCATAATGCAGCTGATATACATGTTTCCAAAGTATACAGCCTCTCTCTCACAGAGTCACAGAGTGGTAGAGATACATTCACTCACATATTCAGAAACTGCTTATGCATGTACTACTATCTAGGAAGTTACACAGACACCTCCATTTCCCTCTATTCCCTAAGAGAGGCAGTAAAGTATTTGTTAGGCCACCTAAATACATATTTAGAGAGCCATTGAGGTAGTAAAACAGAGAGTCACATATTGGCACATTTACTTAAACATCTCATGGCACTTCTATAGCTGGACTCCTACACTCACCCAGATATGTAGGGAAGTAGTAACACAACCTTGTCATTCATCAGACAAATAGTTCTTTAAACATGGTTCAGGCCTACTCATGCAGACCTTGACTGTGCACTGTCACTGCCAGCTTCACTTAGCATGTACAAGCTGTTTGGTAAGTCTTATATCCATGTTTTAGTACACATATCTCTGCTATGAGTTATTCTGTAGGTATGCCATAAAGCTTGCTGCTTTGTGTTTGAAAGATTGAGAAGTGTCCTTATGAGTTTTGGAACTTACTAATGCACTTGCAGACCCCTATGCCAAGCTCTACATAGAGGATAACATCCATAATACAACTGACATATATGTTTCCAAAGCATAGCACCTCTCTCTCTTCCCAGTCACAAAGCAACAGACAAACCTATACATTTACTTGCATGTTGAGAAACCTTTTATGTATGTACTAGTATCAAAGGCAGTTGCACAGACACCTACATACCTCTCTATTCTTTAACAGAGGCACTGAGGTATTTGGTAGGGCACTTACATACACTGTTATAGAGCCATTGAGGTACTAAAACAGAGAGTCACATACTGGCACATTTACTTAAACACCTCATGGCACTCCTATAGCTGAAATCCTAAATTCACTCAGATATGTAGGTAAGTCGTAACACAACCTCATCATCCATTGAAACAAATAGTGCATTAAACATGTGCCAGGCCTACTAGTGCAGACCCTGTCCCTGCACTCTTACTGTTAGCTTCACTTAGCATGTAAAAGCTGTTTGGTAAGTCTTATATCTATGTTTTAGTACACATAATTCTCCTCTAAGATATGCTGTAGGTATGTCACAATGCACAATGCTTTATGTCTGTTTTAGTTTTAGTAAGTTACTGATGCACTTACAGACCGCTAAGGCAAGCACAATATACAGTATATCTCCCAAAATGCAACTATAAACCTCTCTATTCACTAACAGAGGCACTGAGGTATTTGTCAGGCCACATACATACACATTTACAAAATCATTGAGGTACTAAAGGAGACAGTAGTATACCGGAACATTTAGTTAAACATCTCATTGTACTGGTATAGGTGGATTTCTACACTCACTCATATATGTAAGGAAGTTTTAAAAGAACATCGTCATCAATTCAGAGAAATACTCCTTTAAACATGGGTCAGGCCTTCTAGTGCAGACCGAGTCTGTGCACTGTCACTGCCAGCTTCACTTGGCATGTAAAAAACATTTGTCAAGTCTTAAATCCAGGTTTTAGTAGACATAACTCATCTCTGAGATACGCTGTATGCATGCCATACAGCATAGTGATTTTTGCTTAAAAGATTGATAGATGTCCTTTTGAGTTTTAGTAAGTTACTCATGCACTTGCAGACACCTATGACAAGCACTATATAAAGTATATCATCCATAATGCATCTGATGTACATTTTTCCAAAGTACACAGCCTCTCTCTCATACAGTCGCAGAGCGATAGAGATACTTATATATTCACTGATATAATCAGTATATGCTTATGTATGAAGGAACATACCCCTTTATTCTTTTTCACAGGTTTTGAGGTATTGGCCAGGCAGTTGTGACTCCTCCGTAGTGGCGGATGAGCATCGCCCCCCTGGCAGCAGATGATAAATAAAATAATAATAAGACATTGTTATTATTGTTCTATTCATCTCTGTCTGAGAAGCTTATGTTTGTAGTTGAGGCAGATGGAGTGGGAGCGGCGGGGCCAAGTCATGGCAGGGAGGGGTAGTGTGCACTTATAAGCGTGCATGTCAGTTATGACGGCCAACTTAGGCACTTATGTTTCTCCAACCCAGCTGTTTTCCACAGCCGGGTTGGAGAAACGCCACAGGCTCTTAGTCACTGTCTGAGCAGCGAAACAGGCCACTCAGACCAATCCTGGTGCTGCTCTCATATTAGGTATAGCATGAGAGCAGGGTCTGGATTTAGTGGGGAGCCTGTGCTATCGGGCCCATCCACTTCTGGGACGAGAGGAGCAGGAGCAACAAGGAGGCTGGTAGCGGGAGCAGAGCGGCAGATAAGTGATTTGATTTTTATAATTCCCAACCCCTCCTCCCCCAACGCCACCCTCCCTGTTTTGATTGGCAGCAACTGCCACTGTAGTCAGGCCACTTACATATACATTTAGAGACCTATATTTTAACAAGACTACTGTTTATGTTAGTAGGTGAATACTTTAACTATGTAATCTTATGGAACAAAATGAAAAGATAAATATTGTTATTCTTTCTTTTCAGGAATCAAATTCTACTTAAGAACAGACAGCTACAATGCCATTAAAAATTCAGAGTAGAAAGAAAGAAAGGCAAGGATACTATCTGCTCACAACTGAGAAATAAAAGGAGCAAAATATGAAAAGATTGGTGGAAGAGAAAAGAGCTGCTGATAAGAGAATAAAGACATTTCTTCAAATACTATGCAGAGAACTTGATAGACAGCAAAATCAAGTAAATAAAAAACAACATTTGTGATCAACTAAGAAAGAAGAAAAAGTACATGCTATGAAGAGTAAAAAATCAAATAAAAAAGAGAGAGTTTAACCAGGAAACAGAAGCAGTTTAAGGAAATCAGACTTAGAATGTCTGTAGTAGAGTAATTCATGATCTAAGTAGAACAATGTAGAAGTATAAAATAAGAAGAGAAGCAGTCAGACAAAAGGAACGTGTGGAAGATATAGTTGATAAGGCGTTCGCTCTGAAGAGAAAGCTATTTATTTTGATTCTAAACAGAATGAAGACACTGGATAACATACCGTTGTGTATGAGAAGAAGCAGCCAAAAGAAAAGACTTGTCAATAGAACAATCTTTTCTAAAGTTTTCAGTGGTGAATGGATACATACTTCTATTACTGAGCCTTTCTTTAATGAAGAAAGCTACTCCCAAAATAACAAATTATTGCAAGCAGTGACCACTCTAAATGATGCCATGAGATGAAAGACGGTGTCCTCCTGTTCCAAAAGAGGTGATGGTACCTAGAAATGTAGAGGAAGTTATAGCTGAAAACGTACAGGGAAGGCGTAGACAGGCTACTGTATATAAATGGAGCTGTAGTAGTGTTTGTAGTGTTCGGCAGGAATCAATTGATATACTGAGAACTTTTTTACATCAGTTTCTCTGCAAAAGTCTGAAATCGAAAATTGGTATTTTGCAAGGATTAGATCCAGGCAAAGTAAGGAAGTAATCTAAATTACAGGGACATTCGAAAGCACGTCAATCAAAGAAAGTATGCAGAGTACCTTTCATCCCTTTAGAATGTTAGCTGTTCACCACTCTGAAATGCAAAAACTAGTTTGGAGGCTTTACTATGTTTAAAACTCCTGCATTATGTTTAGGAGAAATGAATAGAGCTCTTTTGCTTGGTACAATAGCAAAGGTACAAATGTTTGTAATAATATTCAGTTTCCTTTCTTTGGTCCTGAGTAAGAGTGCAGGAAAAATGAGGACTTGATATGTCCAGATGTAGCAGAACAGGACACAGATATTAGTGTTGACAACTTTCAAGAAGAGATTAGAAAGTATAACAGTGTGTTCAGAGAAACGGGACTGTGTTTGTATATGTTGTCTACACACGCACTACAAAAATCAAACTTGTTATGTTGTTGTGTCTTTGAAAACTGAAAAAGACAAAACAGATAAGTGACAAGAATTTGCAGCTTATTTATTTGTAGAGGAATGCTTTGATTGTTCCACACAACAAATTATATTTAGGTACTGTTATTATAAATTGGAGGACAATAAAATGCCAGCTAGAGCAGTCAACAATAAGTTAGAATTAGTTCCAATACCCTGAGAACTACAAGATTTAAATGTTTATGAATTAATTGTAATATAGTGTATACATCAATTTCAATCTATAGTTCCCATGGAGCCAAAGACAGGGAAGTTACCTCCAACAGAGTTACAGAAAGGTCTTAAATGTGGAGTTGTGTCTTTGCCATTAGGTTTCAAGCAAAATATTAAAACTTTAGGGGTGCAGAGAGATTTGGAAGAAGCACTTATTATTCTAGTGAATGGTGTCCCTACCAAGAATAGAAATATATGTCAGGAGTTGGTGGATGTTAGTAAAGTAAAGAAAGCAACATTATATCTGGTACAAAACAATATTTATAATAAAAATATAGATGTTATCCAAGACATAACACATATGGAGGGTAAGACATCATTACCAAGAGGTCAGATTGAGAAGGTGGATCGATCCCGATCAGAAGAAATTTAGGAACACTACAGAATCCACCCTCTGCATTCTAAAGAGATTATTGGTGATGCAATTGATCTCGTTCAAATGAAAGAAGCAAGAGGAGCTACCTGTTTGGGAGAAAAGTTTAGATGCTCGATGTTTTCCGCATCTTTTACCACAGGAATGGGTGGTAGATATGATAATTGGCCTGTACAGATACCTGCAGCTGAGTACAGATCAACTAGACTATACTCAGACAATCCTAGATTTCACCAGTGTTGTCCCTATATATTTCACATTTTATTTGAGAGTCACTTGTCAGGCCTATCTTATGCAGTAAACCACATTCTCAAAACAGGAGTGAATCTGCAAAATATCACAGCAAGGAAATTAATTGACAAAGTTCAAGGAAAATATGAAAATCTGGAATACAACTTGATTAGTTAAATGGTGTGCCAACGTGACACCAATGAATATTGGTAATGTCATCACAGTGTGCTGAAATGTAATTTGAGAAACCTTGGAGCATCTACTTGGTTTCTAACTCTCTGTTGTGCTGAGTATGCATGGGATGACTTCCTTGAACTCTTGCAGGAAGCAAACTCAAACATAAAAGACATCAATCTGAAGACATCAGAAGAACTTTGCTCGCTGTACTTTACAAACATTTGCAGATATTTTAAACACAGGTTTCAAGCTATGATGGCCTTCATCTGTAACAAAACTAATCCTCCTCTCTGCCAAGTACCGGATTTCTTTCAGCTCAAAGAGTAACAAGCTAGAGGTGCTCCACATATTCACATGCTTTTATGGGTAAAAGATGCCTCAAAATTTGGAACATACAGTGATGAGTCTGTCTTGCCTTTCACATAACAGTATGTGGCATGTGCTATCCCAAAAGACGATGCAGACAAGGGCTTGAGACAACAAGTTCTACGGTTTCAAACACATAAATGTGGGAAGTACTGGCATCAAAAATACAGATGCAAAGAAAAAGTTTCCATGAGATATCGTTTTGGATTCCCACGACATGTCATCTCAGAAAAAAGAGTCAACAGCTTTTTGTCTGCAGTCAGACATACCCTGAGATGGAAATCACCCAAAAATACATTGTTATGCTTTGTAATGTACCCCAATATAGGCCTGGGTAGTCACCTAATCTTTCACCTACATTTCCCTGCCATTGTACTACGTAACGGTTTTTGGTATTGACCTTTTACCTAGTTAGGTGCTGCATAAATGTTGTGTGGTTTTCCCAGAAAACTAGACGAATTTATTATGCATGAGGATTCTCAGAATCACAGCAGGATTACCATCTCTTGCATAATAACTATGTATAAGGGTCATCCCTTCCGTCATCCTCGGCTGATATGACACAGCAAGGTAGAACCCCTGAGGGTACCTTTTGGGTATATATACACCATACCTTTGCTGGGGTAGGCAGAGGAGAAAAACTTCCATGCTGACACACTGACGCGAGACGCTGAAGTTCCTGCACGCAGACACTCCAGCACGCAGTGGCCTGAAATCTCTCGCGGGGTGTCCATCTCGAGACTAAGACTGGGTCCTTCATTCTCACTCACCAGGTAATGGGGTTGGCTCTATCCTAGGGAGATTCTTGGCTCTACACCTACATACATGCTAGGTGCATCTAGTTAGGTTGCATCATAGGAGTACACATTATTATTGTCATGTATTTATATGCTTGCATATATTCATTGTTTTAGCACTATGGTAGAAATCAACCATCCATTTACTCTGTTGGTGCTTATAATCATTTATATCTGTTTCTATCTTATGGTTATTTCAGCACACCTATTTTACACTAGAATGAAGCTGGTTCAATAAATGCTTATTTTAAACGTCCCCACCATTTATTCTGTGTATCTCTCTGAGACAAAGTGAGCACGAGTGACTGAGAGAAAAGAACTGTACTGTTTCCACAATCCCTTATGGGACAGGGTTGTCATGTTCGATAGTTTCCAGGAACAATTCTATCCTTGGTAAGAGGAGTTTACAGTGGGATGAAATTGTTAGGAAATTTTGATCAGGTATCAGCTATTATGCTGGTTAACATACAAAGGGGAGGCCGCAGCAGTGGCAATATGCCAACGCCTAAGGTATTTCACTCCTATACAACAGGAGCGTGAATTACCTAAAATTATCGAAGATACACATGCCGAATTAGGTAGAGATAATTTGGGAGCAGTAGCAACAAAACCTCAACTCATGGGTGGTCCTAAAATTGATAATACCAAGCAAGCGCCTGATTCTTCTAGGAAGAAATAGGACAATAAAAAACAAAAGAATAGAGACAATAGATCACATTCAAGGGGTGGGTCTCCTCAACAGGAGCCCTTTGAAAGGAGGTACACCTTAGGAATCGTGATAACATTAAGAAACCTGATAGGTATCAGGATACTGATACACGTTCCTCTCGTTCCTTTCAGGGTTCATCCAAAAACTCAGAGATCGAAGGACGGTCAGAGCACAGACAAGAAAAACGAACAAAGTCCAGATATACATATTGTGCTTTGGACTATAATATCAAGAAGAAGATAAACAAAAATCAAAACCTCAATTTAAAAAGAAGAAGGTAGATGGCCTTAAAGTTCGGAATGCCAAGGATACTGAGGACTCAACTTCTGAACGGGGAATGGGCTCTGACGATGCTAGACAGCGCAGCAGAAGTAACAATAGCTCACCAGAACCTGATTGAATTTCTGGTGACAGCGGCGTTGAAGGAACATATCACTGTAGAGACACCTGATAGTAGAGTAAGTATCCCACACCCGTTATATGAAATAACACTCCAAATGGAAGGGGACAAACCCAGAAAAATTAAAGGTCTCTTAAGGGAGAACCTGGCTTATGGCTATGACATCCTTCTGGCTGAAAAATATTGGCCGCCTTAGATTGTTATGGAGTGCTCAAAGGGGAAAAAAATAATTTTACCAGCTTTTTCCGACCTCGTTCCAGTATCACTAAAACATTCATTTGCGCAGGAGTGGGCAGTAGCACTTGCTCCAGCATTATGGGTAGGATACTGAGTAACCTCACCATGTAATCCCAGTAAAAACAACTCCACAGAGACAGTACCCAATAAAACAAGAAGCAAAAAAACAAGTCAGGGAAATCTTAGATCAACTTGAATACCAAGGTGTAATAGAGAATTGCACCTCTTCAATAAATAATCCTCTGTTTCCCGTAATGAAACCTGATAATTCATATTGCCTAGTTTTAGACTACAGACCTTTAAATACATACACTAAGACATTTGCGGAACAGAATGCACACAGTGCCGCATTAATGAATAATATTGTGCGGAAAAAAATACGAAACAACACTAGATATCTTAAATGGATTTTTCTGCCAAATATAGCGCTTGAAAGTTGAAAGCAGATATTTGACAGCATTCTCAGCCCTAGGCTCTCGGCATCAATTCTGTCGACTACCCCAAGGGTATAGGAATAGCCCCTGGTTGTTCTCAGCTAGGGTAACAGAGTTACTTAAAACTTTTGGAGGAGGCATTGTCCTATGTGGATGATAGTTATCTGATGGGTGATGATTTTTTGGACCACTTGACCAAGGTGAGCAACATAATTTTGGGATTCGCTTCTGAGAGCTACAAATTCAACTTTAAAAAATCAAAAATAACCCACCTCAATGCCCTATTTTTGGGATAAAAGCTGCCAAGTGAAGGAAAAAGCCTAGCAGCTACCTTTTTAGAAAAGTGTGTGCTGCTTCAACCTCCAAAAACTCAGAAAAATTTACAATCCATATTGGGATTCCTAAACTTTGGCAGGACATACATTTTGGATTACGCAGAAAAAGTCAAACCTTTCTACGATCTAATCAGACCTGTTTTTTCAATTAGACATTGGACACAGGAACACATAGATATCCTTCGTTCCTTACAAGCTGACATGATAGCTTCTAAACATCTACCCACACGTGTAAACACTACAAATTTGGTGATCCGTGTCATCGCGGGTCAATCTGAGTACACTTATCTAACCTTCAATGAAGGCGAAACAGTACACACAGCATACAAATCACACTTGTACACAAACGCTGAAATGCATTTTGCTTCTACAGAAAAAATTCTGACAGCTGTACAGCCTGCCGTAGTGAGAGAAAGAGCACTGGCACAGAGAAAACGAATAATTGTCGTAACTCCAGTACAGGCCCTAGAGGCTGTTACAAGGGCAAGCGTTCTGACTGCAAAGGCTTTATATCCGCGATGGATATAATAGGCTAATTTTCTCACTGCAACAGATGTAGACTACAAATTTGATTCCACATTAAAAACACAAGCATTGCTGCAGTACGAACAAGAATATCCTCTCCCGAATGAAATATTGCCTCTAGATCAGTATGAATACATTATTTACACTGATGGTTCTGCTCGGCCTGCCATAGGTAGTAAACAACAATACAGCACAGCTTGTGTGATTGTAAAAGGACATATGCAGGAAGGCAAGTTTCATCATAGCAGTACGAAGACGCAGTCTCTGGGAGACTGCACGGTATAGCTGGCAGAATTAAAAGCCCTATTACTGGCACTAATACAAACGGATCCTGAATTCCCCACACTTATAGTGTGCGATTCATTTTACTGTGTCCACTCTTACAATGAATATATTCACTCCTGGGGTCAGAATGGATTTAAAGACTCAAAAGGTTGCACAATAAAGCACACATTGCTTTGGGAACAAGTGGCAGAGCTGAAAAAAGACTTGCAAAGAGCTCACCTGATACACACGCTGAGTCATCAATGTGATGGCGTTCACATTGAAGGGAATTCATTGGCTGATGAAGCCGCCAAGGCGACAGTGCGAACTGCTGCCATAGCTGCAATCACTCGTTCTAGCACAAGAATAGATGGAAGCACAATGATAGCTGTTATTGCTTCACACAAAAAAACTCACAGCCTTGCCAAAAGGCTTTAGACTCAAATACTCCTACAAATTAGATGCAAAAAATATTCCGTATGCTCAAATTCCAGGAGTGGGGGATAGAGTAATACCAAACATGGATCGCAGATTAGGTTTAATTCTAGCTGCACACAAGGGTCTGGGTTCTGCACATGCAGGGATTATCACAACAGTTTCTCTATTGAAACAACGCTATTGGTGGCCAGGTGTAACAAAACAGACAAAAGCATTTGTCCTTAAATGCGAGATTTTTCAGCAGAAGAAGGGTTCCACCAACTAATATCAGACAGACCTCTCGATTGTGTCTATTTGGACCACTGTGGCCCCTTACAATCTGATGGGGCTTACTAGTACATCTTGGTGGCAGTAGATTCATGCTCTAGAGTGCTGTGGGTTTGGCCTCAGTGCTCAGCTGACGCTCGAACTGTTAAAAAAGATTTGAGAGTCTTCATTGGGACATACACAGTTGGCACATTACATTATGACCATGGCCCCGCGTTTTGCTCTAGGGCTTACAAGTAAGCCATGGGATGTTTGGGTGTTGCATTGTGGTACTCCTCTCCGTACCATCCCGGGGGAAATTTGATAGTGGAGAGGAAAAACCGGGACTTAAAGCAATCTTTAACAGCAAGGGTATTAGGTTCGGGTGGTAGTTGGGTCAATCACCAATATGGGGTCCAGAGGGCACTTAATAACATGCCAACATGTTCCCTAGGAGATATCACCTCTTACGAAGTCCTGTTTGGGATGAGAATGTGGGTACCTGCCCTCGAATGGGGCAGCACAGTGGCGGATGAAAAACCATTTGAAATCAATAAATGTTTGGGTGTTTTACAGGAACTTAATGAATTCCAGGCACTACAAAGCAACGTCCAAGTAAAAAACACTGCCACTGGGGAAGTAAAATCAGTCACGGCAAGACCTGCCTGGATCCCAAAAGTCAGGGATCTGGTCAGAGAAAAGATTGTGGACAAGAAAGAATTTGGGCCATCATACAGAATGCCTGTACCTGTCCTGGCTGTTGAAGGAACAAGAACAGTACTTCGTCCGCCTCTTGCCAGCAAGAAAGTAAAGAGATTCGTCTCCATTGATCTGATAAAAGCACACTATGTGGCCGATACTGAATAGCAGGCCGCTTGGGCTCCTGGGTAGCCGGCGATCTCCTCTCGCTACCATACAGGATCCAGACAGAAAGACTGATAACATTTGAAGAGTCTTCAATACACAGTAATGGAGTTACCAACAATGAAATGGAACTCATTCCTATTGAAATTGAACACCATCAAAACACAAATGAAACACAGATATCAATCCGGCCCACCACTGACATCTAATCAACACGCCTCTACAAGCGACATCTTGTTCAACAAAACCTGCTGAGCTACCAAAGATAGATTGAACTGCATCTGACTAATTCATCGATTTCAACACTTTTCTCTGGATCCAAGTGAACCTGAGTCACCGACAGCTCCAGTTTCCCGCAAAAAACAACTTCATGATTTCTACATTTGTCTGAAAAAACATGCCTTGTCTCACCATGGCTACAGCTTTGGATAATAACTGGAATATTGTTCCTACTATTCTGGATAGGTTTAGTTACTGTCTTTTTCTTGCTCGTGAATGGACACTATCTCCAGGAACAATCTGCAGTATCAAAAGTGAACTTAGTACCTCATACGTCATCTCATGAAAAAAGAGACCTGTCCTATGTGAACATTACAGCAGTTCCAGTTCCTGACAGAATAGTTTGGGATAGAGTTTCATATGAAGTATTTGGTCCCACTGAACTTTTGAAAATACCACATGTATTCAAAATGTCTTTAAATTATATCATCACCTCCAGTACATACTCTGACGATTGGTATTTTGAAACTGTTAATAATATGTTGTCGTCTGATTTAAAATTGTCTGCAGCATTTACGAAAACTGAAATGTTTGATGACTCGTCTGATTTTGATACCATGTACTGTTACCAACATTATGGTCATCACTTTCTGCATAGAACAAGTGCACCACGTAATGTTTTCACATATCACCAATGGGAACATTGCCCAACACCACCGAAAGATAGTTCACAAACGTGTGCACAAAAGTTTGCTTATTTTTCTGGGTTTAATACATCAGATCTACGCTCATATTATTATAAGCTTGCACCTACATCTGCAAAGAAAATTATACTCACTAACACAAAACATATATACTCTGCATCCTTTATCGCCCAACTGTCTGAACAGGGTTTCGACTTATGGAAAGACACTACATACAAAAAATCAGTCTGGGGGACTAAAGAATGTCAGGTTCAGGGAACTGAAGCACTATTTAGAGCATGCCTCATACCACAACAGATTATTTTCCTGAATGACACTGTGCAACAGACTTCCTGTCTTGAGTTAGTCAAGATTAGGGACTTGAACTCACATCGTATTCCCACGCTTTCACACTGGGAGGGATGGCAAAACCATACAGAAGATGGTAGGGGTACACCCAATGACATCATGCACAGCATTTCATACAATTCAACAGACCCCAATTGGAAGGGATGGTTAGTTTGGCCTACCAACACATATAGGTGTCAGTCAATATTCAGGGGTAACACCGAAGGGTTTAGTATCCATAGGCCTGACTTACGCTATATACAACGAGAACATCCGGGGGTGGTGACATCATACAGTGTTGGGCAGTTATGCCTAGATTGGCTAAGAACCTCGACACTGTCACAGGTGAAACAACTCTTGTCCTACTGTCAGATGACATGGATCTTAGGGATTTTTTGTTAGGTCCCCGAAAGCCACGTCAGAAACGCTTCTTATACACTGTTTATAATAAAATTTGGAAAATCTGTCAACAGGAAGCTGCGGAGAGATTACGTGAAACTGACAGAATTAACTTGGAAAAGGCTTTGGCTTTGGTTGACAATGGCATGACCACACTAACATCCAGGATTTATTCACTGGGCAACATTGTATCTTCTGCTATAGATATAATGCAACATGATCTGTGCATCTTACAACACAGGCAATCACAGTTACGTTCTATTGTGTCATTAAGCTGGACGCTACAATCACTGCGCTCTGGTTATGTGCCCTGGCAATATACCAACAGTACGTCTCTGTTCTCTGCATATAATCTGACTGAAAAGCAGACAACAATGGCACAAAGGGATGCGAAATATACAATGGTGCGCATTGAAAAATTAGACCAATTACCTTTCACCGTGGCAGAGTCACCGTCAACAGAATGGTTAATTCATGGCCATATAACATTGCCAGTAACAACTTTCCAGTTTCAATATTGCCTAGAACACCACCAGGGAAGCAGGCATGAAGCAATGGGTAGGGAATTCATCAATGAATCTTGGGAATTACCATAAAGATTTAGATGCAGGAACGGGGACACTGAAGTGTTTCTCAGCGGTACAGACTGCGAGAATTCTTTGAGTGGATCTCTCATTTGCCAGGATATTGCTTCGGTTGCAAACTTGTCCTGTCATTTGAAAGGGTCACTAGCTGCCGTGATTAATCCAGTGTTCAAGCTGCTCTCTAACGGGAGTTACTTAATACTGAATGATCAAGGTTGTTGCGGGATGCTTCCAGGCATCACATATCTTGTCAGAGTACGTTCCAGGGTTACTTGTTGTATGCAAGTATTGTTTTCACCGACCCACACAGTCAGGGAGGTGCTGTTATGGCCTTCATTGAATGATTCCTTTATACGGTTTGATACTCTGAGCCGACTGAAAGCCATGCTTTTACAGAAAGATGTGCCCTTAACCTCAGCCCGAGAGACTTTTGATCTTCAGGTTGTTAGGTCCTCAGCCGAGATACAGGCACTGGTACGAACTAACTGCCCTTTCCATTTTGGAGAAAAGGCGCAGCGTATCTTTAACATGTCTGCTACGAAGGGTATAGTAAACCTATTTAAGACCATAGGTTCTGGACTGTTCAGCACCTTTCAGACAGTCTTTGGAGTGATCCCAGCTTTTATACACTCCGCATTTGGAAGCATTTTTGGAGGGCTTCCGCTAACCCTGCAACTGGTAGTGGGGATTCTGATTTTAATTTTTCTGCTATGCAATGGACGTCCCAGTCACCAAGGAGATGGAAAAAACGCTCTTGGAGCGACGTTACCGTGATCGCATCATACTCCATCTGGGCACACCTTGTCTTCGGGAGCTAAGCGAGTCTTGGTTCCTATCATTTGGACCAGTCTGGATTGACTGTGTTTTGCCTGTTCTCTGCTGCTTGTTCTGCGAACAAGAATGCGTGTTGGATCTCTGTCTAACACTTCCATCGGTTGTGCCACAGATGTGGATGTATTACTGGACCCGTTAACGGCCCACGTACTGCAGTCTCTCCAGCGTATTCCCATGTTGATGTCGGCATTCTTAGGGCCACCACGGGATGCTTCAGCTCCTGTTGGATTGGATACTGGCTCTATTACAGGCACACAAGCTTTGAATGTTTCAAACGCTTCCTCAGCATTGGCTGTGGGAACTGAAGAAGATCATCTTTGCTCAATTGACCTGATCTGTGAGGTGTTACAGGGACCGTCGTCTGCGAAGGCAAGCAGCAGCGATGTTGCATCTCCCACACAGGACACATAAACATTTGGCTCTCTGTGTGCCGGGAAGAATCCAGCCTTTTTCCAAAACAACCGAAATTGGAATTTTAAACAGTAGTTTTTTTAGCCCTCTACACTATTACTGAGCACCATGGCTTTCAAATGCTCTCAGTTGCTCCAACCATATATGTGAACATATTTTAAAGGACTTGTAGGACTTTTAACATATACAATGGATCTGTAGAGTTTTTAGGCACTTTTTAACAGGCTTTTTAGATATTTTATATTCTGAACATTTTTATCAAATGTTTTACGATTAATTAGCTGAACATTCGCTTTTAGTCTATCGTCCGGTCGGATGAGGAGTGGGTGTTATGGTTTGTAATGTACCCCAATATAGGCCTGGATAGTCACCTATCCTTTCACCTACATTTCCTTGCCATTGTACTACATACTGGCTTTTGGTATTGAACTTTTACCGAGTTAGGCGCTGCATATAAACATCGTGTGGTTTTCCCAGAAAACTAGCCTCATTTATTATGCATGAGGATTCTCAGAATCATAGCAGGTTTACCATCTTCTGCATAATAACTATAAATAAGGGTCATCCCTTCCGTCATTCTTGGACGACATAACACAGCAAGGTAGAACCCTTGAGGGTACCTTTTGGGCATATATACACCATATCTTTGCTGGGGCAGGCAGAGGAGAAAGACTTCCATGCTGACACACTGACGCGAGACGCTGAGGTTCCTGCACACAGACACTCCAGGACGCAGTGGTCTGACATCCCTCGCAGGGTGTCCATCTTGAGACCAAGACAGGGTCCTTCATTCTCACACATCAGGTAATGGAGTTGGCTCTATCCTAGGGGGATTCTTGGCTCTACACCCACATACATGCTAGGTACACTTAGGTACATCTAGTTAGGGTTGAATCGTAGCAGTATGTATTATTACTATCATGTATTTATATGCTTGCATATATTCATTGTTTTAACACTATGGTAGAAATCTACCATCAATTTACTCTGTTGGTGCTTATAATCATTTATATCTGTTTCTGTCTTATGGTTGTTTCAGCACACCTATTTTACACTAGAATGACACTGGTTCAATAAATGCTTATTGAAAACGTCCCCACTGTTTATTCTGTGTATCTCTCTGAGACAAAGTGAGCATGAGTGACTGAGCAAAAAGTACTGTACTGTTTCAACGATCTCTGATGGGACAGGGTTGTCATGTTCAACAGTTGCCAGGAACGATTCTCTCCTTGGTAAGAGGAGTTTACAGTGGCAATGTGAACTATCTGCTATACAGTTGAACATACCCGGTGGGGGTGTCTGGAATCAGTCTGGACACCGATCCCACAGTTTATGTTGTGTAAACGTGCAGTTCCTATATAGATTTATTGGAACTACATGACAACATACAACCTGAGAAGAACAGATTCTTCCAAGTAGATCAGTGACTACAACAAGGAAAAAAACAAATCTTCCCCCTAAAGCTTCAGAGATCTGGTGATTCATCCAAAATAAGCATATAGTTGTCCCACAGACATGTAGTTTATAACTTTTATTATCAAAACATATAGATATTCATGGATGCAACATACATATAAATTAATTGCTTCAAATCACATGTGAACATAAACATTTATGTGAATAATAGCAAAACATTCATAAAAGAAGAAGAAGAAGAGCCCATGGAACATAATAATCCAACACATGACATGATATGACAATCATAAAATAGCCACCACCGTCCAGGGATGGTTGCCGACCTACGCCATGCTTCGGGCAGTGAACTCGATAACGGCCCACACTATTTAAGGCCGTTTGGAGCGAAGCACTGTGTGACCGTGATCTCCTAGAAACTGCGTACAGTGCATCCCTTACGTCGACATACCTCTGCGACATTGTGAATAGACTCTTTTTTACCCCTGCACCCGGCCCTGCCTCGTAGATTCAGCAGCTTAATCCAGCTTCATTAGTTTCTCATTAATCGTAGCAAAACGATGGTTAATGTGCAGCCAGTTTGGGGGCCTACCTGACGTTGCGGCAGGATACCTCATCTTTTTCTTCGAGCCCCCATTCCCGGAAACGTATTATGTTATTCTATAACTGAGCCCCTTGTACCACATATCCGGTGGACCCTACATGACAAACAGATGGCTTATTACTGAACGTATCATAACTTCTACGCCCTGAAGAAGGAATTGTCTATGCATTTCAGTGTTCCAAAACGCGCATCAGCGTTTTGTTCTGTTTGTTTATTTCTTGCCTCCAACTCATTATATAATCACTGTATTGGTTTATGGTTATATGCTATTATTGTTGTTTCTTTATTGTTCAGTGTCTGAATTTGCTGTGTTTGGCCGTCAGGTTTCTACCTATTTTATGATTGTCATATCATGTCATGTGTTGGATTATTATGTTCCATGGGCTCTTCTTCTTCTTTTATGAATGTTTTGCTATTATTCACATGAATGTTTATGTTCACATGTGAATTGAAGCAATTAATTTATATGTATGTTGCATCCATGAATATCTATATGTTTTGATAATAAAAGTTATAAAAGACATGTCTGTGGGACAACTATATGCTTATTTTGGATGAATCACCAGATCTCTGAAGCTTTAGGGGGAAGATTTGGTTTTTTCCTTGTGGTATTCTCCCTTCTCTCTTCACCCTTAATTGAGATTTCAGGGGCCCTCTGTTGTGTTTTTTTATCAGTGACTACAACCCTGTGATTCCGGCAATGGAGAATGCAAATATGGATCTACACGTTGTTGCAGACAACTCTGTTGCTGTTCCTCGCTACATGACTTCATATATAACAAAAGCAGAGAAGACAGATATTAAAGAGATGTTGTAGGAGATTTCTGCAGAAGAGAGTCTTACCAAGAAATTGTACAACTTCAGCTTGTAAATGCTTTCCCACAGAGAAATAGGTTACTATGAATGCTTGGACAGGTTGAGTTCAGCTAGTTTGTTCTCCAAGTCAAGAGGTATTGTGTGGGTAAGCCTAGGCCTTGCAAGCAGTTGAAATAGATTACTTAAGTCTTTCCCAGAAATACAGTATCTCACAGAATTTGATCCAGAAAGTAGAGATATTCTGAAAACTAACATGCTGAATACATACTACCCAAGAAGGAGTCCTCATCTTCAACACATGTGTCTCTATAAAGTACTTCAGCACTACACATATAGAAATGATGTTACAGAAAACATAGAAGAAGTAGGATATGGAGTACTTGGATGTGATGGTTGTTTGGTGAGACACAGCAAAGAAAATCTAATTACCCATCGCAAGAGTTTTTCTACTTGCCACTTTTGAAGTTTTTCAAACAATGGCATGCCGAATCAGAATTATTTGGGCACTATGACTGTCTCAGTCTTTCCAACCTACCTGCAAATGTTGAAAGATGAGATTTAACAGAAAGAAACCATCGCTACTGAGATAGCGCAACAGAGTTCACAAAGCAGTCAAGGTTCTGCACCAGCGAGTCAAGATCTTCTTGGAGAACCAGTTGTTCAAAATGAGGCAACTATAGCTATGAATGAGTTAGAGACTGCAATACATCAAGCAGGAGAGGAAACTATGCACCACAACTCCAGGAGGGGCTCCCTGGACGTTGCCTGTAACATATTGTACCAAAGCTCTGTGCACGCAGATTAAAGACGCATGCAATGCGCGCAGTTCATCAACCACAAGCGTCAAATAACGCGGATGTGGGGTATACCCGGCCAAGACTGGCCAAGTGGCCCCGTCTATTGATAAGGGGCCTAAACGAACCGGGGTGACCGGATGTGGGAGGGCGCCATTAAACCAAATACGGTGTTGCCATGCCGTAAGTGGTACTTCAAGAGCCTGATAAGGCCGATAAGCATTGGGTAGGGCAGTGGGAGCATACACATGAAACAAATTGTCCGCTCCTTCCACTGCCGGAAAAGTGACCCAAGAGTAAAACACCTCAAAGTAGCGAGCCGGGTCAGCCTGCACCACAAAGATGAGAGCGACACCCGCGTCAGGCACTCCATAAGCCAATAAATGAGCCCGGAGCGCAGCATGGCTATGTGCCGGTATATTTACATCCGCCATTAAGACTAGGAATGTTCAACAACCTAATGTGAGGCAGCACAATATAGGGTTAACCTAAACACCTTTTAATAACTTCAAGCTTGAAAGAACCTATAAAAACACATCGTAGTTTGTTCTCAAAATATGCTGCATTCTTAAGAGTATGAATGCAAGCATTAAGTTAGATACAATGCTGACCTCATCAATGTTTTAACGTTTCAAT
This sequence comes from Calotriton arnoldi, assembly GCA_963921515.1. NCBI lineage: Eukaryota > Metazoa > Chordata > Amphibia > Caudata > Salamandridae > Calotriton > Calotriton arnoldi. The sequence continues at coordinate 1,127,797 of CAWUFW010002315.1, read as the reverse complement.
TTCTTCAATACTCTTGACACCTCATGGCAAGCTTTACCAGATAGTTTCTGGTATTCCAGTTTATTGACATGTTTAACAGGTAGCATTAGTAGGCGATGCAAAGTTTGGATGAAAAGATTCGATTGTATTTGATGACCTACTGCAACTCACCCCCATAAAAGGACAATCTGTTTTCAAAACATGTGTGCATAATGAAAAAATAAATTGTCTGGGGAGCATTGGCAATGTAAATATTTGGTTAAACTTTGAATGCAAGGAACTAGTGTTAAATATGCGTGAATTGTCTGATGTAAATTATGCAGAAATACTAAAGGACATTAGCATATTAGTTCTAACAAAAGAGGGGAAACATGCATTGGAAAGTTGACTTATGAAGAAACTATTTCCATCTAATATTGGAGGAGCTGAACTAATGCACAGTATCATTGAAGAACAGAAGTCTATAGTGTGTTTAAAACCAACACTAGAAAAGTGCTTCCAGTTTAATGAACCATTGCTACAACTGGAGAAAGGAGATTGTTTTGGAAATTGCAGCTTTTGCTGCAATTGAGCATCAGGGAGTCATAATATAATTCACAGATAAACTACAAGCAAAAGTGGATTCTTTGGAAAAGTCTGACTCAAAAACTGCAGGATTAGAAAAGCGTTTACCCACCAGCAAAACCTGTTGGTGCAATAGGTAAAGTAACTGATTTTATTAATTTCCCAAATAGAGATGAGGTTGAATACTTGGCCATAAAATTTGATCAGATTGATGGTGTGAAGAAGATTGGCCATTGTGTTGTACGTTTATTGCTAGTGAAAGACATATGTACAGCGCCAGCAATTCCCACTCTGTCTAATATATGCTGTAACTGTCCAAAAAACCCGAGGTTTAAGTGTAGATGCAGTTTTGTAAATATTGGAAGTACTGTATTTAAAGAAGGAATGTTATGTGTAGCATTGTCATGAGTTAGAATATTGTCTGGTTTGTTTTTGATTGATTCGGCTTAAACCTAGGCAGGGAACTCCGCTCCGTTCGCGGAGTTTGCAGAGTTTTCTGCACTCCGCACTCCGCGGAGCTCGCAGAGTGCAGAAAACTCCACTTCGCGTAGTGCAGCGGAGTTTTTTCCTGCTCGAGCTCGCGAACGGTAAGTTCACGAATGCGAACTGCAGTTCGGGTAGAATTTCTACCAGAGCAGCAGGAAGACCAGCGCAAATGGCAGTTCTCAGTGCACTCCACCACTTGCGAAACTTCGCAGAGTTTTTTTGTCACTTTGCGGAGTTCCGCGTAGCAAAACTCCGCGAACTACACCCAGGCCTGATTCTAATGAAAAGAAAGTTAGTGCTAATGCAAGTTGTGTAAGAGAGTGCAATCGGTTAAGAAGTGTATACACTTCTCATTTATGCCAATACCCTGTTTATGAGAAAGAGATAATCTGCCCAAAACAGAAGATTACAAAAGAATGTACAGATGCTGAAGAAAAGAAAGGACACAAGGACAAACTAGAAGCTGTCAAGAAGAGAAAACTGCAAAATGACAGAAATATTGTAGGTTACCAGTTCAAAAACAGTTCAGGTGTCAACTGCTATGCAAATGTTGCTCTCAATGTACTGTTTCATTTACCACATCTAGTCAACCAAATTGAACAAAAAGCAGACAAGAGATTGTGTTCTGCACTCTATCACTTGCTGCAACGTTTACTGACTTACAGAACTGTGACACATTCTTCTTCAGGTATTCAGGATCTTTTAGATATATGTAGTGGATCAGTAATGTTTACTCTCAACAGTCAACTAGATGCACAAGAATATATCATGGTTATGTTTGGAGTTTTTGAAGAAGAAGATGTAAATATTGATGATTTATTGGGACTGAGCTACACATGGAGCTATGTCTGTGATAATTGTGATTATTCATCTACCACTAAAATAGATTTTGAGCGTCTTCTCTATTTAACATTACCAGATTCTAAAAGTGTGCCTTTTGACAAATCGTTGAGGAATGCTAACCAAAATATGAACTGCACAAAGTGTAGATCAGATGTTATCTCTTTGTTAATCCTAACAAGAACTGGAAAATAACCTTATAGTAATTCTACAATAATGCAGAGGAGATGGTTCCAAATTGGAAATTCAATTTACAAACTTCAAAGCTGTACATATATCAATTTAGGGAAGAACTTTTACTATTTCAGCCATCATCATTCAAGAAGGAATTAATACAACCTCTGGACACTACACTATCTATTAAAAGAGTGAACGGAATGTAATGACATCAACCTAAGATTCAAACCAAAACTTTCTTCCACATTACCAAACTCTCATCTTTTCTTTCTTCAACCAAAGTTCTAAGGAAGAGTACGATGACTCTTCCATGTGGTTCATCTGTATTTTAGACATTATTCATCCTATTGGGGATAATGTCTTTAAAGTCTTCTTCAAAATTCAACAGTCCTTTTATCTTCCACAAAGGAGTTAATACCACATCCAAATACTACACAGTGTAATTAAAGGCAGAAACTGAATGGACATACTCCAATTACAGCAACCATAGATTGAAAGCAGAAACTATCTTTGTAACTAAAAGAATTACTCCATTTGTTTCAATCCAACTTCTACATACTATTTGTAGAAAACAAACTACGCTATGGGATGTTGTGTATATGGATCATCATTATATAAACACCATTTGGCCTACCGGGGGATGTTTTTAAAAGGATCTCCAAAACTCAAGAGTGATTTGTATTTTTTGTAATATTGTATCAGATATAATAATTTAAGAAATAATTTTAACATAGGTTTGTTTACATTACTGTAGTAATTGCAGAAAAAGCAATTAATCATTGATATGTAGTGAGTGTAATGCAGAGTGTCACTTAATTATAGTAATGTACTGTGCAGCTTTATTGTTTTTTTTTACAATCCATTGATTGTTTTCTTCCCACTGTTCAAGGATGATGCTTCATACAGGCCACTGTTTATGGTGAAGAAGAATGAAAACTGAGAACAGTAAAAAGTGGAAAATTATACTTTTACCAATCTGTAATACAGTGTTACAGTATATGTAATATGCATTGGTAATATTCTGCAATTTTGAAGATCAAATACTAACATATCTTTATGTTCTTTTTCTATAGATGCTGAAGAGAATGTCATTAGATGTCTCAAAACACTTTTTGTACCACAGACATATTGATTAAAGATATCCATGGAGAATGTTTTTAAACATAATGTCCTCTTGTAACAGGTTCCTATTAGTTTGTTTTGCCTATTTTATAATGAATACTTTGAGTGTAGTAGAGCAGATTTACAGTCAGTCACAACTTACTTAGCCAAACACCTACTGAAACAGCAACTCACTCACCCATGCAACCACTTAAACACCCAGTCACTCACTCTTACAGTCACTCACATAGCCACTCAGTCACCCATAAAGTCACTCACATACCCATTCAACCACACATGCAGCCACTCACACAGCCATACAACCACTCACACACCTACCCACTCACTCACCCATACACCTACTCACACAGCTACTTATTTACCCATACAGCCACTCACAGTAGCAGTCACTCTTCCATATGGCCACTCACACAGTCACTAACTCAGTCACACAGCTACTCACACACCAACTCACTCACCACTACAGCCATTCACACAACCACACACTCACCCATACACCCACTCACACACCCAATCACTCACCCATACAACCAGTCACACACTCACTCACTCATCCATATACCTACTCACATAGCTGCTTATTCACCCATACAGCCTCTCACACTAGCACTCGCTAACCCATATAGCAACTCACACACCCTCTCACTCACCTATAGACCCTCTCACACAGCCACTCACTCACCCATACAGCCACTCACAATCCCATTTAATCCCCCATATAGCCACTGACAGGCACTTACTCACCCATGCAGCTGCACATACAACCATTCACTCACCTATACAGCCACTCCCACAACCACTCACTCTCCCGTATAGCCACTCACACAGCCAGTCCCTCACCCATGAAGCCACTCACACAACCACTAACTCACCCATACACCCACTCACATAACCATTCATTCACTCATACAGACACTCATGCAACCACTCACTAACCCATAAACCCACTTACACAGCCACTCACTTACCCTTACAGCACACTTTATCTTTTCATTTAACAGTAAAAGGCAGCTCTGATAAGAGCCTTTATTATTATTCTTTTTTTCTGAAACTGTGTATTTCTTTTTGTTTTTTATTTTCTAACACTTTGTATTTTTTTTGTATTTTTTATCAAACAAAATGGCAATGGGGAGGGGATACTAACCAGAAACACAAAAACAGTGCAAAAACTGAGATAAATTATAAAACGTATTAGCAAGTATGTTGCCTTGCTGCCTCCAAGGTGGCGTTGATAGACCGCTGACCATCTGTCAGCATAGTGCTGCAGCCAAGGCAATATGTCCCAATACATCTTACTTCAGGAGCAATAAGTGGTCGACGTCTCTCCACTTATGATGGCACTCTCTCCCCAGGACCAGGTGGTGCAGCCCTGGATGTGGATGGCCCCTCTCCAGCTCAATCCTTCTGTGCCCTCCTCAACTTTATCCTTCGGTAGATTTTCCAAGTGGTACAGCATACTAGTTGTACCACAGGAATAATGTTTTGGTTGTTCCTCTTGTTGAGAGGTTCTTCTTATGCAGGCTATATTTCACAAACGTTGCAACCATTTTTGATCCCCTAGATGGGATTGTGAAAAAGTCCAAGGCAATACTTTGCCTTTTAGGGGCTGGACCCTCATCACCCGAGTCTACCAGATGTTCCTCCTGCTCCTGCTCCTCTGGCTGATGTGGCACCTCCTGCTAGTTGCTGACTCCTGTTGCTATTTTGGATCGTAAATAATGACCAAAAAAAAGCCCTAGGCACAGTTCTGCACTAGTAGCACAGGACACCTCCAAAGATTGAGCCAGATATGAATTGGAAGATTCATGAAGAGAGAAATGGGTCGGAACTTCCTTTGAAGATGAATGAAAACTGTCTTCTCCAATCAAATCTCTTTCTTACATAGTCACATGATCTTCGCAAAATACCAACGTCATCGCGATAACCATCATCTTCGCAGAAATGGGAAATACAATTAAAAAGTGGTTATCAGTACAAATGATTACAGAAACAGAAGTTTAATCGCTATGTTAGTAAACAACTAAACTGTCAAACATTATTTACAATATACAAAAGATAAGCAAAAGCAGTGTAGGCCCTACCGTTGCACAAGTGTATTGTACCAAATATCACATTCAACTTTTCATGGCCCCACTGCCTAGAAGCCACAACTATTCAATTTACACCACAACAAATAGAAAAGGAGTGTCCACTATATTGTTTTGTTTCTGGTCCAAATTCAGGCAATCCAATGTTAAGAAATATAACAATGATGAACAAAAAATGAGATTCCGTTGTCAGAAGTCTTAAGAATGCATCCAGTATCCAACTTTTATTGATTTTTCAATACATGAAATTTTCCAGTCAGCCCAGCCAATGCGTTTCATCCTCTATGGACTTCATCAGGGCAGTAAATTAAATTAAAAGATATATACATCACTCATATGTAATGTCTATATGACATTATTACAACAACATTTATACATATCTATAAAAACACCCATAGTGTTTTCCACACACATTAATGACATCTATCATTTTAACAGAAAAACAAATTTTCATTTTCCTCTGTTGTCATTATTAATGCAATATGTACATAACCCTACACACCACGGTTCTCTGCCTATTTACAAAACCTTTAAAAAAAATTGTATTGAACCTTCTAAGGACTTTTTTTTGCCTTTTTCACATTTTAATTTATTTTACAAGAATACCCTACCTAAATTTGTCAAATCTAAATTTCAGTCTGTTATCAAACGTTTCCTATTCAAAACTTTTTCCCAATAAAAAACTATTGCACAGTCATTGTTGAATTTCAACTCACTTGTGCTTTCCAAACTTGTGTGACCTTTAAATAGCAAGAAGTATAGCCTCCTATTTCAGTGTCTTCATAGGTAATGAATCACTTTTCGGGTGGTGTAGTACCCCCTAAATCAGCTATAATTAAAACATGGCAATAATCAGCATAATATAAATTATCTTCCTCACAAAATCATATTTAATGGTCTATATCTCGTTGAAAAGTAGTTCTTAGTCCCCCTAAGGTTCCCCTATCCAGGCCTTTAATCAACAAATTCCTCATGCTCCATGTCAGTCCACTAATCCCATGAGAATCTGCATATTTAACCACTGCCAATCTAGGTGCAGAATCCCCATTCAATTGTTGCCCACTTCACCACTGATATTGACTATTCTGTAAATCACCTAATAGTCTACTTCAATCCAGTGTATCTATGCACTTGACCTCCCATATCTCCACTCGCCTTCCTCCTTTGTGCGTCAGGACTCGAGTGACGCAGGAAAATGCATCTAACCCTTACTACCGGGCATCCCTGATTTAAAGAATAAGGCCAACCAATCCACATTTAATATGCCTCAGTGTCCTAGCACTCCACCAATCACTGTGCTTCCTGACCAGACCAATGATAAACATATCCATCGGCAGACAGTGTTCCTTCTCTGGTCCACTCTGCTTCCACCAATCAGCAGGCTTACTTCTATAGAGAAGGCCCACCAATCTGCCCACCAATCCACTCTCAATATGCCTCAATTTCCTAGCACTCTACCAATCACTGTGCTTCCTGACCAGACCAATGCTAAACATATCCATCAGCAGACAGTGTTATCTCTCTGGTCCACTCTGCTTCCGCCAATCGGAAGGCTCACTTCTGATGTGAGGTGTAATGCAAATTTTCTCCAACATCTCCCCATATTACCCTGCCACGTCATACTTCCCAACCAATTTCTGCGCTTGTCGGATCTTCTGTTTTTAAAGAAAAATATACTCTGAGAGTTTCCTCTCCAGTAGGCCAAATATCACAGCCAATTCACAGCTAAATAAAACAGACTATTTGTACGGAGCAACCCCCAATAATACATCAGGTGTTCTAATCTCGAAACCAGCTAAGTACGGGATTGGGCTCAGATAAAACAACATTTACACATGAATCCCCATGAGTCGATGCAAATGGATTGTGCAATGATTTAGATCATATCATACGCACTTTTAATAGCTAGTTAACACATGTATATTCACCGAAAAATATATTCAGAGAGTTTCCTCTATGGTCGGTCAGCTAACGCCACCAAATCCAGGGCTTCCTGTCATGACACACTGTTAATATAGCGTGACTCCCAATTATGCCTCCGACATACTGATTTCAAGAAATAAACTGGGTGCACAGCCATTTATGACATAAACTTTAAAACTCCAGTGAGTCCATTTAAATACACCAAGTACTAATTTCATGCATTTTGTGCATATGTCTAGTTGCTGATAAAATAGCTTATCTCCAGTGGTCATATATATTGATATATCTGGCTCTATTTGTCCCCTATAAACAAACAAAATTTACAGCCATAAAAGAACTATAGGCCAATGATGCATTCATCAGGGCTGTGCGCATCATGTACTTTGACAATCCATACATTGTACCAAATATTTAAAAAAGTACATGATGTGATAAAATCAAGAATATACCAGACATATATCACAACTTGTCATTCACTTCACCTTCCACAAATCAAACACCCTACTCAGTCCAAACCAATATATTTTATAACAAATCACCCTTCTGTATCTGGTATTTACCCAAGTAAAAATCCTGATTGCACCTTCATCTTCAATCCATTAATCTCCTACATGCAAAATTACAGATTTAGCAATAATATTCCGATTAAAGAAATTGCTGTGACTTGTATTTCTGATAAAGTCCAGACATCAACCCTCATTGTCATATCTTCATTCTCAATCAATTGTTGTTGTGTAAATTATTTACAATATGTATAAACATGTGTTTTGCACTTTTTCAAAAACATGCGGTCTTCGCGACATTTCCACGAAACCGGAACATACGTATCCTGATAATTCGCGACAAATTCGCAACGAATTTGTGACAAATTTGCGATGATTTAAAAAAAATTAGAAAGATAAACATAGTTCCTAATCCACTGAAACAAATAACAAGGAGTGACACAGAGAAATACATAAATGAGTGGTCCATTATGCAAGTGTAGTGTATAATATGTAGTAGACATTTCAGAATAACAAAATATTAAGTAATTCCCAGTAGAAAAAGATGAGTACACAATTTCCAGAAGTCAGTGGACTCTTCTTAAAAAAATGAGATTCATTTCAAATCTTCATGTTCATTTTAGAAAAATTAAACCTCAGCACTAAACATGTACAGATGTAAGTATAGCACAAACCCTAGGTACAGCTCTACCTCATAAAAATGGAAACACATCTATCTTCAAAGCTGCGCAAATTGAAACCAAAAAGATTCTCTTTAAAAATCCATGTTAAAATAAGACTTGAAATCCTGAATAGGAGTGAATACATGATAAATACATTCAAGTAAAATCTGAACTTCACTGAGTGTGATGAATGTAAAATAAACTGACATCTCCTTGTAAGAGCATGGACCATGGTTTTGTTCTTTAAATATATTAAGGATGGAAATGTGCAAAAACAATAACACCACTAAGACACCCATTCTACACCCATAAACTCACTACCATACGCACCCAAAAATCCAAAGCTACTTGTACTTCCACTCACAGACACACACAGGCTCTGACAGAACAAGTGACAAATCCATAGAGGCATTCACACAGTCACTCAGAGACCCATTCACGCACTCATAGGCCATCTCAGATAGCCACTGACATACTCACACTCTTACTCAGAGAGCAACACACACACTCATACACACACTAACAGACCTACACAGGTGCTCACACATCCACATTACAGGTTACATTTAAGGAATGTTTTTGGGGAAAACCATAGAAATACAGTGAAAAAAACAAGGTTACAGGGATGTTATAGTTAGGAAATACAATTAAAAAAACATAGAAATTTACTGGAAAAAACAAAGTTTACAAGGACGTTACAGTTAGTCTCATATTTCACATGCACAAAACCAGTGAAAATCAGCAGTTATAGTTACCTGAGCTAACTATAACCTACGTCCCTGCAATGCACTGCTTATGACCTCACATATTACATCACTCATTAAATGGTCAGTGACATCACTGATGATTCTCAAATGACATCACTATTGACATCATCCACAAAACCATGCACATATACCCACTCACACCATATACAGCCCCTCATACACCCACACAACAACTCACATACCCATTCACAGACCCATACAAGTACTCATACAACCACTCACTCATCTATAGAGCCACTCACACACCCCCTCACTCACACATGTGCTCAGACACCTAAACAGTCACTGAGACAACCACATACTCTCCCATAGACCCTCTCTCATACTCATGTAGTCACCAATACATCCACATTCAATATGCCTCAGTGTACTAGCACTCAACCAATCACTGTGCTTCCTGACCAGACCAATGATAAACATATCCATCGGCAGACAGTGGTCCCTCTCTGGTCCACTCTGCTTCCACCAATCAGTGGGCTTACTTCTATAGAGAAGGCCCACCCATCTGCCCAGCAATCCACTCTCAATATGCCCCAGTGTCCTAGCACTCCACCAATCACTGTGCTTCCTGACCGGACCAATGCTAAACATATCCATCAGCAGACAGTGTTATCTCTCTGGTCCACTCTGCTTCCACCAATCGGAAGGCTCACTTCTGATGTGAGGTGTAATGCAAATTTTCTCCAACATCTCCCCTTATTACCCTGCCACGTCATACTTCCCAACCAAATACTGCGCTTGTTGGATCTTCTGTTTTTAAAGAAAAATATACTCTGAGAGTTTCCTCTCCAGTAGGCCAAATATCACAGCCAATTCACAGCTAAATAAAACAGACTATTTGTACGGAGCAACCCCCAATAATACATCAGGTGTTCTAATCTCGAAACCAGCTAAGTACGGGATTGGGCTCAGATAAAAAAACATTTACGCATGAATCCCCATGAGTCGATGCAAATGCATTGTGCAATGATTTAGATCATATCATACGCACTTTTAATAGCTAGTTAACACATGTATATTCACCGAAAAATATATTCAGAGAGTTTCCTCTATGGTCGGTCAGCTAACGCCACCAAATCCAGGGCTTCTTGTCATGACACACTGTTAATATAGCGTGACTCCAAATTATGCCTCCGACATACTGATTTCAAGAAACAAACTGGGTGCACAGCCATTTATGACATAAACTTTAAAACTCCAGTGAGTCCATTTAAATACACCAAGTACTAATTTCATGCATTTCGTGCGTATGTCTAGTTGCTGATAAAATAGCTTATCTCCAGTGGTCATATATATTGATATATCTGGCTCCATTTGTCCCCTATAAACAAACAAAATTTACAGCCATAAAAGAACTATAGGCCAGTGAATCATTCATCAGGGCTGTGCGCATCATGTACTTTGACAATCCATACATTGTACCAAATATTTAAAAAGCACATGATGTGATAAAATCAAGAATATACTAGACATATATCACAACTTGTCATTCACGTCACCTTCCACAAATCAAACACCCTACTCAGTCCAAACCAATATATTTTAAAACAAATCACCCTTCTGTATCTGGTATTTACCCAAGTAAAAATCTGATTGCACCTTCATCTTCAATCCATTAATCTCCTACATGCAAAATTACAGATTTAGCAATTATATTCCGATTAAAGAAATTGCTGTGACTTGTATTTCTGATAAAGACCAGACATCAACCCTCATGGTCATACCTTCATTCTCAATCAATTGTTGTTGTGTAAATTACTTACAATATGTATAAACATGTGTTTTGCACTTTTTCAAAAACATGCGGTCTTCGCGACATTTCCACAAAACCGGAACATGCGTATCCTGATAATTCGTGACAAATTCACAACGAATTTGTGACAAATTTGTGATGATTTTAAAAAAAATTAGAAAAATAAACATAGTTCCTAATCCACTGAAACAAATAACAAGGAGTGACACAGAGAAATACATAAATGAGTGGTCCATTATGCATGTGTAGTGTATAATATGTAGTAGACATTTCAGAATAACAAAATATTAAGTAATTCCGAGTAGAAAAAGATGAGTACACAATTTCCAGAAGTCAGTGGACTCTTCTTAAAAAAATGAGATTCATTTCAAATCTTCATGTTCATTTTAGAAAAATTAAACCTCAGCACTAAACATGTACAAATGTAAGTATAGCACAAACCCTAGGTACAGCTCTACCTCATAAAAATGGAAACACATCTATCTTCAAAGCTGCGCAAATTGAAACCAAAAAGATTCTCTTTAAAAATCCATGTTAAAATAAGACTTGAAATCCTGAATAGGAGTGAATTCATGATAAATACATTCAAGTAAAATCTGAACTTCACTGAGTGTGATGAATGTAAAATAAACTGACATCTCCTTGTAAGAGCAGGGACCATGGTTTTGTTCTTTAAATATATTAAGGATGGAAATGTGCAAAAACAATAACACCACTGACACCCATTCTACACCCATAAACTCACTACCATACGCACCCAAAAATCCAAAGTTACTTGTACTTCCACTCACAGACACACACAGGCTCTGACAGAACAAGTGACAAATCCATAGAGGCATTCACACAGTCACTCAGAGACCCATTCACGCACTCATAGGCCACCTCAGATAGCCACTGACACACTCACACTCTCACTTAGAGAGCAACACACACACTCATACACACACTAACAGACCTACACAGGTGCTCACACATCCACATTACAGGTTACATTTAAGGAATTTTTGGGGGGAAAAACCATAGAAATACAGTGAAAAAAACAAGGTTACAGGGATGTTATAGTTAGGAAATACAATTAAAAAACATAGAAATTTACTGAAAAAAACAAAGTTTACAAGGACGTTACAGTTAGTCTCATATTTCACATGCACAAAACCAGTGAAATTCAGCAGTTATAGTTACCTGTGCTAACTATAACCTACGTCCCTGCAATGCACTGCTTATGACCTCACATATTACATCACTCATTAAATGGTCAGTGACATCACTGATGATTCTCAAATGACATCACTATTGACATCATCCACAGAACCATGCACATATACCCACTCACACCATATACAGCCTCTCATACACCCACACAACAACTCACATACCCATTCTCAGACCCATACAAGTACTCATACAACGACTCACTCATCTATAGAGCCACTCACACCCCCCCTCACTCTCACATGTGCTCAGACACCTAAACAGTCACTGAGACAACCACATACTCTCTCATAGACCCTCTCTCATACTCATGTAGTCAAAAATACATCCAGTCACGCACTCACTTACCCATGCACCAAGACACACACTAACTTAGACACCCATACACCCACTTACAAACCTATTCAGACACATACAGCTACTCACGTACCATCACACATACCTATACAGACACTCATGCAGCTTCTCACTCACACAACCACTTACATACCCATTCACACATCCATATAACCACTCACACACCCACTCACTCATATACCCACTCACATAGATATTCACTCTCCAATATAGGCTCCGATACCCACTCACCTATACACACACTCACAAAACTACTCAATAAACTATACAGCCACTCACAAATGAGTGACTTACCCATGCAGCCATTCAAGCAGCCACAAAGTCACCCATACAGCTACTCACACATCCACTCATACACCTATGCAGGCACTCACATGGCCACTTACTATCCTATACAGCCACTCACATACCTGTACACTCTCCAATACAGCCACTCACACAGCCACTTACTCACCCATACAGCTACTCACACACCTGCTCACTCTCCAATACAGCCACTTGCACAGCCACTCACTCTCCAATACAGCTACTAACACACCTACTCACACACCCATACAGCTACTAACACATCCACTCACACACCTATACAGTCACTCACAGAGCCATTCAGAAACAGATTCACACAGTCTCACAACCACTCAGAAGACATATATTAAAAATACTATCGCCGTTACACTTACTGGATGATATAATTAGTGATGTTATCAGTGATGCCATTTGAGATAGAGGTGGGCAATGAATTTCACTCTGCCAGCAAGGTTCGCTGAGTTTTACCCAGTCCCCGTTCCGCGTTGAGGGCAGAATTCCAAAATACTCTTTGAAGCAGCATGGAGTGGAGTTTTTCCTCTCGCGTGGCTTGCCAACCTTATATTGGTGAACGAAGAAAATCATATGCAAGACCATCCCCTGGTGAGATTTCTCAACGTGGGCGGTCGTGGCAGGTTGCTGCCACTCGCGTTGATAAACCTGCTGCTCATGTTGAGGAAGCTGCAGCTTGACTAGATCATCTACTTGAGTGGCAGTAAGAAGCAGTGCCCTCTTGTGCTGAGCATGGTGTAGTGCAGCACAAACTTCCGGTGCTAGAAACGTATCGCGCTCTGCTGCTTCTGGAACTCCGCCGAGCATGGCATAATTTTTTCAGCACTTCGCAGAATTTCGCATAGCAGAACTCCGCAAACTCTGTACAGGCCTAGTCATCAGTGTTGTCACTGACCGTGTCATGAGTGAAATAATATGTGAGGTCATAAGCAGTGCATTGCAGGGGTATAATTTATAGTTAGCTCAGGTAATGATAACTGCTGAATTTCTATGGTTTGTGCGAGGGAAATTTGAGCCTAACTAGAACATCCCTGTAACCATTGGTTTTTGCAGTGAATATTCAAGGTTTTTGAAATTCTATTTCTTAACTATAAAGCACCTGTAACCTTTGGTTTTTCAGTAAATTTCAAAGTTTTTTTAATTCTATTTCCCAACTATAACATCCATGTAACATTTGGATTTTTTAGTGAATTTTGAAGGTTTTTTAAAATTTTATTTCCTAACTGTAACCTGTAAAATGTGGTTGTATGGGTCTGTGAATGGGTATGTGAGTGGCTGTATGGGTCAGTGAGTGGGTGTGTGAGAGGCTGTATGGATCTGTAAGTGGATGTATGAGTGGTTGAACAGTTGTGTGAGTAGTTTTCCTAGTATGTGAGTGGGTATGTGAGTGGCTGTATGGGTCTGCAAATGGGTGTATGAGTGGGTATATGGGTGTATGAGTAGCTCTATGGGTGTGTGAGTGGGTGTCTGAGTGGCTGTGTGGTTCTGTTAGTATATATATAAGGGACTGAATGGTGTGTGAGTGAGTGCCAGTGGTGGTGTGGGTATGTCAGTAGCTCTGTGAGTGACTGGGCCAGAACGGAATCTCACCTGCCCCTTTATTGAACAAGAGTTCACAGTTTTGCAGAGAAAGTCTGCCCCAACAGGAGTACTTTCTATTGGTTAATTAGGAAGTGCTACCTCGTTGGGTAACAACTAGTGAATATTCTACACTACAGCTGCGCAATGAACAAGGAGGAAATGTCTCCAGTGACCCTGTGTGTGTTTCGGCAATTTTATTTATTTATTTTATTTGATGAGTTTTATATAGCGCTGGCTAGACCCGGAGGTATCAGAGCACTTTACAGAGTATCAGCAAGAAGCAAGTTACATAAGTTACAAAGCATTACACAGTGCTACACAATAATAAACAAGAGTTAGAACATGAGAATACTCAAGGATGGTAAAAAAGAATGCATGATGAGGCAACGTAAAGCAGTGGTGAAGAAAAAAGCGGAAGAAAAGCGGAAACCAGAACAACCAAAGGGGCAAGGGAGGGAAACAAAGGGGGAGAACAGAAAGGAAAGGTTAGGAAAGCAGATAAGGACAGGAGAGCGAGCGTGAGACAAAAACGGAGATGGCACCAGGGGCATCAGCCGAAGTCGAGAACGGGGAGCAGGTCCGTGGAAGCGAGAGACAATCGAAAAGTCGCTCAGCTAGGGACCAGCGGGGACGGAGGAACGGACAAAGATTGCCAAGATGGCGGCTGAAGGACAAGAGTGTTAGGAGAAGACAGTCCCAAAATGGCGGGGTGCACACGAGTCCAAGTCCAGAGGCCACAGGGGGCCAATTCAGAAAAAAAAAAAATACCAGGAGAGCTAGGATCACAGAGAGGAACTAGGTGGGGAAGGAGCAAGAGAGTCAGGAGGGGGGACGGCAGGTGACACCCGAGGCACAGCCGTGCCATCCACGTGCACAAGTTCTGAGGCATCAGGGGCAGCAGTGTCCGATCCGTTCTCCACGGGTCAAAGGGAAGATAGGGCAGCAGTCCAGGGCAGCACGACAAGGGCAGCAGTCCAGAGAATGGGAGGCAGCAAAGCTGAAACCAGAGGGGGCGTCTCCCTGGCATGGACGGAAGATGACAGGCTCGGAGAGCCAAGCACAGTAGAGCCGCAATTCCTACCTCTGCCAAACTCCCAAATCAATCCAGTCGTCTAGCAGGAGGCGAGGCAGGCGATCCAGCAGTGGCGAAAAGCAGCGGCAGTCGGATCCAGAGGCAGACGGGAGTCAGGAGGGGAGAACCTCAGCCCGGCTCCTCTGCGGCTATCCGGGGAAACCAAAGAGGCATCGGCAATGCTGAGACAGGTTCCGCCGAACGCTGGTCACCAGGGAATGCGGAGAAAGTGCGGGGGAGGAGGAAGAACAGGCAGCGGAGGCAAGAGGGGAGCTGTGCCCGATGCCCGGCTGGGTAGGTGTCGGCCACGGCGAGAAGCCGGAGCCACACTCCCCTATAGCTGACTGGGCAGTTCCACCAGGCATCGGCCATGCTTGCTCGGACTCCACGGGAGAAAGCCTCACACGCATTTCATTCGAGAATTTCGGGCTCTGAAGTGGCAGATTGGAGCATCGAGGGCCGCAAACAAGACAGGACCTCAGGTGAGTACGTTGATCCCGGAGGAAGGTGGAAATCCGGGGATTTAAGCCAGACAGTTGATTCCTGGCTGGGAGCTCCCGGCCGGAGCTCCTCACCGGTCGGCCATCTTGGGGGGGAGGCAATGTGATTGCTCCTCGTGCATCTTCATCCAGACATCTATGATAACATGAATCCCCCTACAGAAAAGACAACAAGACTACAAAGGGGTGAATCTCCACTAAAAGGCTGTAGTTCCTCTTAACTATTTGAAGGAAATGCTTCTTTGTTTGGTGGAGATGTCCTCACACTCTTCGGCATCAAGAATGCATCACCAAATTGGTGGGAAACACGCTGGTGGGCCATTTGGTGAGCTGCCCATCACCCTGGCAAAAGGTGGGAAGACCATTGCAGACCTAAGGCGAACACAATGGGTGGGGCGGGGCCAAACATTCATGCCTCCAGGTGATTTGGCACATTTTCATATACGTAGTCATATAAAAGGGAAGAACCATGGACTCTGCTCTCACCAGGAGAGGCCAAGAAATAACCCACTCGTCACTGTCCCCACAGATTATGCTCTGATAGATCAATGATGCATTCACCTTCAAATAGGTTTTCAGATCATTTTTCAATGTGGAATTGCCAAGAAACCACACTTTCTTTGCCTCCATGAAGCTCAGGAAGTTAGGATCATTTGTCCTTTACAGAAATGGAGCTTCAACTGGAGCTCCTGCTATGTTTATATTTGTAAGTGCTTACCGTAGAGGTTTAATTTGTGTGAAAAGAGCACCAGGGCCACCCGGGGCTGGCCAAATGTTAATGGGTGAGGGAATCCATGTGGCCCCCCTCCCAAGGCCGATTTCAGCCCCTGGGACCCCATCCACTGGGGCCTGACCAAAACTTAAAGGGGGAGGAAGGCTTTGCGACCCCCCCTCCACGGGGCCTGGCCTCTTCATGCTGGTTGCCCTGGAACCTACCCAGGGCACCCAGCGTGCAACATTGGGGACCATGGGTGAGCCTCAATGCCCCTAAGTCCCTGCCACCTCCCCACCTCCAGCAGGAGCCAGCATTATTCCCAAACATAGGGAGCAGCCAAGAATGCTGCTCCCTGCATGTGGGAGCAATTATTTCATCTGTTTTCCTGCCCACCTCACAGCTGGCAGGAAAACAGATGAAAAGTCCGCTCCCAGCAAACGGGAGCAGTTTTCATGCTCCTGCCCACTGGGAGCAGACTCACAGCTTACAGGGGGGTTACAGGGAGGTGGTGGTCCCTAGGGCCATTAATGGCTCCAGGAGGGGGGTCATGTGCCCCCTCCTTTCTATTTGCATGGGCCATGGGTTGGGGAGGTGGTAGTCGCTGTGGCCAAATATGGCCCAGGAGAGGAGCTGTGCGCCCTCTCCCTTTTAAAAATATTTTTGTGCCGGAGGTGGCGGTCTCCAGGGCAATTAAGAACTAGCCGGGGCCTCATGACCCCCTACTTCTTTAATTTACAAGCCCCGGGAGGATGTCGTCCCCAGGGCCTTTAAAGGCCTAAGGAGGGGGCCGCGCGGCCCTCTCTTATTATGAATATGAACCCCAGGGAGATGGTGGTACCTGGGGTTAAAACTGCCCTTTGCAAGGGGTTAAGCCCCCCTCCCTTCTTCTATAATTTATGGTTGCCCTGGGACCTGGCCTACCTAGGGTCTGAAAGAGAAAGAAGTCCAGGAGCCAGTACTTGTTATTTAAATTTTTTGCAGTGAATTTGTGAATCCTTGCGAGTTCAGGGCAAAATTTTTAAAAATGCTTTTTTGCTGTGGGGGACCAGGGCTAGGGTGTACGGGTTTTCCTACTCTTTACTATTTTTGGGGGACTCGGCCGAATCCCAAGATGGATGCCAACACTTCCTGGTTGAAGTGTTGGCAGCCAATCAGATCTCTGCACAAGATCATCAATATTTGGAGAGGCTTTGCGCCTCTGGATATACAAATTTGGATTTTCTTTAATGTCTTGAAAACTAATGAATGATAGCCAGTAGGTAGCTGCAGTTAGGACCAAAGTTTCCATAGGAAAAGTGTGTTTTGCCAATAATATTGGCGCCTCTTGACGATTCTTCACGAAATTTTCATAAAACTTCCCTTTCTTGCTTCAGGTGCTGAGGTGAACGTTTTGGGGTGATTTGTCTGGCAGGGGCCGTGAAAAAAAGGAGAGTCCCAAAAAGCGTTTCCCCCATTTTATGTCTATGGGGATTTTTCATTTTTTGAACATGGCTACAATCCGAACCGCTGAACAGAATTACACCAAATTTGACAGAAAGCTAGATGTTGATTCAGAAAGCGTGCTTTTTGTAATTTGGTGTAAATCCGTTTAGAAGTTTCAGAGATGTTTAGGTTTAAAAATTTAGATATCTGGAAGCCCAAAATCCTACTGAAATTTGATTAGCTGCCAACACTTTAACCAGGGAGTGTTGGCAGCCATCTTTGGACATGATAGGAACCTATTGAAATGCATTGTAGTGAATGGCAGGTTTTAAGGGTCACAAAAAGAAGAACGCACATAGGGTGACAGCAGATTTTAGTTACAATATAAATCCTTTGTTGATGGTACCATACTAATTTTAGGAATTGTGGTGTGTTCTCAGGTGATTTTACCCTGTGGAAAAGCCTTCTGTTGGGATTTCAAGAATCATATTTGAGAGAAAACTGTTTTCTCATGATTTCCCAGTAGAGGTTATAGAAGGTTGCTCAAGAAGCTAAAATGAGAGCATATTTCCTGTAAATTCACATTATCTTTCTCAGCCATATGAAAATAAAGCCTGACAGTTGATTCCCTTGTGTTCTACTGCAGCCTCCCAGAGTGTTCTAAAGAACTACGAGAGCGCTAACTGTGTTACTTATGACAAAAGTATGGCACTCCTGAAGCCATGTTCATTGATTCAAACTGGTAAAACTTAAAACATTTAATTTTGAAAAGAACAAAATGAGGGGGTTCAGTTTGTCATAGAAATTATAGTTAGTGCTGTAGAAAGAAAAAATAGGACACATTTTAAGTGAGTTCTCAACTATTTTTCTCTTCTATTTCATTAAAACATTCTGACATGCAGACTGAAACATGCACTTTCAACACATGCAAACTCAATTATGCACTTTCAACACCAGCAGCAGACTGCCAGTTAACTCCCTGGTGATCAGCAGTTTTACTACAGTGTTCTAATGAGCAACTAGAGTGCTAACATTCTGAATTTATGCCAAAGGTGTGGCACATAGGAACACCATTTTGATGGAACCAAAGTAGAAAACTGAAAACATTTTCTACTGAGGATACTGCAGTAAATTATTAAATAAGGGAGCTTCATAACAAATAACTCTCCCAAGTTGGCCACCGGAGAAAAAGAACCCAAATATAGAACAAATATCACCCAAAAGTAGCCCAAGCGTGGCCCAATGACAGAAGTGTGCAAAACACTTAATTATTTAGTTATTTTGCAGTTTTATATAGGTCAGACTTGACCCAAGGGTAAAGGAGTGCTTTACATGAGCATCAGTTACATTACACAAGGCCATTTTCATTTTGGTTTTAGGCATGGGGAGATTCAGTGGTTTGCCCAGAATCACAGAATGTTTAGCTGACACCAAAACTTGAACCTGGTTCCCCAGTTGCAAAGTCTGCAGCTCTAGCTGAAACGCCACATCCTCTCTCTTAAGTGTAACATATAGTCAAGTGATCAACCGGATAACAAAACATAAAGATAGCAAATTATTTGAAAGTGCTTTGTTTCTAGTTTCTATTTGAGAACTCAGAAAAAATGTCCTTATTTTAGTTGTTTAGAGCACTAACCATAATTTCTGTGGGAATAAAACCTTTTCATGGAGGAGGGTGAAGCGGCAACAAGTTGACCACGCTGTGCAGGTGGGAGGGGCAGTGGCAGCACAACAGACCATGGAGGGCAGGGAAAAGGGGGGCAGGGGCAACAATCAGCCATGCTGTACAGGCAAGAAAGGCTGTGGCAATATAAAAGAGCATTGAGGGCAAAAGGAAGAGGCAGTTGCAGTACAATCATACATGCCAACAGACCCGATTCAGGCAGGAGACTCCTGATGCTTTTAAGGCCAAAAGGCCTTTATTTTATTTGTCTCCTGCCTAAAATCTCCTGTTTATCAATGTAAGTCAACGGGGAAAATCAGTTCCCCACGTTCTTTTTAAATCTCCCTCTTACCAAGTTCAAAATGTTGGCAAGTTTGGTACATTGGATCACGGAGGGCAGGAGAAATGGGGTAGGGATACCAACTTGGATAAGAGAGGGCAGGAGGGAGATGGGCAGGGGCACCAAACTGACCTTACAGGGCAGACTTTAGGGTTTGCAGCAGCACAATACATCACACGGGCAAGCGGGACGGCAGTGCAACAAACGGACCATGGAAAGCAATAGGGAGGGAACAGTGCAATGCACATGGACATGAAAGAGCAGAGGGGAGAGTGGCAATGGTAGCAAGCTGACCATAGCGGAGAGATAGGAGGGACTGTTGCAGCATACCAGACCATGAAGGGCAGGAGGAAGGGGGGCATGGGAACGACAGCAGACCAAACAAGGCAGGAGGGAGCGATAGGGGATTGCACATGGAAAATGGAGGGCAGGGCAGGAGAAGCAAGCTGACCATGGAGGGCAGGTGAGATGGGCCATGGAAGCACAACACACCATTGAGGGCAACAGTGAGACTATAATGGCATACACGGAGGCAACGAAGGGAAGGTGGGAGGGGATCAGGGGCAGCGAGCTGCCCACACAGGGCAGGTGGGAGAGGCTGTGACAGCACCAAAGACCATGCATGGCAAGCAGGAAGGTTAGTGGCAGCACAACAACCATGGTGGGCAAGAGAGAGGTGGCAGGGGCATGTGCAAAAGACCATGTAGGACAGAAAAGAGGGATAGGGGCTAGACATAGACAAAAGATGGCAGGGGAAGGGACTTCACAACAAACCATGCTGGGTAGACAGGAGGTGCAGTTGCAGCACAACAGAGCATGGAGGGCAGAAGAGAGTGGCAGCAAAATGGACCATGGAGGATAGGTGGGAAGGGATAGGGGAGTGGAACTTGGACAGGCAGGGTGGAGATGGCAGGGACACGTGGCAGCCATCTGACCATGGTAGGCAGGTGGGAGGGGCAGTGGCAGCTCAACAGAACACTCCGAGTAGGTAGGAGGGTGGCATGTCCATGGAATATGGTGGACAGAAAGGAGGGAGCAGGGGCATGCACACAGACATCGGAGGGCAGGGGGAAGGAGAGTATGGACAGCAAGCTAAGCACAGAGGCTCAGCAGGAGGACAATGATGCTGCATAGAATTGGGGGATGGAGGGCAGGAGGAGTAGGCAGGGACATCAAGCTAAATGAAAGGCAGTGGCAGCACATTGGACCCTGCAGGGCAGGAGGGAGGGGCTGGTGCTGGACTTGGACAACAGAGGGTAGGAAGGAGGTGGACGAGGCAGCAAGCTAGCTGTTTATGGCAGGCAGGAAGGGCAGTGGCAGAACAATGGCCACACACTGCTGTAATGAGGGAGCAGGGTCATGGACAGTGGATGGCAAGGAAGAGGGGTGCAGGAGTAGCAAGCTTCGTTGGTGCAGCACAATGCCAGGCTAGGCCATGCATTTAACCTCACCCCCACTATGCATTGGGATGGGCATTTTACTTCACATAAAAAAAAAAACTTAGAAATTCACTGAAAAAACCAAAGGTTACAGAGTCATTATAGTTAGTAAATAGAATTTAAAAAACCTTAGAAATTCACTGAAAAAAACTAAAGGTTACAGGGACATTGTAGTTACACTCAGATTTCACTCTTACAAACCAGTGAAATTCAGCTAACTATAACTCACGCCCCCACAATGCACTGCGTATGACGTCACATATTACATCACTCATGACATGGTCAGTGACATCACTGATGACATCCCAAATGACATCACTCATGACATCACTCATGACATCATCCACAAAATCACCAACGCACCCACTCACAACCCCATAGAACCTTTCATACACAGGCTCCCACTTCCACACAATCACAACCCCATTCACAGACCCATACAAGTACTTACACACTCACTCACTAATTCATAGATCTACACATACATCCACTCACTCACCCATACAGCTCCTCATACACCCACTCACTCACTAATACAGACGCTCACATATATCCACTCATACACCCATACAGCCACTCACACACTGAGTCAGTCACCCATAGAGAAACTCACACACCTAATTACTCACCCATATAGTCAATCACACAGCCACTTACTCACCCATACAGTTACACACATGCCTACTTACTTAATCATACATCTACTAACACGTACTCACTCACCTATACAGTCACTGACACAAGCACAAACACACACCCAAACAGCCACTCTCACATTCATTCATTCACCCATACAGTCACTCATATGTCTTTCACACACCCAGTTACTCACCCATATACCACTGACACATTCACTCACTCACCCACAAAGCCATACACACACTCACTCACCCATACAGCCACTCACGCACACATACTCACTAACCCATACAGCCACTGACTCACATGCTCACTTATCCATACAGGTAGTCACACACCCCCTCACCCACCCACACAGACACTCAGACACTCATACAGGTACTCAGACAACCAATCAATCACCCATACAATAACTCATGTACCCACTCACAGAACCATATAGCCACTTAGACACCCACTGACAGACTGATGCAAACATTCACACAAGTCATTCACTTACACATTCACTGAGACACCTAATCACTCACACATACAGTCAGTCACACACCCATTGAATCATCCATACGGGCACTCATACACCCACTGATTCACCAATACACCATGGTATATACATTTAACGCTCTTAAACTTTTTAAAAACACTCAGGGATTGGATGATGCCATCAGTGATGTCATTTGAGATGTCATCAGTGGTGTCACTTACCATGTCATGAGTGATGGAATATGTGAGGTCATAAGCAGTGCATTGCAGGGGTGTGAGTTATAGAAACCTCAGATAACTATAACTGCTGAATTTCACTGGTTTTGTACAAGTGAAATCTGAGCCTAACTATAATGTCCCTGTAACCTATGTTTTTTTCAGTGAATATATATATATATATATATATATATATATATATATATATATATATATATATATATATATATATATATATATGACCCGATTCCCCTGGGCCAAATTTATTAAAAATGGGGGGTCTATGCAGCCTCTCCTCTTTGAGCCTCAATAGGCTCTGGGGACCCCATTTTCCAGGGCTGTAGCTAATTTAAATAAGGGGAGGCGGGCCACACAGCCCCCCTCTCCAAGCTGTGATAGACCCTAGGGGCCCCATCCCCCAGGGCAACAGGGGGTTGCCCCAGTGCCCACCCAGGGCACCCACATACTACATCTTGGGGGCCGTGGGGGGAGCACCAGGGCACCCACTGCCCCAGCCATCTCCCTGCATGGTGCAGGAGCCAGATTGGCTCCTGCCCAGAGGGAGCAGCTATTTATGCTGCTCCCTCTGGGTGGGAGCAATATGGGTTCTGTTTCCCTGCCCACATCAGTGCGGGAAAGGAAACAGGAGACAAGTCCGCTCCCAGTTAGTGGTTACATTTTAAATCTCCCATCACCTGGGAGCAGACTTAGCGTTCACTCTTGTTCGGTGGGAGATTTAAAAATACTCCTGCTAGACACAAGCAAACATGTTTTCCTGACTGCTGTAGTACGAGCAGGGAAACTACTATGTTCCGGACGTGGGCTCCCCAAGCTACAGTAAGTGGGCCAGCCCAGGGAGATATGTCCCTAGACCATTAAAGGTTCAAGGAGGGGGCCATGCTTCCCGCTCTCCCCTCCATTTTAATTTGTTACGACCCTGAAGGATGGGCTCCCAGGGCCTTTTTAAGGCTCAGGAGTTCGGGCTGATTGGACCGCCCCTTCTGTTTTTTTTTACATTTTGGCCCCTGTGGATTGGGTCCCCAGGGCTATTAAAGGCTTTTGGGGCAATTGGCCCCTCTCCATTTTAATATAACTTACGTTCCTGGGAGATGGGGTCCCCAGGGTTCCCCTTTTTTCTTTTTTTCCATTTCAGCCCCTGAGGATGGGGTCCCCGGGGCCTAAGTAGGCTCAGGGTGGGGGATATTGGCCAGGGAAATGGAGTTCTGGGGGCCTTCAAAGGCTTGGGAGGGGTGCTGTATGGCCTCCATCCCCTTTTTTACAAAATCAGCCTTGGATGGGGTCTCCAGGGCCACTATTGGATTGGGAGGGGGGCTGCAGGCCCTCCTCCCCTTTAATATACCCGGCCCGTGGGAAGGGCTTCCCCGGTCCCTAAATGGCCTTGGAAGGTGGGAATTACTGACGCCCCCTACCCATTTACATATTCAAAAATGGTGGCTGCTATTTTTTTGTTGCAGCAAACCCATAGGACACCAGCGGGATTGCGGCAAAATTTGCCTAATTTTTATTTTATTTTTGCCCCGGGAGAGGGGCTTTCTGGATCTCCTCCATGGGGCCTAGTGGGGCAGGGTATCCCTATCCTACTCCCTTATATCATTTTGTTTTTATAAATTTCATGGAAGGGGTATAAGTCCCCAAGTCCTGTAATGACTGCCAGCAAAATTTTTCTCATGTTGTTGGGAGCCAATCAGAAGTCTTGCTCCCGCGCAAGTCTGACTCCCGCGAGAGCGAGATGGCCCAAGGGGAAAAAAGCTCCTTGGGCCAATCTGAACGCTCTATTTTTTAATTGCTGCTCCTGTGAGACTCTCACATGAGTCCCTCTGACCCAACGGTCCAGATATAGAAATATGTTTGAACCTTTATTTTTCGAAAACTACTGAATGAACTTATATAAAGTCACAAAAAGCATAATCTTCCAACTAAGACCTAACTTCTGCCAAATTTGGTGTAATTCCTTTCAGAGGTTGAGGTAGCGCTGCTTAAAGAAGTCTATGGAAAAAGCATGGGGAAATTTTGCTTTCGGGACCCCCTTTTTTCTCAGCCCCTGCTTGACGGATCACATTAGGAAAATAACAATTTACACTCATTCTCAAATTCGAAATAAACTGGCTAAAAATCTACTACATGCAGGTTGAAGGTCCCAGTGAATGACTTTTAAAAGGCTAAATGACACAGAAAACAACAATGTCATTGACTAATAGATTTTCTGTTTTCTAATCCTGTGTCATTTAGATGTGCTTCACCCTGTGGTAAATCTAAAACGATGCCGTTGTTCTCCGCTCTGTGTTTGATCAATCTTCCTGGTTTCTGAGGGGAATCCTCTAAGCTGCTTCCTTTCTTCTCATCCATCAAACGGACAACAACAAAAGGTAAACTTGGCAGCGCGCCGTTTGTAGACGGCGAGCATTAATCTTAATAGCTGGTTGTAATTAAGAACACGAGGTATGAAGACACACAGAGCAATAAATAACAAGAACTCTAGAGGTGAGAAGGTTTAAAGCTATGGCCTAAAATGTTTTTCTGAAGCCAGATACTGGGTACTGTGTCATGAGCCTGAAGAGGTTTATATTACGAAATTTTCCAGAATGATTGTGATACATTATTGCCTGACAACGTCCTTTATGTAAGCTGACTGCAGCAACTGTTCACCTGTTATTTGCTCATTGGAAGTGGTGCAGTTTGCCAGCACTACTCAGGCAACATGCATTTTCAGCATTTTTTTTTTTTAAATCTTGGGAAACAATTCATAAAATAAACAAATCTGCGACTACCATAGCTTAACAAATGTACATGATACTGCAAGACATCTACACATATTCAGACTTACTTGCAAAAACACTTTGCACTTCCTCATTTGTTTTTTTCTCGACACTGAAAATATTTTCCGATGTAATAACCTCTTCTTCATACATCTGTCAATTTTGTGCGCATTCTCTTTCCATTCCCATTTTGAAAATGGATTTACTCCTATCCTTGACAATGGCAAATCTCTGTCCATGCCTACCAAACGTGCCATGAAAATGTGTCACCAAATTTCCATTACATTCCCGCCCTGAAAGGACCATTCACCAGCAGTGGGAGCAAATTTAAGCTCTATTCTCAAAACCTGTAAGAGTCAATGTAATTTGCATCTGGGTTTCCATCTTCCGGTCTGCTGGGAGCATGTAAATTTCAGCAGTGGCATCTGTAAGCTTTGTGAAAATTTCATCTAAACATTGTTTCTTCATTTATTTTGCTTTTGAACCTCAATATTTGGAGCTTTGCAGTTTCTGATTAAGTATGCCTCAGCCACCTTCTATGCTTATAAAGTAGTAGCAGTCACCACTGAGCATTTAAAATTAGGTCACAGTACCTATAGGAAGAACATTTTTGTTTTGCTAATAATTTTGGAATGGCCTTTTGGCGAATCTGTGTGAATCGTTCCACCTCAGCACCTTCCTGGAAAGTTTTGTGCTGATCTGCAAGTGGGGACATTGGGCCTAATTCACAGAACTAACTTATGTCAAAAACGTAAAGTTAGTACTTTTTGGTATTCACAGAATACACTTACTCGCTTTGGTATTCACAGAATGAACTTACTCATTTCGGTATTCACAGAAGTTAGTAGTCCTAACTTTAGGACTCCTAAATGCCTTCTCTGAATACCGAAAGTCTTAAGTTAGGATTTTTCTCAGTTTAGGAGTAGTAAAGTCTAACTTTACTACTCCTAAACTGAGAAAAATCCTAACTTTAAGATTCTTCGGTATTCACAGAAGGCATTTAGGAGTCCTAAAGTTAGGACTACTAACTTCTGTGAATACCGAAATGAGTAAGTTCATTCTGTGAATACCAAAATGAGTAAGTGTATTCTGTGAATACCAAAAAGTACTAACTTTACGTTTTTGACGTAAGTTAGTTCTGTGAATCAGGCCCATTGAGTTCCCATGTTAATTCCCACAGAAAACTTTGCTCTCTGATACAGAAAAATGGCTGAATGGAAATACACCAAATTTGGCAAAAAGTTAGAATTTACTCAAAGTATGCTTTCTGTGATTTTGTGTATATCCTTTGAGCCATTTGTGAGAAAGTTGCATTGAGTGAAATGCTTGAGTTGGGCTTGAAGGGGTTTAAACAGTTAGGTATTCACAGTCGTTTGGTCCCGCTGTATCAAACATTTAAAAATAGTTCCCTCTGATTGGCTGAGGGAGTTTCCCCATCCCCCTTCAGCCATTGTGTTACTGAGGAACTGGGACTCAATCCAGAAAACAAAAGGCGCAGCGGCCATTACAGGACTTAGGTATGCAGTATCTGTCTCCTAAAAAGTAAAAAATAGGGTAAAAGGGGCAGAGTAGGGAAATCTCTTGATCCCCTGGCACTTGTGGGGGGACCTAGAGGGACTGCTCCCCTGGAGACACAATTTAAAAAAAATGGTGCTACCATACTCCAGTGGCATCAAGCGGCCCTCCTGTGAGGTAATGTAGTACTCCTCTGGGAGCTGCAACAACATGTGCAACAGGAGTACCAGGGTACCCACAAGAAATTAAAAAAACAAACAAATGTGAGTTTGGTCTCTGCAGGCCATGGAGTGCAGGGCGTGGCCAAGGGACAGACACTGTGGCCAACCCCCTTTGGGATGGGCGGCCAGGCCCTACAGGCAACCCCCCCTGCAGCTCATGGCCCACGGCCCTGCGCAGTAGGGAGTTATATATACTTTTGTGGAGTTGGGCACAGGTCCTGGCCAGAGGCCAGGTCGTGCTACCAACCTCCCGCTGTGCACTGCCAAAGGTTGTGCGCATTGGAGCATTTGGCTAAATATGATCAAAAAGTCCCAAAATTCACTGAAAAAAACGATGGTTAAAGAGAAATTATAGTTGGGTATGCTCATAAGATGTTCCCTACATTAAAAAAAAAAAAACACTCATGACATGTTAAATGACATCTCAGATGACATCGCAATTGACTACTGTGATGTAGGGACCTGGACACCTAGCCTGCCACTTGCCTGTGGCCTCCGATTCTTGCTTGTTCCGGACTGACCCAGTGACACCGCAGCTGCCCAGGTTTTCCCACAGGGGTTTTCCGGCCCGTGTTTTCCCCACTCTTCATTCTTTCCCCCAACAAAAGCTTCGCCCACCCCAGAACTTCCTTAATGCAGGCTGCAGTGCAACCGTGCAGCAGACGCATGCAGCGGGCATGCCGCAGGTGCACTGAAGATGTCTGCGCCTGGACCGCACCCAGCACCACAACCCCATGCCCTCCCACCCCCCGAAGATACACCATCACTGATCTCTACACCCTCGACCCCGGATGCTGCAACAAACACTGCCACTATGCTGATCCATGCTCCACCTTCCACAACTCCACCTTTCACCTGCACCCACTGCCAATTTACCTGTCACAACACACACCAGCCCACTGTCTAGCCCCACCCCGAACACACCACAGATACTACCTGAACAAAAACACCAACTTCCATGCACCCTTTTCAACACTCACTCACTATGCAAGCATTCCACCGAATTATGGGACCTCATCACCACCCTCGCACCTGACATTGCCTTCCTCAGCGAGACCTGGCTCAACGCCACATCTGCCCCAGACATTGCCAGAGTGATCCCCAACAGATATAAAATCATTCATCAGGACTGCACCAACAAGCCGGGAGGAGGACTAGCTATCATCCACAAAGAGACCATACAGTGCACCAACACCATCGACAACACCACCGACAACACCCCCTCCCCCATGGAACATCTCAACTTCAAGCGCCACGTGAATGACAAGAAAACCATCGTAGGCACCCTTGCCTACCGGCCCCCAGGTCCACGCTCCAGCTTTTGCAACACCTTCACAGACTTCATTGCTACCCTAGCTTTAACTCCAAGGACTACATCTTCCTCAGCGACCTAAATTTCCACATCAACAACCCCAATGACAACAATACTGCATACCTCCTCGACAGTATGAGCAGCCTGGGATCGACCCAGGTCATCCACGACCCTATACATACTGCAGGACACATGTTGGGCCCCATTTTCACCTCCAGCAACCGCATCATTCACAGCTATGTTACAGAACTCACATGGATCAATCGCTTTATCATTCACTTTAGTATGTCCAGCCTCCACACCACCACCACCAAAACACTCAACTCCCCCCGTCAGAGGTAGAACAAAATCTCAGAGATCAGCTGGATGAACGCCCTTAACCCCTCCAACCCTGCTACCGCCACCAACCTCGAACAGAGAGTGAAGGACTTCAATGCCTGGGTCACCAATTGGGCAGACAGCATTGCCCCCAACATATGCGAAAATCCTCCAGAAAGCGCAGATGGTAAACCCAAGAACTCAGAAGAGCGAATGAGACACCAAACAGCTGAAGAGGAGATGGCACACCAGCAAGGACACCTCCAACAGAGTAGCCTTCAAGATCTCCCTCAACCTCTACCACTGCCTGCTAAGGGCAGCAAAGAAGACAGCCCTAGCTGCATGCATCGAAACCAGTGCCAACACCACCAAGGAACTTTTCAACATCGTTAAGGTATTCTCCAACCCTACTGCCAGCGAAAATAAAATCACACCTCCACTAGAGCATTGCAAAAACCTCATCAACTTCTTTCACAGCAAGGTTGCAACCATACACAGAAAATTTGAACCCCAACCCACACCTATGGACTCCCTAGACAGATACACCACAACTGCAACTGGCATAAACCACAGAATGACCACCTGGAACCTCCTTTCCACCAAGGACACCACCTCTACCATGAAATCCATCCACTCAAGAGGTCCCACGGATTCATGCCGGCACCACATCTTCAACCTCTTTTATTTATTTTTATAGAGTTTTTTATATAGCACAAACTAGACCCGAGACATCGGGTATCAGAGCGCTTTACATGAGAACCAGTTTAGTTACAGATGAACACATTCATTTTTATTAGGCACGGGGAGATTGAGTGATTTGCCCAGAATCACAGGATGTTGAGCGCTGTTGCCGAGACTCGAACCTGGTTCCCCAGGTCCAAGGTTGACCACTAGCCGAAAGGCTACATCCTCTCCTCAACCTCTGAAACCAAAGGATCGGCCAGGAACTCAACACCCTGCTCAACACCTCTATCACCACCACAACATTTCCTGACACCTGGAAACACGCCGAAGTCAGACCACTAGTCAAAAATCCCTCCATAGACCACCGCAAACTCAAAAACTACCAGCTAAGGTACTGGAAAAGATCATCAACAAGCAACGCATGACACACCTGGAGCAGAACCAGCTACTTGACGCCTCCCAATCTGGCTTCTGCAGCAATCACAGCACAAAAACCGCCATAATCGCAACCACCAATGACATTCGAACCCTCCTCAACCTCTTGGCAGCCTTCAACACCATATCCCACCACACGCTGATTGAAAGACTACACCACATCATCATCCATGGGGACACGCACAGATGGATCACCTTCTTTCTCACTGGAAGAATCCAGAAGATCTACCTCCCACCTTTGACCTCCAAACTCAAGATCACCTGTAGTGTCCCCCAGGGCTCCTCCCTCAGCCGACTGCTCTTAAACTCATATATGCGACGAGCTCCCGGTCAAACAAACCTCCGGAGCTTTCCTGCGGGATGAATCAGGGCTCCAGGCTGGCTCGCGGTTGAAGGTTGGTGGCTTGACTCTTGCGGTTGGTCCCAGTGACCTCCTCCACGTTCAGATTTAGAAAGTATTATGGAGCTTTTTCTCCTGGGGTCACCAGGCCATATTCAGTGAGGGTTCGCCGGCTTGGGCTTCCACCAACTCCTGGTAAAACTCTGGAAGTCGGACTTCTGGAGCTTTTCAGTGGGACAAACCAGGACGGCTGGCCGTCTCGTGGTTGAGGGTCGCCAGCTTGGCTGGCCAGGTCGAGTCGGTCCACTTATGGAGCTTTTTTCCAAAGTTGCTCCAAACTTCTTCAAACTTCTGGAACTTCTTCCTGAAGTTCCTTTGAGGGTCCCAAAGTGTCCAAAACTTACTCCCAGGGTCTGTAAGCTCCTAGATGGTCCTTGAAAGTTTAGGACTTCAATTCCCACAATCCACTTGGACAAAACCCTTACAAATCCACTGATAGTACTCCAGGCAGGGGATTCTTAGTGGTGATGGTTCAGGTGAGCTCTGTTAACCTGTAGATTGCAGGGAGTCCACTCTTTAGTCCTTCTGAAGCGTTAGGTCCACAGGGACGTAGTTCCAGACTGTGCAGCAGGCGCGGTCAGTCAAAGTGCAGGGCCTGGTTGGTGCAAATCAAACTTCTTAGCATGACTCCTTCTTCTTCCTCTTGTTTCAAGCAGCAGATCTGAAAGGCACTGCCCCTCTCAGATACTTATTCAGTGTTCTCTGGGGTCACACAGGAGGGCACTCCTGTCCAATGAGGTGAAGGACAACACCCCAGTGCATGGTCATTTCCTCCAAATGATGGCACAATGGTCTCCCAGAAAGCACTATTTCTTCAAAATGCAATATGGCTGAAGTCTCAGCAGAGAGGCAAGAGCTGGCTAAACCGGCCCTTCAGGATGGCTCATCTCCATATTTTCCTTCCTCCTGGCATCTGCACATTCCTTCCTTAAGCCTGCCATCTGGCTGGGTTCAAAGAGTAGGGGGGTTAATGAAACTGGTTTCTCCTGCCTGTCTCCACCTTCTATTGAAGATTATTTTTTACAACCCCTCCCCCTTGCTCTGGCATTCCTATGCAACAGAACCCTGTCCTCCCAAATCCCTCATCAAAGCAGCCTGGCTAATCCATTAACTCTGACCAATCAGGACAGATTACTGGAAGGCTGAATTTTGGCTTACAGACAAGAAAGTCTTATAACGTCTTGTCTGTACATTTTAGGATAAATTCAACAATAGTATATTGTTAAATGTATCAATACCATTCTAGTTAGTCCTTGAATTATATTTTTTATGATTCTCCTGGGGGGAATTATTAATAAATAATTTCTTGCCATGTTAACCTATGTGGCTGGGGATTTGCAATGGGGAAAATGAACTGGGTAATTTTGCCAACACCAGGGCTTATAAAACATCTTTTATAAGGGCCCTGCCTATATCTATAGGACTCCTCACCCCTGGAACACCGAGGGGAGACTTTACAGGTTCTGAATATGTACAAATATTGCACTCCTCACTCCACAATGCCCATAGCACAAAAGGCAATTTTGGGAAGAACTTTACTAAAATGTGAGCAGTGAAATGTGCAATTTTACTAAACCCAGGACATATAAAACCTATTTTATAATGTTCCTCTTTAGAAATACCTGACCCCCACCCCTGGAACTCCAAGGGGAGACTTTAGGGGTGCTGAATATGTAAACATATTGCAGATTGTCACTCCACAGTGCTCCTAGCACAAAAGTCAATTTTGGGAAGAACTTTACTACAATGTGAGAAGTGAAATGTGCAATTTCACTAAACCCAGGACATATAAAACCTATTTTATAAAGATACTCCTTATAAATACCTGGCCCCAGCCAGTGGGACACCTAGGAGAGACCCTGGGGGTACTGAATATGCCATAATATTGTAGTGTGTTCATTTTTAAGTGCCCCAAACACCAAAGTTGAGTTTAGACAAAACATGGCTGCTTTTAAACTGGCCTCAGGCCTCAGCAGTGCACACATGCAAGCGCAGAAAGGGCTGCTGGCCTCTAAACTGCCATGCCCTATTATATACTAAGGTCTTAAAGGTAGTTTTGATCCCCCTGCCCTATCATGTTCTAGGGCCTTATAGCGGAGGTCATGGCAATCATAGGGGTACCTTAACCCATAGTGTAACCTAGTGTATTTTGTTGTTTTCACTGTATTCTAAGTGTCCTTTCAGCATAGCACTGGTCCTGGGCTGGGTTAGGCAGAGCCCAGGGACAGTCAGAGTCAGTTACCACCAGTACCAGGCAGCAAACAAACGGGGGTGCCCAGGGCACAAGGATGACTTTGGAACAGTCTCACTTAAATTTTCTGTTATAAGACATACCAGCTGGCCTTGCAAATGTATATGGCTTTGTACTTACGTTTGATACAGTTTAGGGATCAAAAAAAGTAAAGCAACAGACAGACCCCAGGCAGAAAGCAAAGCAGTTATCAAGGCACAGAAACCGTATTCCTATGCAGGCCACGATGCAGTTGGATTAAATGAGTGGGTCGATTTGCAATTGGATAACTTCAACATTAATCATCCAATTACCAAGCAGTTCAGCTCAAATCAACACACATGCTTTGTCTCCAAGAGGGCTAAACTGAGCACTGTGAGCAAGTGTGAGTTAGCTGGCGGTTGCTGGTGATTGATCACTCCGGACGTAGTTGTAGCACCAATGCTGAGAAGTCCACCTACATATGATGCTCTTGTGTCAGTCAGGGATACAGTCTTCAGCACTCAATGTAGTGAGCTGTGACGTCAAAACAACCCACCTTCAGTGAAAGAGAGACGGATCGGCTTAGGGCAGGGATTCACGATGGCTATACTTACAAATAACAATACAATTTCATGATACTTATGCGAAATTCAAGTAAAGACTAAAGGATTTTTTTGTCAACTCATCACTCCTCTTCAAGTTACAACTACTCTGGGGTGGTGCAAAGCAAGATTGCCTACCCGGAAATTCAGCGCCTAAAGTGGGGTTTGCCGAGGGAAGCAAATAGTTGAGGGGGCTGACCAAAGGCCCTTTCAGTATGTTGCATGCTATATTTTGTATGGGGTGTACAGTGGTGGGACCTAATCTAGCTAGACATCTAAAGATGTCTGTGGAAAGATCTTTAAAAAACATGAGGAGGGTCACCCAAAAAAGATGCATTTTTGTTGAAGGATTTTCTCATTAGCTTTCTTCTGGGGATATCTTTATATTCCCTGGCAAATTTTGAATTAAATAGGTACCGTGCTGAGGGCAATTCTGTTATTTGATGTAATATTATTTGGCTGGTATATTACCCATTATACCCCGCTCGTTTGCCATAAGAATTTCCTTCCTGCTCTGGCCAAAGTTTATGTGAAGTTCCACTCAGAGAAACCTGTGCATACTTTTGTTCAGGAAATGTGAGAGTTAATATCAGACTGTGGCATCCTGTCGGCTACCCACTCACACACACATCTTAGTCTTTGAATACCTAACATATTTCATTTATAACGTGTGTTCGCTGAAAATAAAAGGAATAACAGTATACATTTGATGTTCTTTATGAAGATTAAAGCACAAAGGAGCAACTAATTGCTAATATTTCGAAAGCCCTAAAACGGACACCATTTCCTTAGCAGAGCAACAGATAAAACACTACTTGCAACTATTTCTTTTCCCAGTATACAGTGCAGGTAGTGAGGATTCAATCTATTCAATTCAAACTTCTGAGTATTTTTTAGTATATCGAAACAAACTTACTAGCTATACAAAGGGTTCAGAAATTATCTGAACCAAGTTTCCAAGGATACTGATAGCTCATGTATGCTAGGAGCTCTATGGTTCCAAGAGACAGCATTAGACTCTGGCTGAATGGGAGTTCAATTGGTTGAACATGGGATCTGTCTCTCCTGGCTGCTAAGTGATTGCAAATAAGAGCAACCTGTTTCTTCTGTGAAGTGGCTGCTCATTATGCTTTTTATTATCTTTATTTTACAGCCATATTAGCACTTTCAATAGATATAGTTCAGTGGGTTTACATTTTGAAGAAAAACACATTTAAAAGAAAATTCTTGATAGAGATACTCTGAAGCACACAGCGTCTGCAGCATCCACTGTCTTTTTGTGTCTGCGTGGCTGAAGACAAGGCTCAGAAAGCAATTGTGGGCATTTAGCTGAAATAAGGGAGAAAAATAAATGTAGTGCTAGTTAAATTTGAAGTCCCACAAAAACTGCTTATTATCCCTTTTCCTCATCCTTGTAACAATGTTGGCCCCCGGGGAATGCATGTCGAAGACTTGTCTTTCCCCGGGGGATTTCGTGCACAGAAACAGGACATGGGTGGGGATAGGTAGCTGGGGAGTTTGTCCACCCGCCCACCCTAAAGAACGATAGGGTGTGGGAAACAAGGGCTTGTTTGTGTGTTATGGCATTATTAGCCAAGGTTAGGACAGGTTGCAGGGGTCGTTGGCGGGAGGTTTGGGGGGTGGAGAGCAACATGCTGGCTTATCCACACCCTTGGGGGAAGAAGAACGGAGCACAGGTGAAAACTCACTGTGCGGTACCTTGTTGAGGGAGGAGTTAGTTCAGGGGAGGGTGTTTGGGAGATAAAGAGAGCCTGGGGAGACCGAAAGAATGTAAGGATTGTATCAGGGAAGGATGGAACAAGGTACGATGTTTTGTGGGAATGGAAGTTAGTGTGAAATGTGAGTGGCCCGGGATGTATTGTGGACATGCCTCACTTGCAAAGTTGTTATTGTTGAATAAAGTTTAGTAAGTTTCCAACCATGTCCTAATAAATGGCTTTTTATGCTAATCATGGGTCATGAGTGTTTTGTTGTTGCACAAATCAGTATCAGCAATTAGAGTGCTGGTGTTCTCCCATAATACCAGTGCACTCGTGTTCTGCAACAGAAAGTTCACTTCCCAGCATCCTTGTCTCTCCATGTAGAGATGGATGAACAGTCAAAGTATAGCTCAAAAGGGGTGTCCGGAGTTCAATTTGGGTACAGTATACCACAATTATCACCATCACAATAAGAATGTGAATGCTCAGCCATAATTTATTTTAAATAGACCACAGTAGATAATGAAAACGGTATTGAAATGGTAATGAAACACAATACATGGTAATTAAAAACTACATATTGTTCATGATCAATAGAAGACCACAACACAGCATCACTCATGAAAACAATAAACAAAATCACTGCAAAATGTAAAAGAGTTTATAGAAAATCTCCCCTGAGCTTTGCAGAGCAGGTTCTGCCCTTTGAACTTGAGCCATCCTTCCTCTGGTCAGCTCCTCTTCTGACAGGCAGCTGGGCTACTCTCCCCCGTATGCAGTCTCCTCCTGCAGAAACACTCCAGTGCTTTTCTCTCTGCAGCAGGGGCAGACACTTCCAGCAGGAATCCTGGGACCCCAGTTGATGGGCCCCTTCCATCACCTGGCTGGAAGGCTGGCTGTCCGAAACATCAGCCCTTGATCATAGAAGTTTCTTGAAAATCGTGCAGGGGTTCTGGCTGGTCAACAACTTGGTGTTCCGGCTTTATTTTTATGAAATATTTCTAGATATGGCTTGTGGATTCTACACACCGTTTTAGAACTGCATTTAGGCAGTTCTGCTTCTTTTACTTATACCTTAAAGACAGGCCAGTCACTGCCTTTGTCTTTGAGTGTCAATAGGATGAAAGGATGATCTAGGACGCTCTGGTTCAGAGAATCCTGGACACAAAAGAGAAGGAAGCCTCCTCACTCTACACTCATCAACATGCTGGAGGTAACAGCTAAGGGGTACCAAAAGAGTAGGATGGGGGCAAAGACGGTCTCTGAATTTTGCAGGGAAGTTCTGCCTCCTTTCCTTCCATCCCTACCATCAGACTTATCAAATAGGCCTCTGGAATGAACTGAAAGAGCCCCAAAATTTACACTGCTCTTGTCCCAACAGTCAGTATTTTATTATGCATGCATATTCTTCAGAGATATTTCATGACTCTGCCAGGGATTCATAGTCTATAATGGTCATAGGCAGCCCAATCTCAGAATTCAAGCTGGTTGAAGATGGTTCTCAATTTCTATTTACGTTTAGGGTGTAGTCTCCTTCCTGGGGAGGAGATGAAGGAGTGGTTATAGATCCCCCTGGATCTCCTAGGCTCCCTCCTCCCACCATATCTGCTCTCGTACCCTCCTTCTTAGTGGTAGCCCAACACACAGAGTACTCAACTTCGGGTAGAGAGATAGTGGAGTTCGCCCCTTCCCTAAGATCTCCTGTTTTCCCTCCCTGTCCAATTCTGTTCTCAGGTTTACATCAGGAAGAACGGTGGCTACACCTCTGAGCTACTAATTAATTTTTGCAACCATGGGCCTACAGTAATTGGCATTTTGCAGCACCCCCACCGTGAGGTTATGGGCTGGGTCTTTCCTGGCTCTAGCTGGATCTTCCATGGCTCCTTCTGGGTTTTCTATGGCTCCCACCATTATAGAGGGCAGCACTGTCCTCTTTCCTTTAAATTAGTGGCATGGCAGACTCATGTATAAGTTGGAAGAAATGATGGGATTACTGTCTTGTCCCTGGGGGTAATTAGCCCTGGTGTTTTTTTGGGTTGGCTCCTTTTGCTACACACTCATTGGTCGACCAATCTTGATGTTGATGCTGATCAAGAAGTACAACAATGTTGATTACAACAGGACAAAAGGCATGCACTAGTCTCAGTCAGGCCCCGCTAGGCTCATGTAGCACACAGTGTCATGCACTACTCATAGTCAGGCCCCTCTTGGTTCATGTAGCACACAGGGTCATACACTAGTCTCAGACAGGCCCCTCTTGGTTCATGTAGCATTCAGGTCAACCTGGTGCTAGACTTCCACACGCAATACAGTGCCAAACGATTTCAAAAGCAACGAAAGGTGGTACAGGACAAGAAAGTGTGCGCTACGCTGACTATTCATATAGCACAACGGCACTTTTATTGATTGTTTCATGAGGCAGCCCTCGTCTGGATGCTGCTGAGGTGTATTGAGGTCTTGTAAGAGATGGGTACACATCTCTAGACTTTCTTGACTTAAAGTGATTTACACATATGCAAGGGCAAGAGCAGAGTCAGAGCAGGACAGTAGAACATCTGCAGGGCTCTTAGGCTTGCTTTTAGTCAAGAGGAAATGGGTAGCACTCAGCTCAATATTAAGGAAGCACAACAGCATCATGGTTCAAGTAGGTCTTTGCTCAACAAGGTGTTTTATCAGCTGCAGTGGAGATCCAGATTTTTATTCCAAATGCTGAAGTTGGAGAGCAGCACACTGTCAATCAGACTCAGTGCATCCTTTACAGTAGGAGAATGTCCAACCAACCGTGTTGAAGCAGAGTTTTGCTCATCAGTGCAGCGATCATGACCACAGTTACATGCACCTATCCTGATACAAACTTAGGGGCCAAGCTCTGGTATGAAACCTCACCCACTCCTGCAAAAACAAGCTGGTATTGATTTTATCTCTCAAC
This sequence comes from Calotriton arnoldi, assembly GCA_963921515.1. Taxonomy (NCBI): domain Eukaryota; kingdom Metazoa; phylum Chordata; class Amphibia; order Caudata; family Salamandridae; genus Calotriton; species Calotriton arnoldi. The sequence continues at coordinate 1,089,854 of CAWUFW010002315.1, read as the reverse complement.
AGCATCCATCCTCAAATTTTCAATACCATTCTCATAAACAATGAAGGTAGCCTGATGAAAGGGGCAAACCTCTCATCTACCCATACATTCAGATGATTTTTTTATTGAAAAATCTATGCACATAGTGTTTCTAATTTAACAAATAACATAAGCACAAAGGGGCTCCATCTGCCCCTGGCTGTTGTACGTATATTAGAATAATGTTGCCACCAGCAGCTGCCTGTACACAAGGGTTTGACTGTACTGCTCCCTTGCGACAACAAAGTGGGGAGACCAGTGGAGGCACCCCTCAATTTCAAAGCCCAGCATGGGTGTCCTTAAGGAGCAGCTGAATGGCAGTTTGAGTGATCAGTGTCCCAAACAACCGTTGCCAAAAGCAAGCGAACTGGAGAACATGTCTGGACAACAGGTAAAAATGAAGGGATGGCGCATTTGCCGGGGTGGGCACGAACTTAGGTCCTTAGACAATGGGTGATGTCATTTAGTGTACCCCTTTATCATCCACATTTCTACAAAATAGCTCTTATATCAGCTCTCTTGTTTTGTTGATCTTTATAAAATATCTGTTTACAATATGAATTAAATATATCATTTCCAATGCGATTCTATTTGAATTGGGCAGAGTTTTCCCTTTTTCTTTCAGTTTTCTGAGCTTCAGAAGTCGCTTTACTTTCAAGGTTTACAATAGGTAGGTTTCCACAGCAACATGCTTTCTACAGCAACTGAATAGCTAAGCAAGAAAAACAATCCAAGAATAGAATGCAATGTTGCACAGCTCTCCTGTAGCCATGGTGGTATCTGAGCTGTGGATCAACTTGTCAGTCAGCTTTTCCTTTCACCTCCGTCCTTACCTTCAGGGATCGTGTCAATGTGTAGCTCTTTTAATGCTGAGATCAGTTGATTTCGTAACACCTTTTTAACGTGGTTCTTTCAAAGGTTCTAAAATCTTGATTTGCATCCTCACAGAGTAACCACATTTCTAAAATGTCTCGAAAGTAGTAGCATTATAGTTTTGCCTATTGGTATCTAGAGATGATAAGAGACTGGAACGACTTGGTCGTTAATATGTGCAAACCGGATGCCAGAACCTCCCTGCTTTAACCCTGCCATCTACCCTTTTCAATATTGCAACGTGAATTACTAGGAAACAGCCAGGTTTCTACTCACGAGCAGGTTCTTGTTTACGCCGTGCTGCTGTCTGCAGCTACCTCCTGCACTGTTTCCTGAGAAGGCTGACCCTGCATCTGCCTTGCATTTACTTCACACAGACTCCTACAAAGGTCGTTGCCCCTAATCAGAGCCAGTGACCCGCCGACCCTGCTCTGAGAGATACCTTGAGTCTCCAGCTGAAACCCCGATTGAGTTATCCGAATATCAAAGGACGAGGGCTGCCCCTGGATGCTGACTGGCCCACTCTCCTGGATTTGTTCATCTCGGCACCTGAGGATGCCTGAGAGCTGGCTGCCCACAGCGCAAAGGGAGGACACATGTTGGGGGCTGCATAAAGCTGGTAAGTGCCCTCCCACCCGACGTTCCCTGCCCTTCACTTGACCTAGACGCTCCTGGGCCAGCCCTACCTTTCCTCCAGGAACCGACTCAGTGTATGCCCGACATTACGCCCCTGCTTCCAGCCATCTTAGATGTCCCTGGTTCAGCCCACAGAGGGACTGCCTCCATTCTGAGCCCACTGATCATTCTGGCACTGCCTGCCTGCCCTCTCAACTCTACTGCCACAGATGGACCTCTGTGTACTGCGGAGATGGGAGCCCGGGATGGTGAGGTGACCCCTCTCTTGTGCCCCCCGACTGCCTCCATATAACTCTTTTTTCGGCTCTGCTGGTTTGTCTGCTCTTAGCGGAACTGCCCCTCGTCACACCAGACACAACGTGCCTGCCTCCAGGCCAACCTGGATGCTCACCAGTTCAGCCTGCACCAGGGCTGCCCTCATCCTGGACCCACTGGCTGTGTCTATGCCCAACACACAGAGCATATACGCCCCGGGTGAGGTACAGTACCATTTTGAGGGCCAGACAAGCATCCATGACACTTCGCCCTAGTTGGCCCTGTACACACCCATCTACCTAGGTCTGGTGGAACTCCATGTAGGTTCTTTCCTCGCTCTGCTGGGAGCCCACTGAGTGCTACTTACCCCCATCCTGGGGGTCCCATACAATTGTTATAGTCCTCCATTTTGGAGGTCCTTCTTCTCCCTCACCACTCAAGATGGCATCCCTCCATCCGGATTGGAAATAGACCTATGATATATCTCCTGACTACACATGGAAATTAAAGAAGGACTAGCCCACCTGCCCGAGAGGATCTCTTGATCTGCAAATGAAACAGCCATCTTTGACTGCCTGTTGGGATGTTACCTACTTTAATCTGTAACCCCTGTGCTAGCTACTAAAGAAATTTGTGAGCACAAGACCCCTAAACCCTGCGGCTGTGTGGTCTTGCACTTGGGAGACAGACAGAGATCCCCCCTAACAATCCCCCACCAGACAACGAAGGTCCTGCAATCTATACAGCTATCGTTAACATCCCCCTTTTCAGCTCAGCCCAACCCCACCTTTGACTATTAGGTAATCCAAAAGGATACATACCGGAATCACTCCCAGATGCCTCCCACATAAGCCATCCCCTCTAGACGACCCATCTCTCTCCCCACACCCCAATATGGCCCCTCACAACCATACACTTAAAAGACATGGTCCCAATTCCTTCCATATTAAATTTCCATCAAACCTCTCCAAACATGCTTAAAAAAACATCAAACACAAGCCCCTCAAAGAACACCAAGAAACACTAATAGCAGACACCTACCACAGCACAACACAGGGGGCCCTCATAACAGACCTAATTTTCTACTCCAAAAATCTGCCAAATAGAAAGCTTACTACAGGACCAACACGTAACCAACACCATCAACATTCCATATGGATCTAAACTCACATCATCATCATCACCAAAGTTTGGTGGCAAACTGTTCATGACTATCTACAAAAACAGAAACATCCTCCTTCAAGCCACAGAACACTGTCTCTCCATTTTCAATCGCACTTCCCCACCATCCTCACCTTCTTATCCTCTATCCTCAATCTCTCCACCCCTCTCACCAGTGTAGAGCTTTCCCTCTCTCCCCCTCACAAACCCATTACCCCCAAACACCCTTCACCAACCCCCACCATTCCCCACACACTCCCACCCCTCTCCCCAACCACTCACAACACCAAACCATACTACTCAAGACACCTCCACAACCATTAATTCACATATCCCCAAAACCACCTCTAACAACTACACAGGATTCAATCCAGACCCAACCCCCATTCTGCCCTACGATAACAACCAATCTATCCCACCCTCTCCCTCTCAACCAACCATAGCCCAATTGTTCTCCCATATTAACCACCTTGAACTTAAAATCAACACCATTCTGGACGAAATCTACCTATTACGCAACAACCTCAAACCAGACTCCAGCCCACGCCCTTGTCAATCTCATACCCACTCTTGGACAACCCAAATACCACCTCCTGGCTCACCACCCCTCTCAAACAGCACCATCTCAAACCTAGACGTGCTACTTCCGAACTGTCTCATACAGAAGTGGAAACCTAGATCATCTCCTATGCCATTGACCTCAGACATTCCTCTTCCACTAAATACCAGTCATCATCAGCACAAACAGGATCCCCACCACTAATTGTCCCCTCAGACCTCCAACCCAACTAACTTCTATCCACCTCCCATAATCCAATTAAAAAAAGGCATCCACAGTAAACTGCATGCTCCTAAACTGTCAGTCAGCACCCAAGCACACCACTGAAATTGCGGAAACTATCCTACTCCACAAAATTGACCTTTGCGCCCTGATGGAAAACCTGGCTTAACTCATCAGCCACTACGGATCTCCTCCTCCACCAGATTTCTCAATCATTCATCGTGACCACAATGATCGGTCTGGTGGTGGTCTAGCGATCCTGCATAACAACAAGCTCCACCTAACTCCCATCCATTCTGTCGAATACTCAACCTGTGAATACATAGTAGCTTCCTTCCTGTCTAAAGGCCCAAACCATTGAAACTCTACATCATCTACCACCCTCCAGGTAAAAAACCTCAATTTCTAGAAGAACTAACTAACCTTATAACACTGAACTCCCTGACTGATTCCATTGACGTTGTCCTAGGAGACCTAAATCTGAATGATGATGATGACCTCACAGTACAAGCACTAGACTCACTCCTGGAATCAAAAGATCTTAATCAACACTGTAAAAACCAAACCCACAACAAAGGTGCGACCCTTGATGCTATCATCTCCATCCACAACATTATATCCCTCCACTCCATCCTTCCCATTGACTGGTCAGACCATCACCTAATTCTCTTCGCATTCAATATCATCCAACCTAATTCCTCCACCCAATCACGCCTGATGAAGCACTGGACAAGAAACGTACACCAAATCCAGCACTCAGAATTAGAATCCCTAATTAGCACCCACATTACTCTACCCTCCGAACTGACCAAACCCGATAAACATACCTCCCACTAAAACACAAAAATGATTAAACCTCTTGACACCATCACCCCTCTAAACTCACAAAATCAAGAAGTGGCTCCTCTAGATCATGGTTTAATACAGATCTTAACGAGAGGCACAAACTCCAACTGACAGAGAGAAAATGGAGAAAACAACCCACTCTACACCATTTCTCCCTCCTCAGAGCAGAATGCCTTAAATATAGAAAACACATCTTCAGAGAAAAATCTGCCTTTTTCAGATCCGAAATGGACCATACCAGAAACCATCCGAAAGACATTTTCAAAATCATTAAAAAACAAACCTCTTCCATCCCTGAACACCCTATCGATGTTTCTACCAATTGCTGTGAAGAATTTGCCAAATTCTTCCCAGACAAGATAACAAACAATGAGCTCTCACTGATCCCCCTCTCCTCTTCTCCGCCCACTGAAGACCCTGCCAATAATCATGGCCCCCGATTGCCCTCCCACCAACAGAGAAAGACCTCTACAACTCTACTTGCTCTGAATACTGGAAATCCATTGTCAATCAACCTCATCCTAATAACAATTAAATTTGGTCCAAATTTGAACACATATCCGAAAAGGAAGTCTATGAAATACTATCTTCCATGAAGCTCACCTCCCTCCCTCCTCTCTTGTCAAAAACTTCAGACACATCATTGCTCTAGCCTGAACCAACATCACCAACTCCTGTCTATCCAGCGGCCACTTGCCTGCCTCTCTCAAACTTGGCCAAATCACCCAATCATCAAGAAGCCTGATGCCAACTTCAATGACCTTGATAACTACATGCCCATTACCAACATCCCCTTCCTTGCTAAAACCATCAAAAAATGTGTTCTCTCTCAATTAAATAATCACATTGAGAAATTCAACCTCCATGAACCATTCCAATCAGGATTTAGAAAAGGCTGTAGCATAGACACTGCAACTCTAAACATCACTGATGATCTACACAGATCCCTCAATGAGGGAGATGCCTGTCTCTTAATCCTCCTGGACCCATCAGAGGCATTTGATACCATCAACCACAACATTCTTCTTAACACGCTCTCCCAACGTGCTGGCAGCCGCGACACTGTCCTACAATGGTTCTCATCATACCTGAATGAAAGAACTAACCTAAGCAAATCCACTTCAGCAGCAACATTAATCAACCAAGGAGTCCCCAAGGCTCTATCCTATCCCCTGCCCTCTTCAACCTCTACATGGAACCCCTCACATAGATCTTGAAACATGCCAAGATTGCCTACCATCTCTACACCCAAATTTATATCAAAATAGCCTCCCTTAAAGACATCCACCACCTCAACAACACACTTTCCCTAATACACACCTGGCTCAACAACAACCACCTTAATCTAAACACCACAAAACCAAACTCCTCCTCATCCAGCCCAAAAAAAAAAAGAAATCCCCACCCCATACACTACTGGCTTGACAGTTTTACTGCTCTAAACTGTAAACTATCTCTATCCAACTCTGTCAAATCTCTCAGAATCAGTCTTGACGAATGCCAGAACATGAAAGAGCCTATCACGCTTCAGCAAAAACGTGCCTTCCACACAATAAAACACATTAAAAAAATCAGACCATTTATTCCTCCTGAAGACCTGAAAACCATAATACATTCCCTTGTCCTCTCCAAGCTGGACTACGGCAACCACACTCTCACAGGTTCTCTAAAAATCCACCTCCAGCCAATGAAGTCCACACTCAACGCAGCGGCTAGACTTATCTCTGGAAGAAGACATTTCAATCACATCACTCCCACTGTCAAAAAACTTATCTGGCCTCCAATTGAAGCGTGGAGTATATTCAAAACTGCTTGCATAACACATAAAGCCCTCTACTCTGGAAAACCAACGTACCTCGCTAACAAGCTCACAAAAGCAGGACAAGAAATACCATTAAGAAACTCTAACACTCTTCTCCATAATCCTCCCACGTTCAAGACAACCACAATTCTCACCGGATCCTTCTCGGGGAATGCCCCAAGAATTTGGAACGTCCTCTCTAAGGAACTTTGTGACAACCAATCCTACCTTCACTTCAGGAAAAAGTTTAAACTGTTGAGTCTCAACAACTTCCTAAACTTATCTTCCTAAATGACTATTCTGTTTCAAATCACCTCGTCCATCTATTTCACTGCTCACCCTGACCCGTACTACCACCCCTCAGCTTTCCCCATCCCTAACTCTTACGATACACCCATACTCCTACTGCAATAAAATACCTCTCCTCCCTATATCGATCTCCTTTCTACAACCCAGTCTAGAGCCTACTTGCCTTAAATCAATATTATCCTATGATACCTCTTTGGAACATTGTATATACAAATCCCTGAGAAGACCTACAATGTTCGAATCCTTCCTACCCTTCTCCTATACCTCACGTTAATGATGAAAATGCCTTGTGTAAATTATTCTTATCAAACACATGTAAACTATAATGCTTGACTCCCTCCTCCCCACATCTCCTATACCTTATGCAATTGATGCATATACTTCCTGGTAGAAATGGGGGTCCCTAGTTGGCAGGGGTTTGCACCTTGTCCAAGTAGGGACCCTTGCTTCTAGTCAGGATAAGGGAGTTAAACATTTTAGATAACCCCTGCTCAACCCCTTAGTAGCTTGGCACAAGCTAGCAGGCTTATACCTAAGGCAATGTGGAAAGTATTTGCACCCAGACACACAGTGACGCAGTGAAAACACTACAAATAGACACCACACTCATTTAAAAAAATACTGTATCTTTATCTAAACCAAACAAAACCAAAATGACAAAAATCCAACATACACAATTCAAAATATGACTTTTAAAAGGTTTCAAGCAATTCTGTCCATAGAATTACTATGGATGCGTGACTTTTACAAAAGGTACTTCAAATGCATCAAAATTTACTAGCTAAACAGCAACAGAGAAGGGAAGTATCAGAAAACACAGCGATGCATCAATTCCTGAGTCTTTGGGGAGGCGATGTGACAGTTCTGCTGCATGCAGGAGAAATGATGCGTCGAATCCGGACTGCAGGGGAAGTGATGCATCAGTTTCAAAATGTTTCTGCGGATGATGCGTCGGAAGACTTGCCGCACAGGTGCGATGGGTGGAATTCCGGGACGTGCTGGAGGTCGATGCAGTGACGACAAACAGGCACTGCATCGGTTTCTTCAACCTCGTCCCACGATGCGTCGATTCTTTCAACCACACAGAAGGGCCTGCGTTAGAGTCGGTGCGGTGATCTTGGACTTTGGGGATTGGTGCACAGGATTCAGCATGTGGCAAATTTTCAGCTGCTGGCAGGCACTGAGTTAATTCTTCGGCCGCATGGCGGCGGAGCATGGACATTTCTCCTGCTCTGCGGTGCTGCATCAGAAAAAAACAGTGCTTGAAAGGTGATGCATCGATTTTCTCCCAGTAACAGGAACAACCTCCACAGGCCCAAAACTAGAACAGGCACCTCCTGGTAGGTCAGAACTTCCAGCCGTGGAGTTCAAGGAAGCTGGTGGTGAAGTCTTTGGGCCATATTATCAAGAACGGCGATAACATTATCGCCGCTTTAGCGGCAGGAAACTGCCGCTAAAGCGGCGATAAGGGGCTGGATAATATGCCCTATAGAATTCCAATAAAAGCCCAGGTTTGATGTCCTTCACAGCAGAACCTGGGCTTCTATTGGAATTCTATAGGGCATATTATCAAGCCCCTTATCGCCGCTTTAGCAGCAGTTTCCTGCCGCTAAAGAGGTGATAATGTTATCGCCGTTCTTGATAATATGGCCCTTTGTGTCCCTGAGACTTCAGAACAGGAGGCAAGCACACACAAGCCCTTGGAGATTCTTCACAAGCAGGTTCACAGCAAAGTTCCAGTCTTTGTACTCACCTTGGTAGAAGCAGCAACTGCAGGCCAACCCAGAAAAGCAACAACAGCAAAGGGACAGTACTCCTCCTCACAGCTCTTCAGCTCTTCTCATTGGCAGAAGCTCCTCTTGTTTCCAGAAGTGATCTAAAGTTCTGGGGTTTTAGGTCTAATATTTATACCCCATATTCTCTTTGAAGCCTTTGTTGCAAGAGTCTCTGAGCTCAGTAAAAAACAGTCCTGCCCTCTCTGGTCCAGCTTCATTACAGGAGGTGGAGACAGCATTTTGCAGAGGAGATACAGCCTATTCAGGTGCTAGTGAAAACTCCTCCCACTCCTCTAAAGTCAGAAAGGTCTTTTCAGCCTGGCTATTAGTCAGCCAGGAAAGGAAGGAAATACCTCAATCCCCCTTGTGACTGTCTAGAATGAATGCACATCCCCAGCACTTGCCACTCCAAAACCAGACAGCGAATACACAAACAGGCAGAGGCACACAGGATGGTCAAACAAGAAAATGCCCACTTTCTAAAAGTGCCATTTTCAAACACACAATTCAAAAAACACCTTTACCAAAAGATGGGTTATTAAATTCTGACTTCAAAGAGCATAAAATCCAAATCTCCTTCTGTTCCCAATTGAAAGTTACACACGTAAAATGTTACAGTGCAGCTCCAATGATAGCCTATGGGACAGCCAGCCTTTCAACAGTAAAAAACGAAATACACTGTATTTCACTATGAGGACATGTAACACACACCAGTACATGTCCTACCTTTCACATATACTGCACTCTGCCCATGGGGATACCTTGGGCCTACCTTAGAGATGCCTTACATGTAGAAAAAGAGAAGGTTAGGGTCTGGCAAGCGTGGGCACTTGCCAGGTCAACATAGCAGTTTAAAACTGTGCGCGCAGACACTGCAGTGGCAGGTCTGAGAAACCTTTACAGGGCTACTCATGTGGGTGGCACAACCAGTGCTGTAAGCCCACCAGTAGCATTTGATTTACAGGCCCTGGGCAAACACGGTGCACTTTGCTAGGGACTTACCAGTAAATCAAATATGCCAATCATGGAAAACCAATCATAATTACAATTTACACAGGGAGCACTTGTACCTTGACACTGATCAGCAGTGGCAAAGGGTTCAAAGCATCTAAGCCTGCAAAAACTAAATCCAGTACACGGTCAAAAATGCAGGAGGTAGATGCACAAAGTCAGGGGAAACCATGCCAAGGATACCAATTCTAACACCTCCTGTAATTGATACTTATATAACACATGCAAACCTCTTTATTGTATGTCTCTCTCCCTCACACTTTTTGATTTGCTCTCCTCTATTTGGAGTCCATGTAAAGTGCTCTGATGCCATCGGGTCAAGTTTGCGCTACATAAAACTCAAAAAATAAATAAAACAAATAAATAAATAACGACTCCACCAGGCTGTCATATTCCTAGGTTTGTGTTTTTACCTAGTTGAATGCATAGCAGAGGCATGATGGTTTTGGTGCTGAGGTGTGACATTTGTGGAAAAGTTAAGTATATGTTAATGCATGCAAGTTCTGTGCTTGCATTGTACATTTCTGCTAACAGGTGTGACTGTGTCACATATTCTACAGTTTCTATACCTTGAGGGGTTGTAAACATACACATACATTCTGTTCATCTGTCGCCTTAGTGACAGGAGTCACACATCTGCTTTGCATAAACAATGGTTCTCAACACCCCCAGCTAACATTTGTTCCGTGAATTTCAGCCTTGTTATGTGTTAGTTGGGTTTTTCTAATAATCTGTCACTGTGAACATGCTCCTACACGTTAATGTGGGGGGGTGTAACAATGTCACAGTAATATGTCAGACATGCTCACACATACGAACCCATGCGACAAAACAATCCCTCCTCTGGAAGTCCATTGTGAATTGGAAACACCAAAATGTACACAATTTAAGGTTTCTGTGATAAATGAAGAAGCTTGAAATGTGTCCTTCTTCTGAAACATGAAAATGCAAAACGATGTTATGACGAAACACATAACTCAAGCTATTTCTGTTTGTATGCATCAGATGTCAACATTGTGAAAGATAATACGTGATCACTGGAATACTTCAACTAATCACAGCCCGTGGCAGTTAATATGGTACTGCATTCCAATCCATTGTTGTTTTGCTCATTGTGCTGCTATAGAGAAGCACTAACTATAGGTAAAGCAGTGTTGGGCCAGCTCTGAAAGTGATAGGTCAGCCTGAATTGACAGCCCAGGTCTTCTCCTTATGAGACCTTAAGCAATCACAGGCACTGTGCACCTCATCAATGAAATGCAGTTTTGATCATTCGTAGAGCGAGCTACCTGGCAGAAGTCAAGACAAATGTGTCTCCATTCCAACATTCAAAGTCGGTAGCACTCTCTGATATCTTCTTCATAAGACCTGAAAGTATGAATAGCCGTCCTCTAAGCTCCGCCGTATAATAAAATCGACAACCGGGTCACTGAAAAATATCTAAACCAGTAATACCATGGAATAGACCAGAAATGACGAGTAGAATAGGGTAAAACCAACAAGATGAGGAGATATTTAAAACAACAAACATGTTTAGGATTACTTTGGGTAATCACCAAGTTGAGACACCTTTGTAGATCAGCTAATACGTTATGACAGAAATCCAGTTGCAAAAGTGGGAGAATATATTAGGAAGGTGTTGCACCAGACTAGTGGAAGGTTAAATAGGGAATTATAAACAGTGCCGAAAATAATTATCGTAAATGTAATCTGTGAACAACCGTGAATTGAAAGTAAAATGCAGCTCCAAATATCTTGTTGCCTGAAGCAATACAAAAAGCATGTTTTTTTTGTCCAAAAATATGTTCGTGCTTAAATAATAAATGTTTTTGGCTAACTTGCACTTTTGTTGCCAGATTACTAGACCACATGGATCATATCTAAATGTAGGCATAGTAAATCGTAGGTAAAAACTCTTATGCATTAGAATTAAATTACATTTTACAGTGCGACAAAGAGACAAGCAAATGTAGCATAATATAGAAAAACTGCAAACATTGCATTGTGTTGGTTTCACTCACCCTGATTTCATTGTATGGCTAGATGAAAAGAGGGAAGAAGAAACATTAATTAAAGCAATTGCCCACGAGGGCGGGCGAATGATGCACACATTTCCCACTGTAAGCACCTTATGTAACTTCTGACAAGCGTCTCTTGTTAGAAAAGGAAAATTACATGTGCTGAGTTCAGTAGCTTAAATGACTGCTTTTAGCATTCATCTTAGGAACAATGGCATAAGATCCATTTTGGTCTGTCTTTGTTTTTCTTGCTGACTGTCCGGTTATTTGAGGGATATCAGCGTTCAATTTGGGAACTGGAATATACATCATCTGTCCATGTTAAATCTAGTTTGCAGAGCCCAATCATATATAATTTTAAATGCATATGTTCTCTCCTCTTGGTGTTTTGAGGTCCTAATTCTAGATTTTCCCACCACACTCTTAGCTTTACGACATGGACTTGAAATATGTTTTCATCTGCTGTGCCTTTCTTAAAGCGAATAGTGACCCGGCAGTAACTGAGACTGCCCAGATCTTCCTGTCTATGACGGGGTGGGGGGGGAGGGGGTCGGATGGCATTATCTAACTTTTATACGGTTGGTATCAATACTTGAAATCACAGGGAAACAGAGACGCAAAACTATACTATTTATAGTGTAAGTTGCATGTCTTTTTGCAAAGCTTCATTCCCACAGGAGGTGGACGAACTGCGTTATTGGTTACGAAAGCTTGCAATAAATGGTGTAATTAGGTAAACTGCTGTATGTATGCATTGCTGACTATGGTGAATCACTATTTATATTAGGCTTGACTATACATGGCTACTAGACCTGAAGATATGTATTTGAGAGGTGGCATCCGTTTTGCTGTGGCTATAGTTATATCGGTTAGGCTGTAGAAAAACAACGCATTTCGTTGCCAGTTTAACTAATCCCCACATATCTACATGTAATTCACTTTTGTTTGATGCTTGAAAACTTTGCGCAGATTGGTCAAGACATAGCAGCTCTATAAGGGCTCCCTAAAAGTTGTTTGCCATGTTAACTTCCACAGAGTTTGGTATCTGCCACAGAAAAACCACTGTTCTGAGAGGCACTAAATAAAGCATGCACACAGAGGCCAGTTTCGAATGTGGACATTTTCAAATTTGGTTTACATCTTTTTAGAAGTTATTGAAAAATGTTAAATTCAAAGCGTGTGAATTATAGATATCCAGCCTTTAAGGTTCAAAACTGGTCCACAACTGCAAATTCTAAGGGAAAACGCATCTATTGAATTTATCTTTTTTTTGTAACCCGGTTTGCAACTTTCCAAATGGTTTATGCAAGTTAACAAGCTGATTGGCTGCCACCCTATATACATTTTGTTGTGGCTGTATTTACGATGTGGCATCAGGTTTACAGAGTATTGAGCAAGCAGAACACTGCAGTGGGTTGGGAACAGTGGCGTAGCTAGGCACTCTACCGCCCGTGGCGGTCCCTGCCTTTTGCCGCCGCCGAGCGCCTAAGAGCAGGGGGGTGCTGGCGATAAATTTACCTGCCGCCCCCAAATCTCGTGCCGCCCGGGGCGTACCGCCCCCTCCGCCCCCCCCCTTGCTACGCCAGTGGTTGGGAAATCACCTACGAATAAACATATCCCCTTTGCGAGGCACGGTTTGTTGACCATTACATGAGGTTTGGGGACCCTGTGTGAAGCTAATCACACAGCACCCATTATATATGGGTTTGTGGGAGCCCAACTACACACTTTAAAATGCGATTGGGGCTATGAGTAGCTTTGATACAAATTTATATATCCAGTTATGCACATGAAAAATCTCTACTAATCTCTATGTTTTTAAATGAAAGCTATTTCTGGGACCTTAAAGGGCACTATGGAGAGCAATGCGGGGAGGTGGGGGGATGTGTGAGAGATAAGCAGTGGACCTGCTGAGCCTACCGAAGTCTGTGCCTTGGGGGCTAAGTGTTCAGAATGACGTTACCCCCAGGTCCCTCCTGTCCTCGTCCCATTCATAACTTGTGGCGAAATAAATGGGACGAGGACAACGGGACCAGGAGTAATGAAGATTACCTGTAAGTAATAGGGAATTACCCCCAGGTCCCCCCTGTCCTTGTCCCATTCATTATGCCACAAGTTATAAATGGGACAAGGACAACTGGACCAGGAGTAATGAAGATTAATGGTAAGTAATAAGGCATTACAGGTTGAAGGCAAAGGCCTCCTTTTCAGAAAGTTATGGGGGTCAGAGCCTTCTCAGTTTAGGAAGAGGGAAGCAAGGATGAGCTCCTGCATGCTTGTCAACATTATACCACACACATAAAACAAATTGGGTGACCTTCTAACCGTTCATGAAGAAACTCATGCATTTGTGTGTGATTATAAAATATATTCGTGCAACTAACTAATACATACATGCTATATAATGCCTACTGGAAGGTTAAATAGGGAATTATACATTGTGTCACAAAATCATGATCTTAAATTGAATCAGTAGGCAAATATATTAAAAGATGGATTTAAATTAAAATGTAGCCTCTAAATCCCCTTTCCTATCCATACTTTTACAGTTTTTACAAATGGAAATTACATTAAAAAATCCACCTCTGCAGATCTACTCTTTAGAGTGATTGGCATTTCCAAGGGTCCACCTGCAAAAGCTGACAACTACTCACAGCCTATGGGCATTTTTCGAAGTTTGCAGGAAAATCCTCCCCTCAAATAAGCTTGAGAATTTGCTCTTCTCAAGTGCAGGTGTAAATACATATTCAAGGGGGGTAACAGGGAGGAACATTTCTGAAATATATATAGGTGCAAGGGAAGGGATTAAAAAAAAATATTTTCCATGTGTGAAAACAAAGTGAAGTAGTGCTTATGTGGTTAACATTTCCACCTGCAGAAATTAACACAGTTTACATTTTCAAATGTCTACATGGCTTCCCACTTGAATATTCCTGAGAATATTTGACCAACACAGCCTCCTGGCAGTGTTCCTGGAATTCTTTCTGAAATGCATAACAACTTGAAATTTACTCAACCTTTAAAAGCAGGAATAACAAAATATATTCCTGAATTATATTTTATGGTTTTTGGAAATCAGATCCTTTCTGCTGATGTGAAGTGGAATTTGCATTCTTCAAGGTCTCCCACCCCATCCTCATCCAAAGCCTACATGATATTGGAATCTAAGGACATGCACTCTGATGGATCTGATACTTCCTGACGGGAAGGACCCAGTCAGTCAGCTAGGCACCGTACACCTCAGATGCCCGCAATCTCATCTTCGACACATATATGACTGCTTTAACCAGCACCATCCACCCTCATTACATCAACATCCACTCCTATGCTGAAAACACGCAACTCATTCTCTCCCTCACGGACAAGATGGCAAGTGCAGGGATCAAGTTCAGTGCCTGCATGGCTGAAATTTCTCACTGGCTGAAGACCAGCTGTCTGAAGCTGAAGACTGACAAGAACACAATAGTGATCTTCTGGAAGAGCACTTCACCATGGGACTCCACTTCATGGCCAACAGAGCTAGGACTGACATCCCCGCTCACACATGATGCAAAGAAGCTTGGGATTGTCATCAACAGCAAACTCGACTTGACCACCCTCCTCAACGCCATCACCACCTCATGCTTCTATACCCTGAAGATGTTGAGGAATGTTTTCAAAAAGCTCCCATTCAGCACCTGGAAAACAGTCATGCACACCCTTGTCACAAGCAAGCTGGGCTACGAGAACACTCTCCATACCGGAATCAACAAAAATCTCACCAGAAAGCTGCAAACCATTGAGATTTCAGTAGCCAGAATCACTCAACCTCCTACGCCATACTCACATAATACCACACATCAAAGAGCTCCACTGGCTCGCCATACACAAACGAGCACAATTGAAACGGCATGTTTTCACAAACTTTCCAAACACCTCCGCTTGTCCAGATTCCTACTTGCACACATCCCATGCATGCGGAAAACCAGATCCAGTGGTCAAGCCTTCTCCTACATTGCTACTTAAAGCATGGAACGACCTGCTGCTACACATAAAAGCCTCTTTCTCACTTCTGAATTCTGCAAGAAGCTGAAGATCTGGCATTTCAAGTAGCCCCACTAAAACCTACATTTAGCTAAACTCACACCTGCTCTGTGCAGGATGTCCTCCCAGGTTATAGTGTGATCTACAACATGACATAACAATTAGACCCAACATCCTTTACGTGGTATTCCACCAAACGTTTTGCCTTCGCCTCCTGATTTTGCTGAACTCATTTTCATTTGCAAAAGAAACAATTGATGGACGGAATGCTGGAATATGCAAACATTCACCCCCAGTCACAAGGATCTGGGTTTAATCCATCATTCTTTTGCTCACCACACCACCCCAGTTAGGACCCAGCCACATGCAAATCAGTCTTGACCCCTGTTCCTTGTGGGAACAGTCCAGCCCGAACTGCCAAGCCAGGTCCTCCCTGGACCGGAAACAAGCATCCTGGAACCGGTTTCAGGGCATCACCCTTCATCAGCCAGGGTAGCTTGAATCCAGTGGTGTAGTGAGCATGGGACCCACGTCTGGGCACACCCTTCCCACTTAGGGCCACATATGCAAAAGAAACAATTGATGGACGGAATGCTGGACAATGCAAACATTCACCCCCAGTCACAAGGATCTGGATTTAATCCATCATTCTTTTGCTCACCACACCACCCCAGTTTGGACCCAGCCATATGCAAATCAGTCTTGACCCTGTTCCTTGTGGGAACAGTCCAGCCCGAACTGCCAAGCCAGGTCCTCCCTGGACCGGAAACAAGCATCCTGGAACCGGTTTCAGGGCATCACCCTTCATCAGCCAGGCTAGCTTGAATCCAGTGGTGTAGTGAGCACGGGACCCACGTCTGGGCATACCCTCCCCACTTAGGGCAACATATGCAAAAGAAGCAATTGATGGACGGAATGCTGGACAATGCAAACGTTCTCCCCCAGTCTCAAGGATCCTGGTTTAATCCATCATTCTTTTGCTCACCACACCACCCCAGTTTGGACCCAGCCATATGCAAATCAGTCTTGACCCTGTTCCTTGTGGGAACAGTCCAGCCCGAACTCATTTTCATTGGCATTAAGATTCTGTGCACTTCCCTCCTACTAACCTGTCACAAAGGGCTAGTGCTCTCTCTCTCAAACATGGTAAAATTGTTATACACCTAATTGACACATTTAATTTACTTTGAAGTCCCTAGTATAATACACTACTTCTATTCTTGGCTGGTACATGAAATGGTACTCGTGGGCAGCAGCACTCATTGTGCCACCCACGTAGCCCTCTAAAATAGGTCTCAGGCCTGCCACTGCATCCTGCAGTGCAGTTTTCAACTGCCATTTCAACCTGACAAAATAAACATTTTGCCAGGCTAGGTGACTGACAGAATATCAAAAACACAAATATTGTGTGGACAGGATATTGTGTCATAAATATCGAGGACCAAAATATTGAAAACGTTAGTACAAGTAAGTATAGATTTACTATTCTTAACTCCACATCTACATACCTTGGAACTATATATTTCATCAAGGTAAATATATGTGGAGTTATATATAGTAAAACTTTACTTACCTATAGAAACTTACCTTCATGATATTCTTTTACTCTATGTTATTGATACGCTATTTTGTCCCACGACATTTGTGTTTTTGATATTCTGTCTAAATACTGCCAGGCCTTTATCTTCTTTTTTTAAAACTTACAGATCACTTGTAAGGTAAGTCCTAACAGCTCATAGGGCAGGGTGCTTAGTATTAAAAAAATTGGGCATGTGGATTTCAGTTTTACATGTCCTGGCAGTGAAAAACTCCAAATGTTGTTTTTGTCTGCTGCAAGGCCTACCTCTCATATAGACTAATGCTGGGTTGCCTATTTACATTTAATAAGTGCTAACTATGATTTAGGAGCAGATAAGAAAATATAAGTGAACTGTTACTTAAAATCCTCTTTAGTGCTAAAGTCGGGTTTTATGTTACTATTCTAAAAATGCAACTTTTAGGAAGATGGTATTTCTATGCCTAAACCAAATGTGCCTTTCTGCCAGTGTCCATTGTCAAACAACCAAGAATGGCTCCCCTGTTGTGCTTTGTGTATTCCTCCTAGACATAGTCACAAAAATGGGCCTTGGGTGTGGGGCAAGGTGTTGTTTTCCTGAGCAGGATGTCCTGGGTATAGCACTTAATCTTCCTGATCTTCGAAGTGAACACCTCAGGGCTTCCCATCCCCTTCTTGAATTCTAAGGGCTGCCTGTCCTGCCGCTGACAATACAGCTCACACCTAGGCCTACCTGACTTATGTTGAATCTAGCCAGTTTATAAGCAAACCGAGGAAAGGGGAAGATTCAGCATAGGTGGCATCCACTACCCACAGGCTGGCACTGGGGATAAAATTGGCACTCTCAGAACCATTCTTCAGAGCACTCCAAGAACTGTGCAAGATTTAGAAGAAGGACTGCCCTGCACCCAGAATGACTGCCCTGCTGCCAATTGGACATTTTCTTCCTGTGTGAAGAAGGGCGTTTGGACCTGCTTGCCTTGATCCCAGGCTCACCAGAGTGACTCCAAGGGTCAGTTGGATGGCCTCTTATGTTAGCTACAGAGACACAACAGGCTTCCAAAGGTCTCCTTGCAACTGGCCAGCATACTAGCTGTAATTTGATCTGCCTCAGCCTTGCGGCGGACCTCTGCTGGAGTGAATATCGATCCCCAAGAGGTGCCCACCTGGCCCTGCACTCTTGGCTGACATCAGTGGAAGCTCCTCCAAAAATCCTGAAGTTGGGCTCTTCAAGACTGTGATCAGATCAGTTTGCACCAAGACTCTACTGCCCGCGATGACAGACAATGGTAAGTTCCAGTGAGACCAGCTCTTTTCACAGACAGTGACCGTCTGTGATGACCGGCAACGCGAGGCCTGCACTTCGTGCTCCAACGATGACAGCCCACTGTGACCATCATCGCGAAGCTCCAGCGATGATCGGCTCTTCACCCTACAGCCCCAACCATCCACGACACTCGACCTGCTCTTCAAGCTGAAAGACTCCTCCTCGCAGCCTTCTCCAAAGTAAATGGAACTCATCTGTTGATTTTCAGAGAATCTGACTTCCTTTCTGTGTTGGAAGGAAAGGGTTTTAACTGCGAGTTTTGAACTATTGCCAATTTCCATGGGAAAGTAAAAAAGGTTTGATAGGCCAATGTCAGAAAACCCCTTTTTAACATGGGTGAGCCAGGGGATGGTGAGGGCTCGGTCTTGTCTCAGGCAGTCTTCGATGACCATACTTTAAATTGTGGTGTGCCATGAGTGTCAAATCTTAATCCAGGTAAGTAGTGGAGCCACCTGCACTAAGTCCTCTAAAAAAGGGATTCCAACCTCCAGAAGGGCAATAAGGCTGGCTCTCCTTTTAGGAATCGCTAGGAGCCTACAAAGGAATTTGGTTTCAATTTTTTGGAGACTACCAGGAAGGGTATACCTCCAGACACCAGCCCCATAAGACACCAATGAGAGACATTTGCTTTTGTATAAGGTAATTAGTTCCTTGATGGGTTTTTGGCCCAATTGTTTTAGAGAACCTGAAAATACCATCAATAGCCCCAGCAAATTTACAAACTCTCTGGGGAGAGTAGTTGGCCAAACGGCTAGGGCGGTCAACCTCAAATCTGGGGAACTGGGATCGAGTCTCGGCAATCGCGCTGAGCATCCTGTGATTCTGGGCAAATCACTTAATCTCCCCGTGCGTAACAAAAATGAATGTGTCCTCATGTAATGCAATTGGTGCTATGTAAAGCGCTCTGATACCCGATTCGGGTCAAGTTTGCGCTATATAAAACTCTGTAAAATAAAAAATAAATAAAAATAAAAAAGGCCTTTCCAACTCAATGTTTCTGAAAAAGTGACACCAAGATAATTAAAACTGTGAACTTTTGTAATGGGGGTTCTATGTATGGTGAATGTGTGTGAGGGGGTCTTTTTGGGACTGCAAACCATTATGTGTGATTTCTGATGGTTTATTTTCAAAATAAGGTCCCCAATAAAATCATTAATTGTATCAAGGAGCAGTTGCAGACCATTGGCAGTGCGGGCAATCAAGACAGCATCATTCACGTATAATAAGACGGGTACTTGATGATTCCTGACTCTGGGAAGGTCTTTGCCTTTGGCTGTCAGCCACGACTGAAAGGCATTTATATAAAGAAGAAAAAAGAAAGGTCCGAAAATGCAACCTTGCATGAGTTTTTGGGTGGAATAAAATGGCATGGTGCAATCCCCATTTAAGTTAAAACGAACCTAAACCTTTGAGTCGCTATGGAGTTGTATTAAAAAAATCTATCAGGGCTGGGTCGATCCCAGCTTTGCACATCATGGTACCATAGCTTGCCCCTGTCCACCAAGTCAAACGCGCTAGAGAGGTCCATGAAGGCCATATTTAGAGCGCTCCTCTGGCTTGAAAGTATTTTCCTAATATCATTAGAAGTTTTAGTGTTTGCTCGACTGTGCCTACCCCCATACGGAAACCATATTTTGTCTCAGAGAAAAATCTGTTGTCAAGTGCCCAATCTTCCGAGATCTGTAAAAGAACCCGCCCCAGAATCTTTGCTGAGGATCCCAGGAGAGAGAATGGTCTGCAACATGAGGGTTGGCTTCTATTTCCTTTTTTGAATATAGGTACAATATTGGAATCCTTCCAATATTTTCACCTCTAATTGCCGTGCCAAAAACGTTAGTTAAGAGAGGCGCCCAGAAGGCAGGGTCCTGTCTATGAACATCAAGAGGGACCCCATCGAGGCCTGGTGCCTTTACGACAGTTGATTGTAAAATGGCCCTAGATACTGCATTGACTTCAATGGAATCGCTTAGGGCTGATATTTCCGTGCCTGAAGAGGTTGGTAACTCTAATGCAGTTTTAAGGAGAGGATCATGGGAGAAGAGTTTCAAAAAATGCACGACCCAGTCCACAGGTGAAATGTAGCATTCTATTTTGGGTTGGTTTGTTTATTTCTTTCCAGAAAGCCCTAGAGTCTCTAAGTAAGGTGGTAACTTGGAGGCCGTCCCAGGCTTGGTTTCCTATATCCTGTTACCTTTTTCCTAAAATGATTTTATATGAGGATCTACAATGTCTTACAACCTCGTTGTTACGGGGAGACGCCGTAAGGGACTCCTTTAGCTGTTTAAGTGCAACAGTGCATGCAAGGTTGAACCATTCACAGTGGATTGATGGTAAAATGTATGAATCTCGAATATGTGATACAAAATGAGATGAAAGCAAGAAAAAATCAATGGATGAACTTTGCTTCTGCAGGTAAAGGTTGGGGGCGATAAATACATCTTCCTTAAAAAAATCAGTGTTAAAAAAAAAATGGTGTTTCATGATACTCTGGTTTAGTACAGACCCATATACTGTGTGTGAAAAATGCATTAGATTTTGCTTGGAGCGATCAGATATCCCACAGGCACTATCGCCACTAAGTGGGCGGGTAGAAATGTTAGCATCGCCTGTCCATATGGTGACCCCCCACCTGGATATCTCAGGAAATACTCTGATATGAATTGGTCAATTTTGTTTAGATCAATAGGGTGGTTAGAAAAATAGCTAAAACCTGGGAATGTTAAACGCAATTTCTGAGAGCAAAGAGTGCACAGAGGCTTTTCGATTTTCAAATTGCTATTCCTTAGGGAAATGAGGACTCCTAAACCCCCTTTGGATCTACCTGAGATTGAGGGTGTAGCAGCCGCACAAAATGATTGGAACTCATCAACATAAAAGTCCTCAGGAGCCCACCCCTCCTGACAACATACAACATCATACTCTTTAATTAAATCTAGCCAGTCTCTGTTATCCAACTTATGGCTGATGTCCGCAATGTTCCAGGACTATAATTTTGAGCAGTCTGATCCGGTGCAGCCCCAGTTCAAAGGATAGCTTAAGATTGACAGGGGGGGGAGGGGTGACTTGCGTGGAATGCTCTCTTTGTTGGTATCCACTTCCAGGAAGTCAGGGGGGATGGATGGAAGATCAGAGGGTCACTCAACGTCTGACATGGAAGCCAGAATCCCAAAGTGGTTTTCGTGGGTGAAAGAAGAAATGGGATTGCGAAGTGAATTGGAACCTAGCACTGGGAAATGGCAGGGGTTTGGTGCAATGGATATGGGGTGATAGAAAGTGACAAAGCTCGAATCGTGCCCCTGTTTTTTGTGCAGTAGGCCAATCTATGTAATAGTTGGCTTACAAGGCATATGTTTCTGAAGGTTATCACGACACAGTCACACCTTGAAAACTTGGGAGAATATCCCAGCTTGCCCACTCTCCTGACCTTGAATATTTCATCGACTAAATTTGTCAGCCAACTTGCATTCGCTGAACGCTGTCCAGTGAGCGACTTTATTTCATAAACCTTGCCGGTCCTCATGTGCACCTTTAAATACGGGGGGCACCATATAGGATAATATATATTCCTCACAAATCTTATTAATATGAGTGGAACCTTTGGGGTTTAAATTATCACATTATTGGAAGCAAATTACCTCTTTTGGTGCTTTAGGAGGCTGTGAATGGCAAGCTATGTTGTGCGTGAAATGAGTAGTTAGATGGCCCAAGTTTGTAGTTTTCGAAGTGGGTGGCACAGAGGTGGGTTTACTTGGGATAAAGTGAACTGAGCCCGAACTGGCTGGAAATTGGGATTGAGATCTATTTTGAGCCATATTTTGACTAACTTTACACTGATCCATGAGGACTTGTAATGTATCACCTAGAAGTTTTATTTGGAAGAGAGCGTCTCGAAGCATGTCCTTCAACATGGTCTCCAGGTTATCGAAGTAAGGTGTAAATGCAGCCTGAAATATTGATCTGAGTTCAGCCCCTGGTATGGGGCCACTTACATTTTTAGGGCCGTTGTGTCAGACTTTATACATGTTTTATTTTAGACTGCACTGTCTTTTGGCATGGTTTCATTTCAGCTTTTCTTACTTAGATGGCAAAAAAAAACCAATAATTTCTTACAATAACAAAACATAACATACCATACCATACTATAACATACCATAATATACCAGTTCCCTAATGCTATTTGAGAATCCTATATATTTACCATCTTCCCTTGATGTATACAATGTTTTGGTGCTTAATTGGTTTCAATTGACCAATTCTTTAAAATAAATGCGCATGGGCACTTCTAAATAAATAAGTACGTTTTTACAATCGCACACTGTATTCTAATGACAGTGGTCGAAATGCTGCAAGGTGTATTATTCATTGTGTCATTGCACATTTTCATTTGCAGAAGAAAATGAAATGGTTTCCTATTTTGACGTGTAAATCTTAACCATGCCATTAATCACACCCACATTCGCGATTCATATCACTTTTTATTCACAAGTTCCTTGTGTACATTGCCATTTGATTACTGTTCTGACGTATCATTTATATCAGAGTTGACTTCATGCTCCAAGCAAATAAAAAGAGAAGGATAATGACGTACGGTACCTAAAGTATCCACGCAAGTATGAATCCTCTAATTAGTAATCATTACCCTCCAATCACATTATATTGCTGATTAGAAGTGATTCTAACTGATGGAACACTTTTCATGGCAATGTCAGTTGTATTATTTAAAACATGCACGTCTTAAAGGATGCATTTAATTATACCAATGGTGAAAAAAATATGCCCAGCTAGTTGAGAAATATGTTGTAGCAGAGCAGTGTATTTAATATTCCAATTCATATCAAGGCTAGTATAATTGCCATTTGTAATGAATATGGTTTGTTCTACAGACAAACACGCCTTAAGTTAAAAATATCATTTTTAGGTCTCGGCCTGCACCAGCGCTTGCGCTGGTCTGGCCGAGAGTTTTAGTAAGCGGGTTTTGGAAGTGCAAACCCACTGGCTTTCGGCTGGCGACCAGCTTGCGTTCACGATAGCGTGCACGCGCGCAGCTGCCATCTGGGTTTCCTATCTCTTCCTCATTTCCTCGTCATGGCTCATTAACTCTCTGGACTCTGATGTTTCAATCGCAGCAGCAGCTCACATTACCAACTGATGGCCCTGGACTACAGTCACATGAAAAACAACTGCAATTAGCATTGAAATGCAAGCTTTTTTTTGTCTAGTTAGAAATATTGCTTCGGTGGGTTGATTTCACCTTATATCGCTATTTGTTTTATATTGGGAGTCACAGCCTAATTACCAGTATTTTTGTCTCACTCTGTTTTTTAAAAATATTTATTCGCGCAAAGCACAAAGCTATATTTAAGGTTACTTTTTCCGCGTCACTTCTTCACTCTATTTAAACTCCACACCCCCACTCTTATTGTCTCTCTCCTTCTCTCTCTCTCTCCTCTCTAATTCTCTCTCTACTTAATTAACTCTCCCTCTCTATCTTTTTAGCCTTTCATTCTCTCTCACCCCTTTATCTGTTTCTCTTTCAAACTCCTTCATTCACTCTCTCTCCCCTTCTTTCTCTCTCTCTATCCCGCTCCACTCTTTATTCTATGTACACCCTTTCTCTCTCTTTCTCTCTCATCACCTTCTCTAATTGGGCATTATATCTTCACTCTATCTCTCCCTCGGCAACACCACAGCATCACTCAGCATCACCACAGCATCTCTCAACGCCATCACAGCATCACTCAGTTCAACCACAGCATCACTCAGCGCAACCACAGCATTACTCAGCACAACCACAGCATCACTTAGCGCCACAACAGCATCACTCAGCGCCACCACAGCATTACTCAGCAGCACCACAACATCACTCAGCACCACCACAGCATCGCTCAGCGACACAACAGCATCGCTCAGCGACACAACAGCATCGCTCAGCGACACCACATCATCACTCAGGGCCAACACTGCATCACTCAGCACCACCACAGGATGACTCAGCACCACCACAGCATCGCTCAGCACCACCACAGCATCGCTCAGCACCACCACAGCATCGCTCAGCACCACCACAGCATCGCTCAGCACCACCACAGCATCGCTCAGCATCACCACAGCATTGCTCAGCACCACCACAGCATCGCTCAGCATCACCACAGCATCGCTCAGCACCACCACAGCATCGCTCAGCATCACCACAGCATCGCTCAGCACCACCACAGTATCGCTCAGCACCACCACAGCATCGCTCAGCACCACCACAGCATCACTCAGCACCACCACAGCATCACTCAGCACCACCACAGCATCACTCAGCGCCAAGACAATATCACTCAGCCCCACCACAGCATCACTCAGCACCACAGCAGTATCACTCAGCAAGACCTGAGTATCATTCAGCATCACCTCAGCATCGTCTCCGCAACAGTCACCACCACCACCACTACCACCTCAGCATCACTCAGCACCACCTCAGCCTGCTCTCGGAATCTGGCATCTGTTGATTCTCCCCTAGCGTCTGGCCGCTGCTAGTGTTATAATACAGGTACTAGTTCCCAACCTTCACCCTCCGATTGTTTATGCCGCCTCAAAAAAAAAGCTTTAACAAACAACCATTGCAATAGGCAGAAACAAGTTGCCAGCATTGCAAGAACAAAAGAAAACTGAGGACATTTTTTATTGTAAATACTTTTTTTAATATGGTCGTTCAGTTTTACATAATGCCTTCTTGGTCATATATAAAGTAACAAAAATGCATCTGACACTTTTTTATTATAACTTTTCAGCATGCTGCACAGCAGCCACACTTCTCTATAGCACAGCATGAAGACATTGGCAAAGTCAATAGCTCTGGCTAAACACTTATAAGGCCCCAAAGGCGAGACCTATTGGCTATGCCAATGCTTGTTGATAAAGTGAGCCAGTTGCCTAGATACAAGTGGGCATGACATTTGACTAGTGAATGGCTTAAAGCATGTTTAAATATGATTGTATTGATGAGGCTCCCTTGCCTCCAATAGCCCCTCCCCTCCTAAAATAAAAGTGCCTCCCACCCCCTCCTCATCCTAAACTTAAACAAGCCAACCCAAAAACTCTTTGACTCAAAACATTATCAAGAAATTCCAAATTAGCAATCCTATAGTGACGAAAAAAGGTGGATGGAGTAGCACATGTTGCAGTCCTACAAATCACTACAGCTGAGGTCCCCTGCAACCCAGCCACTGTTGCAGCCATACTGCGTTCAGAACGCCCCTGAAACAACACCTTTCACCTTGTATGCCAAAATGACCAGATAATGTATCTACCTACTCAAAGTAGTCATAGATTGCTGCTCCCCTTTGGTAGCAGGACTAAAATTCACAAATAATATGTCCCCTTTCCGAAATGACTTCACCACATCCAGGTACCATAGTAAAGACCTCCTCGCGTCCAAACAATGAAACTTGCACTCCTCATCTGAAGATGGCTCTGGACAAAATTCTAGCAAAATTACCTATTGACTGACGTGAATGCCAGAATTAACTTTAGGCACAAATGATGGCACTGGAATCAGGATAACCCTATTCTGAAGCACCTAACAAAAAGGATACTTACTAGAAAATGTATTCAACTCCCCCAGGCTTGGAAAAAACAACATGAGTTTGACCCATAAACCAATTGAGATCTGGGTAATAATATGACAACAAGCAACAATATCTCAAATGGTATCAATGGTGAAGACAGTTAAATAAGTATGTAACATACATTACGAGGAAGGAAAGAGGGAGACTCACGCAAGATTTTTCAAATGTGCACATGGCATCATATAATTGGAAAAAAGTTTTTTAGAAGACGGTACAGTTGTATCAGCACTGTAAGCATGAATCGTATATACAGCCCAATTTGGACTTGGTGCACAAATGTGTTCGTGACACATATAAGTGGCGACGCAAGTGACAAAGTGCAAACAGCAAAAAGGCGCGTAGTGACAAACGGTGAAAGTATGTACAAGTGACTGTGTGGTTCAGCACGAAATGATTCACAATAGTTGCGTAGGAATAGATTGCGTGAGTTAAATAGAACCACACGGAGTAAAGGCGCCTTCAATTGCGCTGAGGGGTCGACGACGTTTCGATCCTATTGACTCAGGATCATCTTCAGGACGGGGCTGCTGTATTGAAAGTGCTGTACAGGGAGGGAAGGAGAAGTGTAAGAGGGGGGGCGGCGAGGGGCTGGAAGGCGCGCTGGAAGTGTGATCAGAGAGCGCGACGGGACCATCCCACAGGCAGGTCCTCAGCCCGACCCTTGCTCATCTTCCTTACAACATAGTGAGAGGTCCTAGGTTTCTTACAAACACAATGGGAGCAGATGTTTCTAGGACTGTGGTGCCAAATGTAGTACTACATTGCGTTCCTTGTGTACAATCTCAAGCACCTCAAGATTTAAACATCAAAACAAAACATGGGTATTCAATCAGGCTTATTAATCTGCACTGGTAGATTAGTGAACGGGACACCGCCAAGAGAACTGGGGTTGAGCGGCTGCTACATAAAACCCCAAATTAACCTAAAGTAAATGCTGGAGGGCCTGCAGAAGGTAGCAAGACTCCCAGAAAGATATATGTGACCTTGGAATTTGACACTAACACAGGATCATCAAAAAGAGGTAACCAACCTCTTTGAACCATTGCTGACTATAATTTCTGTCTTACGGAGTATTTTGAAAACCAAAATAGTGACCAAATTTAAGTGGCCATTACATCTACATATAACAGCTTTGCCCCACCAGAGTAAGGATCTGACAAATGCCTTTGTTTTTGGCCACAAAAGCTCAGAAGCTTTTGTGGCCAAAAACAAAGGAATTTGTCAGATCCTAGACTTGTTGTATCACACTTTGAGGATTACTTGAAACAGTATCCTTCCTTGTCCCTCTGGAGGAGATTGGCTTTAAAAAAATAAAATTAAAAAAATAAGACGAAGGTTCAAAGTGAAACTTTAGACTGGGGCAAACTGCTACGCTTTCCTGGCTCTTCTCCATTTATATCAGCCTAAAATCGTGCCTTATTCTCGGTCAATCACAACTATTGACTTTTATTGACACGAGTTTTCTTAGCACTTTTCTCTGATCCCTTTAATACTATTTGAGCATTTCAGTGCCATTTATGTTTAATATTTTTTCTCATTTTTACTAAATAGGTTTTATTGTTTGGTTTTCTGATGTTAATTGTGAATTGGCAACATTTTCTTTTCATTTTTGATTGGCTCATATTTGTTTTAGAATCAATTTATTTTTAATCAAATTTTGACCTCTTTGTTTTGGGAAACATGGAGGTGAGTCTTTCTATTATCAAAAGCTCGACAGTCATGGAAATGAAGCCAATGTGCAGGGAGAGTGGGTTTAAACTGAGCCACAAAGCAAATAAAGCTGCTTTGAAAAAGTTCTCACTGCTTGGGAGGCAACCAGGCCTCTATGGATGGCCTCAGATGTGGTGAAGGACTAGAGCAATAGGAGGATACTGCATGGCATGATCTGCCAGAGGATACCTCTGTGTTAACATAGTACAGCATGAGGAAAAGTGTGAATGCCCACAGTTTGGCCCTATCAGAGCTAGAGGTTTGCCATTTTGATTACAAGGACAAGAAATGAAAGATGTGCCAACGCTGAAAAGGTATTCTCATGTCCTAGATCAAAAGAAGATTGCTGCTGAGGAGAAAAAGTCATCCCTAACATCAAATGAGAAAAAGACAGCTTCAATTTTGGCTCTGGAAGAGAAGATGGCTGTCCATGTTCTTGAGGAACCTAAAATACCATGTTGGTTTATGATAAAAGCAAAAGGAAGATGCCCTTAGTGTCTAGTTGAGTTTCAGAGTCCACTGAGGACAGCAGCAGGGGAAGCCAAAAGATCTCATACTTGTTGCTAAAGATAACATAGACATACATTTTCAATCTCATACATATCTAACGCAAGCTCAAAAGAAATGAACCAAACCTTAGTGTTTCTAATTGTTGGTGACATTACCTGTTTGGGGGATCGGACGCAACACTTACCCTTGATGAGGCAGAGCATAAACAAATAGATGAAGACTTTTTCAAGCAGATTTTTCCTAGAGATGTATCACAGGACATTCAGGGACACTGTGAGAAGTTGGCCTGGTATATGCTGTCCACTAATTATAGTGGGCACCTTGCACCAGTCCAAACAACCCCTTATTGGAGATAGGTTAAAGACAACCTTTATTGAAAGCTATCCTAGTGGTAGCTATGGAGAGCAGCCTTCAGGCTAAGTCTTGAAGGAATGTAAAGCAGCTTGTTTTATGAGTCTATAATCTCTTGAGTGACCAAATGAAAGAGGACCACACCAGGTATATATTTAAAATATATGTATTTAGTCTTAAACACACCCCTCTAGTCTCTTTATGAGGCTAGAGTTCGAAGTACATAAGTTACAAGTCGACTTTCAACAGTAATAGCACAAATACACGTTTGAGCCCTAGGGGCGTACCAAACCATATACCAATAAAGTGGTATAAGAACCACGACTGAGCTAGACACAAGGCCTAGAGCCTGTAGAAGTGCTTGGCCCTCAAGGAACCACCCAGGGTAGTGACACAGGGGACCCACGGGGGACGCGTGCAGTGTGAGAACACAGCCGCGAGCCGCCGTTGACTTCTATGGGGAATGTCACGGTTGGAGTTTTAAAGAAAAAGGACACTTGGAGGAGGACTTGGAGCAAACCCCTTTAGAACTAGGTTGTTCTAGAGTCTATACCCACGGGAGCACCGGAGTACTCGAGTTACCTCACCCAGGGAAGCTGGGTGCATAGGTGTCTTTCGGGGTCGGGTTTCGTCGTCATTTTCAATGGCGATCTGCTGCAAAGTGCTGCTGGCGACCAAGTCGAAAGTGTTCGGGTGGATCCAAGGGTGGATCGAAGATCTGAAGAACCTGAAAGCAGAGGGGACAGAGTCTGGGTCACTAGCCAGTGACCAGGAAGGCGATGAGCAGATTCCCACCGATGTCGGGTGCTTCAGGTAGGTTGACAGTCGTCTTGACTCTTCAGCCACGAGGTCCAGGAGGCGTTGACGACAACCAGGAGCTGGATTTGAGCTGTCCCACAACGTCTGTCGATTGCAGGGGTATCAGTGACCGGATTGGACCCAACAAACCTTGGCAATGGCAAGTCACGTGGAAATAGAAGAAGGACAGTGGTACAGACCAGCAAGGCCTGAGGGACTCACCCAGTGAGGGTAAGTCAGGGCACGTCTGGAGCAACCAGGGAAGCCCAAGCAGAAGAAGAGTAGCCTTCAGGAGGGCCCACTAGCCAACGGACTAGTGACCGCAAAGGAGCCTCAAGTGGACATACTTGGAGCTGGCTCACAGGACACTCGTAGAGTGGAGGCCAGTGATCTTCGGTGCAGTCGGTGCTGGAGGCAGGGGCTACTTGGAGCCCAAAGCACAACTTCGTGGAAGACCTGAAAGAGGATGCACTTGCAAATGTGCTCGGTGTCCAGGGGCCACGGTTCCACGTTACCCACGACAGCTACGGGCCTCAGCTTTGCTGGGGACTCAGGGCAGCCTCGGGAAAGTCTGGAAATCTACCTCTGGTGATGTAAAGACTTCGGCGTCCGGCGGGAGCTTCGGCGATGCAGACCGGACAATTGCTTCTTTGGTGCCTGCCAAGCAGGGGAGTCACTCCTTAACCCCAAGGGAGATTCTTCAGTCCTCTAGTCTTGAGTAGAGCATCGAAGTTCCAGGATTCAGTTACAGAGTTTCGTCCAGGGATATCTAAAGTCCTAAGGACTGAGGTCCCATACTTATACAAAGTTAGGGGGTTGGACATACTCTGGGGACCCACCTATGGGAGGGTCAGGGAAGAGGGGTGGTTACACCCATTTCCCTTTGTCCAGTTTCACGCCAGAGCAGGGGCAGGTAGCCCCTGAAACCGGTTTGAACTGGCATATGCACAGGGACACCAAATGTGCCCCCAGTGCAGGACTTCAAAGCACCAGAGGGTGCTCCCGCCCAGCCCCAATACACACTATCCTGTCTGGGGAGGTGGTTACACCTCCCTGTGACAGGAAACCTATTGTCCAGGCCTCCCCTGCCGGAGTTTCAGTCAGCAGCAGGAGGCCAGACCCGTGTCTGTGGCAGCGGCATCCATTTTGTGATGCCAGGGCTCTGGAAAGAAGTTACCGGGTAGCCCGGTGTGTACATGTCTCTCCCTCTAGAAGGGTGGAATGCTACCCCCGCCGCCATAATTGGCGGGGGGGTAGTATTCCAAGATTTTTGACACCAAACACGACATGTTTTGGTGCAGCCAGTCCAAAGTTAGCATTGTACCGCGAGGATATAATGCACTTAAGAGTATATGGTCAGGCTGTATCACAAACAGCATCAGAGGAGGGACTCCGAACGCTGCAGAGGGGCTCTGCTCATGCAGGGGCACCCTCTCACATAAAAACCAAGCACTCTGCCTTCAGGATTGGTAAGGCCTGCCATAGGAGTGACTTATAGGTTTATATGTGTGTGCAATGGTAGTGATATAGGTAGCCCATACCACTGTAAGGGGTGCAGCCACCACTTTACCCAGGCTGCAGTAGCAGACCGGTGGTGTCATTTTGGATGGCCTTCCAGGGGTGGCACAATACATGCTGCAGCCCCTGGTAGGCCTCTGAGGTACCTCCGCCCTGGGTACATAGTATACCATATACTAGGGACTTATAAGGGCACCCCAGATTCCAATCAGAGATGTGCCTAAGGCACATGGAAACCATCTTATGGAGGAAGCAGATAGACTGGGGCCCTGAATAGCAGGATCCCAGTCCAACTAAGTCATAAACCAGCAAAACACCAGGAAAAAAGTGGGGGCAACCATATAGTCAGATTCCACCTTCCTACAGACACCACCAGAGAATCACAGTAACCCTAGGATGAGTTTGCGGATGCCTTATTGGAATCACTGTATTTTAGATAGAACACCGCAAATCTCTACAACACCTGACAAAGTCTTACAGTCCTCTATCATAAAGCAATCAAGAGCATTCAATATCAGGAAAAAAACACCAATTCAGTGCATACTAAACAAACTTATTGCAGATGCCCAGTGCAGTTAAAATGGCATACCATTTCATTTATTTGTACTCCCAACAGCACAGATCACCCACCAGTGCACATTGTTCGGCCCTGTCGATATACTGTCATAATGTGCTCTGTTCAAAATAATATATTAGTTAGCCCGCCTAATACCAGCAGCGGGATAAAAAAGGACCAGTCCCTGAGAGTTGACAAAGTAATGTTTCCTCAAAGGCATATCACTCTTACCACACATCTTACACCCATTCACAAAACCTCAGTTTGAACATATCATACCCTATGAACACAACATTATATTGAACATTTATAAATGGCTTTTAATGGCTGTCTAGCCAACAGATTGCTCATGTCAGGCAAAAAAAAAATAACCATTGTAATGCAAGAACATAAATATCTAAGTCCATCATCACACATGCATATAGTACACTACAAAGATCCTGAAGAGGCTGGGATACATTTAATGATTCACATTAACCAATGCTAACCATTGAACAGATTAAATCAGTGGTCCTTAACCTATGATCCTTCGACCCCTGTAGTTCCACGAACTGTAGTTAGGGGGTCTGCGACTATTTAGAAAATTAAATCTTATTAAGAGATTAATAAAGTATATACATAAAAATAAAAACTGGAACATTTTACGATGCTCTGTAATTGCGAAGGAATTTGAAATTAGAGGCTAGAAATTAAGTTGCTATCATATGCTTGATTGGTGGGACCGCAAAAGACACACAATTGATGGACGGAATGCAGAACAAATCAAAACATTCACCCCCAGTCAAGAGATCTGGGTTAAATCCATCATTCTTTTGCTCACCATGCCACCCCAGTTTAGACCTGGCCATATGCAAATCAGTCTTGACCCTGTGCCTCATGGGAACAGTCCCGCCCGAACTGCCAAGCCAGGTCCTCCCTGGACCGGAAACAAGCATCCTAGGACCGGTTTCGGGTTTCACCCCTCTTCAGCCAGGATAGCTTGATTCCAGTGGCACAGTGAGCCCAGGACCCACGTCTGGGCATACCTGGCGCACTTAGGGCGAGAAAGCAAAAGACACACAATTGATGGACGGAATGCAGAACAAATCAAAACATTCACCCCCAGTCAAGAGATCTGATTGGTGGGACCAGCACAAGTACAGCAAACAGTAGTATGGATGATTGGTGACCTCAACTGAAGCATTAGGATGCCTCTCCATAAAGAGAGAATGCATTTCGATCAAAAACGTTGAGATAATATCATTCTGTCTGTCATAATGCCTTGTTTTTTTAGAAATAAAATCACATTTTGAAAAGCGTTAGCCTTCTTATCAAAATTAAATTTTGACTTTTACATATTTTTTCTATGTGAATTAAAGAAAATATTTCAGAATTTGTGTATTTGTTTGATGTAGACTTTTTTTGTATTGTTTTGTATTCCTTTTAGATTCAGATTGTAGAAACTGCTTGGGAGTGTGGGGGTCCCTTCTTCCAGGAGTGATCCCGCGGGTGATATGACAAAAGGTTAAGAAACTCTGAATTAAACCATTTCACAAATCATACTTCACCGAATAAACTCAACCAAACACGATTGTTTGGTTTAAAACCAAAACATTGGGGAAAGGGCACCAAGACTTCTGAAAGTGTCACCAGCCATACAAACTGTAGAACTGTGCTATAAAATGCTGACAAGATAATATAACTGCAGTATGAGAATTAGGTAACAGGAATTTAACTTCAATGTTGATCTTTTCAGCACGTTACCCATATGCTGCAGATTTGATTTTGATAACACTTTCAAATTCAATTTAATGGTCGAATTTTCTTCTATACAGTAGGGAACCGTAGCAGAGGACTACAGCAAAGCATGCGAACTGAAATCATGTTATGTTTTTAAGCAATATCTGCTTCCCTCCTAATCAGTGTATTTGCGCAGTGGATCTCGCAGGCAGTTGACTTACATGAAAGACAGACGCTTAAGCAATTTGCAAATAATACCTCCTACCCTTTAACAGGGACTGCAGAAGTAAAATGCTGGCTTTCCAGAGCAGAAAAATGGACGATCCAGAAAAAGTATTTCTCACCTTACAAGGAACGTCTCAGTGTTTACTGTGCAGCTCTATTTAATTTATCTGTTTGCAGATACAATCTGGTACATAAAGGAATAAGGATTGTCCAAATCTATAGTTTACTCCTAAAATTCTCACTATTTCATTTTGGGTTTGAACAGGGCATACAACATTTACATTCTATTTTTAAATAGAGTACCACTTTACTCGCAAGACACAAAACCTTACTACATCCATTAGACATTGCAAGCGGCTTTCTTGAGGACATGTTGTGTTGTGCCAACAAACTAAGTAACAGTAATCTAACTATCCTCAAAAGCTCTAACATACATTTAGAAACTAGTTTACAATCTGAACTGCTTTAAATAACGTGGTAAAGTTCCTAAACAACTTCTGTATGAATCACTATCGTGATTAAAGAAAAAACAGAAAGAGGTCTGCAAGTGATTTCAATTTAGAAAGGTCTACATTGTGAGCATCTCAACATGTGAACGATGTTTTCCCGACCAAACTATTTTTTTATCATGTTAAAATTATATATGTTTTCAGATCAGTTTTTTTTTTAAATTTTGTCCATTTTGAAAATGCAAAATGTATCTGGGAAGAGTAAAATGCATTGAGGGACCATAGTGAATTTCTTTAAGAGGCAGAGTTCGATGTCCAACACACAAAGGTGCTTTATTTTTGTGTTGGGCAATCATTTGTTCCTGGCAGGGGAGTCGTGGGGGGGGGACAGGGGCTTTCCATGTGGTGTGAATGGTAGAGAGGATCTTGACTGCAACCATCAATTCTTCCTGGAGCTGGTGGAGAGCACCTAATACAAGTTTGGCCTGGTTGAGTTTTTGGATGCATAGGAGTAGTTACTCTACTTGGTTCTGTAGCTTTTGCAGTAGGTACACGAGTTTGTTGAGAGCACTATGTATACTATGTGACAATAGCCCAACAAGCCATCACTATTGTCTGGGCCAGCTTCACCTTGTCATTGGTTTGAACTAGCGGGATGAATTTCCTAAGCATGAGAGTACTTGGACCATATCATGAATATTGTACTTTGCTTGCCTGACAAGACTGCATTGCTAATCTGTCACAAGATTGAATACATACCATTCCGGAGGCACTGCTTATCATCCCATGTGTGTACATAGCAACTCTAATCAGTGAATGCCATACTTTTAGCATGCACACATCACCCAAAACAAAGAACCTCACATCCTTCAAATCAGTGGTTTTATAGACAGTCCTAGTCACATGTGCCCAACACACCTGCAATGACCCACAGTCTGGCTTTGATCAGATATATAACAGCCCTCTCCACTCAATATTATAACCAAACTTCATCGATCCAGTGAAGCCTACTAATGGAAATTCTCAGAAAACACACAACAAAAAGAACCCTTGCAATCTAATAAACTCTCTTTTTCAATGTGATGTGCAGCAGTATCATACACACTAGAACCACTCAGATTAAGGCAGCAAATTATACCACACAATCACTCATCATTGTAACATAATTACCTACCCAGATTGTGATGTATTTGTACAAAGCACTTTACTGCAGCTGAGCAATGAACAAACAACAATTCAAACCATATATATATATAAACATTCCTTCAAATCAAATGAAGCAAACTCAGACAACTCAGATACGCCGATAAATGTGAATTTAATGGCTCCTCCGGCACGTTCCGGCTTTCGCCTTGTTCACGGTCAAATTACAGTAGCATGTAAACCAAGTGTACATATACAAGGAAAACAGTGAAGACAGACTCCTTAGCAAAATGTTTAGAGTGAACTGCCACCAACACATGCCCTCTTTGAGTGAGCTTCTGAACATACTCAAAACAAAGCAAAAATAATTGCACATTATATCCATTATATAAAAATAAATAACTGCATGATATTGCCACATGATAAATTACATCATATACAATCTTAATAACTTAGGACTCATAGTTCATGAGAGGCTCGGCTCTACAATTACCGCCTGCTCTCACCAACAATGAGCCTCACAATAAAACGTATTATGAATTACTAAAAATACTTTGTCACGACCCAGCATTAGCATATGGCAAATGTTTAAATGTCAACACTGCCAAATATCCTACTGTGCTTGTGTTTACTATATATTATACAGTACTGGCTCTAATCGTCAACTGTGCCTCCCAAAACTAGTAAATACAAGCAATAAAGCCCTAGTGGGTCATGCACATTCATGTACAATGTCACTGAGCAAATAGGAGTGACTGTTGGATACATGCAACTTTACATACAATGCTTACCCCGGGGCCCGGCCTTCATTGAATAGGGGAGTGGGGCCATGTGGTCCCCCTCTCTGGGCCGATTTCGGCCTTGAGGACCCCATCCCCTGGGGCCCGGCCTTGTATCCTGGTTGCCCCGAGGGCACCCAGTGTGCAATGGGACCATGGGGGGAGCCTCAAGGCCTTCGCGGTCCAAGGCGGATCCCCACCTCCTGCAGGAGCCAGCATTGCTGCTGCAAACAAGGAGCTGCTCTAAATAGCAGCTCCCTGTTTGCCGGAGCAGTTGTTTTCATCTGTTTCCCTGCACACACTGGACCCCCTGCAATTAATTTATTTCAGCCCCAGGGAGATGGCAGACTCTGGGGTTGCAGGGGGCTGTGCAGCTCCCCCTTATTTTGAATAAATTGCTCTGTGGAGGTGGCAGTCTCTAGGGCTGCGAGGGTGCCGCTGAGGTCCCCTGCATTATTTTAGTATAATTTGCCCCAGGGAGGTGGAGGTCCCCTGGGCGCGGGATGGTCCATTTGGCCCACCCGCATATGTATCTTAGAGTGTCCTGGGGTGGTGTTGGTCCCTGTAGCTGTGGGGGGCCAAGCAGGCCCCACATCATTTTACTGTGATTTGCCCTAGAGAGTTGGCAGTCCCCGGGGTGCGGGCGGGCCTGTCAGGCCCATCTGCATACATATTTTCAAGTGCCCCAGGGAGGTGGCAGTCCCCAGGGCTGTGGAAGGGCCAAAAGGGCCCTCCACATAATTTTACTGTGATTTGTCCCGGGGAGGTGGTGGTCCCCGGGACGTGGGTGAGCACAGTGGGCCAGCCCACATACGTATTTTAGAGTGCTTTGGTGAGGTTCCCGGGGCTTCAGGGGGGGTGCTTAAGCCTCCCAGCATTCATTTATACACATTTGTCCCAGTGAGGCGGCGGTCCCCCGGGCTTTCATGAGCTGTACGTTTTTGTTGTAGATCCCCAGGACCTGACCCATCCAGGGGATATAATAAAAACAAGCGTGGGAGACCGCGCTTGCTTATTAAAAAACATTTACTCCGGATTTGCGACCATGTCGCTCTTTTGTGGCAATTTTGTTTTTTTAAAAACATTTTTTTGTGCCTGGACAGGGTCCCTCTAGGACTCCCCAAGAGGCCTAGGGGTCAGGGTATTCCTATCCTGCCCCCTTCTCTATTTTTAATGTTTTTTGTGGGACTCCGCAGATTCCGAGTCCCAAGATGGCTTCCCACACTTGCTGGTTGAAGTGTTTGCAGCTAATCACATTTCAGCTCAGGGACTGTTGGATCCTCAGAGGATCCATGTCCGTACATATACACATTTGAATTTCTTTTAATAACTCCGCACTACTGAAAAGATTTACGTCAATTCTCAAAAAGGTCACTTTCTGGACCAACAGCTATCTTTCTGCCACATTTGGTGTAATTCCGTTCAGCATTCCGGGCTGTAGTCGTAGCTAAAATTCCTATGGGAATTAACATGGGAAACCCACCTTTTTTGACCCCCCCTGTTTTTCGGCCCTGTTTGACACATCACTCTGAAACTTTTCATGCCCAACAAGAGTCACTGGGGCACTTTTTGGGAAAATTTCCTGAAGATTCATCTAGCGTCACCAAAAATATAGGTAAGTCAAAAAAGCTTTTCCTATGAAAACATGGTCCTAAATAAAACCACCTTTTTTTTTCTTTTTAAACACAGAAAAGTCTTTTGGTACGCCCATCCAGACACAAAAGACACTGCAGGACCCTACAACATAAAGCCAGTTTTGCTTCCACAGGGACATACACAAACCACATCAAAACTAAGCAATGACCAGAACTAAGAAACGACCAGAACCTCTCACAACTAAATCTCAACAAACACATACAAGCAAGTGATGGTATTCCCTGTTCAGCACGAAAGAATGCACAGCTTGAGAAAACACTGCCACGCCAAAATAATGTTTGGAAGTGCTAAACAAATCCGATATTGTAAACTGACAATTTACAGGGCATGGACTCTGGTCTAGTGGTTAGTGTAAATTTTTATGCAAGGTTTGGAGGCCTCTGCTGGGCATAATTTCTTTGTCTTGTGACTGTTACTTTGGTTTGCTGATCGCTACTCTCGTAAGGCAGATGGAAATGTTTCAGAAACGAAGTTTACTGCTATCATTTGAGAGTTCTGTTGTGCATACATTGTTTCCAACAAGTCAAACATAACATTACCAATGTCAGAAGAAATTTTTCATTATGCAGAACAGTGTGTTCTGCTATCAATTTGAGCTTCAATTTTAAACTCAGTAAGAATTAATGCGACATTTGCTAAAACTCTTTTAAAACTTCAGTCAGCGGCAAGTTCAAGTATACAAATGAGCACTTTGAAATACTGCTGACAATATGATCTGCAGAGTGGGATGATAGAAAGCTACTTCTGATTGAGTCTGACAAGAAGAGGCATCTTTCGTTCCAACCAAGACACGCGTTTCCTTACCAATCACATCACAGCACATCATAGAGTGCATTTCAGAAATGTTATTATACTATTCCTTTTTTTCCATTAGCTCCCTTACAAAATGTATGTCTGCTCCCAAGGATGCCGCCTGCGTTGACTATTGGCCCCATTAGCATTAAAGCTGTCGTCTTTAATTTCAGAGCTCAGTTCCATTTGCTGTCTGCCCCATGATAAGGTACCATTAAACAAGCGTCAGTTCCATCAGGTTTCTGAAAATGTCTAAATTCATAATGTCAGGCAAGAGTGACCTTTTAAATTTGCCTGCTGGACCCACAAAGGTGAGTTCACTCCTTATGCTGCTGTTGTCAGTTTAATTCCTTTTTTAAGTGCATTTTGTATGTATCTATTGTCTCTTTGTCAGTTAGCGATCCGGTAAAAGCTGGTTGTTAAGGTCTTTGCTGCGGCGGGCATCACCGTACTCCCCTACATAAGAGTATGCTACTACTACCAGAACTGACTCACACCTGTTCCCCATCATAGCGTTCCTCTTCTGCCTACTCTTTCATCCACCTCTTCCCACACACCACCTCTGCTGGCTAAAGACAGCGGTAGCTGTCTCACTAGATATTATACTACCTGTCAAAATGAGAGACAAAAGAAATTAGCTGATGTAGTGTCTTTCACATATTCTTCATCCTGCATTCATCAGCCGTAGGTAATCTGCAATATGAAGTTTTATCTCTCGCTGAGAACTGAACTCAAACAAGTGCTCTACAACTGCGCATTCCAAGGGTTTCTGGTTGTCCCTCATTGTAATGGTGGGACCTGCCCTGACCCTTCTGTAGATGCAGCAGTGCGTTGGCTTGGTGGCTCCACAAGAGATACATGACTGGCCGATGCCACCTGTGCTAGCATGAGGAGGAGCTGAAATGTTGGTTGCGGGACACTGAAATGATTCCAGCCAGCAGTTCTTCCCCTTCCTGTAACCATGCACTGTGGAGTACTGAAGCAGCACCTGTGCAGCGACTGAGCCTGCGCCCTCTGCAGAGGTGAAGCCCAGCAAGCTAAGCCGCACCTAACAATATAGGAATGTCTTACAAAGACAAAGCGTATACCTAGCAATGGCAGTTGTTTTAGTAGTTGTATATTTGTTTATTTGAGGTTCACATCAGTTGAAAGATCGAGTTGCTAATGATAGACATGAGTTCCCTATGCCATCCTTGTTTTTACCTGGGAAGTTCTGAAGTCGTGTCACTTGCAACTTTGTTAAATTGCACAGGGTTAAAAATATT
The DNA here is from genome assembly GCA_963921515.1 of Calotriton arnoldi. Taxonomy (NCBI): domain Eukaryota; kingdom Metazoa; phylum Chordata; class Amphibia; order Caudata; family Salamandridae; genus Calotriton; species Calotriton arnoldi. The sequence continues at coordinate 1,050,378 of CAWUFW010002315.1, read as the reverse complement.
ACAAACTAGGCAGGCTGTTTCATTGGTCATTCCCATTGGTGGAAATCCACTACTGAAGGTGTCAATGGGAGAGGGGGCTGTAGATATCCCATCAGAATCCACACTCCATCACATACATCTCACTTATGGTACTCTGTAACACACTGAACTACACTCTTTTCATGCAAAGCTCTCAGTGAGCCAGCATTACTTAGTCAAGGAGATTCAGAACCCCCTCACCCAACCCCTAACCCATCTCCTGCCTCACCTATACCATGCCTTAAAACCAAATGGAGCCATTTCTCAGCCACAGGATGTCCTGCTCCTCATGCACGTGACATCCAGCAAGAGGCTACAAGGGGCAATAGATTGCTCCAGCACTTTCACGTGTAAAAAAAGCCAGACTGATTACCTTTGTTAGTATTTGCTTGTCATTCAGTTTGACAGAGGGGCATTGTTGGAAGCTGGCTCTTCATTGTAGTGTTTGATCTGGTTGTGTCTTCATATAGTATGCCAAAAAGAGGTATAGTGTCCAAAGAGTCCAGGTATTCCCCTACTAGTGGACAGGGGCTTGCTCTAGCAATCCCAGGGAACCTTCTTTCAGGGCTAGTGTAGTCGAGCAGCCTTAGGCTTATTAGAGAGGAGTGTTAGACATTTGAAAATATGTATAGTCAATAAATGAGGCACACAACTCAATAAGGAGATCCACACCAATTTATAAAAATAAAAAATATCTTTATATATGTTTAGGCACCAGAATCAATAGGATTAGGTTACTACGTTTCTAGATAGAAATACTTTTAGATTTAAAAAGTCAACACAGTGCATTTTTCAGTGGCAGCAATGTTATCCTATGGGAAGAAAAACAAATACGGCATACAATTTTTTTGCAGCTACTTACAAGACCAATCCTCTGGACTTATGGCGAGTACAGGGCAAGGTCCAAGGCAGCACCAGTAGGTCACCTCCAGCTGCTCTAGCGCAGCGAGGTGCAGTAGTGCAATATAGCGTCAGGTATGCAATGGTAGTCAATGGGGATCGGTCCGGTCACAAAGAGGCTGCAGGTTTGGACTCAGAGGCCAGTCGGTCTGGACCACAGGGAGGGCTTAGGTTTCACAATGCTCAGGGATGTGGGAACTAAGCCCTGGCGGAGTTGGCAGAGTGACACTACGTGGAGTTCCACAGAGTTGAAAAAAACTCCACTCCGCGCCCTCCGCCTGCGTTCCCAAGACGTACAACGTACGGGTTTGCGTGGACGAGGACGGCGAGAACGAGGAGGAGAGAGAGACCACGGCAAGGATGAGGCAGCTCAGAGATGCCACAGCAGGTAAGTGCCTTTTTTTGTTATAATTTAATTAAAGGGCCGGCTAACTCCGCTCCGCTATGGAGTCGGAGTTTTGCCTGAACTCCGTGTTCTCAACGGAGCGCGGAGTAGGCGAAACTCCGTAAAGTCCGCTGGCGGAGCGGAGTTCTCCGCCTGGGGTTAGTGGGGACACCTTTGGTCCTCTTCTCCATGGTCCAGGGGCGATGGGTGCAGAGGTACTTTGAGGCGCAGGGTTTTCATCACGGGGGACACCCAAAGTTGCGGGGGCCTGTACACAGAGGCCGCAGGCGGCGGCGGGAAGACCACAGTGAGCAAGTCCAAGGTGGCCTTCAGCTCTGGAGAATTGGGGGACCATGTTGGCACGGTTGGCCCACTTCATATTGGGCTAGGCAGCGGATGCAGTGCTGCTTTAAGGTGTGAGCTTTTGGCGGTCCGGAGTCCTCACATGTCTCTTGGGGTGCCTACAGGATGCAGGGAAGCAGCTCTGCTGCTCCACAGAAGTTCCTGATTCTTGGATGAAGTGCTGGCAGTTCTCCCAGGCTTTAGAGACACAGCAGCTGCAGGACAACTTGTCCTTGCTGAAATTGTCGAAGTTAGCACACAGGCCAGCAGGGTTGGCGCCAAGTCATTGCTGGTCATCTGTTCTTGCTTCTTGCGACTCTTCACGTATGTCTTCTTCTTTCAGGTCAGCAAGATCTACTTTTCTGGTGACAGGGACTTCCCTAAATACTACATTTAGGGGTGATATGGGAGTGCAGGATAGTAGCCAATGGGCTATTGAGCCCCGGGATCACTTCTCTCCTTATATGACCACTTTTAAGCCTGTGCCAGAGTTTCTAAGTTTGCTATCACCAAGATGGCAGACTCTGAAATTTCGCCTTCACTTCAGGTAGCCCACCTTAGGAGTGGAACTAGCCTGAAGGTGAATACACCTCTATGACTGCTAATTTTCCAACCTGTCCAGGTGCCAAAATTTGCCCTGGACAGAGGAGGTCAACATCCTCTCCTGTGAGAAAAGCCAGATTCACATACCATAGGCGGTATGGTATGGGAATGGTGGGCTTTGTAGCTCCCTACCTTAGAATGCTAATTCGCAGGTCATCCTGTAGGAGGGAGTGTAAACATCCTCTGCCTGAGCAGGCTTTGTCCTTGACCTCCTGAGAACAAAGGCCCTAACCCCTGGAGGTCAGAAACTCATCTGTGGTGGCAGTCTGGCTAAAACAACTCAGTCAGTACACCAATAGTTGGTAGGCTTTCAGGGGGCACCTCTAAGGTGCCCTCTGGGTGCAGGTATTAATAAATCCATCACTTGAATCAGAGTGGTCTTATTAATCCAAGAGGATTGATGTCAAACATCTTAAGCTTCAGTGAAGCCATCATGGAGCTGTGGAACTTGTTTTTGATCAGTACCCAGCACTTTCACTTAAAATTGATCTCCAGATTATTAGCACATGCAGCAATTGAACTGACCATCACAGGGACATATCTACTCATGCAGATATGCCCACACATGTAATATAGTGCACCCAGCCTTAGGGCTGTAATGCCTGCAGTAGGGGTGACTTACATATACATGTCAAACAAAAGGAGGGACTAAGGGGGCTGTTTTACGGAGTCCAGCGTACATGCCCAGATACTGTAAACTAAGAAGGGTACGCTGTTCCCCAGAGAGATGGAAAAGCAAAGTAAGGGGAAGTAAAAGGAGGGAAGTCCTCCTAAGTGGAACTAGAGTCCTCACACACCCAGCAAGCTAGGTGTCATGCTTCATCATATGGACTTGCTCCTCGTCGGTCGGCGGTGCAATGCCCGACGGGCACCCTAAAGGGGCTCTTTAACGGAGATCTTCTGTTCCTGCCGTATGGTGCCGTGGGTGTGAGGGCCCTAGAGTGAGTGTAGATGCAAAATAAGTGGTTAAAGGTTGGATAATCCAAAGGGAGTTTAATAGGCTGGTTATCCACCTTACTAAAAAATATAGTGGAGCGGCTGATCACTGGCTAAATTTACCAGAAGAGCAAAGCTCGACTCTCACAAATGGTCGACATGTTTCACGCAATATGATCAAACTATGATGCTATGCATTTCTTCAGGACCTATAGAAAACTATCTGCACGATGTGGTGCGGTGGAGGAGTTCCTACGTACCACTGTTCCTATTTGCGGGCACGCAGTCCCGTCAGATCTAGTTGTAGCCTATCTAGGTGATGGCGCTAGCTCCTGTGATACCCTCAGTCCATGACACCGTAATGGTTGGTGTCCTGTCCTATTGTGGACACAAGCCGGAAAATCTACCCCTGCGCCAGACTGAGGAACCAGAGCTCTGGTAGATTTTCCGGCTTGTGTCCACAATAGGACAGGACACCAACCATTACGGTGTCATGGACTGAGGGTATCACAGGAGCTAGCGCCATCACCTAGATAGGCTACAACTAGATCTGACGGGACTGCGTGCCCGCAAATAGGAACAGTGGCACGTAGGAACTCCTCCACCGCACCACATCGTGTAGATAGTTTTCTATAGGTCCTGAAGAAATGCATAGCATCATAGTTTGATCATATTGCGTGAAACATGTCGACCATTTGTGAGAGTCGAGCTTTGCTCTTCTGGTAAATTTAGCCAGTGATCAGCCGCTCCACTATATTTTTTAGTAAGGTGGATAACCAGCCTATTAAACTCCCCTTTTTGGATTATCCAACCTTTTTTAACCACTTATTTTGCATCTACACTCACTTCTAGGGCCCTCACACCCACGGCACCATACGGCAGGAACAGAAGATCTCCGTTAAAGAGCCCCTTTATGGGTGCCCGTCGGGCATTGCACCGCCGACCCGACGAGGAGCAAGTCCATATGATGAAGCATGACACCTAGCTTGCTGGGTGTGTGAGGACTCTAGTTCCACTTAGGAGGACTTCCCTCCTTTTACTTCCCCCTTACTTGACTTACATATACGACATGCATACATATACGACATGCAGTGTCTACAGGCATGGCACACAGGCAGTATGCCATGTTGTGTTTTCACTTTTGTCAGCACCAAGACATGCAGCCTACAGTGGCAGTCATTATGTGTTTGGCGAGGGCCCCCCTAGGGTGGCACAATACATGCTGCAGCCCTTAGGGACCCACCTTGCCCTAGGTACCTAGGGTGCCACTTATTAGAAACTTACAGGGTGTGCTAAAGGTATTGCCAATTGAGGACACAATTGTACAGTTTTGGGAAAGAGATCTGGCACTGGGGACCTGGTTAGCAGGAACCCGGTGCACTGCCAGTCAAAATTGCATCAAATACCAGGCAAAAAGTGGGGTTGACCATGTAAAAAAGTGGTACTTTCCTACAGGCATACTTTTTCACAGACTCTATGTCAGCCCCCATGCCACCCACTCCTTCTATTACCATTCATAGTCAATGCCTATTCTTCTCCTTCCCCTTCCTTCACTGTGTTTAAGAGTTCCATCATGGACCCCCTTTCTAAAGATCTTTAAGTCACTCTAATACGATAACATACACGTGAGGCACTAGTTGTACTAAATCTGATACAGTCACCAAGGGTCGAATTATCAAAAGTGCACCAGGGGAGTAATCAGTATGTGTGGCCACTTTTTGCGCCCCTGGCGCACGGTGGAATTACAAAAGAGGTCATAGATGCTTGTATGTAATACAGATTGCACTGGTGCACAAGTACCTTTGGCACAATCTCAAGTTGGTGTGCCCTCATTTTGATGAGGTCATGTCCCCATGCAAATGAGAAAACCCTCTGCCTCTGCACCTGTGCCTTGTTACAAACATGGGCGCTGAGAAAAAGAAGCTGGAGACAATCTGACAATGCTCTTTGTCACCACTCAATTTTCTTTTCTTGCCTCAGAAAATGATCAACATTATTCAACATCACATCACTTTCTCCAGGCTTGATTAGTTGGGATTGATCCTCTGCCATCACATGCTTATTCAGTGCAGGCACAAAATAGCACTTTCGTCATACTCATTTGCGTTAAGTATGGTTTCCCACACTCTATGACTCTGACTCTTCAATGTTCCCATAATAAAACATCAGCTGTGCCAATGTACCAATATTGAAGATTAAACGAGGGAGCCATACAGTGTGTTAACTTGTGTCATTCCTGGTATATGACCTCAACATCCCTTCTGAGTCAAGTTTGAGGAGGTGGCTATTCACAAACATTAAGGTTTCCTCCATCAATCTACAATGGTGCTGGATTAGGGTGGTGGATCACTGATAGACTATCAGTAACAAAAATATTGTGTGGACAGAATATCATGTCAAAAATATCAAGGACCAAACTATTAAAAGGTAAGTGCAAATAGGTAAGTATAGATTTACTATTCTTAACTCCACATCTACATGCCTTGAAGATATATATATATATATATATATATATATCGCCCAGCTACATTTATGTAGAGTTATATATAGTAAAACTTTGCTTAGCCATAGCAACTTATCTTCACAAAATCTTTGTCCTCGATATTCTTGACCCAATATTTTGTCCAGGCAATATTTGTGACAGTTGTGAGAAGGCGAGGTCTGGAATCCATGCCCAGGAGGGCCTTGACATGGGTCTCGGGAAGCTCGGTATGTTCAAATGTAGAAACTTTTCTTGAAATTGGTTCCCTTTCAGCAGGGCAAATAAGCAAGTTGAGGCTGATCAGTGATTTTATGTCGATGGCTGAGGCTTTAATGGTGATCCCAGTCTCCAAAGGAAAAGTGGGCAAAAAGTTTCTAAGTCCCACTTCTTGAAATTTGGGGGATAAGAGGAGTACACTACACCACCAGTCAAGAGTCCAGGACCTGGAAGGGGGCGCAGGCCCGTTGGGCTTAAGTCTCACTCCAACAGGGGCCTGTATCATGGTCCTGGGCAGGTGAAGTTGGTACTGGTCATTTGGGCAGGTGCAGGGCAAGGGCCTCTGGAAGCTTGTTGTGTCCCTGCAGATAAAACAGGTGGTCAGCCGACTGACCTTTGGAGTCCCTTCTGGTGTCCTAGGCTTACAGCAAGCAGGCCCAGTCTTCTTTCAGATTCTTCAGAGAGCAGGCCAGTCCTTTTTGTTCTCTGCATGTCTAGGAGTGCTCAGAGGAGCGGTCTGTGGGGTTCACTTCTATGTCAATGTTTTTGCCCAGTGCCAGCCCGTGCGTGGATGGTAAGTCTTTGTTCACCACCTAAACCTGTTCTAGTCCATTCTTTTTACCAACTATTTTGATACCAGCCTGACTGGGGAAAAAAGGGAAGGTTGGCGTAGGTGTGAACTTTGTCTGTCAGGCATAAGGTGAGCACCCTTTGAAGTTCAAGTAGGGGCTGGATACAGCACCCCAGGCCATCCTGTCAAGAAAGGAGTTACCCTCCCGACATCCACCATCCACTGTCTGGGAGTAATACATATCTCACCACAGGTAAGCCATCAGGGGTCAGATGACAGCTGAACCCTGGCAAGAAAGCTTTTGGTTTTAGGCAGGGAAATGACAACTTTATAAAAATGTTATTTCCAAAATATTAATATAAAATCTGACTTTTAAAATGAGTCTTTGAGCCAATTTTCTAGCTATTCCCAAACTGAAGTTAGTACCACTTATTAAACATAATAGTGTCAACTAGTGTTAATCTTTGGGTGACCCCACTTTGCCACAGTAAAAATGACTATAGAGGTTTTTCACTGGCAGTACATAAACATTAAATATGCAGCTCCTACTTTTTAAATACAATGCACCCTGCCCTATGGGCTTTTAAGGCCTACATATAGGTGACTTATAAGTATTAAAAGCGAAGGATTAGGCCTTACAAAATGTTTATTTTGCCAGGTCTTTATAGCATTTTTAAACTGCACACTCAGGCTACAGCAGCATGCCTTGAGACATGTTTTACAGTGCTACTTTAGCAGGTGGCACAATGAGTGCTGAAGCCCACTAGTAGCATTTAAATTTACAGCCCTGTGTATATGTTGTACCTTTTACCAAGGACTTTCAAAACAAGTAAATTAAACGTGCCTATTAATGGTATACCAATTCTAACAATTTTAGAGAGGCGAGCACAAGCACTTTACCACTGGTTAGCAGGAGTAAAGTATGCAGTCCTATGGCCAGCAAAAAGGGATTCAGCAAAACATTTGGGGGAATTCCACCCAAAAGACGGTCATTTCCAATGCTCTACTTCACTCTACAGTTCTTTTAAAGCTTTTCCGTGAATGTACAGAAGTTTGAAATTTATTTTATTTTAAAAGAAAACAGGTGAAAAAATATCACCCAATAGCAAGGTTTTTACAAATTAGAAAGGCTGCTTACCTAATGCATATTTTCAGGAAATGTTATAATTTTGTAGACATCCTTTATATGTATAGAATACCGGGGGTGATTTTAAAAAGTGTTCTCCCTGAACTAAGCCCACTCAGTGTCCTCTGCCATGTTGGAGCATACCTTGGCTGATCCAGGATTCCTGGTGGAGGAATTACCAGAATGGTGTTGGTGTGAACAAACAGATGGAAAAACGGTTTCAGCCAGGATCACACACTCTGTTGAAGTGGGTATGGAAACCCAAGTCTCCCGGTTAAAAATACCTAACTTTTCCACAAAACTATATTTCCTTCAAGAGTGCTGTTATACCTGACATCCTTGGTGTGGTACTCCCCCAAACCTTTTGCCTTCACTCCCTTCCTAAAATATGTTAACATGGACCTACACCTAATTGGCACATTAATTGACTTTTAAGTCCCTGTAAATGGTATCTATCTGTACCAAGGGTTTGTAAATTGAATGCTACTACTGGGCCTGCAACACTCCTTATGCCACCAACTAAAGTAGCCTTTTAAAAGATGTCTCAGGCCTGCGATTGCAGCCTGTAGTGCTGTTTTAAACTGCCATTTTGACCTGGCTAAATACAACTTTTCTCAGGCATAAACCTTTTAATATTTATGTCACCAAAAAGATAGGCCCTAAAGGCTCCAGGGCATGGTGCATAGTATTTAAAATGTTGGACATGTGTACTGAAGTTTTACATGTCCTGGAAGTGAAAAACTCATAAAGTCGTTTTTCAGTATTGTAAGATCTATCTCTCCCATTGCCTAACAATTGGTTACCTTGTTATATTTATTAAGCGCTAACTTTGGATTGTGAGCAGATTGAAATATGCTGTTTGGACTCAAATAAATTGTAATTTATAATCCTCTTTAATTGTAAAGTCAGATTTTAAGTCACAATTCTGAAAATGCCACTTTTAGAAAGAAGTGATTTCTGCCAGTATCTCTGGGTCACATGACTGTGAAGGGCTCAGCCAGTGGGGGTTGTGTATTTCTGCCAGACATTGACACAGAAGGGGCTTAGATGGTGGCCATAATGGGCCATCCAGCCAGGATGGCTGGGTAAGAGCTGTGCCCTGCCTCACTTACACTTCAGAGAGCTTGCCTCCAGCACACACAAAGGACCATGGCACCAATCTATTGTCACCTCAGACTTCTTGGAGTGTTGACCAGGGAAGGGACGAACTTTACAGAACCAGATTTAGGGGTAGGGCAGGGTGTTCCCCGCGAAACAAAAAGGCCAGCACCAGATATAGAAATTAGAGCTCCTGAGATACTTATCAGAACACTCCTGGAACTCTGGACATTACCGAAGAAAGAATGCCCTGACACCAAAGGACTACCCTGCTGCTATCAGAGGACTAGCCACTGCTTTGTGACAGCCTTGCTCTCTGAGGAGGAAGACTGGACCTGCTCTCTGTATCCCAGGCTAACCTGAGTGACTCCAAGTTCAGTTGGCTGACCTCCTGTCTGATCCACAGACACACAACAAGCTCCAGAGGCCTCCTTGCAACTGTCTAAGTTGCCTTGCATGACTGGACCTGCCTGACCAGCAACTGGACCAGCACGAGCACTGCTCGCATGAGTTCCTGATCCATAAGTGGTTCCTCCTTAATTGCTGGGCCCTTGGCTGGCATCAGTTGAGTTACTCCTAAGAAGAAAGGCGAAACCCTGAAGTTTTGGGCTCGTCATGACTGTGAATGGGCCCATTAATGCCAAGATTCTGCTTCTTATGACTGACATTGTGAAGCTCCAGTGAACCAGACTCTTCATGCTACTGCGACCACTAATGATTATTGGCAACAAGAAATGTGCACTTCATGCTACAGCAATGACAGCTTGTGGTGACCATCAACCGTCCCTTACTTTTGACCAGATCTTCGTTGTACAGCGATGACAGCCCATGCCACCCAGCCTGCTCCTCTTGCTACAGTGACTACCATCCTTGGCTCTCTCCCTGCTATCTGAAGCCTCCTACACCACAAATGGAAATCTTATCACTAGACTTTGAGAAGGTAGCATGTTCAACAGTACTAGCCTGGTCCCTGTATCCGGCCCCCACTCCATCGGGGTCTGCCTGAACTTGTGACTTCCCCTGGTCTAGCTCGACTAGATAACCGCAATTTGTGCTTTCTGCTTTTAAGTACTATCTATACCTAAAATGTTGAAATTGCATATCTACAGTGCTACTGATTGAATTTTGTCATTCTGGTACCATTTTTTTAATTAAAATGTACTCTATTTTCCTAAATTGGTTTGGGATTTTTCTTTTGTTGCGGTTTTACGCTATGCATTTTTGTTTGATGCATAAGTGCTTTAAACTTTGCCTCTAAATTAAACCTGACTGCTTTTGTGCCAAGCTATCAGAGGATTATGCACAGGTTAATTTAAGGACTTTTGTGGTTCACCCTGACAAGCATCATAGTTATTACTTGAGTACGGCTCCCACCCTCCCCCAATCAATAGCGCAATTTCTTAAAAACACCCAATATAATATCCTGAAGACACCCTTATTCAACTCCACAGCCTTTTGCGTTGAACATGCACATTGGAAACCAGTTGGATATTCACACAATGACAGCTAGAGATGATGATTTGGCTAATTTTTAAGCCTTTAGATTTATTATTATCTGTTTAAATACTTGGTATTTACTGAATAGTGATTTTTCAATGCATCTCTGGAATTCATATTAAGATTTAGGGCCTGAGTTAGATCTTGATGGATGAGTTACTCCGTCACAACGGTGATAGATTTCCCGTCCGCCTAAATATGAATCTCATTATATCCTATGGGATTTATATTTCGGTGGACGCGCCCACAGTTGTGACGGAGTAACCCAGCTGCCTAGATCTAAATCAGGCCTTAATATTTCTCTTGTTAATAACATTCTAACTACCAATTTAAAAAGGCAAAAGTTATCTGTTTTCTAGATCACAAACAAGTGAAAGAGTTCATTTAATATTTTTAGACCTGGCTTTTCCTTCACCTTAAAAAAGTATATCACTCATCTGATGGATATTGTCCCCATTCTACAAATCATTTTAACACACATTATCTGTATATGGGTTCTTAAAAAACAGAATTAACTGCCTTTCGGACACAATGAACTCTTGGGAGAAAATGCGGCATGTACATTTTTGCAATCTATCTGTTCTCATAGATCCGCTACTAACACACCCCTTTGCTTATCTTTAGAAGGTGAACTCTGGGCCCCTGCCAATTATCCTTCTTACTTACATACTTGATGGCCTCGAGTTTTTCTCTACAGTTCAGGTCCCACTGATGCATCTCCCTTGTGATGGTCTAGATGACGATGGCAAGGGTACATCAAGATCAAGAACAGTCTGCAGCACTTGAAAATTGCTGTGATTGCACTGTACCTTGGAGGCAGGTGGGAGGGTGGTAGAATTTAGAGAGTGTCAGGTGGCACATTCTAAGACTCAAAGGGGTCGAGCTCATTCCGTGGTGGGTGAACCTAAAATCAATACATCCTCATGTCTGAACTTTTAGGATTTCGTTATGTAAGTATTGATAATACAAATTCTCAAGGACACATAGTCCTGAAGTAAACGAAAAGGTGATCAATCCAATGCTTAAATTAATCTCAGCCACTGGTAATTACTTAGAGCTGCATTCCAGTCCATCGCTATTTCACACACCATGCCACCTCCGTTTGGACCCCGCCATATGCAAATCAATCATGACCTTGCTCCAGTACTTAGGAATAGTCCAGTCCGAACTGCCAGGTCAGGTCCTCCCTGAACTAGAACTCTAGCAACTCAAGGCTGGTTTTACCCTTATTAGGCTCATCAGAATAGCTTGGATCCAGTGATGCAGTGTGCAGGGGACTTACATCGAGGCATACCCGTCTCACTTAAGGCATTACACTGAAGAATACAAAATAGTGATGGATAGAATACTTGAATTCATCTCAGCCACTGGTGATTACTCAGGCTGTATTTCAGTCCTTCATTATTTTGCAACCCAGGCCACCTTATTTTAGACCTGGCCATATGCAAATCAGTCTTGACCCTGCTCCAATAGGAGCTGTCCAGCCTGAATTGCCAAGCGAAAACATCCTAAACGTGCAAGCGAAAAGAATAGAAGCTGAATTAATTGATTTATGGTTTGGATAGGTGCAAAGCATGGGATCACAGCACAGAGTTGATTTTGGCCATTGCTCAATCAGTTCAGCCTAGTTTGAAACCTGTTTGCTCTAGCCAGCAGTGTGAAATCAGCCATTATTTGATGATGTTCACCTCCGAGGACTACGGTAATGAATCTGACAAAAACAACTGTTAGTTTGTCAATACAAATTGTGATTACAATCATGAATTTTTTTTCTATTTCCCCAGCATACTTGGCATTTTATGTATAATGCATACTGATGCTAATACTTCAAGGAATATTAGCTTAGGTTTAATTTATTGACCAGTTAGCTTCCGAAGAAGCACAAGTTCGAGCAACACAAGTTCAAGGGCATTTGGTGCAACACAATGTCAAGTTCATTTTCAAATTCCTGTTTTATGTCCTGTTTCTTCATATACTTTTTAGGTCACAACTGCAGACAGCTTTAGCTGTGAATAGCAAGACCTATTGTTTCTAATACTCCAACCCCAGTTATGCTGTCAGTTCAAAACAAAATTATATTAGTACATATGATACAAAATGAATGTGTTTAATAGGAAATTGCTATTTTACTTAGCAACGTAGAGTAGAATCTCATATTTGAGAACATCTTAATATTTTCAAAGCAATGTTTTAATAATGGAAAACAATAATTGCATTGAGTTAGATGCAAAGCCACAGAAAATATGCTTCCCGTTTAGAGGAAGATCTTGTTGCTAGGGGCTACCGACATAGAACAAGAACAGCAAAGCTTCTTTAAATTACGAAACAAACGATGTATACAGATCAAGTGCTATCACCACGACTGCATAATGGGAATATATGCACAAGCATATATAGATCTGTAAAAATAAAGAGATGTCTACAGACATAAATATACATAGCTGTGATCATACAACTAAACATACTAACCCTACGCTTCAAAGCACAACTGTTGCCATTTTCCAATGTATTGGTAGGGTGCTGACTGAATGAATGTGATCTGCACTAGCCCAGATACATACTTCTAACCCTCATTACTCTGAGTTAAATTCTTCTTGAAATCAGTCTTTACTTTCAAGAGTGGATTCTTGACCTCGCTTTGAACGAAGGGAATGGTGGCAGATGAACACAGACACCCCTTTACTATAGAAGGTTGCTTATGGCAAAGGAGGAAATCGCCCACGTCCAAGATTGCATAAAAGCAAGTAAGGCTGGTGGGTCTAGTGGAATCCCTAATGAGTTTTACTTGTGCGACTTTGATAGACTTGTGAATAGTTTGTGTGGTCTATTTAAGGTAGTTACCTGTAAAGGCTTGATACCAGATAAACATAGTGGTGGCATGTCGAATCGCCGATCTAACCTTTGATTAATAACCCTGCTGAATACCACTTGCAAGACATTTGTAACTTAGGGCCTGATTTTGATCTTGGCGGATGGGTTACTCCATCAAAATGGTGACCGAGAGCCCGTCTGCTGAAATATAACTCCCATAGATTATAATGGGATCTATATTTCGGGGGACAGGATATCTGTCACCATTGTGATGGAGTAAACCATCCACCAAGATCTAAATCAGGCCCTTAATCTTGAGATGTATGGAGTCATGGGTAAATGAAATGATGATCGTGCCTTCAAACCAAATATGTTTCACTCTCTCAAGAACAACAGATGACCACTATTTTGCTGTCAAAAAGTTGGTGATAAAAAATATATATAAAGGGTTGAAGAGATGCCACTCTGGGCCACTATTTGACTTCAAAACCGCATAAATACCATTGACGGAAGCGTACTGTGACCCAAACTGAGTGTCCTTGGTTTGGATAGAAGTCTTTTGAACCTGAGAAGCTACTTGCATAATAACAATTGAATTCAAATAACTGATACAAACAAGGGTGTGATGACATGGACTGCAAAAGAACGAGTTAAAACAACAATGTCTTTGGCATCTATGCAATTTTATTGGTTTGTGACCAATATTCTTGCCTTATTCTAGGTAGTGGACTCTTTTCCTCTAAGGTTAAGAATAGAGGCCTTCTGGAACTAGAGGCATATTGCCATCAAAGGGTGCACTGACTTTTTGCAGCCTGCCTGCTATTTTGCGACTTAAACTCTGTACTAATAGATAACACTCCAAAAAACCCATATCCAGAGGTTCCCAAAACAAGTTTCCTAATGAATAATATTTAAACAGGTTGTTTTTGCAGCCCCCTGAGATAGGCCATGAACACGGGGGCCTGGAAGAGCTAGTCCTATGTTTGCATTCCCAAATGATAAACATTACTTAAAAGCAGCCAGTGTCTTTTAAACTGAGAGGTACTGAATTAAATATTAAAACATTTTCATGGAAAGCATCAGCAGGAGTATGCCTTTGGTGCCCTGGGCCACTGTCCAGCCGCCCAACACGATTCACAAATGGGTGGTTGCCCCAAGAGAACAACTCACCCTTTTCCCTTTGTGAGTCAGATACCATCTCAACTTACATGTTGACATTTGATCAATAATTTGGAAAATCAATTTTGGTAAAAAACACACTATAAATCCTACTGCAAGTAACACTTAGGAGAGGGAACCTCTTTCACACCCCCTTCTAATTGCAATTCAGCAGGACCCATAGAAACACTTTCCTGATTTTGTGGATGCAAACCCTAAGATTTGGAAAAGACAGGGTTTGCAAATTGTAAACCCTGTACTTTTCCAAATCTCAGAGTTTGTGTCCACAAAAGTGTTTTATACATCAGGATCATGATACTTTTCAACCTTCAAATGATGCCTTACTTGAATGGTAGGGGAGCATATGTAAAAGGAGCATTATTGGTAAATGTATCAATGCAATGTTTGTCTATTTACAATACACATCATACAGAGCATTACCCAAAATGATGGGGGCCCCCTACAGAATGTGATGAGGGGGCCCCAGTTTCCCATATCTCACAGGTATTCATTTGGCCTTGGGCTGAATGGGGCCCCCTGAAACGTTGGGGGCCCTTGGAGAATTGGGGACCCCGTGTACCACAGGGCAGCAGGGGGCTGTGTTACCTCTCTGACATAATAAGAAAGTTATGATACAAGGTTGCTTGAAACTAGTAACGCATGCTACAGTACAGAAGAAATACAATGGCCAATCTGGATGTTGAATATGAGAAAGGTTCCACGAGGGTAAATATTCTAAGTTGGAATCCTTTGTGAATGCTGTACTTCTGTTAGTGAAATTTGCAAGAAAAATGAGGAATCTAAATGAGAACAATGACTACTCAATAATTACTTGCAGCCGCATCCAACGTAGAGTTTGGTCTTCATGAAGATGTCCAAATTTAGACAAACTCACAAAGAGGTCGAGCTGGATAAAGTTGAATATTGTACTCAATAGAAACTACACATTTTTCGCTTGGCTTAGCAATAGAGGTATATATTTTGCAGTAATGCAAATGTTTCCAGTAATAAAGTTGTGCTGTTATCTGATGAAATTGTGACTGTCAAATGGAAGCTCTTTTTTCTCGCTTTTTCTTCTTTTTTTCTTCTGTAGATGAGTTCAATGCCCCAAAACAATTTGCACAAAATATTTTATTTTTTTCTGCAGATGTTGATGCTGTTATTTTCCAGAATAGCCTCAAGGTCCCTCTCCTCTTCAAATAAGTATTAGAGAGTGTGTCACTCCCATTTCACATCTTCTGCTGTCTCTACAATGGACCTTTTAATGTAGATTATGTGAGCTTGTCAAGTTTCCTCACATTGTGAATGTTCTCAAACCATTATTTCTTCTGACTCTCCACAGGGATATTACCTCAGAACGAAGACAGCTTGATCCAACATGCTTTGGTTCAAACTAAGACAAGAACAAGTATTGAAGTTCTTGAAATGAGGTTCTGACAACAAGAGACATAAAAAAACACTTTTAAAATTTGTTTCGTATTTATCAGGTAATGAAGGCAGATTTCTCTTCCTTTTCATTTCCCAGAACAATTCTGGAGTACACTGAGCCAATCATGTATTTTAGAAGTACTAGGTACATTTCCAATTGTTGCTGTCACAAGTCCAACCCTTAAAAGGTTCCTATTTCACACTTATTTTAATACAGTGTTTTAGTTTTCTTCAGAGTGCCTTGGATCACTGTTTATCTTCCAGAGCCCTTGATATCTTAAATCAACATGGTCAATTTTCACAAAAGCAAGGCTGATCTCACTCTCAACTCAAAGTTCTACTGTTTTACCATTTGGCAATAATTTCAGCTTAGACCACTTCACAGGCATTCTAGCCACTCCTGACCATACTTCCACAAGATAATCTTCAGAGCCAATGAACCAGCCAATGAGTAGTACATCCATTCCTGAATAGAGACTAGGTGATAGAAGGACAATTAAGAGTCAAATGCCAGGGTAGATAGTTGAGACCGGCCATTACTCCTCACATTCTGTTATAGAATGTCATCCATTTGAAGTACTGAGATGGCATGTGGTGGAGAAGAGCCCCTAAGTTATCTGAAGTGGTGTTATTCTCTAACCTAGCCAGGGAATGTCTCAAATTCACAACCATGCTTAGGAACAACATTTTTCAGAACTCTCAACTAGTAAAATTAAAATAGCTAACTACAATCTAACTATATATTTGGTCTTTGAGGCTCAATTTATAGGATTCAAATTGTCACTTGCAAGGAAAGTACAAAATGGTGAAGTATAAAGATTTGGCAATGGCAAGTGAAGTAGCCAGCTAAGTGTGTGTCGGGGAGATCTGAGATGTCATGGAGAATGGCCAACTGAGGGGAGGGAGCAGTTAGGATGCCCCATACATGTGACCAGTAATTGGAGAGAGCCGGACAGGACCATGAAATATGAAGTAGATGGCAGTGGTCATGCCTGCACTGCCAGCAGAGATCGTCAGTCAGGAGCTTAGCCAATTTGGGCTTTGTTGGGGACTACTACTGGTCATGTAAGATGTTCAGGTGCAGAAATGTCAATCAGGACTACAGAAGTACCTTGTCATGGTCTAAGAGCATGGACACATAGGTGATAGACAGACTCACACTTAGCATTGTACATCAAATATCCTGACATCTTGCTTACCCCAATTACTTACAAATGCTCAGTCTGTTCTTACAAGCCAGGAACAGTATTTCTGATACAACTAAGACATGTGGTGAGTTTTTAAGGCATTTCACAGTTTGGAGGTGAACAAATCAGGACTTCCAAATATTTCACTTACCAATTTGAGCAATGTAAAATCATAAGCTGGAAAATCATATATTATCTCAGCATAAACAAATTATTAAAAAATAAATATAACCACATTTAATAACTGTGCCCATAATTGTGCTCTATTAATACAAACAGGATATCTGATTTCATGAATTCATCATTAAAAAATACTGAAAAAGGATATTTTTGCTGGGATGCCACCCTACTGCACCCAAAAAAACTTATCTGTTTTAGTGAATCATATTCAATTGTCCTAATAACAAAAACTGATTTTTGTGAGTGTTTTTTCACAGTGTTGTTGCACGTGTGCGCATGGGATGATGCTCTTTGGCAAATGGTGTGGTACCTTTACATTGTGTATTTTTGGAGTTCAGTATGTCATTTTACTAATTAATTTGATCGATTGTATAATGAAAGTGGATAAAATGTACTGCTTGCAAATTCTGATTGCTTTGATGAAGGATGTGTGCTCAGAATTTGGGCAGCAACAAGGGAAAAATTAAAATCGGTGATTTTGGAGAGGGCAGCAGTGGGTGTCTGTATTCTCGCATCTTACTTTATGGATTTTTAATTTAAAACACAAGGCAAGACATCCCTTTTGTTTCACTCAAGGATTGGAAATGAGATTGGATCCATATTCTATTTTGACCAGTCTCTGGTTTGATTGAGTGTTGTCATTGCTGTACTTTCCAATTTCGTGGACAATAATTTCTTATCCATTAACCTTGATAAAAAACAAGCTTTATGGTTTCACTATCCACAATACAAAAGAGTTGGTATTTGAGAGTATCTGTGTTGTACGTGGAAAAATCTACAAATATCCAGGGATGATATTTGACAACTAATTGTCATGTAGGATTAAAAGTATTCATAATGCCATTATACATTTTTATTTGCTATTTTTAGCCATTAGTAACACCTATAGGGAAAAGGTAATATCATAATGTTTTCATATATAATTTAACAGTTTCCACTGATATTATTGAATCACATATGTGGACATTTTTTCTTAAATCCACAGATTAACACCGGTTGAAATTATGCAATTCAAATTAGAATTGTGATGTTGGTAGACCAGAGGTCATATTATGGTGTAGGCGCATTTTCACTGTTTGTACCTGGCGCACCTTTAAAATGGTGCACCCGACGCAAACAATGAAGATGCGCCCTATTACCATGAATGCACTGCCACCAGGGCAGCCATGAACACGGGATGCCCCTGGGGCAGTGCATTCACATGAAATACGGAGCTGCTGCTTTAAAGCGACTTGGTGTTTTACAGTGCAGGCTGCAACCTGCCTGCCCTTTCAAAGGTGATCTTAGATTCCCTTGCAGGCAGGTGCAGTCAGTGACTGCACCCGCCTGCAAAGGGATGTCTGGGGGCTCCATAGGACCCCCCTTTACCACCTGCAGAGGGCTGCCCTCAGGAGGCGCACTGGCAGTGTGCTACCTTTTAAATGGTGCACTATCAGTGCACCTTCTGAGGGCTTCTTTGCATCAGCACCTGCATTGGTAATACGGCACGGGTGGAGAGGCAAAGGGATTCCCTCTTTGCATGGGGCACGCCCTCATGCAAATGAGGGAGTGCCCCCTTGAAGATAGCGCGGGCGCTTTATGTGCGCTAGCACTATCAGTATTACAGAGGGTGCCGCACAAGTGTCTGCGGCCCCTTCTGTAACACCAAAGTGCCCCTGGGGCATGCAAAGTGGGCACAAACACCCGTTGTGCCCCCAGGGCTCTTTATGTAATACGGGCCAGAGCTTAGATAATTTTATTTGTGTGGGTATTAAATGCTGCAAAAAGGAAATGTGACTGTTAGACTTGGCCCTTTCTGCAGGGTCATCCACAAGCTTTTTGCCTTCACCCTCCTGTTTTCTGAACCCGTTTTTGCTGGCGTCTAGGACTCTGTGCCCTTTACCACTGCTAACCAGGGGTGCTCCTCCGTTAAGGTGGAGGAACATCGCCCAACTAAATAATTGCCCCCAGAAATGGTCAAATAAAATGGTTCTTTTATTACCATTTATTTTTAAAAATCCCGTCCCGAGCCCAGCGGCAGGACGGTGGGGGGGGGGGCAGGTCTTTCTGATTTCTGCTGCTGCCAGTCAGGCAGCAGCAGAAAGCAGTGATAGGCAGGGCAATTAGGTTTAAAGTGTGCATGTCTTTTTGGCAGGCTGTTTTGCAATGACTAGCCAGACATGCACATGTTAAACTTCTCTAACCAATCTGTCTAAGACAGTTGGGTTAGAGACAGCATAGGGCTCGAGTGTCCTCGGGAGCGGTGAGAGAGGCCACTCCCTCCAATCCTGGCGCTGCTCTCATGCAGCATAAGAGCAGCACCAGGATTGGTTACTGCAGACTCCTAGAGCCTGCCTGCCTGGAGAAGATCTGAGCGAGGAGGAGGACTATTATTTTTACTTGTTTTTTACTATTATTTTTGTCCCCCTGTCTCCCCGCCCTCCTTACATGCCAGTAGCCACTGCTGCTAACTATTGCTAAAGTGCTTGTGCTACTTGTGGGCCTGATTGTGCCACCCACTTAAGTAACCCTTTAAACATGTTTCAGGTCTGCCATTGCAGCCTGTGTGCACAGTTCTAAACTGCCATTAAACCTGGCAAAAGAAACCTTTTGCCAGGCCCAAACTTTACTTTTTAATACATATGTCACCCCTAAGGTAGGCCCCGGACAGCCAAGAGGGCAGTGTGCGGTGTATTTATAAAGGTGGTTATATTCTTTAAAGTGTTATATGTCCCAAGGCCTATCTCTCTCATAGGATAGCACTGGACGTATCTTATTACATTTAATAAGCTGTAACTTCCAAATGGGAACAGGTAACTAGTTCCTGTTTGCTACACAAATGGGGTGAATTTAGCCCTAGTTGAACACTGGTGCTCACATTAGACGTAATAATCAGTTTTAACACATCAAACTTTATGCAGTGCTCAAGGGGAGGGAATCACCCAAACCACTCCAAAACCAAGACCCTCAGGTCCTTACAACATATATTCAATCCTTAGCACATGCTTAATTAAATAATCAGTTCATCAGTAATGATAACACAGAGAAATTCTTTCTGGTCTTTGTCTTTAAGTCTCTGTGCCCAGCCAACATTTGTTTCATCATTAGGGAAATACCCTGTGACTTCTTCAGGGCTATAAGAATGTGATAAGACCATTTTCAATTTTCATCACACGTACAATGCATTATACAATGAATTCAGAATGTGGTGAAAAACAGAACACCACTGTGAAGTACCACTCCAAGCTCAATACCAA
The DNA here is from genome assembly GCA_963921515.1 of Calotriton arnoldi. Classification (NCBI taxonomy): domain Eukaryota; kingdom Metazoa; phylum Chordata; class Amphibia; order Caudata; family Salamandridae; genus Calotriton; species Calotriton arnoldi. Next base: position 1,030,204 of record CAWUFW010002315.1, on the reverse strand, counting down.
CATGAATGAAACTTTCAAAAGTGGAAACCCATGCACAATTTAATCTGTTATGTATATACAATTCTTTATATTGCATGACCATTCAAAACCATCTAGACCCTCTCCGTCAGTGTGTCTGAGAACGTGGTGCCCATTCTCTCTTGAGTGCCAAGTATATAAAGTTGTATTCTATGTAAGGTGAGCTAGAAACCACCATGGGACATGCCCTTTCAAACCCCATTCAGATTATGAATGAGCCTACCTGTCTGGCTTATACATTTCACCTTCTTGTTACACCTGTAACTGAGAACAATTAAAAACAAACCAACTATTTAGGTCCACTCATAACATTTCCTCTACAAAAATCTGCCCCCACAAATCCAAACCCTACTATTAGGTCCATCTCATTACCTCTCCACCGGTTCTACTTCCGTCCCGGCTGTGTAAACAAGTATCCTCTATCATGTGCCGTTTTACACAAATAAAGTATTAGGGACCCGGATTTAAAAGAGGCCACAGAATAAAATTATGTCATTCTGAAGGAGGTACTTCAAAAACATCAGGATGACATCAAACAGAGGAAAGCACGCAAACTCAGGAGGGATGAGATTGATTATAAGAAGGGTAGGATTTTTACATTTGCAAAGAAATACGACCAATTATTGCAACTGAACAGTGGTACAAATAGAAATATCACACATGGTATCCCTTCAAGCTCCACGTCATTGAGTGCTCCACCCACTAGTGATAGTGAGATTGAGGCAGGTGCATCAGCAAGCAATATGACTGAGAACTCTTTTTTAAGGGACGTTCAAAGGATGAAGAGGGGCAACAGCGACCAACCCAGACATGCAGGCATTTACAAAAAGCCTGTAGGGGCAAGAGAGGAGGAAACAGAAGAAGACAGGAGAGGGATGAAGCTCAGATCCTGAGACAAAAGAAACTGAGGGACACTAAGGATATGGAGGTTGAGGTCATAAATTTCTCGAATAAGGAACTCACCCCAGATATGATCACACTGTTAGAAAAAGGATTGGGTTTTTGTCCAAGTGAGGAGGGTGATAAGTGTAAAGTGAAAGTTGACCTATTCAAATTTATAAGAGGACTTAAATTGAAAGATTCTTCAGTAATAACCACTCGCCTAATGAAAAAATAGTGAACAATCCATTCAATCTTGTTTCTGATGTACTAACTATACAAGATGTACGTGACACTGAATTATTACTCTCCATTACGGACTTAGAACAAGCTCCGAGCAATATGGCTAGACTTTTGGAGGACTTAAATATTGACTCAGATAACAATATCAAGTGGCTTGAAAAGTAAATCAAGATGGACTCCGGTCCTACCGGGTGGTAACACGATAGATACCTTTCATAAATTGATCTTAGATGAGCTGTATAAGTACAGCCATAAACAGATGATACATAAGCGTAGATTGAAGGACAATTTAAATAAAGGGGAGAGTATAGCACTACAACAACTAGAACGAGACAAAAATATCATGATTAGGGAAGCAGACAAGGGGGGCAACATCGTGATTATGAATAAGAATGACTACGAACATGTGGCAATGACACAATTGAATGACTCAACCTGCTATGAGAGACTTAAGTTGAATCCGATTTGGGCACTTACTATTAAAATCAATACCAATTTAAAGGAATGGCATGACAAGGGTCTTCTAGATGAGGACAAATACATGTATCTGAAAATCTTTAGACCTATATTTCCATGTCTATACACTTTACCCAAAGTACACAAGCACTTACCCTTTCCACCAGGTATACCTATTGTGTCGAGCAATGGGGGCCCGACAGAAAGACTATCCCAGTATGTGGATTTATTCCTACAACCAATAGTTTGGAACCTCCCCTCATACATCAAAGATACCAAGCATATCTTGAGTCTTCTTGCGGACATGACTTGGGAAGAGGAAATGATCTTAGCTACATTGGACGTGGTGTAGCTCTATATGAGCATCAAGTCTAATTTAGGACTGCTAGCGATGAAACGATATCTTAATAGGAGACCAGCTACCCAATGGCAACACACGGAAATGCTATTAACCATGATTGATCTGATTCTGATTAATGATGTCTTTCTTTTTTGAGAAACAGTGGTATAGACAAATACAGGGAGTAACCATGGGTTCCATATTTTCACCATCCTACGCCAACCTTTTCATGGGCTGGTTAGAGGATGAGTGGATCTGGAGCAACTCGATTATAAATTGGGGTCGCTTCATAGACGACTGTTTGATGATTTGGTCTGGAACTATGGAAAAGCTCATACAGTTCTGTGATTTTTTTAACACAAACACTATGGACATTAAACTCACTTACCAATACAGTAGAACCAACATAATATTTTTGGATGTGGAATTATTTGTGAAGGGAAATCAAATAAAAAGCATACTCCATCGCAAACCAACAGCATGTAATTCAGTATTACATGCAAATAGTGCACATCCAACACATCAGATTCAGGCAATTCCCTATGGTGAATTCACCAGAGCAAGAAGAAACTGCAGTGAGGACAGTGATTTTAAAACATGCATAGAAAACATGAAGGCACATTTTGCTGCGAGGGGCTACGATAAACAGATCATTGGCAAGGCTGAACGCAGGCTCCTTAAGATCAAGAGACGTGACACCCTAAGAGAGAAACCACCGATGAAGAAAGAGGAAAAAGAAATGAGACTAGTGACTAACTTTAACAATTTGCCCACAATAATAATGAAGAGTATGAATAAACACTGGGGTATTCTAAGGGTGGATAAAGCACTAGAGGCATGCACTAGAAGCAAACCAGGAAATTCATATAGAAGAGGAAGGACCTTGAAATCAATATTGAGTCCTAGTGTCCCCCATGACAGAAACACAGGACATTGGCTTACACAACACACCTTGGGGTTTCACAAATGTGGATCCTGTGGGGCATGTAGATGGGCAATTGATAGGAAGAAAGATTTCAAAGGACTAGATGGCAAAACTTATATGATAAGACACAATATAAATTGTAATTCCAGAAATGTCATCTACATAATTGAATGCAAATGTGCACGCATTTATGTGGCCAGCACCATCCGGGCTCTGAAGGAGAGAATTGGGGAACACCTAAGAGCCCTTAAACAACAGGATGTAAGATATCCAATGGCAATCCATGCTATGGATTGTGAGGCACAGGGTCACCATAAACAATTTGTTTTCTATGGTATTGACTTAATGACACAGAACCCCAGAGTGGGGAACAGGGAACTAAATTTGAGGCAAAAAGAAGAATTATGGATAATGTGTCTTAAGGCAGTGGAACAAGGTCTTAACACAGACCAGGAACTACAGTATTTTTTAGGGAACTAGGGGACATTTGTTTGATTATGGTTATTGGCATGAGACTGTGAATGAATTTGATGAAAATGTCACCTGCATTGTTTTTGTCAGCTAATTTTCTGAGAGCCGCGCCATATCTGTGGATATACTTCATAAAAAATCTTGCTCGAATTTGTACTAATTCATGTGAATAATAATATAATGTGTTTTCATCATGTAATACACTGGTGTTAATGGGAGCGGAAAGGTGAGACAAACAAGTACATAATGATAGCTGATGCATATTTTCATTAAGCCCTGACGGGTAACTACGCTCCGCCAGCGTAGTTTGCGTAGTTTTGCCTACTCCACGTTCCGTTACGAACGCGGAGTTCAGGCAAAACTACGACTCTGTGGCAGAGCGTAGTTAGCCAGCCCCTCCACCCTCCAAAGTAAATAAAAGTAATTAAAAAGGCACTTACCTGCCGTGGCTGCCTCCTCCTTTTCATAGCCTCTCTCCTGCCTCCTCCTTGCCGTCTTTCTTCAGGGATAACCCTAACGTTGTACGTCTTGCAAATGCGCATGAGCAAGGCGTACAACAGAGGGGTTATCAGTGAAGAAGGACGGCGAGGAGGAGGCAGGAGAGCGGCCATGGCGAGGAGGAGGAGGCAGTCACGGGGCAGGTAAGTGCCTTTTTAATTACTTTTAATTACTTTGGGAGGGCACGGAGCGGAGCGAAGTTCCACGGAGTTGTTTTCCAACTCCGTGGAACTTCACGTAGAGGCACAATGCCTGCTCCACCCAGGGTTAATTTTCATATTGATTTTCTAAGACTCGAAATGTAACGAAAGGCATATTGATGTTGTGAATTCAATACAAAACACTCATGATAGTATACCAAGCGGGAATCCAGCAGATGACATGGAAGGAGGTAGAGACAGGGTTCTCATAACATTTCATTGATATATACATAGATATGGGGTACATGATTGGAATACGTAGGAGAGGTTCATGGAAACCCCCACATTGGAGGCTCTTTTTTATATGCAGAACTAATAACACAACACACGAGGATTAACACGGTCTAGTGGTTGGAATATAATATGCCTCATATAGACTGGATCAGGCCAAGAGCTCCACTTCCGGGTCGACACTCACGGCAACACGACCGCGGGGAGCCTTAATGTTAGCATACTCACAGATAGGCATGTGAAAAATCTGAAACGGGGCTTGGGATAAAAGATCAAGGTTAGCGGGGTTCAAATATGGTATATTTGTGGTGCAATTATTTGCAGGAGAAGAATTTGGACACATGTAATATCAGAAAATTATAGAAATAATCTTTTCGAAGTTGTATGGATCGTCACCCTTATTACGGGTAAGATGAGATTAATACTGCTTCAGTACGCGGATGTTAATACCTGTTTAAGCTTACGGCTGAACACGGAGAGTGATATATTATATATTATTTGAGGGAGAATACTTTACTTGTGTGAAATGGCACGTGATGGAGGATACTTGTTTACACAGCCGGGACGGAAGTAGTACCAGCGGAGAGGTAATAAGATGGACTTAACAGTAGGGTTTGGATTTGTGGGGGCAGATTTTTGTAGAGGAAATTTTATGAGTGGACCTAAATAGTTGGTTTGTTTTGAATTGTTTTCAATTACAGGTGTAACAAGAAGGTGAAATTTATAAGCCAGACAGGTAGGCTCATTCGTAATTCGAATGGGGTTTGAAAGGGCATGTCCTGTGGTGGTTTCTAGCACACCTTACATAGAATACAACTTTATATACTTGGCACTCAAGAGAGAATGGGCACCTTGTTCTCAGGCACACAGACGGAGAAAGTCTAGACGGTTTTAAATGGTTATGCAATATAAAGAATTGTATATACATAACAGATTACATTGTACATGGGTTTCCACTTTTGAAAGTTTCATTCATGTTGGTATTGAACTTGGAGTGGTACTTCACAGTGGTGTTCTGTTTTTCACCACATTCTGAATTCATTGTATAATACATTGTACGTGTGCTGAAAATTGAAAATGGTCTTATTACATTCTTATAGCACTGAAAAAGTCAAGGGATATTCCCCTAACGATGAAACACATGTTCGCTGGGCACAGGAAATTAAAGACAAAGACCAGAAAGAATTTCTCCTTGTTTTCATTACTGATGAAATGATTATTTACTTAAGCATGTGCTAAGGATTGATCTAACTAGTTCATGTTTGGTGTCTTTGGAAGTGTAATGAAAATTCCTCTCTTATGGTAAACTCAGATTTCAAATTACAATTTTGAAAATGGCACTTTTAGAAAGTTGGCAGTCTCCTACCTTATATATAATCAAAAGAGGGACGAAAGCTATATTTTTGAAGAAGTCTTCAACCAAACGCCCCTTAGAGTTATGTTACTAATCACTTCAACTGGAGTAGTTCCCCTCTAAGGAAAAATTAGACCCTAAATCTGGTGGAATCACAGGGCCAACCGGAGGGATCACAGGGTATCTGAGTGGTCAGATCTTAATACCCTCACACACCTGGCAGGTGACCCAGAGAATCCATATTAATAGCAACACCAGGAATTGCGTCTACCTGATTGAGTGTCCTTGCAAACTCCGATACATTGGCATGATCACTAGACAGGTGAAAACACACACAACTGAACACCGCAGCAACAATTGCTGCAGAAAAGGCTCCACCAGAATGAGTTCCCACTTTGTTGAAAAAAGTCACACCCCTGATAACGTAAGGTGGACTATATTGGAAGCTAATAACCAATGGAACAAGTGGACACTGTTTGAAAAGGAGCAACATTGGATTTTCCATCTATCTACTAATCTGAACGATGAAATCCCATGGCATGACCTTGATCAGTAAGACACTCTCTCCCCCTTTCTTTGACTTTCTTTTTGAGACAGTGCTCTACTTAGGTTCAACATACTTAAGTAGATTAAAAAGCTTCCCTCTATGTCCTACTTTATTGTTCGTGTACAATAAAGGGAGTCACTGTTCCTTGTAAAAGGAAGTCAAAGAATGAAGTTTTGTCCTGTGCTACTCTATGTGTGGGGATAGTGTGTCCTCATCATGATGCCCTCACACACCCCGAAGGATGTCATGCTTCATCATAGGGCTTGTTGCTCCTCGTCGGGCCGGCGCTGCAATGTCCTACGGGTCCCCCGAAGGGTCTCTTTATCGGAGATCTTTTGATGAAGAAGCCGTATGGGTGCGTGCGTGCGTGTGAGTGGTAGTGCGATCTCAAGTAGTGTTTTTCTAAAAAATGACTGGAGGGGGAGTGAATACTATTTATTAAGGTGATCCCTCTGTCATTGTTAAAAGGTGTGTGGTGCTGCTCTGGGGATATTATGTCCCTCTGTAGCTAGATATACGTCTTTAATGGGCGTATAAGGTGGCCCTATGATGAAGCATGACATCATTTGGGGTGTGTGAGGGCATCATGATGAGGACACACTATCCCCACACATAGAGTAGCACAGGACAAAACTTCATTCTTTGACTTCCTTTTACAAGGAATAGTGACTCCCTTTATTGTACTAGTTATAAATCGGGAGCAAGGGTCACTGGACCTAACAATGAGCTCCTACCGTCCCCCCTCTCTATAAATAGGACTACTTTATTGTTCTCCAATAGGACATCTGAATTGATACACTGTTCAACTATCATCCTCAGATGGAACACTAATACACTTATTTACAGACCACTTTTAGATGGCCACCACTGTTCACGACCGCATTTTAGCCTCTATTTTTCCTGTATGGGTAGTCCTTATTGATGATTAGTGCAGCCAATTCAGTACTCTAAACACACACTTACTGAATCACACCCAGACCTATGAAGGAGCCAAACTTTATTCATGGCTCCGTGAATGAACAAAGAATATACCTCTAAGATGGCACATTCATAGAAGCACATTTATACATGTATATATTCTTTCTAGCTTTGGGACATTGAATTGATTTCACCATGTGATTCCTCCTTCACAGAGACTGCCTACACAATTAGGCAGTATTCCATTCATCACTGTCACTAATATCTGATGTATGTTGCATGAGCTGTGGCATTTGAAAGATGTGTATTCTGTGATGCTTTTACCTTTCAACATGATACTTAATTTAAGACTGTGCTCCAATATTGAGAGTGTGCGACAATTCAATGATCGTGATTTTAATGGTTCATGATCAATGGAACTATGGAGGAAGGTTCCTCCTCAAGGAATATATTTTTCATTTGTTTTGTTGTATTTATTTTTTCTCTTAGTTGGAATCTACCCCACTGCATCAATTCAGGTGCAGTATTTTACGCTCTAGGGGGCCACCATGATTTTTAGGGTGACCTACTAATTCATATAGGGTAGATTAATTATTTCTGGTCCTGATGAAATGCCGATTGATCCTACTGGCAACATAGGCATGAAACATGTCGGCCCCAACTTATTTCTCACATTTGTAGCTATCAGGGTAAATTGTGACCACTATTGTGGCAATATTTTTATTTAGTCAAGGGACCATTACTCAACAAACATACACTCTGTTCCCCTAAGCTATTTTACACTAACCCCTATCACCACCCTATTCATTAAAACAAGCCCTTACATGCTCTCATCTAACGCATCTACGGATCAAAAAACCCTTGTTAAACTTTACTCATATTAAACTTGCTGCTGTTCATAGTAATCATTCTTGCTGAAATCTAAACTTCTGCAGACTTTCATTGCCATGAAACTTCAATACTGCTTGCAGAGTGCACTAATGGACTCATTATTACTCACAGATCCTCTGTAGTTAAGTGTTACAGTAAATTCCAAGTAATTCTTCATGAGCCTGGAATAGAATTTCATCAGAACCAATTTCAGATAAAGTAAAAGTCACATTAAATGTTAAATTAAATGCACATGGGTTTGAATCACTAAAGAAAGCAAGAGTTATTTTATTATGCTTAGAGTAGAAACCTAAGTTTAAGGCGACACTTTTCCCTCACACTATTTCAAGATTGCTTATGGGAAATAACTGCTGCCCTTTTTAATGATTGTATCCCTTTCTTTCATTCTAAAGGTTAGCATGGATTTAAATAAATTAATACATATGGCAAATTTTCTGCAGTCATATAAAGTAATGGAGTGGAAGATGGTGTTTGTTAGGGGACATTACCTAATATGAACATACAAAGACTCGCCTCTGTTACCTCATTTCCCTTGTGGGGAACTGTGAAAGGAAAATCATGAAGCATGCACATTTGCTCCTCAAATATTCACCTTAATTTCCAAGGGTGTTTAGATGATAATCACAATGAATCACCTATGTGAATTCTAAACAGCGTTATATTTTCATCAATAACTTATATAGCTTTATGTTAAGGTAAAATGCAGCATCCATTTTCACAATGAAAGTGCAGTTTGTCAAAACAGATTTGATTTAGGCCACACAAACCACATCCAAATTAAGTACTTTACAATGATCATCTTGAAAAATGACACACGGGAGGGAAGAAAAGTGTGAAAAAACAAAAGACGCAACGATTACCAAAGAGCAAGTTGCGATTATTTTAAAACAAATATTAGATCATTTAATTAATTAAGGATTATATCACATAATCATCCTTGAAGTTTGAAGTTGCTACCCTTCAGGAGACAAAATTATATATTTTTCCTTTTAGGAAACGCATTGCTGAATTAGGTGTTCAGTGTCAAGTCACTTCTCACTATTTCTTTATATTTTGATTTGCACTTTATTTGCAACCTGGTTACCATTGATTCAGACTGGGATGTGTTCCTTATCTCATAACATTTGAAAGGCTCACTCATTCTTTCTTTATTTTTGTGATCTCTATGTTATTGGCTACTTATCTTATAAAATAAACTTTCTTTAAGTAACTGTGATATATATTTTAATTCTTCTGTTTAGGCTAAGGTATTTTAAGGATTGAGACATGAAGAAGAAACCAAGAGATAAGGTTAATAGCTATTTACTCTCTTGTTCTTCATTTATTAAAAGAAATGGCAACTTACATGACTGGTATGAGGTCTGTATTTCTATGCCCTCATTTTGTTTATTTGTTGTTACAATCAACAAACTACACTTTCACTAGAATACGTTTGCTGTGCAGACCAATGTACTAAAGATTAGCCAATATTACCCTTAGTGAAACCAATTTCAATATTCATATTCTTCGGTTATACAGTGTCAATACGTTTCCTCCGTAGTCAGATTACCTACTGCTAGTATGTATATTCAGGTAGGCTCAACTGTCCTGGTAAAAACTTAAGCTGATTCTATTGTTAGGAGGTGCTCAGAAAAAAAGATACAACCTAAGGATCAATGAATTATGAATAATACACAAACAAAGGGAAAATTCATCAAATCATAGCTAAGTTAATAACTGAAGGCTTTCTGTGATAGCAGAAGAAGCAATATCGTTCAAAACAGACAATTATTAAGGAACTGGTGTCCTCTTCGAGAGACTGTGTTCCAATGATAAGGAGACCGATTAGAAGAAATATAATTTTTCTCAAAAGTGCAGACTTTTGAGGCACTTTAACGTTTCATTGACATGCTGGACTAAACCCAGTTCCCGCACCCTAATGACATTCACTCTCACGGTGCACGCCAATCCTTTGTAGGAATGTAGATGCCTGTTTTTTCTTTCATGTAGAGAGACCAATTTGAACCTTCTCATTCTGATCCAGTGTGATCGGCTGGTACACTTTTCAGCGTTACACCTGTTTGTTTGTTTTTTTAGAGTTTTATATAGCGCGAACTAGACCCGAAGATATCGGGTATCAGAGCGCTTTACATAGCACCAGTTTCGTTACACAAGGACACATTCATTTTTTTGTTAGGCACGGGGAGATTAAGTGATTTGTCCAGAATCACAGGATGTTGAGCGTCGTTGCCAAGACTCGAACCCGGTTCCCCAGCTTCGACGTCGACCGCTCTAGCCGTAAGGCTACATCCTCTCCCCTGTTCATCATTTAATTTTTTTTTAAGGTGATCCCTTTAAGTGACTCTGTATAACCAGTTGGCACACTTGCTCCATCTACCATAGTGTCCGGGTGCTTGGAATCTTACTTTTATAGTCCTGATGGTGACGCTGGATGTATGGTCAAAATGCTGTAACCAATTGTTGTTTCCTAGTGAAAACATTCCTATGGGTGGAGGGCATATCGATATTGCTTTTTTCTAATAATGACTGTTGGAAATGGCGATGTTTAGCATGCTATTCCCCCAGACTTTTGCCTCCAATTGACCTATTCCTAATTGGCACTTTGTTAATTTAGTTTTAAGTCACTAGTATATGGTACAACGTGTACCCAGAGACTGTATATTAAATGCTAGTATTGGCTGCAGCACACATTGTGCCACCCACTAAAGCACTGTGAACCATTTCTCCAGGCCTGCCATTGCAGCTTGGTTGTGCAGATGTAAACTTGTTATATCCTGCTTAGGTATTAATGCTTCTCCTATGTTACCTGGCTCCTAGCTGCTCAGCCAGTGTCAGTGTTCTGAGTGGAATACTGGTGTGATGGAAATGATTGGAATGTTTGAGTGCCTGTGTGGGGAAGTGTGACAGATGGGCTGAGCAGCAGGCAGGCTGTTCCTGGTGGGGCTGCTTTACATGGATACAAACCTGTAACTTATACTTAATAAAGAATCTACAAAGATACTCCTCGTCTACCTGTCATACATCACAACATAATTTTGTCGACGATCTGGAGACAGACTCATCCGTACAACTGGTCTTAAGGAAGATCAAGAGAAAAGGAAAAGAAGATTGTGCTAGTGAAGAAATTTACAGAGGCTACGGAAGCTGACATTCGAAAGTGCACTAAACTGGAACTAAAAGAGTCTGACCCTGAGAAATATAGAAAAACCTACAGGAAGCAAAAGTTTAAAAGAAATTTATAGAAACTAAAGAGAGATGGCCCTGGCAGCCTTTCAGCCCCACCAGTGTCCTTTACATCGGCAGCCCTAGCCAGGGCATACTTCTCTTAATTACATCCTTGAGTGTTCTTATGTTTGAAGACAACCTCCAGTACATTGAGTTGTTCCAGCAAGCTGGATCTCCCAAGGCTGACCAAGAAAGCATTGTCTGCAATGAGTTGGATCAGCATTTGACTAGTGTTGTGTGTAATTGAACGGTCTAAATACGAGGCATGACTAATTGTTACCGATCTATGTAGAATACAACAGCAGCTTTAATCGGACTTTCTATCTTGAAGTCAGGTGCATGGTCTCTGTGCTGTTTAACATGCTCAACACTTGAGGAAGCTAGCAATTGTATTTACGTTTATTACAATGCATGTAAACCGGCTGCGGGACCAGAAACATTCAAGTTAGGTATGTCACCAATGTAGTTTGATTCAGTGTGTCACTATGCTGAGGCAATGCCAAATTTGTGTTCTTTGGGGAGTTGGCCCTGTTTACTGTTATGAAGGTGCAGCGTTTAAATGGGCCGCAAGACATTTGTTTTACTGGTTCGCGCACCTCTTACCGTTACTACGTGGTTGCGTGAAGTGGCTGCGGGGAGATCTGCTGTGTCGTCATCCAGGAATCCAAGCTGTCCAAAGACGTTTTGGAGCACATAAGCTCCTTGAGCTACCCGGCGCGCGTCACCTCTTCATGCCGCCATCTTTTGTGTTTAAGTACAGGCAAGTCCGCGGTTGCGCTTCAGGCTGCTTGTCCAAGAAATCGGTTTCTCTAGGCTGTGGACATACTACCAGCAAGCTTTTCTGCCACAGCTAGTGGGTGTTGCGATCCGGAGGAAATGAAGACAGGAGCTAGCGTGGCAGATGTTCCTATCGGGATTGCTCTACATCATATTGGTAACGGTAATGTTGCTGTGGCTTACCATCAGTAGAATTTCGGAAAAGGCATGGAGGATGTATGTACTGAAGTGAGCTGCAACAACATAGAGGTGTTTTGTACATTAAGTGTTTTGATTCTATGTTCACCTCTCTCAAGGCTTAAAGTTCCCAGCTAGTCGTGTGAGATGTCACTCACAGTAGTTCTCGAGCTGTCTCGAATGGATACTGCCCAGTTTTTGCATTACATTTTTGTTGAACCTTGTGTTTGATGAGTGATGTTCTAATTACTGCTATGATGTGTGATGCCATCATTCTAGGTTAAAGTGACGTTTTTAGTGTTAAGTTCCTGCAGATCCAGTCGTCCTTACTGTGGTTCAAGCTTTGCACTCTGTGTGTATTATTTGCTGTATTGTATTATTTACATTTATGGGGTCCCTGCTGGGTTGTCATCCTACTTCTGGTTTGAGAAATTCCTTACTGAAGCGTGCAGTCCTGAGTGTTGCCACTTGTTGTTATGATGGTGAGTGGTAGGGATACCTTTTCTCTTTTTACACTACATTGGTTACACTACATTGGAAAGTTGACAGCTTACATTGCGTGCACGCTAATTCTCTACGTTGAACATTACATATCCCTTACACGTGGGATTGCATTATGGGCTTTATTTGCCCATTTTCTTGTGTTGCTTGTGTACACTTACACTAGTGACGTCGCAATGTTTTAGTGTGTGGTTGACACCCATTTCTTAGTTTTATGTTACACACCCTTACGTTGAGGGACGTTGTATGGGTAGAATTTGCCTGTTTTTGCATTGCATGTTACACTTCCTTACATGAGGGACGGGACTGGATTTCAGTCCCATTTCGACGTAGTACATGACAAACCCTTACCTGAGAGATGTCAATATGGGTTAAAGTCCCATTTCTATTATTTTCTGACCTTTACATGAAGGGTGGCTAAATGGGTGTCATTCCCATTTACGCAGTTTACAGTAAAAACCCTTACAGGAGGGATGTCTTTATGTGTTACAGTCCCATTTCTGAAAGTTTTTGACCCCTACATCAGGGGTGTCAAGATGGGTTTTAGTCCCTTTTTCACAGTTTTGTTTTCTAGTTCTTACATGAGGGATCTTTACATGGGGTGCAGTTCACCCATGTCTATTTTTTTCTCTCGTTTCCCTGACTTTAGGGACAGAGTTCTGGGGGGGGTCACCCGTGATTACTAGTTACATTTCTTTGCCCTGTTTTGTGATGTGTGGTCGGGTTTCACACCCATGCCTGCTGTGTTTTCATGTGTCTAGGTGTGTATCAGTTCCTCATTTAGTTTTTTTAGTATTCCCTAGTCAGCGGGCTAGTTACGTGTGACGTTTTAGATAACATTGTTTCTTCATTTTAATATGTTTCTATAATGGGGGAGGAAGGGTGATATTTCTTCATCCTCTATGCTTTCTTAAGTGTTCAGTTCTTCATGAGATGTTGTATTTTACCTTACATCCCTGGGTTCTTAACTATTTTCTTCATGTGTACATTTGTTTGTATAGTTGTTCCCACTTAGTATTTTTATTTTAGTTTCTGTTTAAAAGGGGGAGGATATGTAATATCCTGCTTAGGTATTAATGCTTCTCCTATGTTACCTGGCTCCTAGCTGCACAACCAGTGTGAGTGTTCTGAGTGGAATGTTGGTGTGATGGAGATGATTGGAATGTTTGAGTGCCTGTGTGGTGAAGTGTGACAGTTGAAGATGGCCTGAGCAGTAGGCAGGCTGCTCCTGGTGGGGCTGCTTTCATGGATACCAACCTGTAACTTATACTTATAAAGAATCTACAGAAATACTCCTTGGCTACTTGTCATACATCACAACAAAACTGCCATTTCAACCTGGCAAAACCAACCTTTTGCCAGACCCAAACCTTCCATTTTGAAACTTATAATTCACCCCTAAGGTAGGCCCTAAATGCCCATAGGGCAGGGTGTGTGGTATTTAAAAAGTAGCTAACATGTCCTGGCAGTGAAAAACCTCCAATGTAATTTTTCACTGTGGCGGGGCAGGCCCTGCCATAGGTTGACACTGATTTTCACTGTTACAATTAATAAGTGCTAAGTTAATTTTAGGAGCAGCTTGATAAATTGTTCAAGGATGCCTTTTAATAGTAATTTAAAATGCAAATTAATGGTCAAGCTGGATTTTATATTATGATTTTGGAAATAGCACTGGCACAATAGAGACAAAGAGTCAGCCATCACATCTATCTGGGATGATCTAAAACTCACAGTGAACAAGAACGGAGGAGCTGCCCTATTGCTTCTGAATTTATCAGCTTTATTTGCACATGTTCACTACCACAAGCTACTGCAAAGGCTCCACAATCTTGGTATCTGTCAAAATGCTCTAAAATGCATGGCTTCTTGTCTCATAGGTAAACACCTACAACCTTTTTCATCACCTCCTCACACACAACACTGTGGTATTCCTCAGGGGTCCATCATATCCCCTCTATTATTCACTATCTATGTAGCCGCCTTACCAAATCTGATTACATTACCTGTTCTGTTACAGCTATGCAGATGACACCAACCTCATTTTAAACATGGAGAGTCCCAAGACCTCTGCAATTCACAACTTGATGACTGCCTCCCTGCCATAAACACATGAATGATGAATAACCATCTAAGGCTCCATACCACAAAGACAGAGAGTAAGATCTGCAGACAATGGCAAAAGTACCAGCCTACCACCATTTGGCCAATAGGATGTGATGCCACCCCAACACCATCAAGAGAAGTTAGAAATCTAGGAGTAACCATGGATTTAGACCTATCCTTGATACCACATGCTTACAACGTCACAAAGACTGCCTTCTACACAATGAAAATAATATGTTGCGTCTTCCCACACCTTGCATACCAACATAAACTTCAAGCTATCCTCACTCTCGCAATCACCAAGATCAACTATGCCAACAGCCTATACCTTGGCGCACCCGCATTCATCATATGCAAAATAAGACTCATCCAAAATGTTGCCGTAAGGCTTCTTCTCCGCTGTCACGCGAGAGAACACATGACTTCAGGCCAGGACTGCAATTGCTCCAGTGGCTGCCTCTTGCTGGAAAGGTAATGTTCAAGGCACTCCGCTTTTTAATGGAGCATCTAAAGGAAAGGACTGCTATACTTACAAGTTAAATTGAAGCGATACAAACCATTCAAGACACTGCGCTCCAGTGTTGCTCCACTTCTCATCATACCACATTACCATTAGAAATCTGTAGGAAGCAATGCTGTCTCAGTACAACAGCTCAGCTCTGGAACTCACTGCAAGCCAGCCACAGAAGCAACCAGGAGCATATACACTTTGAAAGACAGTTGAAAACATGGCTATAGCCTAGATAATTGCACCACCCACACCCCTGCAACAAAGCCCAGAAAACATTTGCACCCTCAATCTCAATCCTCAGCTTACAACCCACGAATTCAAAACAGATCAACCAGCAAACTGCTTTCGATATGCAGGTAAACAAAGAAGGGCGCACCTATGGTTCACTGTGGCATTATATAGTTATGTACTTGCATATATAACAGTTATGGTCCACAATAACACTAAGTCCATAATATGAGGCGATCAGGAGCAAATCTTAATTTATACCTCTTAATAAGACATCTGCTTGAAAGGTTCTCCATCGCCAGCACTGCACAGCCATGAAAACAAACATCACCAAATGAACAGACATGGATTAACTGAAGAGCTCTGCCACACATTGCTGGACAAGTAAGAGGACTTTAATATAGTCCACCACTGCTGGTCTCAAATAGATATACAATCTGAGGGTTTCTTTACATCTCACAAAGACACTCAGATATGGGATAACAGAAATGCTCACTCAGCAGATCTCTGCACTTCTCTCTCCCTCCAGCCATATCAGCTAGGGACCACAACTATACAAAAAATCTCAGACTGAACATCCCAGTGCAGTAACCAGCTAAGCACACTATAAAATAGGAAATACCATAAAGGGACCTGCAGAACAGATCAAAGCTACCATCATACTGAAAACCATAAAACTGCGTATCTGGCTCTCACACTTCATCATCCACTACACTGCTACACGCTGCATCCCATGACATGATAATTACATGTCAGTTGTCATCACGCCCACATGGAAACACTTTCTACAGAGGGTCAAAACGAAGACAAAATCCTTCCAACCACAAACCTACTGACACAGTATCACTATTTTTGATTTTCATTTAATGATATGCTAATATATAACACACATAATCATTCATTACACATATTCATGTATAATCTCTTATTCTGACTGACCATAATGTGTGACTTTTACATCAACGGTTAACCAGAGTTAGAGTATGGTCAGGTTAAAGTTAGCATTAGTTGTTGTAGACCTCATATTAAAAGACTCCTTGTAAGTAAAATGTATTTCTGCTTAAACTTTTTCTTATTTCAGATATAAGCTCAACATGTTTCCTCCTTAGACTGTAATGTCATTGTTAAGATTTTATATAAAGTTAGTTTCTTGCAACTTAATGATTTGGATAGTAGTTTTTTGCATGTGTGAATGAAAGGATTCAAAGAATAAATCTTCCCTTAGTCTGATATCTCTAAAGGCCGTGGGACTGATGCTGCTTCTTGCATTACTCATGTGAAATGGGCTCACACTGTTCTCACCGTGAATGTTTAATTTTGACTGGTTCCTGTTCTGTGGGAATCCATACAATGTATTTTTAGATGTAATTTCATGTTTAATTTTGTGTTACAGACCACAGTTAGTTAAACTTACTTCTGTCCTCCTTCAGAGGCGGATGTTCCTTTCCCTGCTCTTGAGACCCCATGCTCCTTTTAACCCTGCTCATTGAGATAGTTTCTCAAGCGACTGACTGAAACCTTCATTTGGTTCAGATATCAGATTTGCTGACACCCACTGCTTATTAAATCCCCAAATCTTTCCCAAACTGTAGCTTAGCATTCAGGTGTTTTTGTTCAAATGAACAGACTCTACAGAAATGTGCATATTCAATCTTTAAAGAACTTGACTTCGTATTAGACTTTGACTGCATATGCACATATGCTGTATACAGGTGATTATTGATTAATGACTAACTGATCGGATTTGAAAATTGGAACTTTACTAATGTGTTAATAAAGCTTTATGGTTTGCAACCTTACTCCTCTTTGTCATTACTGTGGGGTGAAATCTGCTTCACTATTATTGATACTCTAATGAATTGAGGATTTAAGCCCAGCTCAGCTAAACAGTACCAACTGGACCTGCCCAGGACCCTGCAGCGGGCCTCTGTTGGAGGGATTCCTAACCCCCAAGTGGTGACCCGTAGGTTCTGAGCCCTTAGCTGCTGTAAGAGCCTACTCCTCCTGCCCCCCAAACTGAAAGAGGTGGGTCTCTCCACCAGGGCAAACCTGGTCCCTTTTTCTAACCAGCGAGTCATGACAGTCAGCCTTGGTGCATTGTGCTTTTTAGCACTATTATTAATTTCAAACTTTAAAAATTCATATATTTGGTTCTAGTTACTGAAGTTTTGATCTTTTGGTGTCATTTTATTTATTAAAAAATATACTCTATTTTTCTAAATTGGTTTGGGAATTTCCTTGTGTTATGTTTTCGCTTTATTAATGTTTGAGTACTGCCTAAACACTTTACATATTGCCTCTTTGTTAAGCCTGACAGCTATGTGCCAAGTTATCAGAGACTTAAGCACAGGTTTATTTAGTGGCTTTAGTAGTTCACCCTGACATGGATTGTTAATATTATTTGAGGTAGGTTCCTACCCCACTCAAATACTACTCCAATTTCTTACAATGACTCTGTAAGGATGTAATATGATATGTTGAAAACAGCAACAACAATTAAGTTTTGGACTGGACTGAATATTCTCTGTTAAATAGACATTATGATGAATGAGAAAACCTGTCTGAATAACATTCCATTAACCAGCCAAAGTAGGTTGATCTGGAATGAATGAATGAATGAATGGTGGTACTCTGGGCTCAAACGTACACCAAAAAGGGATCTTGGTGTCAAGAAACTGAGAAAGATAGAAAATGACCAGAAGAGAGAAAAAGATCCAATCACTAAAACTAGGAAGCAACTGTTCTTAATAACTCAAGTATGAACCCTCAGAGTCATGGTCAATTTGCGCAATCCAAGAGCTAGCCTGACAGCTGTATTCTGGACCATTTGCACTCTGGATAAAAGATTTGCAGGCAAATCCATATAACAGGTGTTAGTGCAATCATACCTAACAAAATCAAACTTGATGCTTTCACTACCATGGCACAGGACTTGCACAGAATAATTCTGATCCTTTCTTCAGATGTTTTAGTTGATATACCATGCATATGCTATAGAATTGATCTGTGCTTCAAGAGATAGTCCTTTGCCAAATCTGAAACCTACATTTTTGACAACACTAATAGGAACAGGTGGGGTCTTGAAGCTCAGATGCCTTAGGCTGTCATTCCAAAAAAGTCAAGAAATCAATCTGAATTTCAGTTTTCATAGCGATTAATTTGGGCATATTTTTGCTCATCCAAGATTGAATTGCTGAAAGGCACAACTAGGTGAGGAAATTGCTATATCTCCTGCATAGAGTGGTCAAAATGGAAAATAAGCTGGGTGTTGTCAGCAATGTTCCCTGTAATTGTTTTCCTCTATGTGTGTCAATAAAGGTGCTACGTGTACTGCAGCTAACGCTGAGTGCACTGAAAACAAACAACAACTTGATATGCAAGCACATGTGGTGTTCAAGCTACCGAAATCAGTGGCTTAGTAAAGGTGTCAAGGGCCCTAATGCAAACCAGAAATAATGCCCCCCTCACCTCTGGGTTGGTATAAAAAAGACACCCATTACAGGGCGCAGTGGGTTCCATGAGTGCCACTGCATCTTCTGCCCTAATTGTTCTACCTATAATTCCTCTCTATTTGAAATCACCATGTCACTCTTATCACCTCCTTACACCTTTTCTTATTCTCATCGTACTACCACTCAATCTCTCTCGCTTGTCCTTATCTCCTTCCTACCTTTTTTTAGTTTTATTTTATCTTCTCTCCTTGCTCCTCCATACCCCATCCCTTTACTTGCTCTATTTGTGCTCTGCTCCACTACACTTCTTCCGCATCCTGTCTCTTCTTCAATCTACATCCTCCTTTTCTCTCTCCCACAGACTTCCTCCAAGCTCCCTGTTCTCTCTCATTCCAACCTTACTCTAGGAAATCTATATCTTGACTATGATTCTCTCTCACCCATCTCTTTCCTCTTCTTGTCTCCGATCTCCTTTTTTGTCATGTCATGGTTTACCTATCCCCTTTTGGTTGTTGTATCTTCTTTTTATCTTTCCCTCCCTTTTTTCTTCCCTTTTTATATTTAACTCCTTTTTCTTTTCCTCTCCATTTCTTGTTTAGTCACTTTTTCCTTTTTCCACCTCACTTCCATGCCTCATCCTCTCCATATATGCCTCCTTTACTCTCCACACTGAAATCTCGCCTCACACTCCCAAATCTTCTTTCCTCTCCATCTTTACATAATTTTTCTCTTTTCCTATCCAGTACCTTTTCTTTCTTTTCCATCCCCATACTTATCGTTTCTCCTTTTCTCTACTCTCCCATCTTTCTTTCCATTCTATCTTTACTATCTCCATATTCATTTTCTAATAATGCCTCTCCTCTTCCTTTATTCTCTCTACTTCATATCCCAATCTCACCTCTTCATTCTTACCTCACCTAATATCTCACCTCCACAGTTGAAATCCTCCTCACAACCTCTTTCTATCCACCTCTAGTTAATCTCACCCTTCTATTTTTCTTCATTTCTGCTGCCTTTTCGCCTCATCCATCAGCTTCCACCATGTCACCTTGTCTGCTTTTCTACCTAATGACAAAATCCTAGACGACCAGTTGAATGAATGTTTGGCCTCTCCTCCGCTGTATCCTCTGTTCAGAGTTTTACCAGTCCCTACCTGAGACCGGTTTCACCCTCTGCTTGAATGACTCTTCCCCAATCACCCCCCCCAGCGGAAAAGACAACACAGAGCTAAACCCATGGAGACAGTTAAAAAAAACTCTTAGCAAAATTAGGGAGAAACTGGTATTTGGTTACTTGTGTTCTGGTTCACGGAGAACCTGGCCTGGCAGTTTGGCTGGACTATTCATATTGGAACAGAGTCAAGACTGGTTTGCATAAGGCTGGGTCCAAACTGAGTTGGCAGGGAGGGTAAAAGAATGATGGTTTGGAATGCTACCTCGAGTGACTGCCAGTGGTTAGACTTATTGCAAGCAATCCTCTAAGTTCATTTTGCGTGTCTGATCTTAAATAAACTGCAGCCAGTGCAAAGAAGACCGGGCTATCTCTCATGTCTGGGCCATGGTGCCTTTGCACTGGCTGCAGAAAAAATAGCCATGTCCCTGACTAAAATCACATGTTACCATCACAGTACAGGGTGGCACGCACGATCTCCTCTGCTCCACTTGTCTAACCTCCTCTAGAATCCTCACAAGGTAATGGGGCAGGCAGCCTTGGCCAGACCAGGTGCCCCCCCTTGCCACCACTAGGCAGCCCAAATTCACACTTCACCACTTGTGATGGCTATAGAGTAGAAATTGTGATGTGGTTGTTTGTTCCTCTTGTATTTAACATAGTGTTTAATACTTTGGGCAATACTATGATGTATTCTGGTTTGCATTGTGATTCTGGGCAGCCCTTTGGACAGTATGGTTTATAAGGATGTTAGATGTAGTGTGGCCTATATGAGGAGTGTTGGGTGAGGCACATGAAGTTTAAGGTTATGATTCAAACATGCTTCTGTGAACATAGCTGCAGATAAGTATGATGTGCCGCAGAGAGAGAGAGTGAAAATTAACCTACTATTTTGATGCAAACACTAATGTGCAGTTAAGTGAATTGGCACAGCTACATTTTTAGTCACCCCTGAAATTTTAGGATATTGTAAAAAATTATTTTGTGCTCTGCATAAACCTTAACTAAATAATAGCTTGTCGAGGAAGTTTAGACCTTCTTTACAATCCTGAACAAGACCACAGAAATCCTCATGTTTAATTCCAGGCGTAATCCATTTTTCTCTTATGCTTCAGGGGCCTCTTCTCTTTGGCTTCTTCATTGCCTTCTGATTTTACACTGTACTGCAACATTTCCTGTGCATTGGTCATTTAGTAACCTTGCATTAGCTTGCGGTAAGAACAGAAAGCGTCCTAATAATATTGCAAAGTACCTGCTAAAGATTCTGATCCAGATTTACTAACATTTTGCACTGAGTTTGCATCATAAAAGTGGTGCAAACCCACCACAAAGTGTTATGGTGGGATTTACTTTCTAATGCAAATCATGATTTGTGTGGGAAAGTTCCCACATTAACACAAAGTAGCAGTATGCCTTACCTTGCGCCTCTTTCCATCAAGGGAGCGTGCAAATCAGCAGGGATGCGCCAGGGAAGATGCGTCACGCAAGTTTGCCCTTGCGCCACCGCCGATGCGCCGCATTTACAATGCGGCACGCCGTGGCGCACGGATGGGCAGATGCGTGTCGCATCCCCCGACGGAAAGGCGGCGCATTGCTGGAGTCGCGTCGCAAGCGCGACGCAGCTCCAGCAAGGCTTGGGGGTGCCCTATGCCTAACATGCTGCGTCAATCCTTACGCCTGCTTCAAGCAGGCGCAGGGTTTTGACGTAGCTTGGGCGTAAAAGTGACTCAGTGAAATCTTGTAGATTTCACTGCGTCACTTTTACGAGGCGTACCTGCGATGGAACGCCCACCCTGCACCGGAACGCCCACATGAAACCTGACGCAGGTTTCATGTGGCGCAGGGGTTTACAACGTGACGCATCTCCCTAGATGCGTCACGTTGTAAATATTGCGCAACGTGGCGCATGTTTTGCGTCGCCGCTGCGTCACATAAGTGACGCAACGGCGGCGCAAAAGTGGCGCAAGGGGCTCGTAAATCTGCCCCGTAGAACCACTGAAATTGTGCACCAGGAAAAGATTAAATTAAGTAGCAGGGTTGAATAAATTATGCTGCAAGAACAAGGCAAAGTATGTGACATAATGTGCTATATTTTGTGGTAGTATTACTTCATAATTTTGCATTTTTACACTTGTTAACACTGACTGGGCATAGTTTTCAACTTATTAGTACCAATTTAACAACCTAATATAGAAACAAGCAACAGAAAGTACGACCAGTCAACATCTGCAAAGGGCCTTGCACTGTGCAGCAACAAGTGGTGCCATGTTTTTTCAAATTTGTAATCTGCTTGAGTTAAAAACGATCTTTTCTTCAAACATGCAGATTATGCAGAAGACGATCGTGTGGCAAATCCATAATTATGCTGAAAAAGGTGTGGCTGCAAAATCACAGGATTCCAGTGACCCTGTTCATATGTTAAACAAAAACAGGGACAAGGACAAACCTTGAGTAACCCCGCACCTCACTTGATTCACTCTGGATCTGAATGGTGTTATTGGTAGTGATTGACTTCAAACCACAAGAAAGGAAGAAAACCAGTCAACAGTGGATCCTGAGAGCTACATCCGCCAAATTGTTGAGCATAATAAATCGATCAACTATCACATGCCACTGAGAGGTCCGGGAGGATAAGCCCATCCATGAGTTCATATGCTTAGCCAGAGTTCGTTTAGTATGGAAATCTTTGCAGTTTCTCTTCTCATCTGAGGTCGAACGAAGTTTGAGACACATCTAACACGTTGTTTTGCTTAAAGTGGTTAGACAGCCATTTGGCAAAATTCTTTTCTCAAATTTATGCAATGAGCAGATGAAGAGATTTATGTCTATTGTTTGCCTCAAGGCATGGTCAAGAATAGGTTTTCCAGAAGAGGTTTCACCACAATTTCTGGGAACCTGGCCAAAGTAATGGCTCAAAATACCTGGAAATGCACAACTTATCATCTGTGCCAGGTTATGTATCTGGTGAGGTAGATGCCATCCCAAGAGTTGTTATTCTGATGTTTTACTCACTCTTCTCAACTCACATAAAAGGCGCTGTTCTCTTTACCTTGAGTACCTGGTACATTTTACCTGATATGAAGGAAGTGCATAATGCATTATTCCATAAAATATTGCACAAAGTATTTTGATTAATACATTTTTTTACTGAGTCTCTTGAGAGTTGATGCTTGGAGATCAATGTCACTGTTTGGGAATGCCTTAATAAACCCATAAAAAGGGGTCAATTTAACTTTTGAGTGACTCCAAAGGAACCACTGTTATTGTCACCTGATCCAGGTTCCAAAGAAATACATGGCGTACCCAGGTCATAATTTACTCATTTTGATCACTGAGTACCTATGAATTATTATTTTATTTTTATTACAGTTTTTACATGAATGATATGGCATTGGACAGCTTTGATCATTGCACTGGGCTCTTTGTTATGAAATCCCTGTTATATTAACTGTTTGGAAAATGTATTGCTGGGAGCCACTGCTCTTATTGCCCATTCTGAGTTCAGCTAGGGGGCTAATCCAAATTCAGTGGTACATACTTCCGAAAGGTCAAGTAAAATTAGTATTGAAGATCAGTGAGTATGTTGAGTCACAGTGATGGAATTAGTGTCATGCAAAAGAGCAAGCAAACTGGACTGAAAGGGACCAAGAAAGTTCTCGTTGGAGAGGTAGCTAGTGAGCCTTTTGAGCACTAGGTATTCGAGAATCATGGAGAAGAAAGATAACTGGGACACAGGCTGGAAAATGAGAGAGGGGAAAAGCCAAGGGTCTTTCATTAGTGGTAGTAAAAGTTTTAAGTTCAAAGTTCTTTTTAGGACAAATACATTAAAGGTGGTTGTGAAGGAGAAGAGAATGCAGGGGGAAACATGACTCAATTATTACTAAAAGTACCAAATGTATCAGAAGGGACTCAGGACAAGTCAGCACTTATAATGATCAGATCGATCTTTCAGTCAGTCGTGAGGGATGCTTCAATGCAATGAAGGTTTTAAATTAGAGATCTTAAGTTTTTATCTGAAAGGTTAGGTCCTTGGAATGATGTGAGGAGACTGTGCCTGACCCATCTGTGATAGACATTTGCGGGGGGCTTGAAGTGAACTGATAAGTCACTGGTAGTACATTAGTTTTGCCTCAACAAGGATGCTCATGAATGCATTGAGAATGTTTTACTTTTGTCAGGATGTTCAAATGAGCATAACGTCTACCAGTTCTGAAGTTGCTTTGACATCAGAGTGTAAGGAAGTGAAAGTAGGCTGAAAAGATGAACAGAGGAAAATGAGAAGGGTGAGGGTGCAGATAGAATAGCATGCTGTCAGAAAAGAGCATAAAAGATTGTTGAGATCAATCAAGCAGAGAAAGTAGAACAGTGTGTTAGCTTGGTGTTCACTTGGTAAGGTAAGGTATGGCAGAAAGACATTCAGACTGATTATGCTTGTGGAGCCTTAGGTGTCTGCAGCTTGTATGGGAGGGTGAGCATTGAACATGCATGCATGTGCTGTAGAGTAGGCTGAATGAGGACATGGTCAATGATAGATGGATGGGGAACACAATAAATGCTGGTATCGGCGACTGAGCAAGATATGAGAGTAAAAAAATGTACTATCCGAGTGCCAGGGGAGATGTGGATATAGATGATGGAATGATCAGGATGAACTGCATGGACTGGGTGTCCTGTTATAGATTCTTCAAATTAAGGCCCCTATCTCACAGATGAGTGAAGAGAAATGGAGTGGCCTGATCCAAAGTTTGAAGAGATATGGAGTGGCCTGATCCAACGTTGAGTGATAGGCATCAAAATTGAGCAAACTGGACCAAGTGAGCACTAGATAAGAATATCATGAGCGAACAAGGATCCCTTCCTGAGAACTTCGGGAAAGTTGAAGGTGCACCACGAACAGTGACATGGCTTGACAGATTTATATAGGAAGAAGCCAACACAGCCACACTTTTTGGAGATGCAAAGTGAGCAGAAGTATGAGATTTGAGTTGTGTCAAGGGATTATGGTGTCACTTCAAGTAGCATTCATCAAGTCTCCATGAATGCAGTAAAGTGAAAGAGTTCGTGAAAAATTATTTTTTCGAACACTCTAGCAGACAGACTCTCATAATTTATAAGAGAGGTATTTGATATAAAACTGTTCTGATGACTGTATATTTAGTTTCTGGAAACTTTAATGTATAGATATGTTTAGCTTTTAATGTTGAAACACATGCCAATGCAACAGCTTCAATGTCTAGGGCATCTAAAGTGTCCCTTAAAGAAAGGATTGGCAAATATCACTCAGATTCAGAAGTCGTGAATCCACAATCATTGGGCAATAACTGAAGTTATTTGAGATTGACAATTTATTGACAGACAGCTATTTCTTGAGCTCTGAAGTGCATGCTCTTATGATTTGGGGTTCACATTACAAAGCATAACAGTGATGTCATTTGAGATGTCATCAGTGATGTCACTGACCATGTCATGAGTGATGTAATATGTGACGTCATCAGCAGTGCATTGCGGGGGCGCGAGTTATATTTAGCTCAACTAACTATAACAGCCGAATTTCTCTGGTTTTGTATGACTCAAATGTCCAACTAACTATAACGTCCCTGAAACCTGTGGTTTTTTCAGTGAATTTCTAAGGTTTTTTAAATGCTAATTTCTAACTATAACGTCCCTGAAACCTATGGTTTTTTCAGTGAATTTCTAAGGTTTTTTAGATATTAATTACTAACTATAATGTAGTAGTAGCGTTTGCAGAGTGGTACAGAAAGGGGGCTGGGCCTCTGACCAGTGCTCAGAAATTCAGCTGCGTAGGACTTACAGGAGGTACGAGGAGGGCTTCTTGGCCACCAAAGTCCCTCAGGAGTAAAGTGGGCTTCATCCCCTAACCCGTAGCGTGCCAGGAGGCGAGTTTGCAGAGTGGTGGAGAAAGGGGGGCATGGCCTCCAAAGACCTCTTAGCAATCCCACTGTGTGGGACTCACTGGAGGTAACAGGAGGAGTAGTTGGCCCCCAAGGACAACCTTGGGGGCCAACTACCCCTCCTATTACCTCCAGTAAGTCCTACACAGCAGGATTGCTAAGTTCTCATAGCTGGCAATGCCCCCTTTGCCCAACCATTCTGCAAACGTGCTCCCTGGCATGCTCTTGGATGGAGATTAAAGTCCCCTTTGATGCTGGGGGTCCTTTGGGGCTAACTAGCCTACCTGACACCTCCAGTAAGCCCCAGATAGTGGGATTTCTGAGAGGTGGACACAGGCCATGCCCCCTTTCTACACCACTCTGCAAATGTGCCTTCTGGTGCACTCTTGGTTGGGGGATGAAGTCCCCTTGCCTCCTGAGGGTCCCTGGGGGCCATCTAGCCCTCTTGTTATCTCTAGTAAGCACAACACAGCTGTATTGCTGAGAGTGGTCCGAGGCCACACCCTCTTTTTACACCACTCTTCAATAGCACCTCCTGGTGCACTGCTGCTCGGGGGATGAAGTCCACTTTAGTCCTGAGGTCCTCAGGACACAATAGGACCTCACCACCCCACCAGCAGTGCGCCAAGAGGTGCGTTTGCAGAGTAGTGTAAAAAGGCGTGGCCTCGGACCACCTCTCAGCAATCCCACTGTGTGGGGCTTACTGGAGGTACCTGGTGGGCTAGTTGGCCCAAGCACCCTTAAGATTCTAGGGAACTTAATCCCCCTACCCAGAACGTGCCAGGAGGCACGTTTGCAGAGTGGTGCAGGGAGGGGGCAGGGCCTCAAGCAAGATGCTGGCTTTTTTTTTCTTTTTTTTTGGAAGAGAGGCTGTGTGGCCCCCCTTCCCTTAATTATTTTTGGGTCCTGGAAACCCCATCCCCCAAGGCCTGAGACATAGTTTATTTATTTTTTTTAAATGGGAAGAGGCTGATTTTGGCCCCGGGGAACCCGTCCCCCGGGGCATGGCCACATATTTTTCTTTTTTAATATTTTTAATGGAGGGGGGCCATGTGACCCCCCTCCTGAGACCTTTATCAGCCCTGGGGACCCCATCCCCCGGGGCATTGCCTTTTTTTTTTTAAATTAAATATTAGAGACGGGGCCTGCATGGCCCCCCTTCCCTCGGCCACTTTTGGCCCCGGGGACACCATCCCCCGGGGCCAGCCCTCACGTTGGGGATCGCGGGGGGAGTCCCATTGCCCCCGCGGTCCCTGCCGGCTACGCGCCTCCTGCAGCAGCCGGCATTGCTTTTCGGCAAATGGAGCTGCAAACATGCAGCTCCCTTTGCCCAAAAGCAATTTTGCTTTGCTTCGTGGAAGCGAGAGCAGTGCTCCCGCCCTGTCATAGCAAACTGCAATGTCCCGGGGTGGGTACCCCGGGACTTTTCTGGAGCCGGCCCTGGGGGGTGGTGGTCTTCAGGGCCATAGAGGGCTCCAAGAGGGGGGCCGCACGGCCCCCCTCGCTTCGTATGCAAAGCCCCAGGGAGGTGGTGGTCCCCAGGGTGGACCCCCAGCTTCTTTTAATTATTGCCCCGGGGGTGGTGGTCCCCGGGACGTGTGGGGGGGCTCGAGCCCCTCCACACTCTTTTATTGTAAGCAGAGCCCCGGGGAGGTGGCGGTTCATCAGTGATGTAATTTGAGATGTCATCAGTGATGTCACTGACCATGTCATGAGTGATGTAATATGTGATGTCATCAGCAGTGCATTGCAAGGTGTGAGTTATAGTT
Organism: Calotriton arnoldi; assembly: GCA_963921515.1. Lineage (NCBI taxonomy): Eukaryota > Metazoa > Chordata > Amphibia > Caudata > Salamandridae > Calotriton > Calotriton arnoldi. Next base: position 1,002,408 of record CAWUFW010002315.1, on the reverse strand, counting down.
AGCTCAGCTAACTATAACGGCTGAATTTCTCTGGTTTTGTACGAGTGAAATGTCAGACTAAATGCCCCTGAAACCTGTGGTTTTTTCAGTGAATATCTGAGGTTTTTTAAATGTTCATTTCTAACTACAACGTCCCTGAAACCTGTGGTTTTTTCAGTGAATTTCTAAGGTTTTTCAAATGCTAATTTCTAACTATAATGTCCCTGAAACCTGTGGTTTTTTTCAGTGAATTTCTAAGGTTTTTTAAATGCTAATTACTAACTACACCTAGATAGGTGAGACATGTGCAGAAAGAGAAAGAAAGGCACAGAAAGAAACAAGAGAAGTGCAGAAAGACGCAAGAGAAGTGCAGAAAGAGGAAGAAAGGTGCAGAAAGAGGCAAGAGAGGTACAGAAAGAAGCCAGAGAAGTGCAGAAAGAAGCAAGAGAGGTGCCGAAAGAAGCAAGAGAGGTGCAGAAAGAAGGAAGAGAGTTGCAAAAAGGAGAGTGAGGTGCAAAAAGAGGAAGAAAGGTGCAGAAAGAGGCAAGTGAGGTGCAGAAAGAGACAAGAGAGGTGCAGAAAGAGACAAGAGAGGTGCAGAAAGAGGCAAGATAGGTGCAAAAAGAGGCAAGAGAGGTGCAAAAAGGGACAAGAGAAGTGCAGAAAGAGGCAAGAGAGGTGCAGAAAGAGGCAAGAGAGGTGAAGAGAGTCAAGAGAGGTGCAGAAAGTCAAGAGAGGTGCAGAAAGAGGCAAGAGGGGTACAGAAAGAGGCAAGAGAGGTGCAGAAAGAGGCAGGAGAGGTGCAGAAAGAGGCAAGAGAGGTGCAGAATGAGACAAGAGAGATGCAGAAAGAGGAAGCAAGAGGTGCAGAAAGAGCTAAGAGAGGTGTAGAAAGAGGCAAGAGAGGTGAAGAAAGAGGAAGAAAGGCGCAGAAAGAGGCAAGTGAAGTGCAGAAAGAGGCAAGAGAGGTGCAGAAAGAGGCAAGAGAGGTGCAGAAAGAGATAAGAGGTGCAGAAAGAGGCAAAAGAGGTGCAGAAAGAGGCAAGAGAGGTGCAGAAAGAAGCAGGAGAAGAGATGAAAGAGGCAAGAGAGGTGCAGAAAGAAGCCAGAGAAGTGTAGAAAGAAGCAAGAGAGGTATATATATGTATATATTCAATCTCCTCTCACTCTTACAAGGAAGGAATCAGCACTCAGGTTGTAGAATGGAAGTATTTAATCTGCAAAGGACGTGATCCACGCGTTTTGGCTCGTCCGAACCTTGATCACATTACAAGACGTCATTGTAGCTTCCTTATTTAAATGTACAAATGCCTCCAGTTGCCAACATTAACAAAGGACCACATATTACATTAAACCAAAAAGCTGTCGGCCATATTGGCCTAGTCACGATGCAAAAATTCAGGAATTCACACAATAAAGTAAAGAAAACAAGTGTTAATGTGCACACAATGTCATTTCAGCATATCTTGCCCGTGACCGCCGTACCTGTATGTTCGTCAACGTGACATGTTCATAATAAACATACTTACGATTGCAAACTTCAACATAAACAATGGACTACACATTACTTTAAAGTGAAAGGCTATCGGCCATATTGATCTGGGCACGTTGCATATTATAGTGGTTCTTACACGAAAGAAAAGAAAAAAAAGGGGTGTTAATGTACACACACTATCCCTAAATAAAGTTCTAGCGATTATAGTTTCCATTCACAGCTCATTTGAGATGTCATGAGTGACGTCATGAGTGATGTCACTGACCATGTCATGAATGATGTAATGTCTAAGGTCATAAGCAGTGCATTGCGGGGGCATAAGTTATAGTTATAGTATAGCTCAGGTAACTATAACTGCTGAATTTCACTGGTTTTGCACAAGTGAAATCTGAGTCTAACTATAACATCCCTGTAATCTTTGTTTTTTTCAACAAATTTCTAGGTTTTTTTAACGTTAAGTAAGATGCCTATCACAATGGATGGTGGGGGGTTGGAAGCAGGGCCTGGCCTGGCATTATGCTGCCCCCACCTAAACTTGCTGCTCCTGCCTCCCCTCCTCCTTGCCATACATTGTCCAAATCCATGCCCCTGCTCCCTCATTATAGCCCTGTGTGGCCGTTGCTCTGCCACTGGCCTTCCCGCCTTCTCTGAACAGTTAGCTTGCTGCCCCATGCACTTCCTCCCATTCCTCTGTTGTCTGAATCCATGCACTAGCCTCCTCCCTCCTGCCATGCACGGTCTGATGTGCTGCCACTGCCCTCCATTTAGCATGATGTCCCAGTTCACTCCTCCTGCACTCCATTGCCCATTTCTATGCCCCATCATTGCCCTCCTGCTTAGCCTTGGTGGTTAGCTTGCTGCCCCTACTCTCTTTCCCCCTGCTCTCCGATGTCTATGTGCATACCCCTGATCCATCCTTTTTGCCCACCATGTTCCATGGACCTGCCCCTCCTATCTACTCTGAGTGTACTGTTGAGCTGACACTCCCCTCCCACCTGCCTAGCATTGTCAGATGACTGTAACCTCTCCCTGCCACCTCCACCATGCCTGTCCACGTTCCATGCCCCTATCCCCTTCCTCATGTCCTCCATGGTCCATTTTACTGCCACACCCTTCTGCCCTCCCTGGTCTGTTGTGCTGCAACTGCTCCTCCTGCCTGCCTTGCGTGGTCTGTTGTGAGGCCCCTTCCCCTGAACTCTCTTGTCTGTGCCCAGCTCCTACCCCTTCCTTTTATCCTCCATGGTCCTTTTTGCATGCACCTGCCCCCTCCTTCTTGCCCAACATGGCAATTGTGCTGCCACTAACCCTCCTGCTTGCCATGCATGGTCTTCTGTGCTGCCACAGCCCCTCCCACCTTCCCTGTGTGGTCAGCTAGCTGCCCCTGACCCCCTCCCACCTTCCCTCCATGGTCTGTGTGTGCCATTATAGTCTCACTGTTGCCCTCCATGGTGTGCTGTGCTTCTAGTGCCCATCCTGCCTGACCTCCATGGTCAGCTTGCTGCTCCTGCCCTGCCCCCTGCCCTCCGTTTTCCATGTGCAGACCCCTATTCCCTCCCTCCTGGCTTGTCTGCTCCATTGTCATGCCCCTGATCCCTCCCTCCTGCACTTTATGGTCCGTTATGCTGCAGCTTTCTCCCCTGTCGGTCCAGTATGGTCAGCTTCGCTGCCATTGCATCTTTCCCCTCTGTTCTCTGTTGTCCATGTGCATGGTCCTGTCTCCTCTCTATTGCTTTCCATGGTTTGTTGTGCTGCACTGCCATCCCGCATGCCCTGTGTGGTGTATTGTGCTGCTGCAAACCCTGATGCCTGCCCTGTAAGGTCAGTTTGGTGCATGTCCATGTCCCTCCTGGTCTCTGTTGTCCCTACCCCAATTCCTCCTGCCTTCCATGATCCAATGTACCATACTTGCTAACATTTGGAACTTGGTAAGAGGGAGATTTTGACAAAATAACTGGGGAATTGATTTCCCCTATTGACTTACATTGAAAAACAGGAGATTGTAGACTAGAGACAGATAAAATAAAGCCCTTTAGGGCTTAAAAACATCGGGCATTTCCTGCCTGAATCGGCTCTGTTGGCATATATGGTTGTACTACCACTGCCTCTTCCTTCTGCCCTCAATGGTATATTATATTGCCACAGCCTCTCTTGCCTGTCCTGCATTGTTGGTTTGTTGCCCGTGCCCCCCCTTTCCAATGTCCTCCATTTTGTGCTGCCACTGCCCTTCCTGCCTGCCCAGTGTGGGCAAATTGTTGCCTCTGCACCCTCCTACCTGCCTTCAATTTTCCGAGTCCGTGCCCCTGACCTCTGTCTGCCAACAGTATCCTAATGAACAACTAGATTGCTAACATTCTATATTTATTACAAAAGTGTGGCACGCCTGACGTCATCTTGATGTAATCAAAACTGTAATACCTAAAGCATTTCCTTTAGAAATTATAGAAAAAATAGAGTCTTATTTGCATAGAAATTATGGTTAGTGCTCTAAAAACTAAAATGAGGACATATTTTCTGACTTCTCAAATAGCGACAAAGCACTTTTAAATTATTTGTTATCTTTATGTTTTTTTATCCAGTTGACCACTTGATTAAATGTTACGCTTAGGGGAGAGGATGTGGTGTTACTTCCAGAGCTGCAGACTTTGCAACTGGGGAACTAGGTTGGAGTTTCTGCTTCAGCTCGACATTCTGTGATTCTGGTCAAATCACTTAATCTCCCCATGCCTACAGCCAAAATGAATTTTTCCGTGTATGATGTAACCAATGCTCTTGTAAAGCACTCTAATACCTGACCAGTCTGCACTATATAAAACTGCAAAAAAACAAAAAATAAAAAGTGTTTTCCACACTTCTGTCATTGGGCTATACGTGGGCTACATCTGGGTGATATTTGTACTACATTTGGGCTCCTTTTTCTCTGGTGGCCATCTTGCGAGACTTCAATTCAATAAACTTTATTTGATCCGAATTTAGAAACATGGATCATAAAAGTGTACATAAAAACAGTAAATCCTCTTTCTTAATACAATACAATGAGAATTAATTAAAACCTGTAGGTAAAAACGGGTGTTACAAAGCCCGGCTCAAAGCAACTTCAGGTTAACAGAATAGTAAAGTTCAATGTTTCACAAGATCAATCTCAAGTACTTCGTGCAAAATACGCAATAAGGGGTCCAAGTAAGATGCAACGCTCCAATACCTGACCAGTCTGCACTATATAAAACTGCAAAAAAACAAAAGATAAAAAGTGTTTTGCACACTTCTGTCATTGGGCTATATGTGGGCTACATCTGTGTGATATTTCTGCTACATTTGGGCTCTTTTTTCTCTGGTGGCCATCTTGGGAGACTTATTTGTTATGAACTTTCCTAATTTCCTCATTTACTGCAGTCTCCTCAGTAGGAAATGCTTTCAGTTTTTTACCTTGATTCCATCAAGAAGGCATTCAGATGTGTTAGGCTCTGCCCAAATATTGATATTTGTTTTTTCTTTAATATTTAAAAAACTACTGAACGGATTTACACCATTTAAAGCAAAGAGTGCCCTCTGGACCAAGAGCTACCTTTCTGCCAAATTTGGTGTAATTCCATTCAGCAGTTCGGGCTGTAGCTGCAACAAAAGACTCCTATGGAAATTAACATTGAGAAAACACGTTTTGGGACCCCCCTTTTTTCTCGGCCCCTGCTTGACGAATCACCCCAAAACTTTTAAGACAGGAGCTGACCGGAGCAGGCCATTAGTTTTGAAAATTTCCAGAAGATTCGTCAAACGGCGCCAAAGATATCGGCAAAAGGAAAAACGCTTTTTGAATAGAAACAAGGTCCTAACTATAACTACCTAGTGGCGACCGCCAGAGATAGATAGATAGATATATAGATATATATATATATATATATATACTTACATTGTATCTAGAATACCAAACTTGTAGTATCACAATATAGAGCTATCCATTTTAAGCATTCCTCATTTATATACCTAGCTTATACAAAAACAATACCTTCTTGCTCGGATGTTCTTGCAGAAAATGCACATTAAAATTTATAGAATTATAACTGGTGCAAGCACATAGCCCACTTGTGCATGCATAAGTCTAAAAAAATTGTAAAGTTTAGACAGTTACAAATTCAGTTTTTCCACTGACAAGTGTGCATTTCTCCACACACAGCATTCATCTAACAAAGAATTATTTTTATCTCCATGCTAAAGGTGCTAGCACTTACAAGATACTAGATATGCTACCTATTACAGCTAAAAATTGAAATCTTGCACGGTGTCACAAATAATAAAACCTTTCCATAAATCCCTTGCATTTCTCATGACACAGTCCACAGACTAAGGCAGAAAACTAGTACTTTTTCTTTCAGCTCATACGGGTTCAAAATGAATATGGATTACTCAGGACCAATTCGTTACGATTTTACAGGAAATTACATTTCATTTTTAACCTTGAGCAACCTTCATAAGAGCTACAGAGGGAGCCAATATTATGTGGATTCGTACATCAAATCATGCATTTCTTATTGAAAAAACCCCTATTGTATTTACAACAAATGCATAGCCCGAGCTTCAACAGAAATAAATCACTGAATTAATTCCCATATAAATATTTACATTTAAGACACAATTTCATTTTTTTTTCAGAGCGGTGACCAAAGTCCACAGTTAATAATGTGTGTTTCACTCACTATCTGGACAAAGGCAATATGGATTATACAATGCTAATATCCACTAGCACTAATTCATCCTCATATCAAAGGAACACTAGAATGTAGACAGATGTAAGACATTAAAATCAACTCCCATGCATCAGCACCACTGGCGCCATCAATGAACTTAACACAAGAGCTAAATGTAAGCTGCCAAACAAATATATTAAACCAAACAATGTAAATGCACTTCTCTTTAGACTGATTAAATTAAGTTTCGGAGGCTGTAATTCACAAAGTCAGGGACCTGTACCACTGCATTGCTAGCACTGATAACCAATCAACACTTTTTGAGCAGAGCATAAATTGGTGAACAATGCCCATCCAATATTTATATTGCTTTACATCAAATTTATATATGAATATTTGAGCTAAGAGGATTTGTTTGCCAGGTTCTAAGCGGTGGAAGAAAACTCCAGGCTAATGAAAGATGCAGGCAAATTCATCTGCCTTACTGTAAGTCCCCGAATATTCTATCATTACTTCACCCTTACGTTTGAACTCCACTGAGGGCTGATAAACATTTAACCTGCATTAACCCTACTCTGTACCTTTTTAAATGGCTAACCCTTCCCTCACCTGTTTGTTTTTAACCCCTTGTAACACAAGTGAGGCTTAATGTTGTTTGTGCCCACTGATGTGTAGTGTAAGCACTTGCACTTGATCTAGCCACACTTTAACAAAAATGTGTTACTTTTAAGACGAAACGGGAGAAATGGTAAAATCTTATCACATCTTATCTGCCACCACAGTTTCTCCAATTGTGTTGACTTGCTAAACACTTATGCACAGTGTCTAAAGGGCATTGTTTCAAGAGTCCCAATCTTGATAAATAAGGTAGGTCTGAACAAGTTCCAAGTGGTATTCTTTAACTTGATGGAATTGAAAATATGGTCCCATAGGGATAATCCTAGGATTGTAACTAAATTCTTAACTTTATGAACTTGCGAATCACATGTGAAAGATGGAAATCTATGCTAGTCATACTGTGTACCTTTTTAAATGGCTAACCCTTCCCTCACCTGTTTGTTTTTAACCCCTTGTAACACGAGTGAGGCTTAATGTTGTTTGTGCCCACTGATGTGTAGTGTAAGCACTTGTACTTGATCTAGCCACACTTTAACAAAAATGTGTTACTTTTAAGACGAAACGGGAGAAATGGTAAAATCTTATCACATCTTATCAGCCACCACAGTTTCTCCAATTGTGTTGACTCTTGCTAAACACTTATGCACAGTGTCTAAAGGGCATTGTTTCAAGAGTCCCAATCTGGATAAATAAGGTAGGTCTGAACAAGTTCCAAGTGGTATTCTTTAACTTGATGGAATTGAAAATATGGTCCCCTAGGGATAATCCTAGGATTGTAACTAAATTCTTAACTTTATGAAATTGCGAATCACATGTGAAAGATGGAAATCTATGCTAGTCATAGACTTCTAGGCATACACACGTTTAGAATTTATACAAATGGAATGACTTCCTTTTGCTCATTACAAGTGCCCCATAGCATACTTGTTTTGTGAGGGTGAAATGTCATAATTTCTCATACTGTGTATCAAGATTGTGAAATCACCCTTGTAAATTATTTTTCTCTCTCCTAAGATAGATGTAGGTGCCAGAGAATGGCCTTAGAATCATCTCTGGCAGCAAGTTCACACCTCATCAAGTGGGCTATTTAGCTCCTGGGTGACAGTTCAAGCTCATGCAAATCGAACTCCAGAGGCTTTAGGCAGGTAAAGGGTAACTTTCTAAAAGTACCTTTTTCAAAATAAATATCAAAAATCCAGCTTCAACAGTGAAATAGGGTTGTAAAAAATATTTCAAAAAGTCCAACAATTACATTTTGCTTCCTAGCCGTAGATAACATTAATGTACTATCCCAATTATCACTCCAATATGTAAGTTCTGCATTAACAAAAAAACTGCATATGTCAATTTATAGTCCAGTTGCCCCAGTTATTAAGGTTTATCAAGCCAAGGGTGTTGGAGCCTCAGTATATGGCACGGAGCAATGGGATCAAAATAATGTAGGGGCTATTGAAAAAACTGTGAATGTTTTTATGAGATCAGCTTTGGAACTTCCCTGAAATGCCCCCTTGACTCAGATGCGTCATTTCTTTCTGACAGGACTTTTCAGGTGATTGCTCCTCCTTTCTCTTCACCCACCTTCCCCAACAAGCATGGGGTGCCACAGGGTTCTTCTCTAAGCCCCCTGCTTTTTAATTTGTATGTACAACCTCTGGCTATAATAGCCAAGAGCAGAGGACTGACTGTGGTCTCCTACGCCGACGACACTCAGCTGGTGGTAGCCCTCTCGAGCAACTCTAAGCACGACGCCTTTAAGTTTCAAGGCGATCTTGCTGCAGTTGCCGGGTGGATGACAGCTAACTGCCTCCAGCTGAATGCCAGCAAGTTGGAGGTGTTGCTGGTGGGCAGGGATCATGGGCTTTGGAATGAGTATTGGTGGCCCACGAATTTAGGCACCCCCCCACCTCCTAAACAGGCTGTAAAGAACCTGGGAGTTTGGATGGAAGCCTCTCTCAGCTTCCAGACCCAAACGAAGAAGGTGGCGGGTACCTGTTTTGGTTTGCTACGCGGACTCAAACCTATTCTGGGTTTCTTTGATGCCCCGACTAGACAGATTATTATTCAGGCCTTGATTACATCTAGGCTTGATTATGCGAACTCTCTGTATCTGGGGGCTAACAAGGCGGAAGTACTCAGGCTACAGAGAGTACAGAACGCCGCAGCAAGATCTCTTCTGGGTCTGCGCAGAGTCTGTTCGGTGACCAACACAATCCGCCGCCTTCATTGGCTGCCTGTGGCTCAACGGATTGAGTTTAAGGCTCTTTGTATAGCCTTTAAAATCTTGAAGTTCGCCTCCCCTAAAATTCTGACTGATCTGCTCTCTTTTTACGTCCCTTCTCGTCAGCTTCGCTCCATGGGCCAGCATTTGTTAGTGGTCCCTCAGGTTAAGAGGACTCGGGCCGGAGGGCGCTCCTTCCGGTACAGAGCGGCTATTCTCTGGAATTCGCTGCCCCTTCATATTCGAGGCCTCAGTAACTTCCTCGAATTTAGGAAAGCTATTAAGGCATTTCTCTTTCCCACTGTGTAGGTCGCTTGGGTCCTCCCCTGCGTTGTGGTCTCCTATTTGCCGTTAGCGCCAGGACGCCTCTTGGCTGGGGCAGCTGTTGCACTTTACAAATCTTCTAAATAGAAATAAATAGAAATTTGGGGCTCAAAAATTTAGCACATGTGATTGCTTTTAGGCCCCTTGCTTTCGGGATTTGAGTATGGTGAAACAATTCACCACTTCATCTGAGACAATTACTGCTTGGTGTGATAGCATTAGACACCAAAGGGAATATCCTGTGAATAAAGTACATAAAGAGCTGGATGTACAGATTGGGTGTGAGTGAGCTCCGGACCAATCCTGAGAATATTGAGAATTAAATCCCTGATTAATTTAAAAAAAGAGATATTGGGATCATATCAATGAGCTATGGTTAAAATGGGGAAATACCAGGTGCCCAACAAGGAGGTTTCTAGATTTTAAAGATAATATTTATCAAGAGGAGTTTTTGAATAGTATAGAACCACCGTTGACAAAATCCTTGTTTTTAAAATTCAGATATGGTATTTTGCCAGTAAATTAATTTTGCAGCAAGTGGAAGGGCGCTAATATTTCGCCCACCTGTCCCACATGTACGGCTAACCATGAAAATGAAGAACATTTCCTGTTCTTCTGCCCCGAGTATATTGAGATCAGAAGAACCTGGTTAATTCCAATATGTCGTATTTTATCAGTAAGATGTTTAAAAGACATCATTCATATCCTCAGAAGTGATCGCTCAGAGTGGTTAGTCTTCACCCAGTCCAGATATTTTCTGTATGCCTGGAGATTAAGAAACAGGAAGATGAAACTCTCCATAAAACAATGAAAATGGCTCTCTGCTGTGTGTGATCTTACACTTTATCTGCTCAATGAATATTAGATTTTAAAACGTCTTATATGGTATTAAGAATTCTAACATAATGGGCTAACCAATATTACCCCACAATATTAGGAAGTGTAAATTTTTCAGAATTTTCTGGAAAAACCTTTTTACTGGAATGGATTGCACATGTCATTTTATCGAGTCAAATATTAGTGCATATGATATATAAGTGGCCAATTACTATGGATCGGAACCAGAGTAGTTGTTTAGTATTAGTCCATCTTTTAATGTTCTTAGCTAACCATAGTGGAATCATTATATTTTATAGGAATATTATTGCTATCATATTAATTCACAGGTCTTTTACATGTTATTGGGAATGATAGTAAAATTATTGTAAATGTCTGTGAAATTTATGGAGCTTTTATGGTTTTTGTAAAAACTGAATAAAGATATTTCTACTACTACTACTATCCCAATGCTCTCCTACAGAACAGCCAACCCTGCTAGAGTAACAAAATCCTTTTGAGGCCTTTTTACTGCAAGGACATGTTTAACATTATAATTTTAAATTTACTACTTTTAAATACCATGCAGCCTGCCTTATGGGCACAAAGGCCTACTTAGGGGTGACAAACATTTAAAAGGAAGGTTTAGGCCTGTCAAAAGGGTTATTTTGACAGTTTAAATTTGCTGTTTAAAACTGCACAGCCAGGCTACACATGGTAGGTCTGCAGTCATGGCACAATGGGTACGGCAGTCTACTTCTGACATTTAATTGACAAGCCCTAGGCACACTTCTGTAACATACACTAGGGACACTTATAGGTAAGTTACATTTGCCAATCAGGAGTATGCCAATTTCATTATGCTGAAAGGGGTCACACAGGCACTTTACCTGTGGTTAGCAGGAGTAAAGTTCACAGAGTTTTACAGTCAGAAAAAACAGTCAAGGGAAAAATCTGGGGCGACACCATGCAGAAGATGGTAATTTCCAACAGTCATGAAAACCGAAGCTCATACCCAGAAGGCATGCCCTCTCTCGCTTTGGAATTAAATGAGGTTAATCATCGGTCTAAAGGTACCTACCACCAGATTTTTGTTTTACGAGCACAAACTATACCCTGAAGGCACCTCACAGTGGTAATTCCTAAGTGAAGCTCCACATGTTAATAGCAACTAAATGTCCACTACCATAGAACAAAGAGTGTAACGGGGAAATTGAGTTTATTTTTGTTGGAGTACAACAAGGACAGACATGGTACATTTTCTCAATGTAGAATTTGATCATTTACAATGACCAGGATAAATGTGCCTAAAGGAACACAATCCAATAATTTTTTTTATGTAAAAAATGTGTGAGACCCTATGGAATCCTCCTATTTAAGTTTTTTAGGTTGTTTTGGCAAGTCACTTCCTCTCATGGAGTTCACTTTGTGAGTACTTCTTTCCCAACTTTATTTGCTTCTGAAAATAATACTTTAAATTCCCAGTTGGCCACAACCAGGAATGAGAATGTATTGATTGATGTTTGCAATGAAGTATTACAGTACACATTGTAAAACAGTTTTCATGTTTCCCTCTTGCAGTTGGATATTAGTTCACTTAGGAAATCTGCCAGTACTTTAACCACAGTCAGCGTTGAGAGAGAGCACATGGGGGAGAAAGAATGAGTGTAAAAAAAGGGTTGAAAGAGAGAGGGAGTCAGAGAGAGAGAGAGAGAGAGAGAGAGAGAGAGAGAGAGAGAGAGAGAGAGAAACTATGGTGTTGTTGTTTAGATTTTCATTTGTAAAGTTTTCCTAACAACGCTAACGGTATTAGAATATGGTGAAAAGGAATAAACAGAAACGCATAGCCATGTAGTTTACCACTGTAAGAGTTGAAATGTGGAATCCTTTTAAAATATTAGAACAACTGCTATCATGGCTTCCTCACCCATCTTACCTCCCTCAAACAGTAAATATGTGATAAAGATAGCCTACTAATAACGTTCCTCCATGACAGATAGGTATAAATTATGAGGACTCGTTATACTGTCATTGTACTGCACTTCTTCCTTAAATTAAAGGTAATTTGAAATTCTTTCAAAAGTTTTATTCTTCCACGTCAATGACGGTAGAGATATATATGCAGATGTTCAAATATAATATGCCATTTATTATCATTGCTGAGTGTAAAGAAAGGGCCATGACCAATGAGGTGCGAAGCATCAAGTGGTTCTTATACCTCTCCCCTCTGTCAACAATTTTAATAAAAGACAATCTCAGTGGGTAGGCATTTATATGGATTGTGTTATGTGTGTATTCGTGTCCAGGAGCTATAAACACAGTTATATAACCACATCATAGACCAAGATGCAGCATTAGTAGATCCTTGTATGCTGTACTGTAGTTATAATATTCAATGTTACCAAGTAATAAATGTGAAAATCTGTTTATAATGACATTTGTTCTAAATGCTATGTTTTAGTGGTTCATATTCATTTTCATTGGGCTCGAATACACTAAAAACCCAGGAAAGCATGTAATAAGAGCACTTATAAACACAGATCCAAACATTATTTTGGCACACAGGTCAAATTAGTCTCTTCGTTTTGTTAGATTTCTCAGTACAATGTCTTATCTTAGTCTATCCGAGATGTTTTGGAAATCATTTGCGAATGTGTCCACTTACTCATCCTGCGAGACAGATTATTGAACGCTAACATTTTTGTGCGTCATGTTCTCCCTCATTTTATTATTGTCCGCCCCTCCAATGAGAATAATCCTGCTACTTCTTGCTCTAGACCTACACCTTTATGAGAAGAGAAAATAAGATCATTCTCCTTCCCTATATCTTCACTGCTTATATGTTAATATGTCACTGTTATTCATAATTTGTATTCGTGCAGTGTCTGGAGGAAAGAACGACTCTGTATTATGGGCTGCATGAAGATAGAAACCATAATATCCTCGTCCTGCTCAACATGCAAAAACCATGCATGTGGTGGTACTAAATCACATTTGCCATCTCTGGTTTATTTTTTATTTTCATAGAAAAGTGCAAACACAAGAGCTTTCTTATATTACTGTGTTACAACAAGGTCTCCAACTTCCAGCTCATAGACACTTAAATGCTAACTCTAAAAACATGTAGTGAAAACTTGATCAGTACTGCATCAGGCGAGCTCAATGCAAACACCCACCTCCCATCACTACACAAAGCAAAATAAATAACACAGATTAATGTAAAATTAAATCACCAACGGGGTCGAGTGTAGATGGATAAAGGGAAAAACACAAACAAAGATTTGAAGGTGTTCCAAAAATAGTACATAGAATGCTGTGCTCACATTCAGGACAGATATATCCATGTGCCTAAACAGTCATGTGACATAACCAGATTTCTGTTGACTCTTGTGTCCCTATTCAAAACATCTTGGCCACATCTTCTCTCTCTCTGAAGCATTTTTCGAAAGACAACATGTGACCAAACTCCATTCAATTAATTCCTCCACATGCCCACTTCCACCACACCTGATCCCCTTCCCTCCTAGTGACTGCCAGCCCCATTCCGCGATGGTTTTCAAAATCATCTACCACTGCAATAAGGGAGATATAGTCACACCAACGTTGTCTCCCCTTTTACTCATGTGGGAATCCCCGTGGGACACATGGTGATATGAGGCCAAGCTACAATAGCTTTCTATCACTCAGGTGGATATAAATAGAGAACAGCCCTACCAACTGCTTCAGCTTAGGATACCTTTACTTCTTTCTTGCTTACAATCCAACCTTTAATCACTTTCACCTACTGACTAAAGTGCGCTCCTGCATCCACAGTGTGTGTAATGATGTTCATTACAGTTTCCATTATCAAGATGCCTGGAAAGGCAAAATGACATCTATCCCAGAACAGTACTAATATTAGGTGCCTTCCCTTTGCCAGGCTGTAAAGAGTAAATATCCTGATAAGCTTTAAGATGCCTTTTTCTTTGCCATCTCTGTTATTTTTCTCCACAGCCCAAAAGATACCCTTTATTTCAGTGTTGAACCACTTGCTATCATTTCAATTGAGATAATAAAATGGGGTGCCCTTAGGCTCGATTTACAACTTACATGTACTGGTGTGTTTTATATATCCTAAGAGTGAAATACAGGTAATTTCATTTTTCACTTTTGCAAAGACTATCTCTCCCATAGGGTAACATGGGGATTGTTTTGAAATATCTTTTAAGTGTAATTTTCCATTGGGAGCAGGTAGAGATTTGGAGTTTGGGGTCTCTGAACTCCCAATTAAAAACACATCGTTTGGTGAAGTTGGTTTTTAATTTGAGTGTTTGAAATTGCCACTTTTAGAACATGGACATTTTCTTGCTTAACCATTCTGTGCCTCTACCTGGTTTGGCTGACAGTTGGGCTCTTGTGCGTTCACTCTAGACAGTCACACAAAGGGAGCTGAGGTGTGCCTTGCATATCCTGATGGCCCATTCCCTGCCCTGACTGATGGGTCTTCCTGAGCTAGCGTGGTAGGAGAAGTTGTCACTGACACCTGAATAGGGCTGTGCCTGTCCTCACATAATACTGTCTCCCCCCCATAGTGTGTCTGGAGCCAGGTCAGGGAAAGGCAGGGTCTTGTACACTACAACGACTTTCCTTTGAAGTTTGCCTACTTCAAAATGAGAAAGGGTTATCAGTATTGGACCTTGGACACCTCAAAATCAGAACACTTCTTGAATGAGGACATTCTGCCAGGAAGGAAGAGCTGGATGCTGTTAGAGGGACTGCCACTCTGCTTGTTGCTTTGTTGTGCTGGCCCATGGTTTCTGCTTCTGCCTTAAGAGTGAAAGGACTGGACATTGCTTTCTGTATCCTGCTTCCAATGTTCACCTAAGGGCTTGTGTGTACTTGCCTCCTGTTAAGAAGTCTCATGCCATCAAAGACTTCACCCTCCTGTGCCTGGGCTCTTCTGCTGAGAGCCCTGACTTGTGAAGTAGTGCCAAATCTAGTTCCTGGGCCCTTGGAAGATGAATCTAGAGATCTGAAGGAAAAAAAATATGCATCGACTCTCAGCGCCTGTTTTATCGATGCAGCACCTCCTTTGCGGCGGACTAATCGCGTAGCGTGATCCACAAGCACTGTGTCACTGATGTCCATGGCACCCGCTCTGACTTTGATGCAGCACCGGCTCCGCCGCTGAAAAATCAATGAGGCGCCTGCTTCGCAACTGTGAAATCGACGCAGCACCCGCTTCATCGCCGTTGCATTGACACATGGCATCTGGATTTTTGACGCATCATCCCTCGACGCCGATACTTCATCAACACCTTCCAGCAGTAAGGAACATAGACCGGGTGTCTGGAGATCGAACCATCACCTTCCCTTCCAGTAAGAACCCAACGCATCACCTCCCCTGACAGTAAGGAACTGACACCACCTCCCCTGTCGAGAAAGGAACCAACACATCGCTTTGCTTTTACGGCGCCTCACCTCCTCTGCGTCTTTTCATCTTTGATTTTTTGATGCATCCAAGGTACTTTCTTGCTAAAGTAAATGCATCCATAGATTTCTATGGACTGAACTTATTTCATATATGAAAAATGATATCTTGACTTGTGTATGTTGGATTTATGTTGTTTTGGTCTTGTTTTATTCAGATAAATATTGCCTATTTTACTAAACTGGTGTGGACTCATTTTGTAGTGTTTTCACTGAATTACTGTGTGTGTATGCACAAATGATTCACACATTACCTCTGAGATAAGCCTGACTGCTCGTGCCAAGCTACCAAGGGGGTGAGCAGGGGTTAGATTAGCGACTTACAAGCAATGTACCACTTTAAAGCAAGAATGTAGATGTCCAACACTTTCTCAAGAAGCTGCCCATTCACAGGCACAACTATCTGCCAAAAGGGCCTTCCGTTCAAAAAGTTTGGTGTTTTCTTTTTACTGGCCTACAAATCTTGAGGGCATAAAGTGCTTTCAAAGCCACAATGCATTCTTGAGCTCCTCTACAATCTCACCCCCATGCCCACTGCCTTCTCTCCCTTTCTGAAATCTGGTTAAAGATTTCTTGATATTCTGGCATCAATGCATAAAACAAGTCTTTATACTTAAGGGAATATACCTTTCATCTTCAACAGTAGGTACAAAATTTAGGACATAGTTCCCACTCCTTTCACTCTCAGACTCGCCAGTGGAATAAAAAAAAGAATGTTTTCAAATGCATCTTTACAAGTAGAGTGAAAGAGACCAGTGAAACAAAAACAATACTGACCCTTAACTGACTTAGCTTCTGTGCACTAGAGAATGTGTGGCTCACTGTGTTCTTCACCATGGTAATGCCAAGGCCCTTCGAGAAGAATCTAAGGTAGTGCCTTTCTTTAATTTTTGCAGGTTAAAAAATTACTGACTTATTTGCTGCAAAAGCACAATGTTTTTATTTTACGACCATTACATACCTGTCATCCCTGTAAATAGTGAACACTTTAAGGGAAATTTAAAGTGGAAAACACCCACTTCCCTGAGAGCATAAAACAATGGTAGGAACCAGCAGAATCCTATGCTATGGTTAGGGAAAAGACCACTATGCCAAGCTTTGGCATAGATGGATTCACACATCAGGTGATGCAAATGTCACCAAAAATATGCAGCAACCTCTACGCCCCATTAAACTGGGGGAGTAAAGACCCAAAAATCATTGTCTTTCTCAGGTCAAAAGTACAAGCACATGGCAGACCCAGCAGTTTGGAATAGAAAATATGGTTGAATGCACTCAAGTGAAAATATTTTTGGAATATGTATACAACTTTTACCATATTTAAATAAACTTCACATGCTAGTGCTAGGAAAGGGCTCTGCCCTGGCCTATGGATAAACTGAGAAAAGAAACTAGGACACCGTGGTGCCCTAGAGACAGCACACACAGAAAAGCCCTCAGGCTTCCATATACACAATAAGTCTTACACAAAAAGTCCAAAACAGCAAAGAATCAATCATTGTTTTGGACATTTTGTGTTAGACTTATTGTGTACATGGAAGCCTGAAGGCATTGCTGTGTGTGTTGTCTCTAGGGCGGTGTCCTAGTTTCTTTTGTCAGACCCAGCAATTTACCATTCATAACACACTAGCTAAAGCACCTTGAAGCTAATAGTGGATAGCAGTAGGGTTAAGGCATGATCATCGTTAGCTAGGGGTTAAATCCAAATGCTGATCCTTTTCTTGATTCGCCTCAGGGCACTAGAACATCACCAGAGAAGCTGCAGTGATTCACAAGATGGTAGTGAAAGTTGAGCAAATTATGACCCTCTAGATACATGGCCCACAGTCTTCATTAACAATATGGTGTCACTATAACCAAAGGTAAGAGTTGCCTCAATTTACTGAATCGGGAGATCCTTACCATCCAGTTTCAGGCTCACCAACAGCCAAATTGACAAATCTAGAATGTTGCAGCGACAAGTCAGATAGCATACAATAAGTGAATCCCTCATATTTGCTGAAAACAACACAAATAAACAACCACAAATTCAGACCAGGCTCTCAGAATTGAACTTGGATGTTTTTTTCCCAAATGACACCCAATGCAAAGGCACCTGGATTCAAATCAACACCAAATTTTCCTTCAAAGAAGATATTTTCAAGAAAAACAAGACAGTATAGTACTAATCTTCCATCTCGAAAACGAAAACCTGCTCTTCTGGAAACTGACAACAGAACAATTTTTCAAGCCTCAGTACTATTGCACCTGGATGAAAGCGACACATTTCTAGACTGGCCCTGCTGTAAGGGAACATACATTCTGCAGCGTACGTCAATAAAATGGCAAATAAGTATGGTTTTATCACCCCTCACCTGAAGGAACTACAATGGTGCCCCCTCCAAGCGTACATTATCTTTCGAGACCAATAGCTTTCTATAGAAGGCCATGAGAAATTATAACCATGCCTATCTGACTGAGAAATTTGCAACCTCGGATGGCCAGCATCTCAATGGAAGCCAGCAGATCTTTTCCACCTACCTGTAACAACATTTCAATCAGCAGCAGAACTCCACAAAACCTCATGCAATACATTAAGGACCTGAAGACTCATTCAATTAAAGGATATTAGATCTCTATATTTCCACATCATGAGAATCTCCACCCACAAAAAATTTACCTTATTGTAAACATTGTTACTTTATCAAAACTCTAAAAGAAGTTATCTGCATTAAAACTCTAAACCAGTGCTTCCAAGACTTTTTAGAACCAAAACCCACTCTTTATTCAAACTTTTGTGATCCACCTTGCTTTAATGGACAGGAGGTGGGCACATTTTGAATGTAACTAAAGCATTGTGTGGTAGCACACTGTCATTTACAGACAGCACATTTTTCATTTAAATGGCCACTAAATGTGCACAGTCATACAGTTTAATGATAAAACTATATTGCACACAGATGATGTGTTGAAATCGAGTTTCAGTGAACAGTTATAATTTGTGCATCACCAAGTAGTGTCTTGATTTGTTCTGATCCTCTTTAAATCTTTGTTTCTATAACACTTATGAATTACAAATAATTGAGCTTCATTCTTGTACAATTCAGGTGTTATGAAAAAAATGACATCATACTGCCGTTCCTTTCACACCTCATTTCCCCCAGCAAGTATTGTCACATAATTCACTTTACTTTTCTTTCTCTGACTTCAAAGTGAGAGGAGTTGGTAAAGACCAGTACTCATGTTAAAAAATAGGCAGCAGAAGACATAGCCTGATATTTTACCTGTCTTTTAAGCACAGAAAATGTAACAAGATAAATACACAATTTATAGTCATCTTTATTTATTGCTTGGACTTTCGTGACCCCACAAAAATCGGCTAGGCTCGCGACCCACTAGTCGGTCTCGACCCACAGTTTTGGAACACTGCTCTAAACTGATCCCCAAAAGTCCACTTTGTGGGATTTAGATTCATAAAATGTGACAGGAAGAACTGGCCATCGGATACTAAAGAAAAACAAAAACATTGACTGCTTTCTCTGGGTGTTTGCTTCAGCAGTGGTGGGAACCTCAATGGATTGGTGGCACAGATCATGGAGGCCCAAACTGGATAATAGGGGTTCAGTCTAATGTTTAAATGAGTCTGCAAACATCTAATTAGGTTGATAATAAAGTTTAAGGGTATACTGTAAAGCTCATAGTGGAGTTTTCTCTGTCCTCTTTACACACAATGGTACATCAATAGACATACTCGATGCTAAAAACAACAGCAGTGATTACCGCCAGGATACTCCCCCAGAGACCATGAGCACCTGGAAGAACGCCATCGATAACAGGGTAGATTTGTATCCAAAGAAGCAGGAGGACGAAGTTCAAAACAAAATGTGAATCCCAGACCAAAAAAGAATTAGGAGATAACAAGGATACTTCCTGAGAAAGGTGGTGTGCAAACTGACAAAATAAACCCAATCAACCAATTTAAGTGGCAACGCAACTCACAATTCCACTGGCTCCATCTGTAAATCCCCCTGGCTGTCCTTCCTTCCACACACTAGCCTGCCTAGAAATTGTGGGCAGTGATTGGGCCGTCTACTCACCTGACTAGGAAGTTATGTCTACAGTATCTCATTCCTGTATGCCATTTACTGCAACCTAAGCAAGCTTTTGTTTTCCCATCCCTGTGGCCATGTAAACGAGAGTGGAGTAGTAAGCATTTCCTTAATGTATAGACCCGGGGGCCTCGTGCACGCCTCCTAATGTATCTACAATCCACCTTCCTGACAGCTCAGGCTTTCCGTCCCTGTTAAGCGCTCCATTGCTTTAAATAAGATCGTGCAATACTCTATTCACGCATACTTCATCACAGATGAAATAATGCTTTCCCACTGTGAAATTCTTTCACCCTCTCTGGATTACTATCTCGATTTAAGGATCACTGCCTGGAAGGAGTTTTTTTCATGATTTTCTGTTAGCAACTCACAATTCAGTGACATATATAATCCTACCGCGTTTTACTAAATTGTTTTCTTTCTTGCCTGGTTCCAATCACTGTTTCTTCTGTTTCTCTCTTTCTTTCTTTTTCCTTCCGTTTTTCTTTTACTAATTCGTGCTGCTATAAACGACTTACCCTGCAGACGCAAATGATTTATCAGGAAGTCATGATACAATTACTTAAATAATTTGAGAGGTCATTTCTGATATCCTGGATTTTGATTCAGTAAAGAATTAGTGGATGTGATAACCGGCGTGCTTCCACTTTACGGTGGGTTTATATTATCTGTATTTCTCTCTCACTTTCATTCCTTTCTTTCGTCTTTCCTTTAACATATTTTTTTCAAACGTATATTTAGACGCACATGTTGCTCTAAATAAAGCTATGCTAGATTAACAAACATGGAATCGTGTGCCTTACTTTTGTTCACCTTCAATGACATCTACTGGTAGAAATCTAGCACTGTTTTTTTCTGTACTGCTTTAACCAATAAGATACTGCTGCGTGTTTCTATATATATTTCTAAATACAGTTAGATAGTCACAGTGAAAGGTAACTATTACAGAAAAATGGTACATAAATAATCAAGTGTAGAATTAGGTATGGCACATGGCAGCCCAGATTCATACATATTAACCTGCTGCATGAGGTTTAGCAGAGAGCACACGGTCTGGTCTGCTTATATTTGTCCTATCAGGGATAATTCTGAGCCACTAATGCATTCGTGTTTGAGAGTGACATCCCTCTGCGCTCGATGGTTGATGGAAGTAGTGAACAGCCTCAAATAAGTTTTAGCTCCAATAAGCCTTATCTTAATTGGCAGTTGGGATGGAAAAGTCCCCTGAATGGTGATGAATGTGCATCCCTGTCCAAGTGCCCCAGCTGCATGGATATCTGGATCTAAGTTGTTCATGGGCAAACGTGGATCATGCGTGCGCACCATGTCATAGGTCTGTCTTGATAGACCGGGAGGGGCGCAACAACCTTCATAGTGGGAGAGGGCCACTGACCTAGCCAGGAGATTAGTGACAGAAGTGCAGTGGTGGCAGCATACCCATTTTGAGTTTAGTAAGAATCAGTTATGTAACCAGGCCTTTTTGCTCATCTCACAAGAGAGGTGCCTTTCATCCTACTCATGTAAAGTTCAATTGCTGTGTACTTAACTTACCCCTGGCCTACTTGGTGACTGTGTGTAGCGCCGGGCAGCATGTGATACTTGCAAGTGTGTGATGGGATGTATGTGTGCCTGTGCATGATACAAAACATGGAGGCCTGTGGGTTCCATTCTGTAAGCCCAGGGCATGGAAAGGCTAGTGGTGATGAGGACTGCAACCCCCAGACAGGGGATGTGGATTTCTGACATTCCTGAGGGCTGGGGGGGAAGCACACATACTGATGTGCACAGAGGATGCTCTGCACCCCTTCCTCTAAAGGTCTCTTTGATTCCAGGAAGAGTTACTGGTCAGTGGGTACTGGGCTCATTGTAAACCGAGATAGTGGGTCTGACAAGGCTGCCAATTTTGGACCACAAATCATACTAGAGGGGAAGGCTTAGGCCTTTGAACCTTTGTGGGACATTGCTAAACATAGGTTCCGCCCATTTAGTCCACCATGATTTTTTGCTTTTGACTACCAGTTTTTGGACCTTTGCTGTGGGTGAGTCTCACTACCCGAACCAGTAAATTCACAGTGATTGGACTGAGCGTGTTTACTGCCAGTATACACCTTTTAAGATAAGGGCACAATAGCACAGTTAGGGTATGGGGCACCTGGCTGGGTACATGTGAACACATATGTACATGTGTGTGCGTGTTGTACATGTGAGACTACTGTTGTTCGCAGTCTGGTAATTGCACACAGAGAGCCTGATGCAGAAGGGACTCTGCAACGATAGGTGTTGACCTTGGGTAAGCCTCATTATATTTTTGGGCAGTCTAAGTCAGTAGGGGTTACTGGGAAATCTGTAGTGCTTCACTGTGTAATACATATAGGTGAAATCTTCCCTAAAGTGCAGTTTCACTCGCCTTAGGCCTACAATGTTGAGAAAGGTGTCAAACTAGGGTAAAACATGCACACTGAGTTTCAATATTCAGCACACCACATATACATCTTATGAGACATCAAAAATTGTCATATTTCCCTGGCTCAGCTCTTGATCAGATGCCCAGCCTTTGTCGCTCTGTCCCCTTACTGGGCCAATGTGATTACTCTGCTCCCCAGCAGGGGAACACATGCCTCCCCACACAAAAATAGATGATTTACCCAGTTACTGGGAGAGGAAATGTGCATAGGGGAAATCTGCTATTGAAAATTAGCTTGTCACACTGCAATTGGGCTGGGCAACCCAGCTTCACTGACCAAAGGAAGAAGCCCAGACATCTGGAGCTAACAGAGAAGGGGCTTGTTGTTGAAGATTTCGTGGGAAGAGATATGGCAGTGTTGTCAGTTAGAGGAGGACATGAGGACCTCAAAGTAGTCCTGTTCAGTGAAAACTAGACTGCACCTTTTTAAAATTTCCACAATGCTATGCAGGAGGGTTGGGATGGGGTTGAGGGCTGATGTAGCATCCTAGGAATTGGCCAGGGGTGTCTAGCATCTAGAACTTTCCATCCACACTTAAAAACCCCTGCAAAAGGGAGAGACAAGGAAGAAGATCCTGGACAGTGATGACAGTGGAAGAATGGCCAGTTGAAAAGTGGAGCCACCTGATGCCCTGCAAGGTGGATTAGGGACTTTGTCATCAGCTGATCCCCAGGACTAGGATGGGTCTCTCAAGGGCCAGAGGCGCTTGCCCCCTTATGCCCCCTGGGGACAAACTGGGGTTCACTGTCACCCTAGGTGCTCTGGAGGACAACCAGGAGGCCATGAGGCTTAGGAGAGTGGGAATGAGGGTGTTTTGATGGCTGGTGGTGGAGGGGCTGTGCAAGATGCCCCCACCGTCAAGAGAGGATGAACAGGAGCCAGACAGAGTAGAAGACTGCCACAGGGAGCCAGTAAATCCAACGCCTCATGAAGTGCCCCCTTTTAGTGGCCAGGAGGCCTGTTGCAAATGCTCATATGGTAGCTAGGCCTGGCTATCAGGAGCAGAAGAAGCCCAAGATGACTAAAAGTGGGTGAACGGGGCCAGGGATCTGCAGTCTTAAAGAATTTTCCCTTTCAACAAAATAAAACAGAAAACAGAGTGAGTGGCATATTGCAGCAATTCCCTTTGAATACCCCTATGGTGGCCCAAGCCGGAGTGTGGGTTCGCACAAGACTGATTATTTAATCCCTTAGGGGAGAGGTGTTGGGCTCCTTCCCTTGAATGAAATTAAGCCCCCACTGTCCCCAGGGGCTGAGACAAAGAGAGCCAGAATGCCCATCGTAATTCAGGGGCTTCCTGGGGACCCCATTCCCTGGGACAAAGAGAACAATGTCAGCCAACTTTGGAACACTGCTGTGCTTTCCATTCGGATTCTGGTGAGGTCAGAGCACTATGAGCAATGTAGGCTGCCTCCTATTCACATGCCCGTGGCTTGGGAGGGCGGAGAGCTGCAGAGAGTGAACTAGGTCCTCCTGCCCGCTGGAGCAGGAGCGTGGAAGGCAGACCAGAAAACCAGATTGGCAACACAGAAGTAGGCTCCCGGTGCTGCCTCTTAAAAAAAGGCGGACAAAGGCTGTGGGTGCCCTAGGTGGAACCGGTGCACCCAATAAAAAAAAAAAGCCCAAAATAAAAATTGCACTCACAGCCGCAATTTAAGCAAAGCTGCAAGAGTCATTCATTATATATTCACAACTCTGGGATGAGCACCCCATAATGCCCTGCAAGGACCTTAATTTGCATATTTCTCTTGCTCTGTGGTGCTCCAAACTACGCTGGGACACCATCAACATGTGCCGTTGCTGTGGGTGCTGCCCAGAGTGCAGACCCCACACCTCAAACTGTTTTTAAAGCTGGCCCTATGTTTCAACCGGAATTACATTTATGAACTTAGTAGAGGTTTTTGCTTCTTGTTTTGGAAGAGCAAATGCAATATGTGGTGTGAGGAATGTAAAAGAAAGACTCTGGCATGCTTGTGATTGTTTTTGAAATACTCAGCAATGATTATTGATGAACACTGCTAGGCTTATATTAATAATTAATGCATTTATATATCATTATTGTTTCCAATGGCTTTAATGTAAAACTATAACATGTGGTTATTGATGTTAATGTGTAATCCTGACAAAGCCAACAGACTAACCTTATATATTGACATGGTGACCCCTTGACAAAGCAGTAGGCCTGCCTCATATGTGTTGGCCCTCCTTTGACAAAGTTAATAGGCCTGACTTTTTTAAAATGACACCCACTTATATTGTGATGTTGTACCTGGTATACGTGGGGGTCATTGTGATTATGGGGTTCAGAACCCACTAGGGGTGAACTGTGATCTGATGGTGTCACTAAAGTTATTTCCATCTACCGGATATACATATTTGTAATTTAATGTCTATTGTTTAGTAGTGCGTGTTTTTTGTTATAAATTTACTTTTTATTTTTTAAAGAAAAAGCACTGGCTGGTCTTCAATTTATTGAGTTTTGTTGTAGGGTGCCAGTGAACATTGAATTGCTAGCCCACACCACCTCCCTGAGTACCCTTGAACTGTTCTGCTTTACTACTCTTAAAGAGTCAAGTGCTACAATACTGTACTTATTTATGTTTGCCATATGATCCCCTACAGTGGCTTCTCAACCTCACTCACTTCAAAGTCAGACTTAGATTTTGGTGGGAATAATTATTTTATGTGTATAATTTTCCTTTGAAATTACACATTCTAAATGTCTCTATTTCTTACCTAGAGAGAACTAAAAATATTTGCACTCCTCATGATATTTGACCTAAAGGTATTGCCACTTGTCAAAGCTGCACAGGATCACCACACTGGCTGCCAGTAGATACAAAAGATGTTATTGGCTCTGTATGTACTACTATGTTCGACATACTACCAACATGGTCCAATGTTCTTCAGAGATAAACATCCACACTACACAGCTCTATAACCATTATGATCAAATTCTGCCATCTTGTTGACTTTTCTGAGATTTAGGAAATCTGTCATGAGTGGACATTCTTAAACTGTTCTGACTGTTGAGTTAAAAGAATCTTTAATTCAGTCAAAGCTCACTCTCTTCCCTACTCAAAAAGTGGTGGTGTAAAGTTATGTTCTACTATCTGTGCAAATGCATAGGAATTACCAAGTAATTGAATAGCATATTAAATGATTATAAATAAGGTCTACGTCACTGACAGTTATGTGTATGCCATCCTTTTAATTAAACTTATTTCATGTTGTGTCCTCTGTTCGGTGCAGTAGATGTAGTCTAAGATGTAGTCTAAGTACTGCATCAAATAAATAAAATGTTAGAACTTGAATCATGTTCTTCCCTTATTTTATGGTGGTGCCTTCCAAATGAAAGTGCTACTATTAAGCTCACTTCAATAGTAATATTACCTATTTTATTCTTAATCAATGGGTTAAAGGTTTTTGACGTTTGAAATCTATCATACATATTACTAAATATTTACTGTAGTTGAAATGTGTTGGTCATTGATTTGCGTGAAATTAATGTATTTTGACAATGATTCAATGAGACTTGTATGGAACACGGCTACTCCAGGAGTATCCCGGCGCTGCGCTTATCGGCCATCTCACAGAATACAGGCAGACCGTCTACTCTTGTTTAAAAAGTCAGGTTTTCAACTTTTTCTTGAACAGTGTGATCGCATCCACTGAGCATAACTCAAGAGAGAGTTTGTTCCATGCAGATGGCCCATGATAGGAGAAGACCGGTCCTCCAGTTCTAATGGGGTGAATCTTAGGGATCCTAGCCAGAAGGCTATTAGCTGTCCACAGGTTTTTAGAGGGGCCGTAAAAGCTGACTATTGTGCTTAGGTAGCCTGCGCCTGTATGATGAACTGCTTTGTGGACCAAAACTAGCGTTTTAAAGAGGATTCTCTTCTTTATCGGGAGCCAGTGAAGGGCACCGTAGGTGCGGGGACACATGCATTCTCAGAGACAGGCTAAGGAGAATGCGGGCTGCCATATTCTGGACCACCTGAAGTCTGTTGAGCAGGTAGTCAGGAAGTCCCAAATAAAGGTTATTTCCATAGTCCAGCTCAGGGGTTATGAGCGCCTAGATGACTGACTTCCTTACAGAAAATGAAATAAAATGCCAAAACTTTTTTAGCGTACGCAGTGCCTACCACAGACTTGATTCGTGGTTGGAAGGATAAGCAATTGTCAAATTTGACATCCAAGTTCTTAACTGTTCCCCCCCTTGGACCTGAGAGTGGCTGTCTTTTGGCCTAAAGGTCTGCCGTGTTTCCGGGGCATTATGACCAACGAATAGTATTTCGATTTTGTCTGCGTTATATTTTGGTTGATGGATGGTCATCCAGTGGAATACAGTTGTAAGGCAGGTTTTGATGGACTCTCTCGCAATCTCTTCTCCCCTCCCCCATAAGAACAATAGCTCAGTGTCCATTGAGATCACTTTTGCTCCCAAGGCTTCCTCCAACTGGGCTAGAGGGGTGAGGTACACTTTGAATGGTGTAGGGCTCTGAGCAGAACTCTGAGGCACACCTCATTGTCAACTCACAGGATCTTGAAGAAAAAGGAGGAACCCATATTTTCTGTCCTCTCCTCCAAAAAGAAGGCTAGCCAGTTCAAGGCTTGTCCACTAATCCTGATACATTGTAAATGAGCAAGAAGCCTAGAGTGGGGGACTGTATCAAAGGCCGCTAACAGTTATAGCATAAGCAGCAAGGCCTTCCCCCCAGTGTCCAGAGTACCTCTGATGTATTAGGTGACTTCCATTAGCGCCATCTCCATACTGAAGTTAAGTCTAAAGCCGGACTGGCTAGGAAGCAGATCATTAATTTCAAGATACTGAGAAAGCTGCTGATTTTTTCAGCTCCTTAGACAGGCCCGGCAGTAAGCATATTGCCCAATAGTTCGACTGCTCACTAGGGTCCGCCGAGGGCTTTTTTAACAGGGACAGGATTTTTGCCTGCTTCCTCAAAAAGGGGACTGCTGCTGTGGACAGCGAAGCATTACGCACCATATTGGTCAATGGGTTAAGGGTAGTTGCCCCCAATGCTAAGAGGTTGGAAGGACAGGGATCTGATGGAGATACCGAGTTCAGACTACATGTAGCTGCCAGTCACCCCTCCAAGGAGATAGGCTGGAAGCTAGAAAGTGTAGCCTTAGTAGAAGTGACTGTGCTAGAGCGTACTATGTCCATCAAACTCCCCTCCAACTGAGTGCCAGACGAAAAGCCAGCTCGTCACACCATTCCGCTGAAGGTTGATGGACTCTGGCATAGGCCTCCGGGGACAACATTTTTTACAACTGTGAAAATCTCCCTTGATTTGTTGCCTGCTTCCTCTATCCTGTACTCATAGTGTACTTTCTTAGCGAGTTTGAGTTCTGCATAATATTTTTTAGGTGCTGCCTTATATATGACCTTAAATGCAAAAACAACAATTGATGGACAGAATGCAGAACAATGTCATACATTCACCCCAGTACAGAGATCTGGGCCTAAATCCATTGTTTTTTGCTCACCATGCCGTTCCAGTTTGAACCCAGCCATATGCAAATCAGTCTTGACCCTGTGCCCAATGGTAACAGTCCAGCCCGAACTGCCAGGCCAGGTCCTCCCTGGACTGGAAACAAGCATCCTAGGAATGGTTTCAGGGTTTCACCCCTCATCAGCCAGGATAGCTTGACTCCAGTGGCATGGAGAGCACCGGACCCACATCTGGGCATACCCGTCCCACTCGGGGTGACGAATGCAAAAACAGCAATTGATGGACAGAATGCAGAACAATGTCATACATTCACCCCAGTACAGAGATCTGGGCCTAAATCCATCGTTTTTTTGCTCACCATGCCATTCCAGTTTGAACCCAGCCATATGCAAATCAGTCTTGACCCTGTGCCCAATGGGGACAGTCCAGCCCGAACTGCCAGGCCAGGTCCTCCCTGGACTGGAAACAAGCATCCTAGGACCGGTTTCAGGTTTTCACCCCTTATCAGCCAGGATAGCTTGACTCCAGTGGCATGGAGAGCACGGGACCCACGTCTGGGCATACCCAGACGGGGGTCCCGTCTATATATGACCTTGTCATTAGCACTATCATTTTCCGCCATTGTCTCTGCAAGATTTTACAGTGTTTCTTTTCATTCCTGAGACTGTCTGTAAACCAGGGACAAGACGGGTTATTTCTACAGGGTGTGTGGGAAGACACTGGTGCAAGCTTATTGGATGTATTATGGATCCAGCTGTCAAGCAGGCTGGCATCTTCCTCAACTAAGCAAGAGAGAGAAAGGGCACTCTCTTACAAAGATCGAATACATTTCTGTGGTTGGACTCTATGGAATGCTCTTGAGGCATATGTGACTTTGACTGTCTGGGGTTGCGTTTTTGCTTAGACAGGGCAGCCAAACTTGCTCATGTAATGATCTGGCCAGACTAGCAGAATAGGCTCATTTAAATACAGTATGATGTCGGAGGAAATTTGGTCCAATACATGACCTGCTTGATGTGTAGGACTGAATACGTGTTGAGCAAGCTCAAAGGATGACATGGTTTCTGATAGTGCAACCACTTCACTAGCTTCTACTTTATCCATATGTAAATTGAAATCCCCCAATATTATAAAATGTGCATGGTCTTAGCGCCCAGCGAGCAAAGGCATTGCCCAAAGATTTAAGGAAAGGTCCTGCAGGGCCCAGTGATCTGTAATAGAATGCCGCAGCCATCGATTGATGGGGAGACAGGGTGAGATGAATGCCCAACGACTCTGCTCCTTCAAGATCATCTATAGGGATTGGCAGGCAGTTGCAGTCTTCCTTGTACACCACACCTACCCTGCCTCCACTTCCGCGTAGGCAGTCCTTATTGTATATTTTATAGTCTTTACAAATGTGGCAATTGTGGGGTTAGACAGCTCAGACAGCCATGTTTTTGTCATCAGCAATATGTTCGATTTATCTTCACTCAGAAAATCAAAAATGTTGCCAGCATGTTTCTGCCGTGAGTGGACATTAATCAAGGCTGCAGAAAACTGCTCATTTCTTTACCTAGCTTCAGGGGTAGAGGTTGTGACATTATCCTGTTATGGAGGTTTTAATTGCCAATCACATTGAGGACAGGAGTAGCCATCCTTTAGTGAAAATGGAGGGCATTGTAGAGTACATCTATGTGCAGGGCCTAAGCTAAACAAAAATTCCCTATTGTAACAAATGCTCAACATTCCACCTGGTGGGCCATGGTCAGAGTGGCTGATGCTGGCCATTTCCAGGATGCTGAGGGGCGCACATGGGCTTGCCTTTGGCGTACCAGCGACACATCCGCACAGTATCTCTCATTATATACATGTGGTGCAGAAGAGCTAGAGTGCGCGCTGCCGAACAATGGCGCCTCTAACTGTTCTGAAGTGGGAAAAATGGCTGACTTTTGCTAAACAATAATTTTTAGATGCTCCCAACCTCCCTTCAAATGTGCAAGAGTCGCAACTACAACAAATTCAATTTCAACACAGATTTTTAAAAGGTAAGTCTAAAAGCACATAAAACAATCCTGTGCAAACTAGCAAGTGACCCTATAGCTCAAATTCAAACAATTCAAACAAAACTATGGTAGTGCTTAAATGAATAATGAAAGTTCTTATAACACTAAAGGGTATCACACACCCAGGAGTATCATCAAAGACTGATATCTTATGAGCTACACCCTGCTTTCTGGAAAATTAATGTTTTTCTTTATTAGACCTTCACCCACTCTACCTGTGGCATGCTTCGTCATCGGGTCTCATCTTTGTCCCTAAAAACTAGGATATACTCATAGTTTGGGGTCTTGGAGAAGAATAACAATAACTTAAACAACAAATGTATTCCTTTATTAGTGGTTGTTCAGTTATGACTAAAAAAATAACATGGGGGTAAGATAGGGCTACAATGACTTGGTTATCCTGCTAGTCTGAGACCCGATGATGAATTATCCCACTAATAGAGTAGGCGAGGGTCTAACAGAGAAAACCATTTGGTTTCCAGAAAGCAAGGTGTAATCTGTAAGATACCAGTCTTCGATAATATTCATGGGTGTGGGATAGCCCTTTGTGTTATAGTATCAAATAAAAGCAAGTGTGTCTCCTGTCCTACAAAATATCTCTCTCCCTCCCTGAAGGATGGTCTAGTGACCTTCCCTCAGGTTATTGGATTGTGTTCTATTCTATCATCAGTTTTCATTAAGGAGTCATCTACTTTTTCTGCTCACATTCTACATCCTTCACCCAGCTGCTCATGCTACAGATATATGTCATATAATATTCAATTAAGTAAAACAAATTCCCTTTAGCGCTGTAATTTCTAGATAGCCAACATTCCACCAATAAGTGTGCACTTAAAGACTTACAATCTTACATTACCATACTCAATATTGTCAGTCAAAAACTGTCTCCTGTACTTTATCAAAATTGTTTATTCACATATTTAAAATTCTTTCCAAAATATAAATGTATGGACATACAATCAAACATACATAAAGGACCTTTCACATATCAATTGTCAATTCTTAAAGAATTTCAATGATGTTTTGACAATTGAGATGTGATGTACAAATTGTAATGATAGCAAGAACGGAGGATTTGCTGACAAGTGTTGCATTTTGAATGTAACATTGATAGGACTCTTTTTACATCTAAAAAGTCCAGATATACTTCACTTGTTTAAGAATTGACAATTGATATGTGAAAGGTCCTTTATGTATGTTTGATTGTATGTCCATACAATTATATTTTGGAAGGAATTTTAAATATTTATGTGAATAAACAATTTTGACTGACAATATTAATTATGGTAATGTAAGATTGTAAGTCTTTTCTGTGCACACTTATTGGTGGAATATTGGATATCTAGAAATTACAGCACAAAACGGAATTTGTTTTGCTTAATTGCTTGGCCATCCTGCCCCTTTTGGCTAAAGAGGGTGATTCTCTTGTTTTGAGATTTAATATGCAATGTCAGCCTGATAAATGGCAACAATTTCCCAAGACGAGGTCCTGTCACGCCACCATGGAAGATTTAGTGACCAGCATTTGCAACCAATTATCAACCCGGGGAAGTTACAAAAGTGATATGCTATTTCCTTGATGTAGAAATGGTATTGAATGCTTCAAAGTGGCAGTACTAAGACATTCCATAGCTTTGGAGCTAGGTAAGGCAAAAAATGAAAGACAATGCATTCTTTCATAAGTCTAGGATTTTTTTTAAAGGAGGATCTCAGACAGGTATAATAAGAAAGGTGGAAAGTCAATCTGGGCTCTGGAAGAGTGGCACAGAGGTCCTTAACCATAAAAGGCCCAATTTACAATAAAGAAGAACCTAAACTCAATTCAGGAAAAGCAGGTACACTAGTGAAAAGGACACAAGACTGATTCAGCAGAACACACTACCCAATATTCTGAGTAGGTTGCAACTTGGTTAAAGTATATTAAAGAAGACTCAGTTAAACACCACTAGCTGAGTAGAAGAGAGCCATAACTAATGCCAAGATGTCTGGGATGGCAGATAAGTTGTAATATGTAAAAACATGACAAAGATTTCAGATGTTGACAAAAGGCCATAATATAAACATAAATTAAATATATATTTTTTTGGCTTGATTGGTACCCTATTTTGAAGAATCTGGATAGTGATCCAAGAATAAGGCCATCCAAAGCTTGATGCTTTACTGACAGCTTGAACGTGCATTTGGAAAATTCCACTCAAGGTCCTGGGGTCTCAGATTAGCATGTGCACGATCTGTAAGGTGTGAAAAAGCCACTTAAATGGATAACCTTGACCAAATATGGAATGTAAATGATTTTAAAAGAGGGTGAATGGGCCAACATTTGGTGGATACCACAAGTCAAAGTCGGTGGCTGCAAGTAAAAAAAATGAAGGACAACTGAATGAGGTAATGTGGACAGGAAGGATTGGCACAAAATGAGAAGGGTTTACTTTGCCCGACGGCTAAAGAAGAGATTTTATGTCCAAAAAGGCTAATGATCACCTATGACAATAGAGGTTTACTCCTCAATGTCATCGGCAAACCCCAGCACAAAAATTCTATAGTGTTATCAGTTGGCCTCAGCAAAAATGTTATTACGCTGGCTCAATTAGCGTAATTTAGGTAATGTCATGCAACAAAATTTACACAAAATTACAGACATTACATCAGTATGCCCCATTGCCTAGTTTCGATGAGATATTTTAACACAAGATGTACTGTTTGGGTGAGTTTTTAACATGAGCGGCATTTCCGGTTGATTGTTTTAACTGAGCAGATAATGTTTTTGAGTGTGAAACTACAAATCCACATAAGAGTGGCAATTGTTTGAATATGAGCAGCAGTTTTTGTAGATGTAAATGTGGTAGGGCAACAAACATTTCTGGTAGATTTTTTACCCAAGAAGACCGTTTAAGTAATTTCTGAGCGCAAAACTATAAATCTGAATGCCAGAAGCAGTGTTTTTAACACGAGCGACCGCAAGTCAACTCTGAATTACATATTCAAATTCAATTTATGCCCATTTGGACCATTCAAGTAATTTTTTGTGAGCAAGATGCATTTTGAGTAATTGGCGTTATTTTGCATAATTTTGCTGTAAATTACACAAGATTTGCACACTCTTAGTTATCAGTGCATATACTTGCCTGTATTGAATGAAAGCCGTTTTTATTGCACAAAAGGCTACAGATGGCTAAAAGTGAAAGGCTCCTGATTTTTGCTGTATGTGATGTGAGGTAGTGGTCAAAATGTTCAAAGTTCAAGCGTGGAATGTTTTTTCAATATATTTTTATTCATTTCACAAAAAGCAAAAATCCAAGTAACCAACAAAATGAGGGGATAGAAGTGGTTGCAGCCAGGTACACATATCAAATGATATACAGTCACAGTCCTATCCTTTTTCTGTGACACTACAACAATAATGCTTGTGAGATGGATTGCAAGTACCCAATGCAAAAACTGAGGAAAAGCTATATCCATATCCATTATAGGTACAAGGCTATGCATAATAATTGGAAGAAATAAGGGTGGGTTGGGGTGCATCGTGTAGGGCAGAACATGACCCACTGAGTAAGGAAGGGGGCAGGGAGTGGGCTGGACCAGCCGCGTCAATAAGATTGTCATGAACTCTGCATACACCTATCATCCATGGCTCGATCCAGAGGGATAGGTTAAGGTGTGTCCATTTTGTGATGATTAGAGGGAAGTGATTATCTTCAAAATTCGGTAGAGTTGTCTGTTGATGTATACTCCTAGGTATCGTAGCCCCTGAGGGATCCAATGCATATTATGGTCCTGGATACTCACATTGGTGGTGCCTCTGGGCATGGGCAGATCTCACAGTTCGGACAATTAATCCGGTAGCTCAAGAATTGGAAGAAATTATTAATGATGGACAGGACCACAGAGATGGATAGCTGTTTCGGGAGAGTAAAAGAAGAATATCGTCTGCATATAACAGAGCTTTCACTTTGCCCACCACTGAAGGGACTCCTTGGACATCCTGGTAAAGGAGGGTCTCTATCTTGCAGTCTGAGGGTAGAGTAAGTAGTTTTGAGTGTGATTTTAAGCACTGTACTGCCTTAGAGCATTGGATTTGGCAGGATGATTACTCGTGGGACATCTTGTGACTCCCCATCCACTACCACCACCTGTGAGAAAATTAGCAAGTTCTCTCTCTCACTTTGCACTTGGGGCATTGCAGTGACTGGTCCATGTACAGCTCAGGGAAGCCAGGGCTGGCTTCCAAGTGAAGTTTAGGTCATCTGTTCAGTGGGGAGCCACCCAGCATCGAGTTAAAGCCATGCAATCAGGTCTGTGGCAGTGTACGTGGCTGCTTCACTCATGGGCTGCTCCTCTCTTGGTACCCCAGGGCAACCTGACAGATGAGGGAGATTAGTGCACTCTAAGCCCACCGTACAGGATGTTGTGAGTATCCAGTGGGAGTACATGTGGCTCAGACGACATATCCCAGTTATGAGACTGGGGCCCGGGTCATTGTTCGGAAGTGGCAATAAGACCTGTTACCCCATGCTGTATGTGAAGGGTACTCACCACCAGAGGCCCCCAGTGGAGTGCTGACATGGCATGCGTGATGGGTCTCACTTGCCAAGGCCGCTGCCTATCAATGTTGCAGCTAGGTTCAGGCCCCCAGGGGCATTGTTAGTGCTGTCCACACAATCGCATTCCGGTTCCCATAATGGGGTATGATTGCTTGGGAGTATGCTATAGGAGCGGATTAAGGCAGACGACCCCCCACCGGTGAGAGTGCTAGCTCCCAACACTGCTTCTGCTTCTCTCGCCTGGTCTCGCCTTTGGCCTCACGGGTTTCAGGCCCTTAGCCACATCGATCGTGCTCCCCCAGTGCACCACATTGTCCCCAGTTCGCCCGTTGGGCCTTGCTGCCACTGATGCGGAGATTCGGTTTCAAAACGGTTGTAGCCTGGGGCGGGGGAGCATTTCACCCTCTCAGTGGTAGCCCCAACCAAAGTATTGCGGGCCCAAGAAGTCCCGATAACTCCACCAGGTGGGCCAGAGAAGGAGGAAGACCCAGTGACATGCTGCAGCAAAGTATGGGACGGCCCTGCTCGACTGGTCCACCACTAAGGGAATACTGCTCTGACGGTTAGGCCCTGAGGGGCACTAATATGCTTACTGGCTAACACTGTGAATAGTAGAAGACCAATGGAACACCACAATGGTGGGTGAGGTAAGTTGACCCCACTTCCTAATGGCCCTGTCACCCCACGCCATTGCTGCTCCTCCCTTTGGGTCTATCTCTGTTCTTGCGGGCCTCCACACCCACACTGTGCTGCCTCAGTGTCCCTGTGCTTCCACAACTCCCCTACCCTGCTCCGAAAAGTTCCCAGTCTTCCAGTTGCTCTAGGGCACTCAGAGTATAAAAGTACAGGAGCACATTGCAACACAAATGAGGCCATGAGGCCATCAACTGATCACAGACATCGGGATGGGTGTCAGTATTCTGGGAAGGACAACGGAAGCAAACTCACTTTTGTAGGCTGCTGCCCCAGGCAGGCAGCAGTGGTCTCAGTTCAAACGTGTGCTCACTCCAACATATACTCTGGAGCAGATTTAAGCCTTCTTCACCCTCCACCACTCTCGTCAACCCTGAGAGTGGTCCTAGGCATCCAGATTTCAAAGGTATTGTCACACCAGAGCTTAACAAGGATTACCCATCTCAGTCAACTCCAATCTCAGTCTCCCCTCAAAACATGAATTTTTAATAGGGGGTCTACCTCAACATATTTCAGGCTACAAAGTACATTTTAAGAAATAAATATAAATTAAAATGATAAAGAAATGAAGCATCACTCTTGATGGTCATAAAAGTCTTTTGGTAGAGAAAGGACTAGAGGAACACGTATAATGTACTATTGATCAGAAAGTCTTTAAGAAAAGTAATAATAAGTATAACGTGCTCAAGAAGAAACAAAGAACTCCACTTTAATTAGCTTATGTGAATGAAGAGACCATAGGAGAGTATATGGAAAGTCCTACGGACTGTGACAGAAATATATTACTGGGCATTAATGTGCATCTCTTGATTAACATTGGAAACAATAAAGTTCAGATTTAGGAGGAGGAGATATTTAAAGTAACCAGAAGAGGGTGGCATTGTTTGGCAACTGCCCAACTGTAATTTCTGCCAGCTGGCATCCTGTGGATTGCTGTATTTCTCAAGTTGTTTTGCCTTTGTTTCCAAGTTTAAAGATGGTGCTAAACCGAACATTAAAGAGTGAGGGACATATTTATGACTTTAGTGGTGCAGGGCATCAAGTGCAGAATGCAGCACACATAGGCAGAGGAAAAAAACAAGGAGAAATAAGGATATTTCTCCTCGTTACGCCTCACCTGGGTAGGCATATTTTTTGGCACATTCCTAGGATTACAAGGTCTTGTAAATCTGGGAATACGTAAAACACCCATAAAAAATGCCCATGGAATGCCTACCCAGGGCAGGTTAACTCAACACAGCGATTTGCAGTGCATTGCATTACTCTATATTTTTAGAGGCACTCAAAGCCACGCAAAGTGGCTTTGTGTGGCTTCAAAACTATGACTTAAGGTTTGCGTCGCTCTTGCGCCATATTGACAAGAGCGAAACAAACCAGGTCATTAATATGGCCCCTAGTTTCCTTAGCACTGCGAATACCTGTTTCATGGCATTCTAACATTTTGGCTAGCCGGTTCAGTGATGTGTTTTTCTGCAATGTGTTTGTTTGCTTTCTGCACTGAATTTCCATACAGTGGAAAGCTTCTTTCACAAACACAGTCATCCTGTGAGGTTTGGCTGCAGGTAAATCATTTTCATCAAAAGCCCAAAGGACTTCAGGAATTGTTAGTTTACACCATCTGCTAAGGTATAACATGAAAGCGTACC
This sequence comes from Calotriton arnoldi, assembly GCA_963921515.1. NCBI lineage: Eukaryota > Metazoa > Chordata > Amphibia > Caudata > Salamandridae > Calotriton > Calotriton arnoldi. The sequence goes on along the minus strand of CAWUFW010002315.1, from coordinate 965,858 downwards.
TGGCAGCAAGATGTTTGATATACCTGTGAATAGTTAATAAGCAGAACAAATGGAATTATTCCCATGGCAGTGAAGCAATGAATCATACAGAAATGCCCAGTGATGCTGGGTCAAACTCATCTAGCAAGTAGAAGTTGAGGGAGAATGTCAGGTTGAAGCGTGCGTCATTTCCACAGGCCATTGGCCCGTTAAATGGAAACTAGCTTTGTGGACCCATCCAAAAACTGACCATGGAATTTTACTTTGTCACCATCTATGAAAGGCAAATTATTTTCACCCACCAACTAAGTACTTTTATGCAGGGATTGGGACCCTCACTTGCAAAGGCACAAACTGGCAACAGGCTACTGTAATGCTTATAGTCTGCAGACTGAGGTAGATACAAATCCACTGCTCATATTACATTAAGGCTGGGAATGAACACATGTTCCGCCAAAGAGGGGGAAGGAAAAAAGTATGTCAAGATAATTTAATCCAGGTACCACAACCTTCAAGATGAATCCAATATCACAAGTAAAGACCAAGTGATCTGGGACTGCCTAAAGATAGTGGGACTTAGTCAGAAGTAAACCCAACTTTACCAGCTATCTCACAGACATAATTATTATTAAGTGGAAGGCTTATATCGTATAAATGTTCTAAGGTATCACACTGGAGTTTTCAAAGCAACGATGCCTTTTAAGATAACAGTATAATCAGCATCAGCAGGTCCCACAGAGTGTAATGGGTTTGAATATGTGTGAAGCAAAGAAAAACATGAAAAGCCTGTGTTAGACCTGGCTTGTCCAGCGGGTTTATCCCCCGACTTTTTGCCCTTCTGTTTCTGACATGTTTTTGTTGGTTTTATGACTCTGAGCACTTTACCTCTGCTGATCAGTGCTAAAGTGCATATGCTCTCCCTGTAAATTGTTATGATGGATTGGTGTTTCCATGATTGGGTATTTGATTTACTACTAAGTCCCTAGTAAAGTGCACTGTGTTTGCCCAGGGCCTGTAAATCAAATGCTGCAAGTGGGCCTGCAGCACTGATTGTGCCACCCACATAAGCAGCCTGTAAATGTAACTTAGACGTGCCACTGCAGTGTCTGTGCGCAGTTTGGTACTGCCATGTTGACCTGGCAAGTGCACCCACTTGCCAGGCCCTAACCTTCCCTTTCCTTACATGCGAGTCACCCCTAAGGTAGGCCCAAGGTACCCCTGTGGGCAGGATGCAGTGTATGTGGAAGGTAGGACATGCCCTGATATGGGTGGCATGTCCTGATAGTGAAATACTGCCAATTTCGTTTTTCACTATTTAAAGGCTATCTGTCCCAAAGGATAGAATGGGAGATCATTTATAACATCTTATAAATATAACTTCCCATTGGGACGAGATAGGAAGATAAAGTTTAGTATGCCTGAATCAGAATATAAGATGCATCTTTTAGTGAGGATGATTTTTACATTCTGTGTTTGAAAATACAATTTTTAGAAAGTAGGTATTTTCCTGCTTAGCCATCCTGTGTGCCTCTGCTAGGTTTGTGTATTGACTGTCTGGCTTTGGAGTGACAGGGCTGGGGATGTGCATTCTGTTCAGAAAGCCACTTGGGGGATTGAGGTGTGTCCTGCCTTTCCAGGGTGAGTCAGGGCTGGGCTGAATAGACCTGGGCTGCTTTCAGAGTAGGGAGAGGAGATTTCTTTCACACCTGAATGGGCCTGGTCTGCATTGAACAATGCTGTCTCCACCTCCTGCCAGGAAGCTGCACCAGAGAGGACAGAATTGGTTTTGGCTGGGCAAAGAACTTCTCTGCCATTAGAGAACAAAGGATTTTGTGCTATAAAGAGAAGGGCCAAGACCCCTGAACTTTAGATCATTTCTGGAATTCAAGAGGAACCTTTGCCAAGGAGAAGAGCTGGAGAAACTGAGGAGAAGTACTGCACCTTTGCTGTGTGGTGTCTGGGGTTGGCCTGCAGTGGTTGTTTCTGCCAAGGAAAGGACAAGGACTGTGCCGTGTGCTGTGTCCCCTGCTTGAGGAAGATCTCCAAGGGCTTGAAGTAGAGCTTGCCTCCTGTTTTGAAGTCTCAGGGATACAAAGACTTCACCCCCAGCTCCCATGAACTCCCTTGCTGAGAGTTCCGACCTGCCAAGAGGTGCCTGCTGCTGTTTTGGGCCTCTGGAGGTTTTTCCTGCTGTTGGGAGCTGGAAAAGTAAAGCAACGAGGAGAAGCGCGACGCATACGCACCTGTTTCCAACACATCACCAAAGAAACCGACGCAGCGCCTTCCCGCAGCTTGATAAATCACCGAACGCCGCATTGAGTGTACCGATCTACGAAGTCCGAGATCACTGCACTGATTCCGACGCAAGCCCTGCTGTGCGGCTGCAAGAACCCACGCATCATCCAGGATCATCACACATTGCATCGAGGCACCAGGTCTGTCGCATCGTTGGGGGACGTAGGAGGAAACCAACGCATCACCTCCCCACGCAGTAAGAAACCAACGCATCACCTCCTCTCCGGTAAGGAACTGATGCATCACCTCCCCTGGAGCAAGGAACCGACGCATCACCTTCCCTGCATGTAAGGAACCGAGCCATCACCTTCCCTGCAACCCTTTTGCGCTTGTGTTTTTGACGTATCCAAAGTACTTTGTGTGAAAAGTGTTGTGCCTGCAATTTGCTTTGAACAGAACTGTTTCCACCTTTTGAATGCCATATTTTTAGTACTGTATTGTGGATTTTTCTCGTTTTGGTCTTGTTTGGTTTAGATAAAGATTACTTATTTTTCTAAACTGGTGTGGTGTCCATCTGTAGTGTTTTCACTGTGTTACTGTATGCATGCACAAATGCTTTACATACTGCCTCTGAGATAAGCCTGTCTGCTCATGCCAAGCTACCAAGGGGGAGAGCAGGGGTTATTTTAGAAGTGTAACGCCCTTACCCTGACTAGGAATAAGGGTCCCTACTTGGACAAAGGTGCAAACTGTTGCCAACTAGAGACCCCCATTTGTAACATTGGTGGCAGCGGTGGGATCTGGACTTGCATTTATGCCTTACATACAGTGATTGGTGTACACTACTAGCATAGTGCAGACCATTACGCGCAAACATACTGTTTTTTCTGTTTTCTGGTGTCCTCCTAGAGACCCCCATTTTTAACAGCCTAGCTAAAATGAAAGACAATGGAAGCAGAGCAACCCTGTTCATCCATAAAGACTGAAATAACCGCAAAGCAGATCTTAGTAATGCTTCAAACTAGTACTGTACCAGGACTTCAAGTGGAAACAGTAGTGGTTATATTCCTTCAGAGTAGAATGCCTACAAGGAGACTTAACTGCTGTTATAACCTCCAGGAGAATCCCCAAATGCTTAAAACTTAATCATTCAATTTTCTCTTCAACAGATGAAGGTGACGGTAAATCAGGACCAGTAAAGTACAAAGCCTGAGGCGCCTCAGTACCAACAGCAGAATCCACTGTGGAGAAATTATAACAACTGCAGGAGTGGAAACCTCTGAATTAAGCAACAGTTTGATAGTAGATGAGAAAATATAGGTGGGTTTGAGGAGGGAACCTGGGAAAAGCAAAATAACTCTTTCTAAGAAAGGGGAAACCAATTCTGGGAATACTGTCTGACAGAGATATGAAACTCATCAGGATGCCAACGCTTTCCTTAAAGTGGCTGTGCATGCATGAACAATATATTGTTGTTATAGGTTTGCTTCCTGAGATGGTACACTAAAACCTTTTATTCCACAAAAAAATAAGAAAAAATATCAGAAAATTCCTCAACACCCCTTATGAAACTCCAAGCTCTCAAATGTATGAACTATAGGCTGCAACCAAAACACCTCCTGCAAGTTCTGTTACCTTCAAATGATTCAGAAAAGCATCCGAGTCAAAAGGCACATTGTGATCCACAATTCAGAGCAACCTCCACCCAACTACCAGTCCTCTATGCCGGTAGATAGATACATTTCACCAAGAGATTAGCCTGCAGGGTCTCTGGTGAAGCAAGCCTTCCTGGTGTATTTGTGAATAAATTTAGCAACTGCATTGCATTAATAATGTTGAAACAGTCACCTAACTGTACTTGTTCCAAAGACTTCAAGCCCGAAGATAGTTCACTCGTGCCCAGTTGTGTACATGCATGCCCAGAACCTGAGGATTAGTAGAAAGTCTAGATCACCTTTCTCCTGGTCCCCACAATCATCAGAAGAACAAAATAACAGAGAGGAAGAAGAGTCTTCAGGATCTGTTCAACAAAAAGGGCTTGACCTTGGACAAACGTGTAGGAGTTGGACCGAGTATGCAGTAGAAAAAAGATAGGGGAACCCTTGGTTATAAATTAAAGCTATTTAATGACAGCAGATGTGTTTATCCTTTGTTTGGTCATGTATGCTATGAATTTCATAAACATTAATGTAACTACTACCCTTAGCACTGAAGCTTAGTAGCTTCCTCTGCACAGATAATTTAAATACAAAGCCTCAAGGATATACAGAAGAACAAAAAGTGTATATGCATTTGTCTTCATTGACGATTCTGAGCACAATATCAGTGAATTAACATTGTTTATTTTCATCTTAATACACAGTGATTTCTCAGAAACAAGAGTCCTGTCAAAGCAAACGTCAGTCCTGTTTTAATTAGATTGCGTGGCTAGGGAACAAACAGGCTATTGGCTAAACTCGCCTTCGACCGATCTAAAGTTACATCTGGGCTCTACACCAGGAGGTAGGTAGGTAGGTAGATATATATATATATATATATATATATATATATATATATATATTTTCTTACACAAAGTGGTCCTCAAGGCGGCGCGCTCTGGCTGTCGGTGCAGCGCTGGGGGTAAAAGACCACAAACCCCCTCACTATTTCTTCAACAACAGGAGAAGACGCGGCACTCCCAGAGTTTTTAAGCAACATTCATTTATTCACGCAACAGCTCATTAAGTCCCACGACGCGTTTTGACATTCGTCTTTCTCAAGTCGTTTGAATTATTAACAGCAATAAAATATGCAACGTTGTGGGAGCAATGAAATGAGAATAACTGACAATAATTGGAATACCAGAAAAAGCACTTTGCTGGCTCTGAGATTATAGCACTACATTTCCCACAATGCCTGGCAGCATAGTTAAGCACAGCAATTAGTACTACCAAAGGCTACACCCACTTGAGAAAGACGAATGTCGAAACGCGTCGTGGGACTTAATGAGCTGTTGCTTGAATAAATGAATGTTGGAGTGCAGCGTCTTCTCCTGTTGTATAAGAAATATATATATATATATGTATATATATACACATGTTTTATGAGAGATTACATGGGGGTCTCAGATGTTTCTTAATGCAGCCAGACTGGTCTGGTCTCTGAGTTTGATTTATTGCATGCCACTTCTCTAGTCCAGTGTTTCCCAAACTATGAGTTGTGACACACTGGTGGGTCACCAGCCGATTTTTGGTAGGTCATGAAAGTCCAAGCAGTACATAAAGATGCATTTAAATTCTGTATTTATCTTGTCACATTTGCTGCGCTTCAAAGACAGAGGTCAAATGCCAGGCTATGTCTTCTTACAAATTGCTGTTTATTTGTTTACTATGGGGATTGGTGTTAACAAGCTCTTTTCACTTTGCGGTCAGAGAAAGAAAGGTAAAGTGAATTATGTGATAATCTTGCTGTGGTATAGGAAATGTTAAAGGAAAGGCTGTAGGATGTAATTTTTTGGAACATATAAATACCTGTAAATGAACTGTACACATTCAGCCATTAGGAAAGCAAAAATTAAGCATATTTGTTTTGCAATTCTGAAGTGTGATGGAAACAAAGATTTTACTAGGTTCAAAACCTATCAGGACACTTTATGTGGTGAGGCACGAATGATAAATATTTACTGAAAACCGATTTTGACACTTTATCATTTGTGTGCAATATAGTTTTAACAATAAAACTGTATGTCTGTGCAAATTTAGTGCCCATTTCAATGGTAAATATGCCTTTTGTTAATTACAGTGCGATAACACAGATTGTTTTAGTTACATTAAAAAAAGTGTCCGCCTCATGTCCATTAATGACAGCTGGGTCATGAACGTGTGTCATTTTAAAAAGTCCTATTTCTAAAAAGTTTGGGAAGTACTGCTCTAGTCTGTGTGATACCACCTTGCAGTATTCTCCAAGGTTTGTGGATAGGCCTCACAGTGAATCTTTGATGCCAATCAGTGGCTCAATATTTCTAAATTAATACATTTTTCTTGAAGTAATCATCCCCATGCTTCTAGTGTGTGTGTCAGCTGCATCCTCCATTAATATCGGATAATGCATATCTTCAGCAGACTTGTGCCACATATATATGATTTAGGGTGCAGATATAGTGGACATGGTAGCTTTCAGTTGTTCCATGCAGGATTCAGCGAGCAGAGTAACAGGATTCAGGATACTGGATCTGCTTGCCAGGAGCAGCCCGGGTAGGTAAGTGCGCTGGGGCGGGGTAGGGTGGGGCCGGGTGGGGAAGGGGGACTTGACAGATGACGACGAGGGAAAATTAAATAAAAATTAATTTTCACTCCTCGTCTGTCAAGTCCCCACCTCCACCCCGCCTCACTGCTCTTACCTGCACAGGCCGCTCCTGCTGCTTGCTCCGTGTTCTACTCTCATAGTTGGATCCAACACCAGAAGCCTGTGCTTTACCTTGTGTTTTCCTATGTCTTTTGCCATTAAACCTTAAGATAATCATAGTAAGTTGCTTCAGCTCGCAGCAGAAACTAAAAATGCACAATCTACCTGTTCTCTTCTACTTAGCAGAAGAATATGCTCCCTGCAGGCATCCACAATTGTCCCTTTCTTCTCTGGCAACTACCAGAAGGCTCACTTACAAAATTATTCTATGCATATACAAGCACAAAAAACACACAGCTGCCCAACAACACACCAAATGAAGCCTTGAACATTACGGCACTCAATCAAGCTGAGTGGTTGTGACTCAGCCCTTTTCCCAAACACTGGAACTTCACTTGCTCCCCCATGCAAGGTGGACCCAGAAGGCTTGGGAGATGTGGTGGGGAAGAAGCTGCACAGATTAATGTAACAATTAATATAACAATGAATGCAGCAATGAATATAGCAATTAATGTAACAACTAATGTAACAAAATATCACCTCTATTTTTATATTCCTCTCTCACCAAATCATACCTAGTCTAGCTTGAAGCTTGAGAAGATCTCTTCATTGCCCTGGAAACAGGGCATCACAAGCAGGGCAGTCACCTAGAAATGCCAGTGAAAGATCTCAACGATACCTGTTATAAACAATTCAGCTGGGATGAATGGTGATGGCGCCCTTAATGGGGGGGTGTAGGTCTCTGAAACAGTCTTACAAAGATACCTGTTGTGAAGTATGTCCTTGCCTTATGAAGTTAACAAGAACTGTACAGAGATAAACTCATCTTGAATCACTGAGATCCACCTTCAACAGAAAACCTCTTACTGCAGACATTGCTCTATAAGCTTAATCTTTCACATTGAATGTGAGAAATCAAATAAACAAAATGCGCCCCACAAATATACCTGTGCGTTTGTGATACAAGATAAACTAACAAACACTGAAGGCTAATATAGATGCTCGAGAGTGTGCCAAGATTCTTTCTTCCCATCAATTTCTAGTTATTGTGGTTATGATAATATTTATACACAAAGAGGGATGTGCATTTTTCCATTCATTGCATTCATTCATTCCTTTTTACTTTATATTTTAGCACCTCAAGCATCTTGCCTTCTTCTCTGGTTATTTTGAAAAGGTTTCAGTTAGTTATGGTCACCTTTGATTTTTGTGAAGCTTTACAGTGTGAAATGAGAAACCACGGGATATGGCAACAATTATTTGAACTTACCGAGGAAATAGCTCAGTGCATTTGTTCGAAGGTTCACTGAAAACATCTCTAGATAGGTTCACTCTGTTTAGATTCAACAAATTCTTTAGAGGCAGTAGAATTAGCACTGTTTGTTCTTTTACAAAAGGTCATAAGAAAGTCAGCAGGTGAAGCCTCGCCAGCCTGCGAATTCAGATGTGTGAGCAGAGCAGTGAAAAAGAGCATCCACCTGTGGTGAAGAGGGAACAATGTCCATTTGAGTCATACCTGGAAGCCTTTTATAGTTTGGTATTGTTTGGACTTCTCACTTGGGCATTAAAGTGGAAATGAAGGTACCATTCTCTGCAGTTGTGTTCACATCGATTCAATCATGAATAACGTGGCTTGAGAGTTTTTACTTATAATCAACAGAAACTCCGAATGCAATGTATTGTCTTCTTCGGAAATTAACGTGACAATTTTGCTTCTTTACTCTTGTCCTGCTTTTGAAATTAGTATTAATAAGAAAACAGTAATAATAATATCAATCACAATAGTACTTCAATTGCGATTTCTAGCAATACTATTAATATTACTCCTACTACTACTAATAATAAAAATAATATTAATGACAATAATCAGAAAGTGGGTATTAATTTTAAATGGGGTTCACCATAAAAACGTAATAAATTACAAACGTCTTGTGTTACAGCAAAACTTCATTAAGATACTCTACTAAAGTGCTGGCAAGTACAGCATAACCAGCAGGCATTTCACCAGAGAAATATAGTAAAGTTTTTCGCAGTACCAAACAACATTAAGTCAAGAAAATAACATAAACTCCTGAATCAATTCAGAAGAATCAAGTATTATTTAATAAACAAAATGGTACAAAAACACTCACAAATTGAGAAAGGGAATTGGAGGATTGATATTTTAAAGCCGTACGGACAAAACGCATCATGAAATTGTAAAGTGTCAAAAACTGTTCACTGTAAAGGGCAACCGTTGCATGATTTCAAGCCAAATATGACGAACTGCAAAAAAAAAAAAAAAAAAAAGTGGTGCACTGCCAGTGTGCCCCCTGATAGCAGCCCTCTGGAGGGGGAAAAAGGGGGTCCTGTGGACCCAGCGAGACATCTCCTTGCAGGTGGGTGCAGCCACTCACGTCACCTGCCTGAAAGGTGATCTCTACTCCCCTTTAAAAGTGCAGGCGTGTTGCCGCCTGCACAGTGAATCACGTAGCGGCTGCTTCAAAGCCGCTCTGTATTTCACTTGAATGCGCTGCTCCCAGGGCACCATGAGTCTGCGACTGCCCTGCGGGCAGCGCATTCTATGTCATAGGGCGGAATTTCCCTGTTTGCAACCGGCGCACCTGTTTTAAGGTGTGCCAGGGCACAAACAGGGAACGTGTGTCCTATACATAATAGGGCATCAGGTCTATAAGCTCCCAATGAATACTTCAGTTTTGACATCAAAAACTCCCAGTGGGAAAAAGCTGGCTGGATTTCTTGGCCACCAAGATTGCTTCACTCGGATGAATTAGTTGTCTCTCCTCGGCCCCAACTCTATGTTCGAACCTCATATTTTTTTCTGTCACTCAGAGTTCTCCAGAGGGTGAAGTCATCAGGCGGTAACTGATGATGGGTCAATGGGGTCAAATGTTTGTTGATTTTGGTAGACCGATGGCACCCTCAAACTCTGACAGAAAGATGGCAAGGATGCATTTTTCTCAGTGAGCTTTTGGATCCTTCTATCAGTCCTCTCAAGTTCAGAAAAATGAAAAACTACCAATCATTGTTGATGCTTGGTGAGTCAATCTGGGTCACACCCATGTCCTCAGGGAAGGTCTCTGGGGTCCAGATCTATCTCCAGCCATGGCTCCTGTAATGTAACCGACAGCCCACCTTCACCTAAAAGTACCCTCTCCGATTCAGAGCAATGTAAATAAATAACCACCCCTCTTCTGCATGATCTGGCAACAGATTTCTCTCCTGTTATGGACAGCTACAAATGTCTGATGGCCTCTCCGGTTGATGGGCTTATGCCACTTGGACCTCCTTAAGATATCTAACTGTCTAAAGGCAGGGTTCTTCTTCTTGTGCCAGTGTGATGCCTTCTGCTCCTCTGCAATCCCAAATGGCCCAACCAAGAGAGGTGCTCTTAGATTACGCCTCAATAGTCTTTGTGCCTTTACAGGTTGGTATTCTTTTGTGGCAGCACACCTTTACACACCGAATTAGAATACTAATTAATGCCACCGCAGGGAAGGTAATGCTAAAACAACTGGCCTAATTACTATCAGTCTTTCATACACAACAAAGCATGATTTTTTAAATGTATATTTCCAAGTAAAGCGCATGATTTAAGCAAATGTCTAGCATTTTCCTGGTCGAAACTGTAAACAATATACATGTATTCACAAGTAGGTCTTTCCATGGGAAAATGCCACCTTGCCTATAAAGTGACAAAGACAATTTGGTAGCTGTTCACTCTAGCAACATAAGTGTTTTTCATATTTATAATGTCTCACTCGTATACATTAGGCCCGTACCTCGCTGTTAATCTAAATATATTCATTTCATTTCAATCTTTATTTCGATTTTGAAAAAAAAACATAAAAGATTACATAAAAACATCATACAACAATACTTCAAAGGGTAACCCGCCCGATAATACGCAATTTAAAAAACAATTTAAAAAACAATTTTAAAAGCAGTTATAACAATGCAAACATCTGATTATAAATTGATTAACACTCACATGTTCATTAAAAATGCCTAAAATTTCAGTCCCATTCTCTTTCTTGTTAGGTCAACACTAAAAAGGTATCTGCTTACACTAAATACAATTGCTTGTGTTGTGTCTGTTCGCAATAATCTTCCTGCCTCATTACATGATCTAATACCCAAAAGTTGACAGATGGGTTTGATCCACTTCCTCCTAGCATTTGTGTAGGCTGGACAGAAGAATAGCACATGCAATTCATTCTCTTTTGCACCTGTGTGGCAGATATCACAACAACCATTGTTTGCACCACCTACGCTACGTACCCATTTCATAGTATTTGCATTGATCTGCAAAATGCCATAGCGAAATTTAAGATAAAGAGATTTGGCAAGTTGTGGTTGAATTTCATCTAAAAAGGACTCGAATTTACCGTTTGGTTTTATTGTGAGAAACCTTGTGGATAAAGTACCTAGTTTTGGACAATGTGACAAAGTATCTTGTGTAAATGCCCAAAAAGTCTGTTTCAACAGCTTTTTTGATCTCAAAGACAAACCCTGAGGTTCCTCCCAAAACTGTTTTAGTCCTAGTTTATAAAACCAATCCTGAATATGATTCAACCATGGTAACCTTGTAATATTTTTAATTCTAAAAATTTCCTCCAAACCTTCTCTATAGTGAACAAGTTCATCTGTGGCCCACAAACGTACCCAAAATAATAGTGGCCGCAAAGCCGCATGCTGGTCAGTGCGGCAAATGTTTAAATCTATTACTACTGGTGTTAAAGGTGTGCGTGTTGGCAAACATAACAATTTCCTAAAAAATGTATTCTCGTACACCATAAAACTATTCTTTGTCACATGTCCCCACAATTCAGCCCCATATAGGCAAGCAGGTTGTACCCTATATTTATATAACTCCAACGCAGGAGAGACAGCTTTAGATAAGCTGCTCTCATGCTTCCTTACTATTGGGACTGAGTTTTGAATTAATATTGTTTTACTTTTATCCAGCTGTGGTCTCCAGTTCATTTTAGAATCTAGAGTAATACCTAAATAATTAAAATTTAGCACATATTCTATCCTCTCATTTTTTACAGTTAAGTTTTTTTAAAAGATTTGTGCGGATTAACTGCCATGTATTTTGTTTTAGTAGAGTTGATTTCCAAGCCCTTTATTTCACAGTAGGTTTCGAAAGTATTAAGTAAGTTTTGCAGACCTTTGGGGGTTTGTGATATTAAAATTGTGTCATCGGCAAATAAAAGTGCCGGTACTGGCACCCCCCCCAACTTGGGAGAGTCATGCTCGCAGCCCAAGAGATATTCAGGGATATTATTAACGTACAACGAAAATAAGGTAGGGGCCAGCACACAACCTTGCCTTACCCCCTATTTACTTGTATACGATCAGTAAGTTCGCCATTTGGCCCCCATCTAACCCTTGCAAAGTTATCCTCGTGTAACCTAATAATCTGCACGAGGATTTCCCCTGGGACACCCTGATCTCTTAATGATTTCCACAGGAGATTTCTGGGTATGAGGTCGAAGGCTGCCTTAAGGTCTACAAAAGCTATATACAGATGGGCTTTCTTAACTGTAATATACTTCCAAATTATACAGAGAAATCTAAAAACCTGGTCAATAGTGCTAGTTTTTGCTCTAAAGCCTGCTTGGTACTTGGATAAAATATTAAACTCCCCAATCCAATCGCTCAGTTTATTTAAAATTTGACGTGCGTATATCTTTTGTAAAACGTCAATTAGACTAATCGGCCGATAATGCGACGGATCGTGGCGGTTACCCTTTTTAAAAATAGTTGTGATCTCTGCACCCCTCCACGTTTCAGGGATTGGTGCACCCGATGCAACTGTATTACACAAAAGATTAGCATAGGGAGCCCAAATCTCCTTCTCATGCCTCCATAGGTCACCTGGTATCTTATCAGGCCCAGGGGCCTTCCCTTGTTTTATTGCATTTATTGCTACTATTGTTTCCGCTAAACTAAAATGTAGAGGGGTCTCACTTGAGTGAATAGCAAGTTCTTCACAATTAAAATTAATATCATTTTTAGTGGTTGAGTATAATTGTGAAAAGTGAGTTACCCATGTATTTGCATCAAGAAAAAGGTCCTTGTTACATTTCCCTTTTTTGTTACCCTTAGATAATAAACGCCAAAAGGTAGCTTGGTCATTTGATTTACATGCTTTTATCAGCTCAGACCAAATATTGTCCTCCCAACTTTTCTTTGCCTTAATTAATACCCCCTTATAGTGAATCCTTTTTTCCCTTAGGGTTACTATATCCTTATCCTTTGTTGCCTGAATCAGATCCTTTTTTGCATTGCGACATTCTTTATTATACCATGGGTTCTCTAGCAAGGCTGAATTAGATATTCCCTTTTTTAATTGTTTTGGTGCCTTACTTAATATTGGTTCAAGTCCCTCTACCAACCTATCATGCATTTCCATGATTGGTATCTCTGTTAATGGCAAGTTAATATATGGAGAGACTATTTCTATATAAGTTTCATAATTTTTTTTAATGATCTTATCATTCCCCAGAACCAAGGGCCATCTGAGTGCTCTGCGATTGTTCGATAGCAGAGGCTCAATTAAACTGTGACAAGGGTCTAAATACTCCATTGCTATATTATCTTATGTTTATCGGGAGGGCACATACACACTTTGACCCTGAACGGCAGTGTTGCAGTGCAGGCAGCCTTAATGGCAGCAAAATCAGTCCATACAAGTTGAACTATCTAGAGAAAGCACCTGGGAAAGGCAGCATTGTTACAATGACAAAAATAATGCCAATGATAATCATTTAGAAATTTAAGTTACATGGTTTGCAATGCAAGCATTTTTCATTTGCACTAATCAGATTGTTACAAAAAATCCTCGTTCTTTCACTAAGAAGAGATGTATGAAAGACATGCAATTCCGGGAAGGAGTATGGGTAATGACATTCAGTTAACAGCAGAAGAAGTAGCATAAGTGGTACTTGTTTATCATCAATCAGGTTTAGGGACAAGATGACGTCCAAAGGAAGTGTTTGCGCCAGCCCTGTGGGAGCAGGTAATGAAGTGACCTAATTTACTGCATAGGAAATTATGATGGTGGATTAGAAAGACAACGATTGCTATTATGAATGTGATGACGGACTTGTGGCACTTACTGTAGTGAGAACTGACACCCAGGTTTATCAATTTGTCTGGGCGCAGTGCAGGTGTGGAAGAGTGTGTTTGTGATGGTGCACTAAGGTCACATTCATTGTGTTCCATAGACTGAATCAGTTTACGGCGAAGGTACTTGACTTGAAAAAAATCTAAATCCACTGTTTTACAGATTGATTATGAAATGAAATGAAAATTAAATGAAAAAACATTTATAAAGCGCGATAGCTACCCTGAGGCATCCCAGCGCTGTAGACAGACGCAGACAGAGGGAAAGGATTAGCGGTTAAAGGTGTTTGTTAAAAAGTAAGGTTTTTAAGAGTTTGGGGAAGGGTAGGAGATTGGGCTCCGTCCGCATGCGGATGGGAAGAGCATTCCAGAGCTTGGCGGCGTTGTAGGAAAAAGAGCGCCCATCGCACCTAGCTCTCTTTATCCTAGGCGTAAGGGCAAGGGAGGAGGATGTTGAGCGGAGGTGCCTGTTGGGCTGGTAGGGGGTTATCAGAGGCTGGCTGATTAGAGAGCCCGTCTTCCAAAAAGCCCTGTGCGCGATGCATATGGCTTTGAATTGGATTCTCTCCCTGATCGGTAGCCAGGGAAGGCTCCTTAGCGCAGGGGCTGCGGTCTGTCGGTGTGGAGTCTGGAGGAGCATGCAAGCTGCACAATTTTGGATTATTTGGAGCTTGCAGATGGTGGATTGTGGGGCCCCTAGGTACAGGGCGTTCCCATAATCCAAGCGGGAGAGGATAAGACCCTGTACCATGATTTTTTTAGCTAGAAATGGGAGAAGGGGGAGTATCTTACGTAGCATCCTCAGCAGTCCGTAGCATGCGGCCGAGAGTTTCGCCGCCTGGTAATTAAAACTGAGGGAGCGGTCCAGCCATATACCAAGGCTTTTGATCTGATCTTTGGGTACTGGAGCAGGGCCGAGGCATTTCGGCCAGAGTTGCTCCGAGCTAAAAGAGGGGGAGTTTCCGAGAAATATAATCTCGGTTTTGTCCCCGTTGAGTTTTAGGCAAGAGAGTTCCATCCATTTAGCCACCTCCTCAAGACAGCTTATTATGAATTTGTACAAGGGCAAAGGAACTGAGGTAAGTTAAAAGCTAGAATGTTATGTTAATATTATTATAGACTATTCAACTTGCATGCATTTCTAGAAAATGATCTGTCACACTGGCATGGTCAGTGGAGGCATGGAATTTTCAAAGGAGTTTGTCAGCCAAGTGAAAAGTATGATAAGGTTTCGGAGGTTTTTTCTCCAATAGGAAGGATAATCTAGTATCGAAAATATGTATGTGCATTATATATCACAATTCCACCGGCGTAGCTAGGCACTCTGCCGCCCGTGGCGGTCCCTGCCTTCCTGCCTTTTGCCGCCGCGCTGAGGGGGGAGGGGAAGTGCTGGTGAGGATTTTTGCGGCCGCCACCGCCCCCGAAACTCGTGCCGCCCGGGGCGCACCGCCCCCTCCGCCCCCCCCTTGCTACGCCAGTGCACAATTCATTAACAGCCCACAAACCAGCTACCTTTCCTATTACTGGTTGACTTTATGCTGGACATTGACCATGTATAGCACTCTGTTGCCTTTTGTGTAGGTTTGCGCTATAGAAATACTATAAACATACATAGGCTTAAATGTTACTTGTGTGGTCACTAAGAGGCAATGCAACACATTCAGGAGCAGGAAAGGTGACAAAATTTGAATGTACCAAGAATCAGGGCAGGAGTCATATTCTGCACTACCTGAAGGCAACTGGAGAGGTAACTTGGCAGCCTCAGACAAAGAAGAGCTAGCACAGACCATTGCACAAACCATACCTTGAGCCCCATTTGGACCGGTAATTCATTCTCAAACTTATTCTCACTGTCATTTCCAATCTTTCACTTTTCGTCAGCCTCCCCATCACCCCTAACTCTTTTCTATAGGAGTCAGGGAAAATGAAGACGTCCATTGAGTAGGCCCTCACCCTATCTTAGAGCCACGTGTGATGCACAAATCGAAATCCAATCTCATATACAGGGAAAAAGGTTTCTGAAAACTGCATTGTTAGAGGTAGACATTAAGGGGCCGATTCCGATCTCGGCCGGTAGTGCTCCGAATCGGATTCGGATTTACTGGATCCGATTCGGAGCCCTGTTTCCCGACCGAATCGTACGCGGGTCCGGCCGAGCGAGTACGATGCAGGCACCCGCGAAATCTCTGACCGACTCAAACGCGGCTTCAACACGCTCCGACCGACTCGCATGGACACGACTCGCACCGCGCTATGGAGACATATCCCGGCCGGGTAAGTACGATGCGCGCCGCGAGCAGTCCGACCGACTTGCGCCGTCCGGCTCAAAAAAGCTGTCAGAGCCGGACTTTGGGGGTCCGCGTCGGACCCCCCTGTACGCGTAGGCATGCGAGTCGCACACAGGGGGGACCCATGGGTCCCCCCTACCTGTGCATGTACACCGCGATGCGCATGGACGCGTACACGCTGTAGGGGGCGCCCTTGTCCGCCTCGCACCCATTGAGTCAATGGGAGCCCGCGTACGTGTTGTACGACAGGCTCCCATTGACTTCAATGGGAGTCCGACCGACTCGAGTCCGATGGCATGCGTGCGCATCGTACTCGTTCGGTCGGACTGCACGGGTCCGATTCGGTCGGAAATCTCTCCGGGTCCGGCTCGGTCCAAGAGATTTCCGGCCCGAATCGGAATCGGCCCCTAAGCATCTTAACAACAATACTCTTGGGGCCAGATGTATGACCCTTCCAATTTACGAGTCGCAAATTGCGTCGTTTTGCGACTCGCAATTTGCAACTTGCAAATTGGAATTTACAACAGTGTCTGAGACACTGTTTGCAATTCTGAATGGGGTCACAATGTTCATGCCTCATTAATATTCATGAGGCAGGTGCAATTTGCGACCCCCATTAGGAATAGCTAGCACTCCCAGGGATGGTGGCCTGCTGGGGTCAGCAGCAGTGGCGGCTCGCAGAGGGAGTGCTGCGGGGCGGGGGGCGGGATCGGGGGAGGGGCTGGATGGAGGGGTAGTGGAGTCGGACATACGATGGGCAGGAGTAAGGTAAGTAAATAAATAAATAAAACTATTTACCTTGCGCTTGCTGCATCCCCAACTCAGCGATGCAGCGAGCGCAAGGTAAATAGTTTTATTTATTTATTTACTTACCTTACTCCTGCCCGTCGTATGTTCGACTCCACTACCCCCCACCCAGCCCCTCCCCCGCCCCACCACACCGCCCCGCAGCACTACCTCTGCGAGCCACCACTGGTCAGCAGACCACCATGTCTGTGACTGCTTTTTAAATAAAGCAGGTTTTTTTTTTTTTTAATGCAGCCCGTTTTCCTTATAGGAACACAGGATGCATTTATAAAAGAAAAATGAAACATTTCTGTTTCATTTTTTAAGGGCAGGCAGTGGTCCCTGGGACCACTGCCTGCTCTTAAAAAATATTTTTGCATCCATTCACAAAGGGAAAGGGGTCCCCTGGGGAACCCTTCTCGTTTGTGAGTGGCTTACCACCTACTTGACGTAGGTGGTAAACTGCAAGTGTTTTGCAGCCGCAAATGCGGTCGCAAGACAATTGTACATTCCATTGTGACTCGCTATTAGGAAGGGACGCCCTTTCCTAATAGCGAGTCGCAAACGCTATTTTGCGAGTCACCAACTCGCAAAATAGCATTTGTACATGCCAGGGCCCTTTTTCGCTGTTGCAAACGGACCGATTTCCTGTTTGCGACCACAAAAAATTGTCGTACATCTGGCCCCAAGTCTCTGGAATGGAGGTCAGTTTTTCCAGCAGAAGTAACATCAAGGACATATTCAACATTTGAAATAGCTCAGGTCACATATATTTCTGCTCAAGAACTGTATGCACAAGCACCAGATTGCAGACTAAAATTCAACTTTGTAAAATAAATAATCCTATTCTTGCATGATGAATGATATGACTGACATGGTTGTTTGACCTTTATATGAATAAAGTGGCCAGGCCCAGTAGGAAGCTGGCCAAAGCTGCAGGACTTTTATAAGGATGTTTGTGTTCACTTCACAGGAGGGCAGTTGAAGGTCCAGGACCTCAACAGCATGTCTACTTTCCACAGCAAAAGAAGCACTCGCTACCATTGGCAGCCCAAAGGGAAGAGAGCCAACCCCATGTCAGGGAAAGTTCAAGTCCACTGGTATCCTGTAAATCATTTTATAAAGTGTCATCATCATATGTGGGGGTGAACTATCCCCATTGTCATCTTCAAGTGACGGTAAATTATGGTTAGAATCGGAACCAAATGCGAATGGAGCCCATAAGGAAAGCCCTATCAGCTTATTCAGGACTCAGTGCGATGGGGTGTAGTTAGAGGGGGACCTCGTCAGTATGGAGACAGATTCAGCTCGGGGTCAGACTTCAGAGTGGCACAAGCAAAAACAGGATTGGTATGGATTTTCAAAACTGAAACAAAATTAGCACCGGACTCAGTGTGGAATCGAAGATGAGTTCTAGGGTCTTAGACACTGCTGAGGATAGATCTGGCAGTGATAACTCAACTGAAAGCCCCTACTGATCTTTGGGGCCCAAAGTGAAGGTGTGCCGTAAAGCCCAGGAGAGTACCAAAAATATGCAGCATGGCACCCTTAAAGGTCTTGACCTGCTACGGCGTTGCCAATGGCCCCAGAAACTCTGGATACATTGGAAGCAGTGACTCAATCTGGGACCTGGAGTTAGACAGAGTGGCACCTTGATGCACATCACAGCTTCTTCTTAAATAGAGAATAACAGGATGGGATTAAGGTGTTTTTCACTTCATGTTTCCTCTTTCATTTGGACTTCCACTTACTGGATGACTTCAACCGTGAGGAAGACCTGTCGTGGGATTCACTTCAAAAGCAGGACTGCACGCTTGACTTAGAGTAGGAGTGAGAGTTGCATAACTTCTTTTGATGTTCAGTGACATACAGCTTAACTTCACAGTCCAGGATTGTGTTTAGGTGCATGAGGGCATGCTTATTGCACAAGTTAGAATCATGTCCCAAACCCAAAAACCAAAGGCACATCCTGTGCCAGCCCAATACTGACATCTGTTTTGACAGTCACAGCATGGTTTGAACCCTGTAGATTTAGGTGGATACATCATTCTCTTGCACACTGGATTTTGATTTGAAAAATCATTAACACTGATGAATGAGGTAGCGGAGCTCCATGTCCACATTTGGAGGTGTGGAAAGAAAGGAACCTACGTCGGCACACAAGGGTGCCCCTCATAAGTGGCTCAGCTCCATTACTTCTGGGGTGGAAAGAAAACAACGCGAGGCTGCCCATACCACCTAGCAGCATGCGGAAGCAATGCTGTGGTATATTCTAAAGGTTGAGGAATTGCCAGTTAGAAGAATCCATCAGAACGTGATTGCAGCAGTAAACGGTTCAAAATGTACTAAACCAAAGTGCCATACATAGTGACACGGAGCGGCAGATCATTTTCAGTCTTTAACTGGTCAGCTCTCTGTTGTTGGGTGCTGCATTCCGGATGGTACTAATGAGATGAAACATGTCCCCAGAGACCAGTATCGATGCAAAGATGCTATATTAATGAACAAACTATGCTTCAAGAGGGCATGAAGCAGCAAAATCTCATTTCGGTTTAATGAAATTTACAAATGTCAAAGATCCAGTTTGTCTATAGATGAGATGGGGAGAGATCTCCAACTGAAAACTATGTAGAACAATTAAATAAGTAATTCATTGTCCTGTGAAATCTGCCAAGAATAATACCATTTTCGGATTCAATATCAGTGCTTCAGTTTTGTTGATACCCTCCACAGAGCTGGCTTTCATTTTGTCCTTTTAGGCGTGCAGCACTTTGCTTTTATCTATTGATCTTCCATATCTGCGTCAGTTCTCCCTTGAAGTATAAACAAAAACTGAAGATCACAGGGCGCACCAGGAAGGGCCATTGTATTAATACCTGTAGGACTCTCTGGGTAACCCTGCTGCCCAGCTGTCAATGCCCTGCATTGTCATAGACCAGTGAGTGGTCTTCAGAATACTCGAAAATCTCTATTTCCTTTTTGTGAGTTTCCAGTGTAACATCTCACTGAGACTGCAGGTATGTGAAGCACAGTCCTTTATATAGGGGAAGTGGATGCTCACACTGCTCTTAGTTAATAACATACTCCAGTTCTGTTTAACCAGAAATATCATTTAAATTCAAGATTTGGTAACTTAGAACTGAATTCACAAACAGTTTTGGCAAACTAAGTACAACTTTAGTGTGCAACGAAACTGTTTCCAATAGTAAATTCACATTCTGATTCATAGAATGAAAATGTGTGAAAGTTTGCTGATGTAAATGACACTTGGAATGGTAAAATTCACTGGCATATTGGTGCAGTGGACACCCTCTAACTTAGGTTTCCAGATATCTTCAAACATTTGGCTATGAATTCCCATTTTCTAGAAACGCATTCAGCTTTTCTCTCCTGAAAGGCAAGCGTAAGTGCCAGATTGAGGAAGGGGTGTAAGCACCTCCACATTTCATAGGGATGTAGCCACAGGGGGTTTTCCACACACAACATTTTATTCCCCAGAGAAGAAACACATTACATGTTGAAAAGCACAATTCAGCATCATGCAGGAGTACAGTTTGAGACATTGGCGCACTCCTGGAAATCTATAATTGTTGTACATTTATAAGAGCACTCGATATTCTTTGAAATTTCATGCAACTGAGAAATCCAAATATAGGAGTAAACGTGCAGGAGTAGATTGCCTGGGTTTTTCAACCACAGCTTTGTGACTGGGACTCGTTGAGCTTGTCAGAATGGCACCCACCACTTCAAACAACTATGAACATAGTTTAAAAAAAGTAAGCCAATTAGATGATTTTTAAACATAATTTAGTTTAACATTTATTTCATGGCATCAATATTTTACAGGAAAAGTATTTGTTCCCAGTTTCATGCTAGAAAGTGACATTTATTCATTCATGAGGTGTTTAATTGCTTTGAAGATATTTTGATTCCTGCAGGTAATGTGTTCTTTGTTCTACTAATCACTGAGTTTTTAGACATTTGATAATTAGGAAAGCATGTGTTTTGACAAGAATAAAAGATAACGGAAAGGAATCCGTCAGAGGAAAACCAGCGAAGTTATCAACCGGTATTGCCATGCATAAGCTGTTCTGGTGCTTCACTGAATACGAAAATACGTACTTACTAATCCCATCCTTATCAATACAAGACCTTACTGAACCCGTTGCTAAGGGAGCTTCAGGAATGGAACCTTATAAAGAATATATGTATATATATATATATATATATATATAGCAGGGCCGCTCTGGCATGATGGGAGCGAAGAACCCCATCTATTTGTACCACACACCCTTCTCATTACAAGAAGACGCCGGCATCCTGTTTCCAAAGGTTATGAGCACTTTATTATTCACTCGGGATATGCAGCAGTGCACTTCCAACATCCTAACGCTTTTCAGCTCTCTTGGGAGCCTTGATCACAGGTAAGTTTTTATCCATCTCTTAACTGACCACATGTTTCTCATTGACGTGAAAAAAAACACTTTATTCTTTTTTCTTTAGTGGTTTTCCGGTCGTATTTCTTGTATGGAAAGCGCAAAGAAACCTTTCAATCCAATTCCCTTTGTGCAACAACTTGCTGGTTGACATTCAAGTTTATAATTAAAGCGCTGCATTTTCTGTCCTGTTTTCATATGTTTTCAAATGCGCAAAACAGATTCTTGCCATATAACTGGTGCCACTGCCATGCTTGTACATCTCCTTTACGCGCTTTCATACCTTCAGAAAACTGCAAGCCAGAAGCCAATATTCCAACTTGCTCCCTTACCCATCCTTCGTGTTATTTCTTTGTAGGAAAAATCCTCTCTTCTTTCAACTAAAAGGACGGGTGAGTCAGGCTCCTTTTTAAATTCCAGAAGTTAGTGTCTCCGTTTAAAGGGACCCCAGACCCTAGCAGGGCGGCTACGGCGTGATGGGATTGAAGAACCCCATCTATTTGTACCACACACCCTTCTCATTACAAGAAGACGCCGGCATCCTGTTTCCAAAGGTTATATATATATATATATATATATATATATATATATATATATATATATAATTTACTAGCATACGCCAGTAGGTAGTTATAGTTAGGACTTAGTTTCCATAGGAAAAGCAATTGTTTTTTTTGGCAATAACTTTGGCGCCATTTGACGAATATTCACGAAATGCTCAAAACTAATACGACGCTCAATTTAGCAGCTATCTTGAAAGTCTTGGGGTGATCTATCAAGCAGGGGCTGAGAACAAGGGTGTGCTTAAAGGCGCGTTTTCCCCATGTTAATTCCCATCGGACCTTCAGACACGGCTACAGTCCAAACTGCTGAACGGAATTACACCAAATTTGGCAAGAGAGTAGATGTTGGTCCAGGGATGTGCCTTTCTGGTGTAAATCTGTTCAGTAGTTTTTTTTAGAAGTTTAAAGAAATGTCCAGTTGTATACATATAAGGACGCAGAGGATCCCCGACCCCTCCCGATCTCGTGCTGAGATCTGACTGGCAGCCAACTCCTCAAACCAGGAAGCGTTGTCAGCCATCTTGTGACTCAGTAGAACCGGGTCACAAGAAAAAAAAAAGAAAAGGGGGCAGGGTAGAAACACCATGGCCTCCTATGCTTCATGGGGGTCCTACAGGTTATATTAGGGTGTGAGAAGATGCATGAAATTATCACGTGGATGATGTCATCAGTGATGTCATTTGAGATGTCATCAGTGATGTCATCAGTGATGTCACTGACCATGTCATGAGTGATGTAATATGTGACGTCATCAGCAGTGCATTGCGGGGCGCGAGTTATAGTTAGCTGGACTAACTATAACAGGGGAATTTCACGGGTTTTGTACTGAGTGCAATGTCCAACTAACTATAACTGTCCCTAAAACCTATGGTTTTTTCAGTGAATTTCAAAGGTTTTTTAAATGCTAATTTGTAACTATAACGTCCCTGAAACCTATGGTTTTTTCAGTGATATATATATATATATATATATATATATATATATATATATATATAAAATCACACAGGTTGCCCCAAAAGAGAACAGCCCCAAGGAAGGTTGTCTTCCAACTCTGGGGAATGGTGCACAAACAGATTCAATCGACAAACCATAGTCTTGCGGCTCAACGCGTTTCAAACTTGACGTTCTTTTTCACGAGCCTGACGAAGAAGACACCAACAGCAGCATGTAGAGCACTGATTCAAATTTATTAAAAGTCCCGCCTCAGTGGGCGTATACTTGTACCAAATTAGGCAAAGAGGAGTCTGGTGCCTGTAGTGCTCTTCCATAATGTAATTCCAGTGAATGCCGCTGTGTGCCCAAAATAACGCCTGTAATACATCCACAGTGGGTTTGTGTGGCAATGTGTACTGAATGTGCTGCCAATTACACAGTCCACCAGCAGGAGCCTTCCATTCTGAACCGCCACCAGGAAATCCGGGCACCGCAGATCCGCCGTTGGGCTGTTCTCGCGACCAGGCAGGGCCGCTAAAATACATCACACAGGATGCCCCAAAAGAGAACAGCCCCAAGGAAGGTTGTCTTCCAACTCTGGGGAATGGTGCACAAACAGATTCAATCGCCAAACCATAGTTGGGGCTGTTCTCTTTTGGGGCAACCTGTGTGATGTGTGTATATATATATATATTCACTGAAAAAACCATTGGTTTCAGGCACGTTATAGTTAGAAATTAGCATTTAAAAAACCTTAGAAATTCACTGAAAAAACCATAGGTTTTAGGGACAGTTATAGTTAGTTGGACATTGCACTCGTACAAAACCCGTGAAATTCCCCCGTTATAGTTAGTTCAGCTAACTATAACTCGCGCCCCCGCAATGCACTGCTGATGATGTCACATATTATATCACTCATGACATGGTCAGTGACATCACTGATGACATCGCTGATGACATCTCAAATGACATCATTGATGACATCACTGATGACATCATCCATGTGATAATTTCATGCATCTTCTCACACCCTAATATAACTTTTGATACACCCACTCTAAAATACAGACTGCCATTCTCAAAACCATAGACACTCCAACACCAATAACTACATACCCACTCACTGATTCTTAGGTCTAGACACACATCCACTCACTCACCTGTACAGTCACTCATACTTACGGTCACTCAGTACAGGACTATCATATGCACTCATACACCTACATAGACACTCACACACCGCCACTCATCCATAGAGGTACTCACACACCTAGTCAGTCATGCAAATAATTAATCACACTGCCATTTACTCACCTATACAGTTATACACACACCAGCTCACTTACTCATACAAATACTAGCACATTCTTACGCTCTTATACAATCACTAATACAAGTACACACTCATCCATACAGCCACTCTCACAATCACACACTCTCACTTACACTCACCCACCCATACAGTCCATCACAGATGCACTCTTGAAACCATGCACCCAGTGAATCACCCACTGATACATCTATGTGCAGTCACACACACCCCACCCACACAAACACTCAGGCACCCATACAGATACTCAGACAACCAATCAATAACTCATATAGACACTCATGTAGCTATTTAGAAACCCATGCAGCCACTTACACACCAACAGACAGACGGATAAAGACATTCACAGTTTAGTTACTAACCCATGCATTTAGTAAGATACGTTTAATCACTCACTTATAGAGTCAGTCACGCACCTACTAAATCATCCATCCAGACACTTATACACCCACTCATTATTCAATACACCTTGGCATATATATTAAACATATTTAAACTTTATAGAAACACACAGTCACTGCATGATGTCATCAGTGATGTCATTTGAGATGTCATCAGTGATGTCATCAGTGATGTCACTGACCATGTCATGAGTGATGTAATATGTGACGTCATCAGCAGTGCATTATGGGCGCGAGTTATAGTTAGCTGAACTAACTATAACGGGGAATTTCACGGGTTTTGTACGAGTGCAATGTCCAACTAACTATAACTGTCCCTAAAACCTATGGTTTTTTCAGTGAATTTCTAAGGTTTTTTAAATGCTAATTTCTAATTATAACTTGCCTGAAACCTATGGTTTTTTCAGTGAATTTCAAAGGTTTTTTAAATGATAATTCCTAACTGTAACGTGCCTCAAACCTATGGTTTTTTTCAGTGAATTTCAAAGGTTTTGTAGATGACAATTTTTAAATGTATTAATTGTTATATTTATTTTTTTGATACTGATTTACTAAATTTTTTTAAACTATTTATTTTTAGATATTTTATTTTTAAATTACATTGTAATTACATTATACATTACATTACAAAATATACTTTCTCAGAATGAATTACTTTAGTTTAAATACTTTGCAAATAGGCAATAGACTTAAGTACAGAAGTTACAGTTGTTGCAATGGGCAACACAATTTCAAACACAATGCAACATTGAGCTCAATGTGAATTTCTAGTTAAATGCAATTAGTTACTTTATGGATTACTTTTTCTAACCACAGGACTGGATCCTAGATTCAGTCCTGGGACATCTCCTGTAAACAGTTGAGTAAAAGCGTTTTGGTTACAGTAGTGATTTTTAAGGAATATTATTGTATTTTAAAACTTGACACTTAGAAACTTTTTCACATAGAATCACCAATGTTATACTATGGGAGGAAATTCACTTAGCAGGTAAGTAGTGTTATCGTTACTTTTTCTTACTCAGTGGTGGAACCTGGATCCAGCACTGGTGCATCTCCTGTAAAGAGTTGAAAGAATGCGTTTAAGTCATACAGGCGATTTTTAAGGAATATTTGTAGTTTGTGAAAATCGACACTTTGAAACTTTTCTGCTGAAAACCAGACAATGGATTCCTAAGAAAGGAAATACAAGTTACTGGTAAGTACGGTTAGAATTACTTTTCAGGGTCAGTGCTGGGCTAAAAGATGCAGCACTGGGTTCTCTCCTGATAACAGGTGAGTAAATCGGAATTCGTAGTTCGGCTGATTTTAGAGGAATATTATAAAGTTCCAAAACTCCACACTTAGAAGAATTTCCAAGTGAAACCAGTCAATGTTAGCCTATGGAAGGAAATTCAAGTTACTGGTAAGTACGGTTAGAATTACTTTTCAGGATCTATACTGGGCTCAAAGATGCAGCACTGAGGTCTCTCCTGATAACAGGTGAGTAAATTGGAATTCGTAGTTCGGCTGATTTTAGAGGAATTTTTGCACAATGGTGAAGGAAGGGGGTGGGGCCTGAGGTGACATGTCTGCAAACACGCCCTGTGGCGCGTTTTAAGTTGGAGAATTAATTCCTCCTCAATCCCGAGGGTCCCTGGGGTCCAACTAGCCCACCCTGTACCTCCAGTATGCGCCAGAGAGCTGCGTTGCAGAGAGGTGTTCAGAGGCCATGCCCCTTTTTACACCTCTCTGCAACGCAGCTCTGTGGCGCTTTCTGGACGTACCTGATGGGCTAGTTGTCCCCCAGGGACCCTCAGGATTGAAGGGGATTTAATTCCCCATCTTAAAACGCGCCACGGGCCTGTTTGTACACATGTCACCTGAAGCCCCGCCCCCTCCCTTCAGCACTGTGCAAACGCGCCCCGTGGCGCGTTTTAAGTTGGGGGATTAAGTCCCCTTGAATCCTGAGGGTCCCTGTAGTCCAACTATCCCACCATGTACCTCCAAAAAGCGCCCCAGAGCTGCGTTGCAGAGAGGTGTAAAAAGGGGCGTGGCCTCTATACACCTCTCTGCAACGCAGCCCCAAGGCGCATACTGGAGGTTCCTGGTGGGCTAGTTGGCCCCCAGGGACCCCCAGTATTCAAGGAGAATTACCTCCCCTTCTTAAAACGCGCCAGGGGGCGCGTTTGCAGACTGCTGCAGGGAGGGGGAGGGGCCTCCGGCAAGATGCCGGTCTTTTTTTTTTTTGTATGGGAGGGGGGCTGCGTGGCCCCCCTTTCCTCGGCCACTTTTGGCCCCGGGGACCCCATCCGCCGGGGCCTGAGGATTTTCTTTTTGTTTTAAAAAAAAAAAAAAAACGGGAAGGGGGCCGCGTGGCCCCTCTTCCCTGGGCCTCTATTGGCCCCGGGGACCCCATCCCCCGGGGCATGCCCTCTTTTTTTTAAATTTAAATCTTTGGAGGGGGGCTGCGTGGCCCCCCTCCTCAGGCCATTTAAGGCCCTGGGGACCCCATCCCCCGAGGCCGGCCTTTACGTTTTTTTTTTAAAATAATTTTTTTATTTCTGGGGAGGGGGGCTGCGTGGCCCCTCCCGGGCCACTAATGGCCCCGGGACCCCATCCCCGGGGCCTGGCCACTCGTTGGGGACCGTGGGGGTCCCCAATCCTCGCACGGTCCCGCCGGCTCCCGCGTCCTGCGGGAGCCGGCATTGCTTTCCATAGGGGAGCTGCTGACATGCAGCTCCCCTTATGGAAAAGCATTCTGCTTGCTTCATTGAAGCGAGAGCAGGTTTCCCTGCTCTCGCTTCAATGAAGCAAGCAAGTTTGCAATGACAGGACGGGAGCCGCGAGGCTCCCGTCCTGCCATTGCAAACAGAAGTGTCCTGGGGTTAGGCACCCCGGGACACTGCAGGAGCCGGCCCTGGGGGGTGGCGGTCCCCAGGGCCACCACAGGCTCCAGGAGGGGGGCCGCGCGGCCCCCCTCCCCACTTCTGCAAAGCCCCGGGGAGGTGGTGGTCCCCAGGGCTTCGGGGGTCTGAAACGGACCCCCATTTTAAATTTTTTAGTGCCCCGGGGAGGTGGCGATCCCCACACAGGTATTTAAAATTTTAAAAAAGAAGCCCCGGGGGGTGGCGGTCCCCGGGGCTGCGGGAGGGCACAGTGCCCTCCCGCACCATTTTTATTAGAAAGCCCCGGGGGGTGGCAGTCCCCGGGGCTTGGGGGGCCTTAGAGGCCCCCCCCATTAACTATAAACCCACCCCCGCATGCCCCCGGGACTTGGCCCACCCGGGGGCAAAATAGCACCCTAAGCGCATCCCGCCAATTTAAAAAAAAAAGAAATGCTTTTTTCTGCCCAGGGGGTCCTTGTGGGACCCCCTGAGCACACCTAGGGGGTCAGGGTGTTTCTACCCTGCCCCCTTTGTGCGTTTGCGCACTTGAGATTTTTTTTTTTAATTGGTGGGATCCGCGCACCCTAAGCGCATCCCGCAGATTTTTTTTTTTTTTAAATGCTTTTTTCTGCCCAGAGGGTCCTTGTGGGACCCCCTGAGCAGACCTAGGGGGTCAGGGTGTTTCTACCCTGCCCCCTTTGTGCGTTTTGCGCACTTGTTTCTCTGCCTCGGTTCTACCGAGGGACAAAATGGCTGCCAACACTTCCTGATTTGGAGTGTTGACAGCCAATTAGCATGCAGCTCATGATCGGGAGGGTACGCGGACCCTACACGGCCACGGATATATATATGTGATTTTACTTTTGATTTTCTCAGCAACTACTGAACGGATTTACACCATTTAACAAAAAGGGTTCTTTCTGAACCAAGAACTACCTCTTTGCCAAATTTGGTGTAATTCCGTTCAGCAGTTCGGGCCTATGGGAAAATGAATGGGGAAAACACGTTTTGGAACCCCCCTTTTTTCTCGGCCCCCACTTGACGAATCACCCTGAAACTTTCAGGGTAGGAGCGGACCGGAGCGGGCCATAAAGTTTGAAAATGTTGCGAAGATTCGTCAACCGACGCAAGAGTTATTTCAAATAGAATGTTGCGGATTTCCTATGGAAAATAGGTCCTAACTATAACTATCTACTGGCGACCGCCAGTAGATAATATATATATATGTGATCAAGGTCAGTGTTTGACCGAAACGCGTCATGGCGGTCTACACGGTGGCAATAAATTGAGAAAAATTGCACGAATTACTGGGTCTACGCTCGTTTTTTCCAAAGGAGTTTATGGAGCAAATGCGAGTTTTGATATATATATATATATATATATATATATATATATATATATATACACTTCTATGTAGAAAGTTTGCTGTGCCATAGCTTTTGAAGGCATCTCTGCATGTTGATGTGGTGATGTACACATAATCCTGCTGTAAAAATTACAAATTAATGACAACATTTTTAAAAAGCAAGAACGTATCTATGGCTAAGCTAGTTCGGGTCTAGAGTCTGGCTGGAGATCCAAATGTCAAAATCACTATCTGCCATGATTGGAACCTGTTGACCTTGCACCGGAGGATTTTTCTAACTTGTGTAATAGAAAGAAATGCTTTATTTGCTACTCTCTTCAACATGATAAGAAATATGCCAATAATACATCTGGGCTCCATCACAAAAGGCAGGAGCTGATAGGAGAGTTTCTCAGGCTTGAGCTCAACTAACAAGTAGGTGCGACATTCTAGCTGTCGCAGCCGGCAGAGGATTAGGTAGGCTCTCCAGATAGTACTAGAGATCTGCAGCAATAACTTTTAAAACACGGATCTTTTATGGCATGAAATACCTGAAACCAAATGTCCATAACTTTAGGTGAAATCATATTGCTGAGAAAGTGAACATGTGAAAAATAGCTAGGGGTAAGATCAGAAAACCTGCCAATAACTACGAGGTCAGCACACATAACACTCTACAGGGCCCAATTGCAACCTTTGTTTAGAATAGGAAGAAATACGAAATTATTCTGGCCTCTGTCTGTGGAAGAACACAGGAAGAATCTCTGTACCTTCCACTTTAGTCTTTGCCCGAAGATATTTACCAGAGACTGTTGTTGCTAAGATCAAGCTGACTTAGTGTCTCAGGAGCTCTCATCTTACCAGAAAAGACTGCTCCTCCCTGTGGAACTGTGAAAGGAACCCAGTTCATCAGTAGATGCTATAAGCTAATCCTCTTCTAAACTCGTTTGTGGGTGTGAGTACTCCCTTAGTAAGCAGGGACTGAGCTGGAGTCTCTGGAAGCAGTAAAAAAGATGTAAGCACACTCCTCAAAACTGTAGTTATGCAAGGAACCTGCTTTCCACTTTGGGCATTCAAAAAAATCATACCAGCAACAACCAGCAAACTCTATTTGAAAAGGTCACACACTGGAGAGGCTTTACTTTTTTATTTCCCACTCTGAAGCTGGTGTCATTAAAAGTGAATCTTCAGTGATACCCTACGGACCACCAAGAACCCTCTCTGGGAAGTTGTGTATGGTTGGCTCTATTTAAATTGGATAAAGAAATACTTACTTATCAGAGTAGCAACAGAGGCAATGGTATCAGATGGACACGCATTGAGACCCGTCTGCCAGAACCCATGCTATCCTACTCTGAACATTCTGGGGCAAATTGTGGGGCTACTAGAGAACCACCCTAACTTCATATCCAAACTGCAGGAGCCCTCACATGACATAACCTTCAGGTTGTCTAGGCTGGAAATATTTTTTTCTCCATGAAAAGTAAACAAAGTGCAAAAGTATAAACTTTAATCAAGCAAATGACCAAGCTCATGGTGAGCACATGTGCTCATTGGTAACTATACAAGTAC
Organism: Calotriton arnoldi; assembly: GCA_963921515.1. NCBI lineage: Eukaryota > Metazoa > Chordata > Amphibia > Caudata > Salamandridae > Calotriton > Calotriton arnoldi. Next base: position 935,609 of record CAWUFW010002315.1, on the reverse strand, counting down.
CCCTGGCTCCAAGTTCACTGCATCTCACAAAAGTACAATGAATTTGACTTTCCTATTGTATCTATTAAAATTATTTTTTTTCCTTTTCTCAATAAACTTTGATCCCTACATATAATTCACTTCATGTTGTCAAATCATTTTACTTATTAAACTCTTATCCTTTAACTCAATGAGGCTTTAACTCTTTGCTTCTAAAATTTGCTGTTCTCTGAAGTAGCTTGTTACAACACCTCATCCATTTCCTTTTGAGATTGTTTCTGCTTAGGTCATTGCTATCAAGATGAGTGTAGAATGCTCTCACTAAGAATGTTTACCTTTTCAGGTCATTCTATTTCAGCAGTGTGCAAGCTCAGTCACTGCTCAAATCGAGATTATGACCAGCTTGATTCTTAACTGTATGAGGATCAAATAAAATAAGTTAAGTTATACGGATTGAGGTGAGAAGGGTGAAACTGTGCAGGTGAGTTTCTTTCATAATTCCAAGGAATACAATGTTATATATGCAGGGGGTTGCAAGTATGTGGAAGCGGTGGGTGGTTTGACAAGGTAGTATCAGTATTACTTAGTATATATTGTGGGGAGAAGAGAATTAACAGGATGAACAAGGGTGATAGGGTACATCAGACACATTTTATGGTTTTTAAAGCTGCCAAACAACACCTCATGCCACACAATGAGAGCAGCACTGAGGTTCAATGACGGATGTGGGTATAATACACAATATTATTCTGCACATTGAGAATTATCAAGACGATGATGTTTTCCAACTCGCATTTCTAAATAGGGTGACAAGTTGAGCTTTGTTCATAGAGTCCATGATCCCAGAACAATAAACACTTCTTTTGTTGCTCCTTATCCATGCCAAAAACGATATTTGATGAAAATGATATAATGTCCTCGTGTGGCAAAATGTTTAGTTTGGTTGTACATTACCAGCAATGCTTTATTTTCTACCACATAGCAATTGCTAATGGAGTCTATGCAGTCAACCTCGTCTGTATAGGGCAGTGAAAGGAAACATGAGTCAGGATTCAAGATGTATAGGTGACAAAGAGGTAGATAAAAATCTAGGGAAACTGGTTTTGCTAATTGATTAAAGTACTATAGCTAGGTATTCTCCCAGGGGATGATGAATGCTGGACACTGATAATACATTCCGAAAACCTTGCAAAAATTATATATATGGCTATACGTATATTATTAATAATATATATGAACTGCTTTCACTATTGAGCTTTATGTATTACAGGCCAATTTAGATTTTAATCATTTACGTGTTTGTGATTTAAGAGAAGAGAATCCGAGTGAGTTAATCTCCTATCAAGTGACTAAGGTAAGAAGAGAGGTGTTAGCTCATTGTTGGATCTACATAGATATTTCAAGATGTGTAGAGTGCAATATGCTATGTGTTACCATAGTTCAATTTGGGTGAGAGACCCATGACTCATGAGTGGTGAAGCCGCCAGTAAGTCATTCCCTCCCCCACATCCTCAACAATGGTAATAAATAGAATATTATACTCTGCACATCTGCATATACCGTTTATGCCATGGCAGTTTTTCAAGTGTACTTGTTTTTACAAAATGTATTTAACCACAACCAGGGTGCAAGGGGTTACATTTGTGCAGTAGGGTAAAATCACATTAAAGAGATCTCCGACTTGGAGAGTTATTTTTATTTGTTAAGTAATTGTTACATGCAGTCTGTGGAGCATTACAATTGTCATTCTCATATCATGTTTGCTATACTGTGGTAATAAACTCAAATGTAACCTTTGCACTGTAGTAATAATGTGGGGATGCCTCTTTCATATTATACTTGGTCTCATTAAGCATTATTCCATCACATCTATTTTTACTGCCATAGCACTATATATCATTAGGAAGTTCAGCCAGCTCAATTCATCTGTTGTCTGTTGTGTCATTAATGTTTTACTTCTGACCAATGCAGCATACAGCATGTGGCAATGGGCAGCTCACGTGAGTCATTGACATTCTGCTTCTACACAAAGTGCACTTATCCCAAAAAACCAGCCACTTTCGTTGCCTGGGATTGTACTCTTTTTAATTCTCAGTTTGGGTCTTGCCTACTAAACTGCATGTGCACTGCATGTTATAAGACGTATTGTGTGCTTACCAAATATGTAGAGGGGCTTGGAGCTTACATTTGCCTACTTCTTATTCGTGCCACAGCTTATCAATCTTATGCTTGTCCCTCCCATAGAGGATAGCCTCTTTGCAACCTCTTTAGATTTACTGAGTGCAATGCTTCCACTGCTTGTGTTTAAAGCACTACTTTTTTCTTGTGGATTAGGAATTCCATGGGAGTGCATGTGCTTTTCAGTTGTCTCCTTTATGTACTTCTCTCCCCCTGCACTCAGTGTGAATCTCTGTTGCCTGTGTTCTTCTTCCTGCCCCGTTGTTGCACTGTCCCATGTATCCTCCCCTTTTGCTTTCTCAACCATGTGCTTGTCCCCCTCCCACTACACATTGCTCGCATTCAACCTTTTGATCCCTCCATTGCTCGACTTTGTTATTTGTCATCTGCTTCCCCCACCCACACCCTCCATGTAGCATTCCCACATCCAAACCCTACGTGTTCCTTCCCCCACATGTGCTCTCCATGTTCCTTCCCCCATCTGTACCCCATGTTGCTTCTGCCCACAACTGCACCCCTGTGTTGCTTCCATCCCATGTTGTTTTTACCCCCGCCCCATGTTTTTTCTCCCATCCCCTTTTTAAAAAAAATACTTTGCTAATTTTTTTTGTTTTCCTTCCTGATCCAACTCAGGCCAATAACTATGAAGGGAAAAAAAGCGGTCTCCACATTTTGTAGGGGTGCACATGCATGGAATGTGCACCTACAAAATGACACAGTTGGCCACATCAAAGACTTTTTAAAACAAAAAATAACTTTAGCAGTGCTGAGCAGCATTAGCAATGCTGTCCAGCAAGGATACAAACCATTGGCGAAGCCAGTAGGTTCCAAAGACGAGACCAATTGGCTTTGGGAAAGGTCGTTAATTCTTCAAAGGCCTGAAAGCTCTTCAGACACAGCTACAGGGACTTTGCTGCTGCGTGCAGTGCACCACATCAAGTGAAAGCACTCCAAACGCGGCCCTTTTTGTATCGGTTTTATTCTCATTTAAAGATGCCTATTTTGTCTTTCCACATGCTCACAAATGGTTTACCAGGTTTGAAAAGTCCTCCAACCCATTCAAATATGGCTGCCTGTGCATGAGAAAGCAAGGACAGCAATCCTTTAATGTTTCAGTAAAACCCATAATAAAAATATTCAAAGAAGTCCACCTGCGTGCATGGAGAGCCATTTTAAAATGTTTTTGTAATAAAGATTTATATTTAAAAAACAAACAAAAAAAAACCGCTGGTAGCCACTTGTTTGCCATTGCTTTTTTACAAAATCACCGTCTACCGCGCATGCACTAACTCGGGGACTCCACAAGTAAATTCATGACCTCTGTGGACATCGCAGATTAGAAACAGCGATCATCGCTCTGATTCTGAGCTGAACATGTTTTCTGGAAATCCAAAGCAAACATGCAGAGTTCCAGAGACAGTGTGTGTGTGTACATATTAATAGTTCTTTAAAAAAAATGATGCATCTCTCCCTGACATCGGGATGCTGATATAACCCCAGGCAGGGTACAAGTCCTAATAAAATAAGTGGGGGGACTAACCTAGTTAATCAGCATGCAAGTGACATCATGGGCGCGTGACATCACGGCGTGTGACATCACAGTGCGTGACATCAAAGCGCGCAACATCACAGGAAGTGACATCATAGGAAGTGGCATCATAAGAAGTGACATCAGATCTTAAGCCCTCGCAAATATGTTTAACATGTCTATCATGAGTACATTGGTGCACATTTCCAGTATACAGGGAAACCCGCCTGATTTAGGCAGAAGATTCACACTTTGGTAAGCTACACATAAAACAATGTTGCCTTTTGTCAGCGTGAACTTCCTCCACCCATAGTGCTTTACAAGAAAAAATAGTGATATTTAAATTATTACAATGCCTCCTCAGGGGTAGTAAGCACTATATAAATGCTATTTATTTTGTGTAAATACTGGGAAAGACCAACACATCTGACATTCTTACAGTGAATGCATATCTTGTAAACAGGGACTGAACAAGGCGAAAAGCTGCCTCTCTTAAGTATGTGTGAAGTGCTAACAAGGTGTGTGCCTTTGTTTCCCTCTGCTGCATTTGCATCTAGGTGTGAGGCTCCTGACTGCTGCCAGCCAGGAGACTCAAACAAAAGGAGGCCTGATGACCCCTGAGATTCGGCCTTTGTTATGGGCCCAGCAGGAGTCTCAAATAAGAAAGCCCTGTCCCTGCCTGCATGTTGTTGTGGATCGAAACCAGACAACAACGTGCAGGCGCTGCTGAATGTGTCCCGGTGTTTGTAAATTACACCTGGACGAATTCAGCATATTTTTCAGTGGGGCCCAACTTCTTGGCAGGGTGGACGGCGTCCACCCTGTGAAAATAGTGGGTGGACGCCGTCCACCTGTGTGTACCCCGACTCGTGCCCTGGCCCCAGGAGTCAGATAGTATGTTGTTTGCTAAACTTCTAACTAACCAGAAGTCAAGAGCGCAGAAAAACAAGCGATCAAGGAAAGAACAACAAAGCAAAATGTGTGGAAAATGCGTGAAAGTCAAAAGCTTCGCAATTACTCCGACATTTACGTAGATAAGTGCCACTTTGAAAAGTAAAGTAACTGAATTGTTCATGATAGATGGTGGATCTATTTTGCCAAAGACAGTGCAATTTCTTTGAAAATAATTATTAAATGCAAGCTCTACAACAGGATCAAGAAGAGATGTAGATGATTTTCAATATCTGTCAAGGGCTTTAAAGCGTTTTGGAAAGGTAACGCAACTGTTTTCCTGTAGGCATAGTTGTGCAAAGTGACTGATTTAGAACGTGCAGTACTCTGTACGGATGATAATAAAACCGGTCTGCATTTGATTTTCAGAGGTGTAAGAAATATCTTTACCAAGGGAAAGTTATTAGAAAACTATTTTCATCAAAAATGAATATAACCTCGTAATCAATATATATGAACATGCTGCTCTCTGAAAGCGTTCTAACAGCTTCCGAGTGTGTTCACTGCAATTTGTTACATTGATTTAAAGATCAAAGAAGCACTTCAAAGGCACCAGCTCTTAAATCCTTGACATCCTAGGCGTCCATTATTGTAGGGAAAAAAGGAGGATGGAAAAATAGCCTCCATTCTATGGCGTCTTAAGACAAATTACCTTTGAATTTCTTCAAGCAATTACTTCAATGTCTTGACCAATACTCACGTATTGTAAGTTTGAACGCATTGCATGGATTTACACCCTTTATTGTGCTTCTGCTTAAATACCTATGTTGATAACTAGAACCCCCTTGAAGCTTTGCTTTTCGTCATCGTTATGGGCTATAAATATATTTTCATAGATGTAAAAAATACAAGAGCAATCTCCTGTGGCTCGCCAAAAATTCAGCTCATGACGATTGGAGGAAAGCTGCTGTTCTTCATAATAAAAAGTGGTCTTGAAAAGTGCACAAGTAGTATAACAAGCATTGGCATAGCCAATAGGTCTCGCCTTTGGGACCTTATAAGTATTTAGCCATTCAGCACATTATTTTGGGTGCTACAACATCTATTGTTACTTCAGGCGCCACTGGTGAGCATCCTTTACATTTGCAGATTACCCTTTGTATTTGAAGATTAACTGAGCAGCTCCAGGCTGCAGGAATATTCAAGAAAGGTAGGCTTTCAAAACCAAGTAAGAGTAAACTTAAGATCAGCACAAAGGTGCCAGATATTTTTCGAATAAACATAAATATGCATTACTTTAGGAAAGTCAGAGTTCACCCAGCTGATCCAAATATCAAAACCATAAGTACTCAAACAAAGTAGAAAGGGACATAACCTACAAAAGCAGCCCAACATGGCACAACTGGGTGCAGCCATCCATCACAGAATGAGTGCAGCAAAACACAACTTTCTCTCTGTACAAAAAGAAGCAGCCGATGTGTGGGGCACACCAGGAGAAAATAAATGCAAACCGTAAACGAAGAAGACACCCAAAAGCATTAGAGGAAGAAAGAGGCAATACAAATACAGAAGTAAAGGGTGCGGAACCACACAGAACACAGCTCTGGCAGCACCCATTTCAACAAGAAACTCTACCATTGTGTTGTCAAGGCTCTCTAACGCTGGCTCTCCTCCCGAGGAGTCTGGCCCACTGGCATCTGATAACTGCAATGCACTTTATATGGAAACCAGCGCTTCATCACCAGTGTGTGAGACCATTGATCGCTTGTGAAAAACCAACACAGAGAGTGAGGAGGGGACGAATGCAGAACCTCAGACTGAGGTGGATGGTGACCCTGCCATTGAAACACCAAGTCTAAATCTGTCCAAGGAAGGAACTGAAACACACACCGAAGCAAAGCAAAGATGCACAGCGCCTGACAGCATAACTGCAGCGAGAGGAGACTTTCTTCTGTGCCCACCTACATTTGAATGAAAGTAGATGAGTGTGTCTGCGCGAAGGGTCCAAAACATACCCACGAAGCCAAATATTTCTAATTGTATGCTCTCTACACTATCAGCAAAGCTGGAAAGAAGTCAATGTGCGTTTTGTAGTGCTTTGTGAACAGTTATCAATATACATTTTTGTAGTTTCAACAGATTTCTAGGTTTCACACAGATATCGTTGCCCTCGTAAAAAAGACAAACACTGCCGTAGACTTTGACATATTTCTCAGCAGAACTGGTGTGCCTCTACTCATTGCCTGAACTATCTAAGAGGCAAAACCAAGAAACTACAAGTGTAAACTAGTAAAGGCAGACTGGGCTTCATTCGCAGTCACGATGCAAACAGTACTCAACAAAGCACAGGAGTCAACCATATAAAAACAATGTTTTACCTAATATGTGCCCTCATTTTTCTTGGACAGAGCCATGTTGGAAGACTGCTGGGGCAAGTGACCCGGTTACAGACACAAATGAGTTGTGCTTGGGAAGGCCACAGCCTGGTGACAGGAAGGGCAGCGGTGCCAGGGCTGAGGGGAACCAGTGAAAAGTGGCTTCCACGCCAAATAATTAAATGCCAGCACAGCCCCTGCATCTCCTGTTCCCTTGTCATGGCAACAGTAACATGGGGAAGTGAGAGGCAAGTGCTCCCCCCAACACTCATTTTAACACTCCATGCTGCCCACCAACATGTAAACATCCAGGACACTTTACACTGCACGAGGGTGACTTATCAGTATAGGTATATTTTCTTTTGGGGAAATAAGTAACACTAGTGCAGAGGAGGGCGACGGTACAAACAGTTCAAAACTGCTACAATACCACCCATTCATAAACATTGAAGCACTGTCACCCAAAAGCACTCTAAGAGTCATTTTGAAACTCACAATTTATTTACCTCTACCTCAGTAGCGGCCCGTGGAGGGAGTTCCGTGGGGCGGTGAGGCGGGGCGGGGGAGGGGCAGGGTTGGGGGTAGTAAACACCGGAATATGGATGAACGGAGGTAAGTAAACAGTTAAATAAATAAAATGAATTTCGTTCGTTGCGCGCTGCAACGCATTTTGCAATGCAGCGCGCGCAACGAAATTCGTTTTATTTATTTAAATGTTTACTTACCTCCGTTCATCCTTATTCCGGTGTTTACTACCCCACACCCTGGCCCTCCCCCGCCCCGCCTCACCGCCCCACGGAACTCCCTCCACGGGCCGCTATTGCTCTACCACGAAAAAGCTCACAGCACTCAGCATTAGTACCAACAAGCTATGTTTATCGACCTCTTAAAGATCTGTAGTTTATTAAGCTCCGACGTATTTTACCCTAAGCGTCCCCTCTTCAATTCCCAACTGCGTTCCCTCCTCTGACATGGTGGGCTGAGCTGCAACCCCTCCATCAAAAAGAGAGACAGAAGAGACAAATATGTCTCCTGCTCCCAGAGCAGATAAACCATAGATCACAGAACTGAAAATACAAGCAACAAACGTCGCTGGAGCAATTCACTTCACACCACTGACCTGGTGACCGGAGGCTCACAGTAAACAGCAGGGGCGGTGGAACAGGAAGGAGACCGGCCGGGGAGCAAGCGATAAATGGCTTGGGAGCAATTCAATTCAAGCATTTACAATGCAATAGGTCTCGCATTTACAAGAGACCTATTGCATTGCAAATGGTAGGCATCACGGACAAAGGGGGGGAGGGCGGGCATGAGGGGAGAAGGCACGGACAACGGTAGGGTTAGAAGGCACGGACAACAGGAGGGCGGGGAGCGAGAAGGCACGGACAACGGGAGGGCGGGCGGGCGGGGGGGAGAAGGTGTGGACAATGGGAGGGCCGGCGGGGGAGAAGGCACGGACAACGGGAGGGAGGGAGGGCAGGGGGAGAAGGCACGACAATTAGTAAAGATGGCACCAAAGCATGTCGTGCCTTCAGTAGGAGAACCTCATTAAAGAAAATAATGCTCAAAGTCTAAATAACACGTACCATGTAACAACCGAAGTAAAGGGGCCAGTCGCCATGGGAGGTGACAAATGAAGAGGAGGCGGTACTAAGGAGGGACTAACAGTCCTATTGATGAATCAGAAGCCAGCATTTAGGCACAAACCAATGGCAAATATGGTCGGAGAGTGGGCGGGGCTTCTATTCCCTACTCCTCTACAATAAGTCTCGCAGCGCATGTGCACTGGCTCTAGGTTCAACCTAAAAACAAGAAGTTAGGTTTAAAATGCAACTAACATTTCTGTTAGAAATCGGGTTGTTGGATGAGTATGGTGTGAGCCCTTCTCAAGCAACAGCCACAATCGTCAGGGTGAACCACTAAAGTGACTAAATTAACCTGTTCTTAACCCTCTAGTAGTTTGCACAAAAACAGTCAGGCCTAACTTAGAGGCAATTAGTAAAGTATTTATGAAGTAAGCAAACAGAAATAAAAGGAAAACACAGCACAGAAAATCCCCACGCCAATTTAGAAAAATAGACTACATTTTGATAAATTATTTGAGACCAAAATGACAAAAATCCAATTAGAAGAACCAAAGATATGCAGTTTTAAAGGTTTAGGTAAAAATAGTGCTTAATAGCACAAAGCACCAACTGTGGTTATCTGGTTGTGCAGGTCCGGGCCAAAGTCAAAATTTCAGTCCAACCGTGATTGTACCTTTTGTCCTGGATGTGGGGCATTGCAAAGCACAGCAGAGGTTCTTAGGAGAAATGTGGGGTCCTGTGCCAAGATATGTCGTGCTGCATCGGTTCCGATGAGGAGCTGTGAGGGCTGTAAAGTGAGGTCTGTGCTGAGTTGCGCCATGCTTTGTCGGTTCCAATGGGGAGCTGCAAGGACTGCAATGCGAGATCCTGCATCAAGTTGTGTTGTCCTATCTTGGTACCAATGAGGAGCTGTGAGGACTGCGTCAAGTTACGTAGTTTCTGATGAAGACCACCACTGGAATGGCGTAGCACCTTTATCCTCACTTCCAAGGGTCCAGGACTGGGGATGCATCACTTGAGGGGTTAGGACTCAATGTAGGCAGAGTCCAGGTGTAGGGTTCAAGGCTGTGGAGCCCTTGGATTCACTCTGATGGTCCTGGGCTCAAGGTGGAGGTCAATTCCTCCTTCCTCAAACAGCAGAGCAGTCCTTCTTGCAGGCAGAGCCGCAGGGCAGCAGAGCAACTGGGCAGTACTTCCTGCAGCCGGGCAGCAGAGCAGTCCTTCTTCTGAGTCTTCCATAGGTCAAGAAGTGATCTGGCGAGTGGGTCTGATGGTCTCCTTTTTAAACCCACTGCCCCTTTACAGAGATGTGTGGAATATTCTGCTTTCCAGCTCTGGTCCCACAGTCTGTCTGGGGCCACAATAGGCTACTGTGAAGCCCTATGTGAGTGCACTGGGCCAGTACCTTTGAAGTGCAGGTGTGGTAGGTGACACCTTCGCCACCCCATTAAGGCAGGATGGCCGATCCTGCCAACAACCAGACACTCTTTTCTGATACTGTCTGGGAGGAACACATAAAGGCCAACTGCCATCTACACTGAATCATGTGACCCAGAAACAGGCTGCAGGCACCAAATGGTTAGGAAAAGAAAATGCTAAGTTTATAAAAGTGGCAAAGCAAACACAAGGAGATGATGGACGGAGCGCTGTAACTTTTCAGACACTCACCCCCAGTCACAGATCTGGGTTGAATCCATCATCATTCTTTAGCTCACTTCACCACCCCAGTTCAGACATAGCTATATGCAAATCAGTCTCGACCCTGTGCCTCATGGGAACAGTCCAGACCGAACTGCCAATCCATGTCTTCCCTGGACCGGAACCAAGCATCCTGGGACCGGTTTTGGGGTAAAACCCCTCATCAGCCAGGCTAGCTTGAATCCAGTGGCAAAGTGAGCAAGGGACCCACGTCTGGGCATACCCTGCAAACTTAGGGCGAACAAAGCAAACACAAGGAGATGATGGACGGAGCACTGTAACTTTTCAGACACTCACCCCCAGTCACAGATCTGGGTTGAATCCATCATCATTCTTTAGCTCACTTCACCACCCCAGTTCGGGCTGGACTGTTCCTATTGGGTGCAGGGTCATGACTGATTTGCATATGGCTGGGTCCAAACTGGAATGGCATGGTGAGCAAAAAAACGATGGATTTAGGCCCAGATCTCTGTACTGGGGTGAATGTATGACATTGTTCTGCATTCTGTCCATCAATTGTTCTTTTTCCATTTGTCACCCAGAGTGGGACGGGTATGCCCAGACATGGGTTCCGTGCTCTCCATGCCACTGGAGTCAAGCTATGCTGGCTGAAGAGGGGTGAAACCCCGAAACAGGTCCTAGGATGCTTGTTTCCAGTCCAGGGAGGACCTGGCCTGGCAGTTTGGGCTGGACTGTTCCCATTGGGTGCAGGGTCAAGACTGATTTGCATATGGCTGGGTCCAAACTGGAATGGCTTGGTGAGCAAAAAAACGATGGATTTAGGCCCAGACCTCTGTACTGGGGTGAATGTATGACATTGTTCTGCATTCTGTCCATCAATTGTTCTATTTGCATTAAGTTTATAAAAGTGTCATTTTCAGACTTGTGACTTAAAATCTGACTTTACCATTAAAGAGGGGTTTCAATTACAATTCCTCAGACACTAAAAATGACTTTCCGACCTGCTTCCATTAAAAAATGATCACTTATTAAATGTAACAAGGTAATCCAATGTTATGCTATGGGAGAGTTAGGCTTTGCAGTTGTGAAAAACAAATTTAAGACTTTTTCACTACCAGGACATGTAAAACTTAGAAGTACATGACCAACTTTCAAATACACTGCACCATGCCCTAAAGCTTTTTAGGGCCTACCCTAGGAGTCACGTATATGTATTAAAAAGGAGGGTTTAGGCCTGGCAAATGGTTTGTTTCGCCACATCATAATTTCACTTTAAAACTGCACACACAGGCTGCAATAGCAATCCTCAGACATGAGCCGTCTACTTAAGTGGATGGCAAATTAGTGCTGCATGCCCACTAGTACCATTACATTTACAGGCCCTGGGTATATGGCATACCACTTTACTAGGGACATAAGTAAATTAAATATGCCAATCGGGTGTGAGTCAATTTTACTATGTTTTAAGGAGTGAGCGCAAACACTTTAGCACTGGGTAGCAGTGGTAAAGTGCACAGATCCCTAAGGACAACGAAAACAAATTCAGAAAAATTGGAGGGTGAAGGCAAAACGTTTTGGTGATGACCCTGGACAGACGGCCAAGTCCAACATTTACAATTAACTGTTTAGATCAGTAACTACCCTACTCAACAGAACCTGTGCATCAATAGTTTATTTAATCATGGAATTTGTTAGCACAAAGCAGTCTACTTGCTTAACACAATTTTCCATTTTGCTTCATATTGGTTATATAAAAGGGTTCATTAGCATTTGGTGCTTAATAGTACCATAATCACTTCATTATACTTCGAACGGAAAGTGAGATTGAATCAAACATAGGCCCTGTTCAAAATAAAATTGTGAGACATTCTTATGATATATATTCCTCATATTATCACATTCATAATAGTGACAATTTGCTTATGTTTCTGTGGGGCTTTTTGTTAAGACTGTTCTATCATTATTGGTTCCAGACACCTGGGTCCAATTCATAAAAGTAAATCTGTCTGCGGATATCTCCATACACATAAATAAATGCCTATGCATGAGTATAAATGTCTGCCTAAATGCAATTCAGTAACTCTGTGTGGAGTTTTACATCCAGTGGTAGGCATAGGTGTCCCCACTCCATTACAGGTGAGAGTATGGGGTCACGTACAACTGAAAATACCAGAGGAAAGTTAGCACTAGGCGTACACAGACCATGTCAAGTTCTATGCCTTCTACAACTACAAATTGAAAGGAACCTGCATAGATTGAACCCAGTTTGACAATTTCATTTATGAGTTTGCAAATCAGTAGTAAAGGTGTACAAAATATTTCTACTGAAAAGGGGAGTTCTCTCCTCAGAAGAATAAGTATTGATATGTTATAAGTAATCTTATATTTTATCTTATATGTTCTGTTATGCAGCGTTTATGTAGTGAATGACAACTCTTTTTTAATATTAAGTTTGCTCTGCAATAATTTGTTTTAAAAAATATTCTCTCAAAACATTTTAGTGGAAGGGAAGCTAAGGTTGCAATCTAAAAGCTGAGGATAACCTGAAATTAGCAGGGTATGTCTATCTATGCAACCATAATTCCTCCAATACACTTCGAATGTACACTTGATGTCAGACATGATGTAAAAAATGACATCAGGAACGTCACTCTTAGTATCACAGGTCACATCATACTTGACATCATTTATGAAATCACATAACCTGCTCAATGCTCACTGCACGATTACTATAATAGTCTTTCCATGTAGCTGTAATTTTTAGGCTTGTAATATAGAGTATGTATCGTTTTTTGTTTAATTCTAGTAGATTTTAACCCTGCATTTCGGTATGGTACCAGGATATCATGAAATAAATGATGTCTGACAATAATATGACCTGAATATTAATTCTAAAAATATTGCTCCTCCTGAGCTAATATTAGAATATCTACACCCAATGAGACAATACCTTTGTAAACAATATTTAGATCATACAATGTATGTGATTTTGTTAACAACATAGTATCACACAACCTGAATTCCTAGGCTCGAGCTAAATATTCCATTATATTTCTGATGCAATTTATATCTCTGCTAAAGTCCTTGTTACCTTTCGCGTCATATTGCACATTTGCAATAGCTGTAACAGGTCAAGATGTTATTTTTATTACACCATCCAAGCGTTATTGCTTTGACCGAAATGCAAGCTATATGATACGTATTACATTTACCCGACCACTCAAAACTGAAAACAATTATGTGATTGCCATTTAGTGGTAGTAGTGTGTCTGGTGGCAGTGATAGTTCCCCTAAATGCAGTGGAATAATGTGTTGTGACCCTTAGTCAAAGTTTGGGGCAAAGAGTTTTGGTGGTGGTATCCAAGATTGGTACATGCTGGTGGCAGGAATGTGCAATTATGAAGGTGGGAGATAGTACCTGTAAGAAATTGGGTTCCTGGTTGAGGGGAGTGAAAGACTTCTAGTAAGTAAAAATAAACGTATGTAGCGTGCGATTACCCAAGGGTGTCTTGGAGCTAGCGTTCCAGAAATAACCATTGAGCCTAAACAAAACTGACCGAATCATACAACTGTATAAGAGAAGAGCCACGTTTTTAGCATTTTGCTGAGCAGCTGCAGGTTCTGGTTATTTTTAAAGCAGGGCATTCCAAAGCTTCTTAGCACAAAAGAAGAAACTCCTGCCGTCCCATCTTGCCTTTTTATTCTGGGAACCACTACTAACCAAACAGAGCTTGATATGAGGAGCAAACGACTAGAAGAATGCCAATAAAAGATTTTTTGAAAGATTTCTGGTCCTATCCAGTGAAGGGCTTTATGCACCAGACACAATGTTTTAAAGTCAATCCTATCCTTAAGTGGTAACTAATGGTGGCCCTGCAAGGAATTAGAGATGGAAGCAAATTTCAGAATTTTGAAAAGCATCCTGGAGGCTGTATTCTGAAGAGATTGAAGTTTTTTCACCAGACGCTTCTGAGCGCCCAGCTATAAAGCATTACAGTAATCAATCTTACTGATGACAAGTGCTACAATGACCATCTTTCGTAACTCCCAAGGTATAAATTGAAGAATCTTCTTTAGATTGTTAAGCAAGATGAAGCAGGAGGAGGTGGTCTGATTAATGGGATCTGAAAAGCACAATTGAGTGTCAAAAACAACTCCCAGGTTTTTAGCTTTTTGATCTGGGGAAGGCGGTGTACACAGGTTGGATGGCCACTATGAGGCGTTCCAGAAAAAGGAGTCATTGCCAAAACAGAATATCTCTGTTTTTTCTGAGTTTAGCTTCAAACAATTTCTATGCATCCAACTCATAATGTGAGTTGTGCAGTTGCAAAAATCTTTAGTCATTCCAACCTCCTCAATTGATATCAAACCACAATGTGTGTGTCGTCAGCGTAGGAAATAACTTCTAAATCAATGCTTTGGATTAAATTAGTCAGGGGATTGACATAAATATTAAAGGGTGTGGGACTCAAAGTGTGAACCCCTGAGGCACCCCACGTGGATAGAAAATGGATCAGAGAGAAAGTTTCCCTGGGCTCCCTATTACACAGGAAAGAGCTAAGCAAAGCTAGTGCTGAATTCTTAAGGCCTATCCTCCTAAGCCAATCAGTAAGAAGTGAGTGGTTGACCATGTTGAAGGCAGCGGATAGGTATAATATGATCAATGCTGCCTTCCCACCTTTGTCCACCACCATTCTTAATTCCTCTGGGGACGCTAGACAGGCCGATTCTATGCAGTGGTTAGCTCTAAAACCATCTGCAAATGAGAAGGAGATGATTTGAATCTAGAAAAGAAAGAATTTCCTTATTCATAGCTCTTTCCAGCACCTTGGCTGGCAAGGGGAGGTGAGAAATAGGCCAATCATTTTTCACATCTTGGGGATCTATGAAGGGCTTTTAACAAGAGGGAGTATTGATGCTTTTTTCCAAAGAGCTGGAAACCTTAAGAATTGTAGTAAGTAATTCTGTTAAATAGACAGACTCTGTCCCGGAAACCTTATGTAGAACATGAGGAGGGCAGGGGTCCAAAGAAGCACCAGATTTTGTGGACTTAATGAGATTATTTACTTTTTCCACTAAAAGAGGGGTAAAATTATTAAGCTCCTTGAGATCAGTTACAATATTTGTCTCCAGAGTGACAGTCCCAGTAGAGGAGGAGCTGTAGCCAATGTCAGATATTATCTGCTTAGAGGTGAACTCCTCAGAAATAAGGTCCACCTTCACTTGGAAATGCTCCAACTGTTTGTTGCAGAAAGATTGATACAGATTGATCCAGATTAACACTGCCATTACTTAATTTGGACAGAGAGTTGACTGTTTTAAATAACTCTCTAGAAAAGACTTTGGCCAAGCTGATTTTTTCAGTGAAGTATTTAGATTTTGCTTCAATGATTTGCATTTTGTACTCCTTGAGAATCAATTTGTGCTTAGTTTTCTCTTCAGGAAGATATTCTTTCCTCCATCTACACTCTTGAAATCTGCACTTTTTAAATTATTTTAAATCCTGTGAGTACCAGAGGGCTGACAAACTCTTCCTATTGCTAGTTATAGTTTTTTCCAGAACTAGTAATGACATTACAGAGTCGATCCACCTAACGTAATCTGCTGCTGCAGTATCAACATTGTTAACTAAGGCTGGGCTGGATGTAGAGGGAATGTCGTTTAGTTCCCCTGAGTTAAGATTTTTTCAAGGACGAAATTTTAAGATACTGGGAGCGATGGAGGAAGAGTCATTAATACAGGGAATTTTAAGTGAAATCAAAATGGCCTTGTGATGAGTCCAGACTAGAGGCAGGACCTGTCAAGAGAATGATTAGCCAGGTGGGTAGGTTCATTAATGTTCTTATTGAGACCAGAGCTCCTCAAATTATCTACCAGATGTTCTGTCTCTGGATTGTCAGAAAGCTCTAAATGAAAATTAAAATCACCGAAAATGGTGAAATTGGCAAAGTCAATACAAGATTCCATAAAACTCTGCAAGGATTGGATACATTTGCCCCTAGGTCCAGTAGGGCAATAAACTAAAAGGCCATGATAGGAGCTCATATTATTAAATTTCAGATTAAACATAAGAGCTTCACAGACTTCTTAAGCAGCAACCACAATTCTCGTATGGGTGAAGTCAAAATCAACCCTAAATTAACATGTTCTCATCCCTTGGGTAGCTTGGCACAGAGCAGTCAGGCAATGCATAATGTATTTGTGAAACACTTTAAACAGTAATACAGGAAAAATGCACCTCAAATGGAGCCCACAACGGACTTAGGAAAATAGAGTATTTTTTTAATAAATAAAAGAAGACCATAGTGACAAAAATATAATCTGTAGATCTGGAGATATTCCATTTTAAAGATTTTAGTGAAAATAACGCCAAAAGGTTTAAAGCTTCAACTGTAGATATCTGGTCACACAGGTTCAGGCCGACCGCGATGGAGCATGGGCCAGCTACAGTGACCCAGAGAGGCTCCCTGAACAAAGTACCCTCAGTCCTCGTTTGCGGAGCATTGTGAGGATCTGCGTTGTAGATATGTTGCACAGCTAAAGCGATAGTTCGTTCCGAGATGCAGCGGGTCCTGTTGTGTCATCCAAGATCCTGCTGCCGAAGGCTTGTGATGTAAAGTTTGGAGTCGGGGATATGGTGCACAATCAGGATGATGTGTCAATCCGAAGTACTTCGAGGCTGTGATGCGGATTCCAGTGCCGTTGTCTAGTCCGCCGTCAATGAGGGATGCGAGGTCCTACCCTGAGGATGCTTCACACAGCGGTGGTTCTGATTGTGATACGGGCTGCAATGGTGATGCAGGTCTTTGCGACAGGTCCAATCCATGCAACAGCAGAGATGGGTTCATTCAACTCCAGGTTGTGCCGTTCAGCAGAGGAGATGCCTCTGGATCCTAAAAGGCTGGCAAAGCACTTTAAACCAACTTCCAACTGTCCAGGACTGGGGTGGCACCACTTGGCAAGGTAGACTCACGGATGGCAGAGTCCAGGTGCAGGTGCAAGTTTGTTGGAAGCCTGTTAAGTCCCTGAGGCTGCAGCTCAGGAGACCAGCCAACTAGCCCTTTTAGTCACTCTCAGTTCAGGGTACCCACAGGTCCAGAAGTGTGGTGAAGTGGTGGTATCTGAGGTCCAGCATTTATACCCAGGTGTGCCTTTGAAGTTGAAGAGAAGCTTCTAGAAGTTTCCTTCCCTGCCCTGCCTCCAGACTAACTACAGGGTGGTATGCAGCCCTTTGTGGAGAGGCAGGGTATAGCCTATTCAGGTGTAAGTTGGGGCTGTGCCCAAGTCCTTCCCCCATCCTGCCAGTGATGACCCATCCAGGCACACCTAAGCTCCCTATTGTGTGTAGTTGTCTAGGAAGAATACACAAAGCTGAACTGTCAGCTACACCCACTCATGTGACCAGTGACAGGCTACAGGTACTAAATGGCTAAGGGAGGAAAGTTGCAACTTTCTAAAAGTGGAGTTTTCAAAACTGTAATTTAAAATCCGATTTGATCATAAATTAGGATTTTAAATTAGGATTCCAGTGACACCAGACATGAACTGGTGACCTATTCCCATTTGAAAATTACGCGTATATAATGTAATAAGGTAACTCCAATGTTAACATATGGAGATGTAGGCCCTGCAGTAGTGAAAAACGAAACAGTTTTGTGTATGTAAAACTAATATGCACATGTCCTACTTGTTAAATACATTGCACCCTTCCCTTTGAAATGTCAATGGCCTACCCTGTGAGTGACATATGTTTTGAAAGACAGGTTTGGGCCTGACAAAAGATTTATTTTATCAGGTCAAAATGGTTTAAAACTCTACACACCGACTGCAATTGCAGGCCTGAGACATGTTTAAAGGGCTACCTAGGTGGTTGGCACAAAAAGTGCTGCAGGCCCACTAGTAGCATTTAATTTACAGGTACTGGGTACATGTAGTACCACTTCACTAGGGACTTATAAGTAAATTGAATATGCCAATTGGGTACAAGCTAATGTTACCATGTTTAGCAAGGGACGCAACAAGCACTGAGTGTGCCGAGTGCTAAGGCTAACAAAACCAAGATCAGCAAAAAATAGAGGAGGAAGGCAAAAAGTTTGGGGGAAGACCACCCTAGTGCTGAGAGGTCTAACATTGCCATTATGTATAAGTGGTGTACATGGAAATAGTGCTCAGTAAGAAAGTCTCCCTTAACCTCAAACAAATATCCACTAGCTCCCTTTAGAAGTCGGCACTGGGCACCTGTTTCACTCATTTGACACTCACCAGCAAAGGGAAAACTCTTGTGGTCAGCTTGATCAAGGACAAATTGCCACTGGGCGAAGCTTTAAATACCCAACTTTAGCTATCATAAGCCTGGGTACAGCATCACATACCCATCACTACTACACATGGAGCTTCACAGTGTATATATATGCCTAGTAAAGGCTTAAATACCTCAGTAACATATTATACTCCTCATTACTGTCGTATTATAGCACATGCAACTGTGTGCTAGGCTATATATATGGTCAAGTGCAGCCATATTATGCCAAAATACGACAATCATACACAAGGCAATGCCTCACATGCATAGTATTGGTGTAGTATTACATAAATGAAAACCACATGCCCCGGAACGGCTTTGATAGATCAAGGAACATAATATCACACGGTCATGTATACATTATCTATCAATGTATACTAACGTTTGTTAAGGCATTTTCATTAACTGACAGGCATAGAGATAATCTGCCAGGTGCAGCCACACATGCCAAGGAATTGTGTTTCGCACTCAGAAATAGCATGATATTCCATCATACAGCCATTATTTTCTAGTTTTTATGTCAGACATTTATATCAGGGATATATCTGTGCAGGAGTATTTAAAGGGTTGTTGCAGCTGGCAAAGCTGAACATCAAATCTTACTAAATGTGAAGGGGTTTTTTTGTGATGAGAGTGAGAGCATATATGCAGCCATGCTCTTTCTAAGTTGTAAGCTTGTCAATGGTCAGAAGTCTAGTCTTTGGTGACTGACTAGATTATGAAGAGCTGTATGTTATAGGACCCGCAAGCTGGGTGATTAGTCCTTTTTTAGCATACATGCAGAAGAGAATTGGCATGTTGTTAAATTACTGGGACTCTGTCTGTTTGTGCCTATAGATGGTAGGTAGCGGGTGGTAAACCTCAGATAACAAGCTATTTAGTAGAGGTTGAAATGTTAGGCGTTTTATCCCAAAGGGTAGCCATTTTGAGTTTTGTGAACTGCACAGTGTCTTAAATATTAATTTGACCTTTTTTTGGCTGTAGATGAAAGGATTTCAGGATGTATTTCATGGTCAAATACCAGAAATGAACCCCGCCTTGTGATTCAGGTCACTGTGGTGAATGGATGTCTAATTTAATGGCATTCTCATAATCCATGCTGGACAGGATCACTGAAGAATACACAAACTATGTAATATTACGGTGGTCATCTGCAGTAGGTGTAGAAACTAACATAGCAAGCATAAATTGCAAAAGGAATTTTTGAAAACTCTTTTGATTTGAGAAGAAATAGATATTTTTGTCAAATAAAACCCTCAAATTCGGCAACATCTTTATTGGTATAGAGTGAGTACCCAATATGTATGACTCATCAAACGACAGAGGTTTAAAAGTGGATTATCCTTATGAGTAGGATTTTCATCTTTGAGCCTTTGAAACAGACCCAGTTTGGGTCAAGTACTAATCGCCAACGAGACAGACTCACAATTGACGATAGTTTTATAACTCTCCTGTAGGATCAGTGGAAGTAGTATCTGGTATGGAAGCCTTCTAACATGCATGAAAGTGGATCTGTAAAAAAGTTAAAAGTCATTGGCCAAAAGATGATTGCTGGGGTAACACCACATGTGATGCTAAGAATTCTCAAAAATAATGTGCCCTATTGAACATTGACTTTTTACTGTTTTCTAAGAACATGGTGTTTGTAATAAGCCAAGCTATCTATCCGATCATGAAGGCTTCGCTAACCAGAAAAGCAGTCCATGGGAGATAGTGTCTAGAATCACAGAGAAAAACGAGTAATATCATTTAATTTGTCTGGTTACTCTCTCGTGTGGCTAGAAGCTCTTCTCTGGTGTTTCATGGCATGGTTTATGTTACACAGTGAGGTCAATAACCAAACTAGTAATCACGGAGTATTACATTAATTACCAGGTACTGACAAAGTTGACAGGTGTTCTAATGATCTAAAAATGCAGTGAATGACAGATTATATTCAACTACAAGCTAAATCAAATCTATGTATCTGTGCTTGGGTCTTTCAGAAGGGGTGTTGCAGTAAATTTATTCAAACGCTGAGGGATCTTGCTGCATGACCGTGAGGCATTTAGAACCTAGATAAAAGTGAGTCAAGTTAGGCACTCCTAAAATAGTCCCTATAAGGTGCAGATATTGATTTGTGGTGCATTCTTCTTCAATGATAAGATATGTTCACCCTTGATTCCTGTATATGTGTAAAATCTCTGAGTATGCCTAACTATTTTCTGATACAATCTTGCTTTGCCTAAGTACTGATATCACATTATTGGTGAAGTCTCATATGGCAGGTCAACTCTCCCACATATTTTCCATTTATCCTAAGCACAGACTTGTATTCCAAGAGCAGTATCCTTTGTCCAAACATAGCCTCATATTCCCATGAAAAGATTCATGTGTCCAAATAATATCTCACATGAAATATATTGTTATCATATGCCAAGTACTGACTTCATATGCCTAAGCCCAGCCATTGTTATGCTATGAAAATGACTCGCACGCCCATATACGGCAGTCATTTTCCAGATGTAAGGGTGTGGAGCATCAGTTTCCCAGTTATCCTTTTCTTTTTGTCTAGGACAGTTGTGTATTTCTAATACCTTCTTGTTTCATTCTGAGTAACGACTCTTTTTGACTGAAAAAAATTCCAGATCACTTTTGTATATTTTGCAATTTTTGTATTTATTTTGTATGGCTCTCCACAAATGTCATCTTTGCAGATTATTGTTTCCAATGGTACATTACTTAGAAACTTTTTGTTTTGTTAGCCAAAACATGTTTTACCCCACATGTAGACTGTAGGCCTCTGGCTTTTTCAAGGCTTCTTGCAACGTTATAATGCGAATATCAGGGCATATGTGGCATCTGTTAGCAGTCTTAGTGATCAAAAACCAGAGTGCGTAGTCACTGCGGTCCACTCGTGGTCGACTCTGAAGTAAACATGTTGGCTAACAAAATATTCTGGTAGTAAAAAGTTATTAATCATTAATCTAAGGTCTATCTCTCCCATTGAATAACATTGGTTTATCTTATTATATTTAAAAAGTGTTAACATTTGATTGGGAGCAGGTAGAAATATCATGTTTGGTTTAAAATATCATGTTTGGATTCAAATGAATTGTAATTAAAAATTCTCTTAAAAGTTTAAGTTGGTATATCAGATTTTAAGTCACAATTCTGAAAATACCACTTTTAGAATTTTGCCATTTTCTTGCCCTATTTGCTGCATGCTGCCAGTGTCCTCAGTCACATGACTGTGAATGCCTCTGCTATTGGGGTTTGTGTATTCCTGCCAGACTGTGAGACACAGGAGACTGGATGTAAGCAGGATGGGCCATCTTGCCAGGTTGGCTGGGGTGGAGCTGTTCCCTGCTCGACCTACACTTCAAAGGGCTTGCCTGCAGCACACACAAAGAAACCTGATACCAGCCTTTTGTCATCCCATACTTCTTGGATCCTTGGCAGGGTAAAGGGAAGAACTTTCCAGAACCAGATCTGAAGGTAGCCCAGGATGTATTCCCATTTCAAAGGTTGGCACAAGGTATAAATATTGGACCATCATAACACCATTTCATTACACTCCTGGATCGGTGGAGGATTTCAGAAGGGCTGCATGGACCCCCATAGGACTGCCCTGCTGCTACCACAAGATCGCTCTACTCTTGAAGGCCTGCATTGCCGCTTGAAGAAGAATCGGACCACCTCCTTCAACTCAGGACCACCAGAAGTGACTCCAAGTGCTAGTTGGCTTGCCTCCTGTGTAAGCTACAGGGATATAACAAGCTCCAGAGACCTTGAACCCTGCACCTGGCCTTTGCTGAAATGAGTCCTAACCCACCACAAATTGTGCCCCCCCAAACTCCTGGACCCTAGAAAGTGGGGCTAGAGGTGCTGCTCATGCCTAACCCTAAAACGTGGGACTTAAAACAATTTTTAAAAAGTGTCCTGAGAACTAACAGAAGACCAGGACCTACCAGCTCACCAATCCACCCACTGTGCATCTCCCGTCAGCCTGACTTCGTTGTAGCACCTGCTATTTTCTTCTCTATAGCAGCAAATCCTGTTTAGTGAGATGTCTCAGCGAAGATTTTTTGACCTGGTGGAGCCCTCATTGGTTACAGCCTGCAGTTTCATCCTGCTGAATGGTCTTGACTTCCAAAATAGAGTCCAATGGTGAAAATCTTCACTGCAGCTCCATCCAGCGGCTCCCCATCTGCTGATTTGCCCCAGTAAACTCTACCTTCTCTGGAACATTTTTTGAAAATGTCTTCGAAATCCGAAGGTGAGCCGAGACTGGGCCCAATCCACCACCTGTATCCGAACTGTGCTCCACTGCGATCTGCCTTAATGTGTGACCTTGCCCGTCTCGTGTGACAAAATACTAAAAGCTGGTGCTTTGATGTTTTAGGTGCTATTTTGCATTAAAATGTTTTTAAAAACCATAACTCTGGTTCTACTGATTGGATTTAATTCATTTTGGTTTCATTTTATTCATAAAAATCTACTCTATTTTGCAAAATTGGTGTGGGATTTTTCTTGGGTTGTGTTTTCACTCTATTACTGTTTGGGTGCTGCAAAAATCCTTTATACATTGTCTCCAAATTAAGCCTGACTGATATTGTGCCAGGTTACCAGAGGGTTAAGCAAAGGTTAATTTTGTGACTTTTGTGGTTCATCCTGACTAGGACTGTGTTTGTTGCTTTAGTAGGGTTTCACTCTCCTCAACCAATAACCCCATTTCTTCACATGCTTCAACTTTAATACAAATATGTATCAAAAAGAGGTGTATTCATTATCAAGACAGACATTCATTTGATGCAGTGAATCTGTTAATTCAGGTATCTGCATAATGGACGGCTACCAATAGAGAGGACTGATACAGTAAGCAATGGGTAATTGGTAGGCTTTAGGGAATGGTTATTCTAGCTACCTGAAAATAATTAATTTAACTAGATAATAAATTGCCAGTGACATTGAGCCAACCCATTTGTGAGAGAATCCATGATGTATTATAAAATATATCTGGCCCTCCATACTTCCTATCAGTTTTTTACGACTGTCAGCAACCATAGGACTTGTTCCAAAGTAAGTTCATCACCCAGGCCCCTTGCAGGGAGAAATTCTCTAGAACATGTGAATCATTTGCCCGTTGGTTAAAAGAACATTGAAGGAAGTAAGCTTCAGAGTTGGTCATCTAGGAAACCCAGTATTAGGAATTGCCCTAAAAATATGATTGACATATGCAGGTTTATCGATATTATCTGTAAAGTGCTGTCCTGAAGAAGATTGCTTGTAAATAAAGTGCCACTGAAACATCGACTATAAATGATTACTGAGCCACAAAACGGATAAGAAATTAGATGTTTTATCACATCTGAGAAATGTGTGATTCAGATAGAAAGGTCCCTAAAAGATAGCTAGTTTGAAACCATCCTCCTAGGATGGCACTCAAAAAATACTGAATTAGTGTAACATGTTATGTGCTATTTTGTTTAGTATGGCACAAATGATGGGAGTAGGGTTTGTTAATATTTTGGATTCTTGTGCATATTTTTGGTCATGTATATGACATGTTTGAGTTATCAGTTTTGTAGATATCTTATTAATATTATTTGGTAAGCAATAAAATTATGTCTTTAATCTATATTGTTTGTTTTAGTTTGTTGGACTTGGCTCTCTCAGCAAGGTCACCCCCAGACTTTTTGCCTTCACCCCTCCTGTTTTTTTAACCCATTTTGTTTGCTTTTTTCTGCCAAAGTGCTCTCCCCTTAAAACATGGTACAGTTGTCTTACAGCTGTTTGTGACATTTAGTTTACTTTTAAGCCCCTTGTATATTGTACCACAGATACCCTGGCCTCTAAAGTAAATGCTACTAGTGGGCAGCCGCAATCATTGTTCCAACATTGGAGCCTGTAGTGCAGTTTTAAACTCCCAATTAGGCCTGGCAAAATACAACCTTCCTTTTTAATACATGTAGGACCTAAACAGCCCATGAGGCAGAGTTCATTGCATTTAAAAATTCTGACATGTACTTTTAAGTTTTACATATACTGGTAGTGTACTACTATAAGGTCTACTACTCCGATAGGATAACATTGAGTTACAGTTTACATTTAATCAGTGCCAATTTTTGATTGGGAGCAGGTAGGAATGTCATGTTTCGACTCAAATGAATCGTAATTTAAAAACCTCTT
Source organism: Calotriton arnoldi (assembly GCA_963921515.1). NCBI lineage: Eukaryota > Metazoa > Chordata > Amphibia > Caudata > Salamandridae > Calotriton > Calotriton arnoldi. The sequence continues at coordinate 910,940 of CAWUFW010002315.1, read as the reverse complement.
TAATGGTAAAGCTGAATTTTAGATAACAAGTTTGAAAGTGCCACTTTTAGAAAGTTGTCATTTTCCTGCCTTAAGCTTTCTTAAGCCTTTTAGGAGTTTCCAGCTGCACGGGCCTGTTAATTTCTCCCCCATCAGGAATGCGCATTGGGTCCAGGCAGTGAACAATAGGACCTGGGTGTAAATGGGAGAGGGCCATCCTGACAGGATGGGAGGGACAGACCTGTTCGCTGCCCCGCTTATGTTTCAAATAACTGCCCCTAGCACTCTCACAAAGGAACGTGACACCAGCCGTTTGTTACCCTAGAACTCTTGGAGCCTGGGCAGGAGAAGAAAGGAGAAGGAAGAGACTTTCCAGAACTAGATGTGGGGGTGGACTAGAAGTTTTCCCAACTTCAAACGGTGGACCCAAGTATAAATACTGGCCCTCCTGAGCTACTTATCAGTACACTTCTGTACTTGAGGACATTACAGAAGAATGACTACCTTGTTCCTCGGAAGACTGTCTTCCTCCTTGATGCCTGCCTTGCTCCCCAGAGGACTGTCCTCCTGCTTGAGACCTTCCTTGTTCATCAGAGGACTACCCTGCAACTTGAGGCCTTCTCTGCTAAGGAAGACTGAACCTGCTCCCTCCATCCCAGGCTACCTGAGTGACTCCAAGGATCAGTTGCTTGACCTCCTGTTCTGAGCTACTGGAACATAACAAGCTCCGGAGGCCTCCCTGCAACTCTCCAGCTGTCCATCTCATGTGCTGCAACTGGACCTGCCTGAGCCCTGCTGGCCTCTGCTAGAGTAAGTTCCTAATCCTCAAGATGTGCCTACCCATGTCCTGAACCCTTGGCTGGCATCAGAGTGCACTCTTCTAAAAGTAAAAATCCTGAAGTTCTGGATTCTTCGCAGCAGACTTTCGGCAGGACTAGCCTTGTCCCTGTACCTTCAATTGCTGTCGGCCTGAAATGTGACTCTCCCTAGGTCTAGCCCGACCAGATGACAGTGAGTAGCGCTTTCTGCTTTTAAGCTCTTTTCTACCTAAACTTTTAAATTGCATATGTCTGCTTCTATTGATTGGAATTTTGTCATTTTTGTTGCATTTTATTCATTAAATGTTGCTCTATTTTCATGAATTGGTGACCCTACAATCATCAACAGCTAATGCAGCCACAATCATATGCAATAATTGTTCTCTAAATAATATAAGAGCAGTACCTGTAGACCTCTCTAATGAGGGTGTTGAACGATTCCAGACCACCTTTAACAGATAAAGCTTTGAGAATTTAATTTCTGAACTGTGTCTCTATCCAGAACTGATGGACCAAACAATATGCTCTTGTTACAATGCTCATCACTGTTAAGGTGTGCTCAGCTTCTTATGAGTTTTATCAATGGCATTACTAGCCTTTCTTTTGATACTAAGATGAGCTCTCAAAGGGTAAGTAATCCTGTACTACACTTTTAATAAAGAAGTAGGACATTGATTTCACTTCAGTGCACATCTATAACATGATTTCTAACAACCCATTCCCTTTCAAGAGGTTGCAACTCCTACCTAGCTTCCTTCACCTCTAAAAAACACTATCATTTCAAGAGGGTGTCAACGAAGAGTCATCAATGTAGCATACCAAGGTACTACATAAATGTGCTCCCTCTCTGAATAAGAAAATGCTAATATGATCCTGCTTGACTGGTCACTGGCTTTAAATTCCAATTCCAACATATGAAAGAGTGGTAATAGTGATTAATAAGATAGTGGATTCTCTTCTGGAGGGACTTGTTTTAGAGCTGGAATGGAACAAAAAATCCTGCACTTTCAGGAGGAAATGCCAACCTGGAGGGTAGTCCGATATGGGTATTTCCTTCACCATAGGGATAAAAAGATGAAGAAAATGCCATCAGTGTCTTTTATTCCAGAATTAGGGTTTTTCACAAAAATCATAGCCTTTACCTTACTACCCAAATCTATATCCGGCCTTTAATCTCTAGCAGAGACTGTGCATGAGAACAAAATAGTAAGAACTCCAGATGGTTACTCTAAATCTATTTATCAACCACATCTAACAGATGGAGTCCCTAAACCTATTTATTAGTCGCATGTAACATGGACAGGTTAATTTCCAGTCATCTAAGCTGTATAAGACCATATGTTTCCACTTGTTACTTTATAGCTCTCTTCGGTTAGGGCTTTACATCACGGTAAATACCAAAACAATACACATGTAGGCAGATTTCACAAGATGTACAATAGTACATACTCAACGGACACTAAAGGTTTACAGTCTGTTACATGAGTGATAACTGAGAAGTCAGACTGTCTATCTTAATGTATAGCTATGCAGGTACAAGTCTACATTCCTCATGACTGATGTGCTCTGGTGAAAACAAGCAGTGACAACTGCAGATGGAGCCCAGTTGTTGAAGAATGACTTAGGTTTTGCAGCTCGTACAAATTGGCACCTCTTCACTGATTGAAGTGTAAGAGGCTTAGGGTTAATTATAGTATGCCTGGATCTATGTCCTGGTAAACTACAAAAGCATAACGAGGCTGATTAACCAAAGCATTTATGAGTGGTACTGTGAAGGAACTATTTTAGGTACAATCACACACATTTATGAATGGACCCAAAATTTCCACCTCCCCATCACAGTAAAGGTGCAAAGAAGGCACAGTCCTTTCTATGCGTACTAATTGTATGTGAACAGATACCCTGAATATTGCCATTGTATTCCCATTTGAGATAATTTGAGGCCAATTCTCAAAGGCAAGCAAGAGTATGTAAGAGTGAAGTATTAATATACATACTCAAAAATGCCTTAGTGAATAGGACCCTGTTGAGTATAGAGAATTCAAGAGTCTTGATAAATTAGAAGGTATTTATTGAGTTCCAGGTAACAAGGCCAGCACAGCATACACAGCTCCGCACAGCTGCACCGAAAGCGAAGACTCCTCAACTGATCACTGATGTCACTTAGAACTAACTAGTGTCATCAGTGATGTAACACAGGGAGCACGCTACAATATGCAAATGAGATTAAAGTAAAAGTAAAGATAAACACAACACATCTTCTCCCTTTAACATTGGCAAAACTAAATGTAACAACCTATTCCTTTAATAATAACAAAAACAAAACAACAACAAAAAAAAAAACTAATATTCAGTGACATAGTGATTAAGATAATCAGGTGGTTTTACAATTCTACCAAACTTGTTTACTGAGATGTCTTTACCTGTAGATGTAGAATCAGAAACAGATACATCTTCTTGTGCAATCAAGTCTGAAGAAACAGAATTGAACAAATTCTCATGAACAGAATCAGGAACACTTTCAGCTTGTGCTGAATCAGAAGAATTCACATTCTCAACTTGTGCAGAATCGGAAAAATCCTCTGTTTGAGCATTAACTAAAGGAACCTCAAACTGTGCAGAACCAGAAATATTCTGATCCTCAACCTGTACAAAGGTGGAAGGATTCTCAACCTGCACAGAATTGGACATACTTTCAGCTTGCTCACATTCAGAATCAAGCCAGTGAAAACTCCTCGTCTCTTGAATTTCCTCTTGAATTTCTACCCACTTTTCTAATTTCTCATTGAATTTTACAATTCTTCCCAGATGCCAAACTTTACCATCTGATAACCTAACAGAATTCTTAAAAATTTCGGTCACACAAAGTGGTTTAGAAAATTTGCTTTGACCTTTCCTCACCCTGAAAGGTAACTTGACTCGCACTAAATCACCCACTTCCAGAACAATTTTTCTAACATTGTGTTTAGAGTCATAATATTTCTTATACTTCTCTTGATGTAACATAATGTTGTTTTTAACTTGTTCCGGTGACCACTCTAACAATCTTGAATGCTTCAACCAACATTGGTTATCTTTGGTAAACGGTACACGCCCCTTCATGATAGTAAAAGGACTGTACCCAGTAACAGTAGGAGTCACACGATACATCCAAACCATTTTCTTAACTCCTACCACCCAATCTTGACCTCTAATATTGGCTAATTGAATGGAATCCTTGATTACTCGATTAAACATTTCTACTTCGCCATTCCCGCTTGGATGATAGATAGAAGTAACTTTGTGTGTAATACCATTGCGTTTCAAAAATTCTTCAACACGATGGCACTTGAATTGAACTCCGTTATCTGTTATGATAACTTTTGGAAGTCCTTCTCTCTGGAACAACTCATCCATAAACTCAAAAACACTAGCAGAATCAGCTCTCTCCACTACCTTAACTTCCGGCCAGTTTGAGAAATAATCTACAGCTACTAAAATATACAGGCTGCACTCGTTTTTAATAATGGGCCCAGTGATGTGTAAACCCAAGGTTTCCCAAGGCATTTCAGGACCCAGAACAGGACACATCGGAAGAGTGGTAACCTTTTGAGATTTGTCAGAATTGAGACATGAAGAACAATCTCTCACTACTCTTTCTACTTCAGTATCTACTCCCGGCCACCAATACAATTCTCTGATACATTTTTTTGTTTTAACAATACCAAGGTGTCCTTCATGACACAACCGAATGACTTTCATCCTTAAATCTTTGGGTGGAATTATTTTTTCACCCCGTAAAAAATTGCAATCCTTTAATGACAATTCATCACGTACTTCCCAATATTGTTTCATTTCCTCGCACAATAACTTTTTTATAGGCCAACCTTCAACAATACATCCCTTGACTTTTGCAAGAAGCTCATCCTTAATCATAGATTCTTCCCATTCCTGGGGACTCAAGGTGACATTATCTATATTTAAGTTTATCCCAGCTACCTGAAAATCATCCCAATTTTCAGTGGAAGACTCTAATGGTAAGGGTAATCTACTCAAACAATCAGCTACTTGGTTCTTAGCCCCTGGGATATAACATACAGAGTATCTGTAATCCAACAGACGAACTGACATTCTATCTATTCTCGGAGTAGCGTTTAGTAACCCGTCTGGAGAAAGAACTTTCACTAGGGGTTTATGGTCACACCTAATTTCAACATGGTAACCCCATATAAAACTCCTAAAATGTTCCAGTGCCCATACAACAGCTAACGTTTCTCTTTCAATTACGGAGTATCTTTCTTCAGCTGGAGATAGAGCTCTTGAGGCATATGCTACTGCTTTTTCTTTCACACTTTCCTCTTTTTGTGATAACACAGCACCTAATCCTTTCTGACTTGCATCAGTAGTAATGATGCAAGGTAAACAGGGATCAAAACCTACCAATTCCTTGGCATCGCATAGTTCATTTTTAAGTTTTGAGAAATATTGTTGTAGAGTATCTGACCACACAAATACAGACTTATTTTTCAACAATTGACGCATGTTAAATGTTTTTTCAGAAAACTTCCTAACAAACTTACTGTAAAACTCTATGAGCCCTAGAAAGGACCTCAGCTCATCTTTGTTTGCAGGTGATGGAGCATTCCTTATAGCACTCATTAAGTTAGATTTGGGTTTTATGCCTTTGGCTGAGATTCCATGGCCTAAGTAACCTAAGGAGTCAACCCCAAATTTACACTTGGAAAGTTCTGCATTAAGTCCCCTTTCTTTTAATACTTCCAAAACAGAGTGAATTCTCTCATCATGTACACATTTAGTCTCACCCATAATAAGGATGTCATCCTGAAAAAATAGGATACCAGGTAAGTTGTGGAATAATTTAAACATGAGTTTTTGAAAAACTGCAGCCGCTGACGCTAGGCCAAACGGCATGCGCAAAAAACGATAATACCCTTGAGGAGTCATAAATGTGGTCAGACTTTTACTATCTTCATGCAACATGATTTGATGATATGCTGACGTCAAGTCGATAACAGAGAACCATTGCATGCCTTTGGTAAGAGAAATTAATTCATTTATTTTGGGTAAAGGGAACCTCTCAACTACGATATTGTTATTCAGAGACCTCAAGTCAATGCATAGACGGACTTTGCCGTTGGCCTTACGAGCCACAACTAAAGGCGCAACCCAATTAGAAGCTTCAACTTCTTCAATAATGCCATCGTCTAAAAGACGTTTCAATTCTTTTGTAACTTCTTCTCTAGCTGCCCAAGGAATGTGTCGAGACTTATGAACTATGGGTTTGGCATCATCTTTGAGTATAATTTTATGAACATAGCCATTTAATTGACCCACTTTATTAGAAAAGACCTCAGAAAACTCTTTTTTAAATTTAAGGTGATAATCCTCATTATGGTCTAAGACCATTACTTGTTCAGCCCCATTAGGGTTCAGAATTATGTTTAAATTTCTTTGGTCAATCCACCCCAAAACAGGAGGACCATCTAAAGCAATATATAATTTGCCAATTGAAGATCTACCTTTAAATTCAAATGTAAGTTCTCTATAACCAATTAAATTGATTTTTTCTCCTGTAAAACTCTCTGGGGAAACATCAGGAGGGGATAAGGTGGAACCTAACACATGAACAAAATCCTTTTCCCATTGTACTTTGTCAATAATTGTGTACGGAGAACCTGAATCCGCCACAATAAGTATTTCAACTCCACCTATAGATATGGCACACACAGGTTTAGATTTACAGTGAATGTTTAACGAGTTAACACTGTCAGACACTCCTAAAACGCAATCAACATTCTTAGTTGGATTATCATCACCAGATGATATGGAGGATGAATCATTATATTCTTCTTTAAGCAAGGTAACTTTCTTCTTTTTGTTTATATTACGTCGACACGCTTTGGTAAAATGACCTATTACACCACATTGAAGACATTTTTGTTTCCTAGCTGGGCAATTCTTAAAATTAGCTAAATGATTTTTGCTTCCGCACCTATAACATTTTAACTCTTTGTTGGAGGTAGGGAAATTGACAGACTTAGCTTTGGATTTTGAGGTAATTTTGCTCACAGTAAGTTTTTCAATTTCCTTAGGTGATTCAGAAATAGCTTTAGCACATTTGTTGGTGATCTCTGCTTTTTTAACTAAAGCAACTACATCAGAGAATGATGCTTCACCATGTATCCAGAGACGTTCTTGAACATGTTCACTGTTAACATACATTATGATTTGGTCTCGGATTAGTTCTTCTTCTAGCGAACCAAATCTGCAAGTCAAAGCTAATTTCTTTAAGTCTGACACAAAATCCTCAACAGATTCTTGCTTCCCTTGTCTTCTTCCGAAAGATTTATGGCGATCAATGGCTATACAAACTGAAGTGGAGTAGTAAATGTCTAGATCTTCTAATGCGTGAAGAAAAACATTTGAATCATCAGCAGGATGAGTTTTTTTGTTCATTGAATTGTATACCTTTAATCCTTGAGGACCAAGTGAGTGAAGTAAAATTTTCTTTTTCCTAACTTGCGTTAGATCATCTTCACCATCTTCTAATGCATCTATATAATTTAGGAAGTATTCTCTCCATTCTAGCCATTTAATCGGAGGATCCCCTTTAGTAGAGAGAAATGACTGTGGAGGAGTTAGAGAAAAGGTTTGCGCCGCACACATGGTGAATGAGTAAAAGCAAATATAGTTAAGTTGAAATAATCAGTTAAAATAGTAGCAAACCTTGAGGATTATCTCTATCCTCGTGAAATAAGCTGAATTTGGCAATGTATAATAACACTAAAATTTAATAAAAGTAATTGATAGTGGTGTGCCAGTCACCGTTGTTAAGTCGTATACTCAATGATGTAAGAGGTAAATAAAATGGTGTGCCTATCACCGTGGATGACAGGCGAGTAATTAATAGTGGTGTGCCTGTCACCGTAAGAAAGTTTGCTTCATAAATGGTGTAAAAGGTATGACAGGCAAAAGGTAATGCCCATAAAAAAAAATCACCATATTAGCAAGAAAAATAAAATAAAAAGTTAATAATAAAGGCCACAGCCACAGTACCTTCCTGTATCCGTAAAGTATTGAATGAGATTTCCAAATTGAACTCAGAAGTGGTGTGCGTATCACCGGGAGTAAACGCACAAGAAAAAGACGAAAAGTCAAATCCAAAATGGCCGCACGTTACACGTCGATTACGTGTTCAACGTGAGAGGTCGTAATGACATTGACATGATGCGCCTGTACGTCAGATTTCGACGTAACCATAGTGAAGGATACTTGGAATTGAGAATGGATGCCGTGCAGGAGACTTCCAACTGGAACGGATGACCAGGTACGCGACAAAGAATGTCGGGCTGATTTGAAAGAAAGCAGCCTAATTCAACTGTAACGTTACTCTGGTAATTTAAATAGTAGATGTGCTGGCCTTGGAAATAATGTAAAATATACTCACTGAAGTCCACTGACTTACGGAGTTTCGTTCTGCAGTGGAAGGCTTTTCAGTAGCTTTTGTGTGAATACGAACTCGTAGGAACACGGAAGGTGCTCTTGAAGAAAGTATTGAAGAGGTTGCTTGCGTGTGGGGTTCTTCTAGTCGTCGCCAAATTGTTGAGTATAGAGAATTCAAGAGTCTTGATAAATTAGAAGGTATTTATTGAGCTCCAGGTAACAAGGCCAGCACAGCATACACAGCTCCGCACAGCTGCACCGAAAGCGAAGACTCCTCAACTGATCACTGATGTCACTTAGAACTAACTAGTGTCATCAGTGATGTAACACAGGGAGCACGCTACAATATGCAAATGAGAATAAAGTAAAAGTAAAGATAAACACAACACACCCTAAGTGATATTAGTCCAATTTGAAAAAGAGAAACATCAGCAGGGATTTCTTGAGAACCCTCATGTTTTCTTATGAAACAAGGATGGCCACTACAGAGTAATTTCCATTGCACTACCTAGAGCGATACAAGCTCTCAGGGCGGTTGCTAAGGACTCATAGTTGTTTAGAGTTTGAAGCTTCATGTCACAGGATCTGAGTAGCACGTTGAAAGGGCACATAGTCGGGGGACATTTCTGTGATCTTGGCTCCTAAGCTTCTATCATGCATATTCAGCTTCAAGAATTTCCAAACAAAGACATGCTCTTAGAATTATCATTTAGTTAGAGTTCTGTGTGAAAGGGGACAACATTTTAACAGAAAACCTGAGTGCCATTGCAGGCAAGTGGCTGGGTCTTCTCCAAAGATGCTTCTTGTGATCATAAATGAGTAGTGTATGGGAATATTCTTTGCAAGGTGCATTGCAAAACAATGTTCTGGATTTTTACAATCAAGAATGTTCCTAGAAACCATCATCTTAGTCAGGGAATAATGGTCTGGTGCATCAAATGTAGCCTATATATGTCGAATTAGGGGCATTCTCACTGTGAACTAAAGAAAGGTTTGAGAAGCTCACTGAACCTAAAGTGACAAACAAAGTACCATCCAAAAGACCAGCCAAAAGTCCAAGGCCTTCATTTTGAGTGGACACCAAATTCTGATTGGGCCAGGGACAGAGGTTACCACCTACATGCAAATTGAGAGACCCACAATAACTCTGATTTGTTTACTTTCTCCTGGAAATTTCAGCTATTGACGGCAGCTTTAGATCTCCGAGCGAAAGTCCGAGAGAAAATGAGAATCTACTAGGGAAATGAAACTGAAATTACTGATTTTCCTAATAATTCCTTATTTCCTAGTGGACCCTCAGTCTCAAACTCATAATGGACTGGATTTTCCCTGTCCACAGAGTTACAGGTAGCCTTGAAATTGGGGAAATTGGAAAACCCTGCCTCATTTTCCAGGCCACTGGTAATAAAGGCCTTTTGTCCTGGTTCCCAGACAAAGGTAAATCTAAAGACATAGAGGAGCCTGTAAATGACAGCTCTAAATACAGTGAAAGGGCAATAGGACAAAAGCGGAAAACAATCCATCAAGAGCAATATGTGAAAGTGAAAGTAGAAATACTCATTTGTATCAAAATGACCACCAAAGAACAATAAATATAAAAGTAGAGAACTGTCAATATGGTAAGATCACCTCTGCGCCAGCACAATCATAAGTGACAAGGGATACCTATTAAACAACACCTTCGGAGAGCATGCAGCTAAAGAAGTGTTTTCATTGGCTTAATGCAATGAAGAAGAAAAAGCAAAATCCTTTTGAATGGCATGGGTGTTAGAAATGGGGGTCTCTAGTATGTACCTTCGTCCAAGTAGGGATCATTGCTTCAAGTCAGGCTAAGGGGGAGACACACTGCTCATCTCCTTGGTAGCTTGGCAGGCGTATCCCAAAGGCAATTTTTAAAGTATGTATCCTCAAAACACACTGTAATGCAGTGAAAACACCACAAATGGACACCACGCCAGTTTAGAAAAATAAAGTTTCTTTATCTAAACCAAACAAGACCAAAACGACAAAAATCCAACATATATATATAATAACAGCCCTTAATAACAGTTACTTGCAGAAATAGCACTCGTAGAAACAAATAGCTCCACCTGGGGCTATTACGACATTGTGACAGGCATAAATCCAAAGAACGGCGCCGACTGCAGGGTGGGCGGCGTCAGGCACAGAGTCACACGGACCCCCAAACAACAGTAAATTAGAAAACAAAGTCTATGGATGAATCATGGAGTCTTGGAGGTGAGGCACTGGTGCCAAGGTAAAGGCTGGTTCCCTGGTTGCCACAGGGGAGGCAAGGCATCTTGTCCACGAGGAGGCGATGTGTCGAGTCCAGGACGGGGGAAGATGGTGGCATTGGTGGTGAGATGTCAGTTCCGGTGAGGCGGTGCAAAGTCAAAGAGTTTGTGACTTCACCCTCATTGGTTATCAGCTCCGGGATAACAGGATGCAGGCGCTGACGGTGATGGCGTCGGTGTGAGTGTTGGTATCGGGAAGGCCAATAACTGCAGGCGTTGAAAGACGTCGGGGCTGCGGTGCAGGCGGAGCAGTGCATCGTGCAATTCACCAGCGGCTCCCCTAGCCTCAGTGCAGGTCGCGGCATCACTGGTGACATTGTTGATGGCGGAGTCGTTTTCTTGCTTTCTTTACGTTTCTTCCAGCTCCCAACAGCAGGAACAACCTCCAGAGGCCCAACACTGGAAAAAGTACCTCCTGGCAGGTCAGAACTCCCAGCAGTGGAGTTCAGTGGAGCTGGTGGTGAAGTCTTTGTGTCCCGGAGACTTCAAAACAGGAGGCCAGCACACACAAGCCCCTGGAGATTCTTCTTCAAGCAGGTTCTCTGCAAAGTTCCAGTCTTTGTCCTCTTCCTTGGCAGAAGCAGCTGCAGGCCATCTGAGCAAAGCACACAGCAGAGGGGCAGTACTCCTCCTTACAGCTCTCCAGCTCTTCTCCTTGGCAAAAGGTTCCTCTTGAGTCTAGAAGTGATCTAATTCTCTGGAATTTAAGGTCCACTACCTATACCCCATTTTGATTTTGTTCTCTTTGTGGCAAGGGTCTCTGAGCCCAGTCCAAACCAGTTCTGTCCTTTCTGGTGCAGCAGGACCACACGAGGTGGAGACAACATTGTGCAGATGAGACACTGCCAATTTAGGTGCAAGTGAAACGCCTCCCACCACTCTAAATGCAGCCAAGGTCTATTCAGCTCAGCTCTGAGTCACCCAGGAAAGGGAGGAAACACCTCAACTCCTCCGGTGGCTGTCTACAGTGAATGCACATCCCCAGCCCCTGTCACTCCAAAACCAGACAGTTAATATACAAACCAGCAGATGCACACAGAATGGTTAAACAAGAAAAGGCCTGCTTTCTAAAAGAGGCATTTTCAAACACACAATTTAAAAACCATCTGCACTAAAAGAGGTGTTATTAAATTCTGAGTTCAGAGAGCCTAAACTCCATTTCTCTATCTTGTTCCAATGGAAAGTTATGCTTGTAAGATGTTACAAAGCAACTCCCATTTTAGCCTATGGGGCAGATAGCCTTTCAATAATATCAAGACATATCACACACACCAGTACATGTCCTACCTTTCACATACACTTCAAACTGCCCATGGGGGTACCGTGGGCCTACCTGAGGGGTGTCTTACATGTAGGAAAAGGGAAGGTTAGGGCCTGGTAAGTGGGTGCACTTGCTAGGTCGACATGGCAGTTGAAAACTGCACGTGCAGACACTGCAGTGGCAGGTCTGAGTTATATTTGGAAGGCTACTTGTGTGGTTGGCACAATCAGTGCTGCAGGTCCACTAGTAGCATTTGATTTACAAGCCCTAGGCACACTCAGTGCACTTTACAGGGGGCTTATCAGTAAATGAAATATGCCAATCATGGATAACCTATGATGATAACAATATACAAAGGGAGCACTTGCACTTTGACACTGATCAGCAGTGGCAAAGTGCCCAAAGCATCTAAGCCAGCAAAAACGAAATCCAGCACAGAATCAAAAATACAGGAGGTAGAGGCAAAAAGTCAGGGGAAACCATGCCAAGGATGCCAAGTCTAACAATGGGAAAGAATACATTTGCATCCATAACATGAAAAATAGGTTACACAAGCAACAAAACTTGTTCTGAAAAGTACATTTTATTTGGTCTAGTGATTAATGTTTACTATGCTTATTTTCCTGAAAGCAAAGAGTAAGATATGCTTTACATTTGCAAAAATACGGCACAAATATTTAGAATGGGAGCTTTAAGGGCTTGATTAGGATGTCGGTCGGTAAACCTCTGACGAGCATATCGGTCGGTAAGCCTCCGATCGCTCGTCTGAGGCTTACCGACCGACATCCTTGGTTTGAAGACTGACCGCCGTATTACAATGGCGGAGGTCGGAGTCCAAACCGGCCGGTCAATCCGACTGGCTTCCGATGGGCTCAAGGAGCCCGTCAGCCAGTAGGAACCACCACATAATCCCTTACGGACACCGTTTCCATCGTCCGGATTATGATGTCGGTTTCTAGCAGGACCCCTTCTTTCCGCGGCCTACAGCTGTGGGACTGGGGGGCACCTTTGGCAAATACATTGACTCCCATTTCTCTATGGGAGGTTGTGCTGCGGCCGGTTTCTGACCGCCACACAAGCTCCCACAGGGAAATGGGAGTTTGCGACCACATGGTGTGCGGTCACATCATAATTGCGGTTTCGGACTGCCGACCCAAGGTCAGTTGGTTCCGAAACACCAGAGATGATGGTCGGAGGCAACTCCTACCGACATCATAATCAGGCCCTATGTGTCCAAGTGTCAAAGTAGTCCCACTTGCCTCAAGGTGCGTCCCTCACTGTTCTACAAGCGTGCTCCTCTCTTCCCCGTTCTCCTACAAGCGTCCTCCTCTATTCCCTGCTGGTGGGGAAGAGAGGAGGACGCTGGTAGGAGAATGGCAAGGGATGCACCTTGAGGCAAGTGTGACTACAGGGGTCCCTCAGTCCCTCTTCCCATGGGGCAACTAAGACCATTATTTGGGGTTTCAAGAAACCCCGACTTTAGGTAGAGATTGACACAGGTCACCCTACAAGGTGGTAGTATCTTAACCAGAAGAGGTTAGATAGGCAGCTTTTGTTTCATTAACAATGTGAGCCTTGAAGATTAGGTGCATATGAAACCAAGAGATTTAACATTGTTGATTACACGTGTAAAGCAATTAAGAATGATCTTCAGGCGCCAACTTTGTTCTGTTTTTATTTGCAGTCATTGGCAAGAAGTCTGTGTTCTCCTTTGGTGGTGTTCATTTTGATGCAAACTTTGGATGGCCATGCTTACGTCAATACAAAGCATTGCTTCAAGTGAACGATACACTCAACTGATTCTTCAGCATGCAAATTAATTCAAATGACTTCCTATAAAATTAGAAGATCATTGTCAAATGGATAGAAACTTAAGGGACACCACAAGTAATACTTTTGTGTTTACTATAGTGTTATAGATTTAATGACATAGAATCTGACAGCATGTAGTCTAAGGGTAAATGTTTACTTCTCCACAGAGGAAATGACCTCCAGTTCAATTGTGACTGTCACTATGCAACACCTGCAAATGTTGTACCTGTCCAAGGCATGGTTCCTGGCAGAGAGGTGCTGCACTTGAAAACATGAAAATATGCTAAAACCTGGCTCTTTCTGTGGGAAGTAAAAACAATGTTTTCTTTCACTTTGGAGCTTGCATCACTGCTTTTCCACTCAGGGGTTTATTTTGAGGGATGTGTGTGTGTAGGGTGGTGGCACACTCCTCTCAGATAGGTATTCTCATGTCAGATTTCACCTGGGATTAGCAGCACTCCAAGTTCAAGTGCAGGTCATCCTGAGCCCTGGAAGACTTCATGTAGCACAACTCTCCTGTGCCCACTACCAGATATGGAAAATCAAGAAAGCGATCAAAATCTGCTGATAGCTCAAGAACAGGTAAGATGCCATTACACATATGCTTTCTGTATACTATCTCACTATTCAATTAACAACTTTTATTAATGCCATGTTCACTCATTTGGAACCTGTAACCTACCTAACTTGGTTCTAAATCCATTTTTGGCATGTGTCCAAAACTGCTGTAAAAGTTAATACATTGCCAAACCTCCTAGTATTTTAATGTAGAGATCTGTGAATCGTAAACCTATATAATCTAAATTACTTGAACAGTGGACTTTTCCAATTACATGTTGTCAATACACCAACATCACATTTTGGTAATTGGAATCTCATTTCAGTTGGTCCCCCACACACGTAATGCTGAACTATGTGCACCACCACAGATTGAAGATTCACTCAGTTTCTCTGAAAATTGTTCTTCTGTTCCTCGCGTTAGGTCATGCTTTATGTAAATACCAACATACAGGCACAGAAAACACCTATTTACAAACTCATACGCAGAAGTTGAGTTTAGAAGTTGGGTTAAGCTACCAGGCAGAAACTTATTTTGCAGGTCTGCTAAAAATAGTTGTGCATCACTGTGGAAGTCTCAGTATACAGATTATTTGTATGATGTGAGTCAAGCTGAATAAAGTGCACTTTGAAAGGCCTTAGGGTGTCTCTGTCCTTGTAAGACGTGTCAGCCATAGGGCAGTCTTCTACCATACTTTTTGCCTTCACCCCTAATTGTAAGTCCCTAGTAAAGTGGTAGCCCTGTACCCAGCGCCATAATCTAAATGGTACTAGAGGGCATGAGAATGGATTGTGACGCCCACTTAAGTAGCCTTATAAAACCTGTCTCAGGCCTGCCATTGCACCCTGTGTGTGCAGTTTTAAACTGCCATTTCGACCTGCAAAATAAACCATTTGCCAGGCCCAAGCCTTCCTTTTTAATACTAATAAGTCACTACATTTCCTGGTAGTGAAACCTCTTAAATTCGTTTTTCACTACCTCAAGGCCTACCTCTCCCGTAGGATAACAGTGGGCTTCCTTATTACATTTAATAAGTGACAACTTTTAATTGGGAGCAGGTGGACGGTTTGAGTTTGGTGTCTAAAGAATTGTAATTAAAGGCCCTATTTAATGGTAAAGTTGATTTTAAGTCACATGTAGGAAAATGGCACTTTTAGAAAGTTTGCATTTTCTTGCCCTAATCATGTGATACCTTCAACCTTTCACTGGGCCACATGGCTAGGTGTAGCTGGCAGTTGGTCCTTGTGTATTGCCCCCGGACAATGAAAAAGGGAAGAAAGGTGTTGGCAGGATGTGCCACTCTACTTAACGAGGGTGGAGCGGTCACCCACCACACTTGCACATCACAAAGGCCATGCCGGAACACAGTCACAACAGGTTTGTCACTAGTCTTTTGTGCCCCCAGACAAGCTGGGGCAAGGGCAGGGAGTACTGGGATGCCTGACACCTCAGGGGAGTGGAAACCTGCAGAACCTTCTCATACTTCAATGTGGTCACAAGGCATAAATATTGGACTCTCAGACCCAACTCTTCAGGACAAATCAGGACTAGTGAAAGGCTCAGAAGGACTGCTGTGCTACTTGACTGCAAGGAGGACTGTCACTCTGCTGCCCTGATACCCTACTGCCTGAGTGAGAAGGACTGGGTCTGCATCTTTAACCCAAGAATTTTGATTTAACTTTTCTATAAGTCCCTAGTATTTGGTACAAGGTGTATCATGCTGGCCAACATCAGACAACTTGCACTCAGAAATGTAACTATCATAATTACAGAAAGTAGTCTGAGGGCTGATTTCGAGTTTGGTGGATGGGTTACTCTGTCCCAAACATGACAGATATCTCGTTCATCTTATTACAAGTGCATTATATTCTATGGCACTTGTAATAAGGCAGACAGGATATCAATCATGTTTCTGATGGAGTAACCTGTCCACCAAACTCCAAATCAGGCCCAGACTTCTTTAACGATTTTAAAGATCCCTTTCAGTGCCACATGAAAAGTAGCAAGCCCCACTTTTGGTTTGAAAAGCCAAAAAGAGCCTAAAAGAAAGTCTACTGGCTCCTAAGCCTGAGCAAAAATAGAAACAAAGAGGTCTATATTACTACTCTGTCTGCTAAGTAATACCATGCAGACCATTGTCTTGCAGCACCATTCAAGAAACCAGGATTTGGTTCCGGAGAAACCATCATAATTGAGGCCTGGTTGATAAACCCAATGTCCTCTACACCTCAAATCCTTCCATCAAAATATTCTGAATTTTAGCAGCACTTGTGGTAGCTATAAATATGTCAGTATTTCAGGTTGCCCTCAAACATCGAATACCAACATATGTATACAAGGCACACCTCAATCTGTGCTCAAAATCCTAATTACAAAACATGCAATGTAAGGTAAGGCATCAAATGTTAATGTGGTATACTATACTCAGAACAAGCAAACCATAAAGTGAAATTAAGGATTTAGAGTGGTGTCTAAAATGCCCCTCTAATAGGTAATTTCTAATTGCTTGGAATAAGGCCAGTGACTTTGCCTGAACTATCATCATATCACCTCTATGTCATCTAGAGATGGGGACACGTTGGAACTTCTCATGTATAAGGAATACCATTGGCTAGATGACTTTGAAACAGTGCAATAAGGATTGCATTATAACCATTAGCACAGTCAAACCTAAGAGCCCCCCATCAGGGCAATAAAAAAAAACATTGGCAAATCCAAAAGATCATGACCCGGTAGCAAAAGCAAGACTTCTTGGCTTTGCCAATGCTTGTTTTAATCAGTTGTTAAAATACTATAGCACAGTCATGTTACAATATCTATTACACAAATGGACTTGCATCCAATAAAACCACTGTGAACTATAATCAGCGTAGACTTATGTAAAATTAAATAAACCAAGATTGCTGGGTGGAATTTCTGAACATAGTTTATATGGGCTGGTTAAGAGCAAAAGGTTGTACATGTTACCTCCGAAGCTTCATTGTCTTTGGAAGTTATTTCTATCATGAGAGTGCACAAATAATTCAATTCAATATTTTTCTTCAGTTACTTTTCGAACCATAAAAAAATGCGAATAATAAAACACAGACATAGGTAACTATAGAGATGACATAAAATAGATGATAAAATTAAACCCTCTTAGTCTTTCCACAATTTACTTAATTTCATGGTAGATCTTAAAAAGCAGGTTACACCAAAAATTATCTGGAGATATATAAGCCAGAAAACCCCATGTCCTTAAACAATAGTAAGATAAAAGTTCTTCTAGGTTCATCATAAGATTTACAAAACATCATAAAGTGTAATGTGTCCTGCGGAGACATAGTGTCACAGCCGCAGTACCCCTTAGACACCTGGTTAAAACAACCCTTGGGAGAAACAAGCAGCAGATGTAGGAGATAAACCTGAACCTAGTGAACCGAAAGCGATCGCTATTGTGTTTAATAAAAATAAAGTATGGCTCCATAAACTGTGTTTTTTTCAACAAAATAAACCTACGAACCATTGGCTTTACCAGTTTTGTTTCCTCTCTATGCAAAGATCGCCCCGCTAGGAAGTTTTCCTTCACCCATTTTCTATCAGCCCTGCAGGCACTTTCAGGGTTATTAAACAACTCACCACTTCCCAGTATTGTGAGGGTAACCTCAATGTATTTGATCCAGGGTATTGTAAGTGCGCCGTCAAACTGGAGAAAATCCTTTTCGATTATTCTGTTCGAGGGGGGTTCCACCTTTGTCCATATACTAATCCAGCCTAACAGGGGGCGGAAGGCTAAGACATTGCTCATATACTCAACCCCCAGCTCTTCATGGAAACACAAAGAGGGAGTGATTTGTGGGACAGAGAATAGCCACCATCAAAATTTCTTTTCAGTGATGTGAAGACCATTGCATACCACATAGCCCCAAATGTTGCTACCATATAAAACCTTGGGGATGCATTTAATCTGATATATCTTCAACAAGAACTTAAGTGGTTTGCTACCCAATCTGGTCGCTAAACTAAAAATGGTAGCAATTTGTCTAGCCAGCTCTGCCTTCTTGGCTGCCATCAAGGACTTCCAGTTGGGGTTGGAGTCAAACAATACTCCTAAGCAAGGGGAATCTTTGACTTTGGCAATTTTGTTGTCACAGGTACTGAAGGTTTGAGTCCTAGTGGATCTAGAGCCCACCACCATCACAAAGGATTTAGTGAAATGAACTGCTAAATCTAACTTTGCCATGAAATCTGCGCCGGTGTTCAGCAATATTTGTAATCCCCAATTGGTCCTTGACATCAGGACTGTGTCGCCCTCGTAAAGCAGGACGGGGAGAGAATGGGAAGCTAGACATGCACAGTCAGTCCCAGTGGTCAGCAGGGCTTGTTCACATCCATTAACATACAAAGAAAATAGGAAAGTGGCCAATATGCACCCTTGGCATACCCCTCTACCAACTTTAAAGTGGTCTGCTTTGGCTGTCTGGCTATAGTACCTGACTGAGGTGGTAGTAGACATTCACATTGAAGGAGTCTTTACAAATTTGACACAACCTGGTTAAGGACAACTGGCTCACACATTTGAGAACAAAGGGGAGAAAAACGATTTCCTCATATGTGCGCTACCTAAAGACTATCTACACTAGGGACTGTGTGAAAAGTGAATGGCACAGCCACAGCTGATAAATTAATAGGAAGATTGAGAGTAAAAGAGTAATTGTTCAATCAGCCCTTTAGGGTTGAAATCTTGTGATATATGTTTTATGTATGTCCAAAGAATTTGGATTGAATTGTTTTTTTGAAGTGATTTTTGTATATGTAACAATGTGGACTGTCATGTGTACAGTTGTATCTGACATCAAGTAGAACCTATACACTTTCCATGTGGGCGGGAACGAATATAACCCTGTTAATATAACCCTGATTGATATATAATAAATTATTGTGCAGTAATATTGCTAAAATGCCGGAGATTAATTTGGGTCATCACTTTGGAAATTACTTTACATGTATTAATTCCCGTATTACAAATTTTTTCTGTTTACGTTGTATTTAGCCCATGTGATGCAGGAGAATTAGGGTTCACAACAATATGTTTTGTGAGGTGGTAGTACAAGCATGGAGATCCCGTAAGTAATGAACAATATTTGGGCCCATCCCCAAAAGGATAGTCCACAATGTATCCCTACTGGCGCTGTCAAAATCAGATGTAAGGTCCAGGAAGGCCACATGAAGGGAACTGGGGAGACCAATAGTGTACTTGCTAATAATCAAGTACAGGTTCAAACACTAGTCAGAGGTGGACAGCCCTTGCCGAAATCCGTATTGCAGGTCAGAAACATTGTTGTTCTCTACTGCCCAACTAGAAAGTCCTGCCAGCAAAACTCACCCCAGGACCATAATGATCGAGTCAATAAGGGATATCAGTCTATAAGAACATGGGTTATCCTTAGCCCCCCTTTTTAAATATAGGGACTAGAACTGAGGTGGACCAAGAGTGAGGTGGGCCCTCCTTAACTGCTGCATTTAGGATCTGGGTTAATGCAGGACCCCACACTGCTACATCACTAAGGTACAAATCTGGGGGTATGCCATCAGGGCCCGGCCCTTGTTACTTGTGACACTTAAGATCCCCTGGGCAACTTCATCTAGGTTAAATACCAGGTTTGGCCTCCAGCAGGTGGGCAACTCTATCACAACCACCTCCCCCTGGGGTGGGTGACTGTATATTCCCTCAAAATCTACATTCACACATTTTGCAAATAAAGGATTTCTTTATTATGCTAAAAGTATCAATGTATTGCTTCCTTCTCTGTTGCTTTATAGGATATTTATTCAGCAGTGGTTTTAAATAGGTTTGCTCAACGTTTATCCTGCTTCAAAAAAATGTCAGAAAATGAACTGGAGCTAAATATATTGGTTTCATTTTTATAACACAAGCAACAAAAATACTGTAACATGTTTTTATATCCGTGTAAAGTTTCTGTAATCAGTGTTATAATGCAAAGTTAAATGCACATGCTATATTAATCCTGTATGGCTGTGCAAGCAGATGGTGTTTGGAGATTTTCTGTTGTTGCTGCACAATACAACTGAGGGGCATATTCTCAAGGAACTATCGCCGAGTTAACGGCACTTTATCTCAGCCAAAGTCGCGATAAAATCATCGCCCCATTCACAAGCTGGTCCAAACAGCCGATTTCACCAGTTTACCTGCGACAGCACATGCAAAAAACATCGCCACAGATGAGCCCGGCAACTATCGCTAATGAGATGCAGAGTAGGCGTTCCTGAGCAAAAAGCCGCGACAACACCACAACGCAACATTCACAACGACCAGCCAGATCGGCGATAAGAACACAAAACAGGCGATACGGCGCATTAGCAGCAGGAAATTAACACCTGCTCTTACCTGGTGCAAAGTCGGACGACAACCTGCACCAAAAAAGGGAGCCCAGCCCACAGCCACACCTGAAGAACAACAGATGCCATGGAGCTACTCATCATTCAGCTCGGAGCCCCAACAGGGCCACAACACCCACCGCCACCACCCCCAGGCCAGCCCCCCCCGGACCCCACCGCCCCCCCCGGACCACCACAGAGGCAGCGCAGACAAAGACAATGGACCTTCAGGAAACACGCCAGCCTCACAGACTTAACCCCAGAGAATGTCATTGCCCACTACAGACTCAAAAGGCCAACCATCCTCCGCATCCTGAACATCATTGCCCACAGGCTAACGGTACCAACACAGCGGACAACCAACATCCCACCTCAGACAAAGCTGCTGGCTGTGCTGCACCTGTTGGCCTCTGGGACATTCCAACCAACAATCGCCAGAGTCGGAGGAGTCTCACAGCCAGCCCTATCCAAGTTCCTCAAACCTGTCCTGGATGCCATCATCAGCTTGGTACCCCAGTACCTATACTTCCCCCACACTGCGCAGGAACAGCTGGAGACCAAGCAAGGCTTCTTCGCCATAGCTGGCTTCCCGCACGTGTTGGGGGCAATTGACTGCACACATGTGCTACTTGTGCCCCCTGCCGACACTGCACACAATTACCGCAAAAGGAAGCACACGCATTGCATCAATGTGCAGGCAATAGTGGACCACCGGGGACTCTTCACCAATGCCGTCGCCAACTACCCAGGCAGTGTACATGATTCATTCATCTTCCGACAGTCCATCATCAACCGGCGCTTCCAGGATGGCACCTACGGAAATACAGTGCTCGTTGGTAAGTACCAAATGAACACACCCCACACCTCAACTCCACAATCATGCAACTCACAACTCTGGGAATGCACACGTTACAAACTCGCATACAACATGCCCACCCACCACACATGACAGCACAACGTACTGCGGTAACCTGGTCTAGCCATGTACATGAGCCATCAACGGCATGGCACCTCAGCCACACAATAGTAGTATGTGGGGAGAGGTGGGAACCAGGCATGTGCGAAGGAGGCAAGTGATCCATGAATGCGAATGCACACAATGCCAAGTGTGACGTGGAAGTGCTGGACAGACTCCAGTATGCAGACCACAGACATATCCATGTCGACACATACTGCTGGTGGTGGTAGTGTTGTGGACAGTGGGCACAACCATGTCACCCCAGCAAGTGGGGAAGATCTCGGAAATGTAGCTTGTTACGTCCCCCCTGTAAGCGTGTGCGGAGGGGGCTTGCCCGGCGTATGCCAGGCTAGCGTAGGGGTGTGAATAAAAAGCACGTAGCCCTGGGCGTGGTTCTCTTCCGGAATGGCCAACGTGGCTGCCATTCGGTGCCTCTCACCCCGCCACGAGGCCGACGCCGTGTGCAGCGGTGCCTGCGATCCTGTGCGCCTGCGGCAGCCCGGGCCGCTGGTCCCCGAACCAGTCTTGTCTGCCCCTGCGCATCCAGGCCTCACTGTTAACCTGCCGACACTGGCGTGTCTCCAAGAGGGCCCACCACGTGCCAGTGCTAGCTCAAAGCCAGAGGCCCGCGACCTTGGCTGCCTCCTCAGACCATCACGGCCTCCGCAAGCAAGGCCCGCAGTACTCCTTTCACATTGACGTACTCCACCGGCATACACAGCGGTCAAGTAGGTCACACATTTGGAACTGAGTCTTGATTACACAATGGCAGAGTACATATTTATGGCATCGTTTATATCCCTATACTCCCTTCGATGTGGTGCCACCAACTCTGTGCATAGCATTCCGACCACACGTGTCTGTGGGCCCTTGCGGACTTCTGCCTTTGGCCTACACAGCGGTCCAGCAGGCCTCACACCAATCCAATACAGTCCGTAACAGGCAGGACACGGCATCGTCGCAGGGTGCACACCCGCTCAGGTCTGGTGCCTCCACCTCTGTCAACCATGAATCTTCTCCACATGCCATTTCAACGCCGTGTGTTAGAGATCCAGGAGGAGCTAGCTGCACAGCTGTTGCCCCGCGCTGACCGCTGCCTCCGGCACACACTGCGGTCGAGTAGGACACACAATTGGAACCGAGTCTTGATCTGTTCATTGCAGAGTTTATATCATTGTACAGGCCTCATCGCAGACTGCATCCCCTTCCAGCTCTGGGGCCACTGACTCTGTGCCACGGGAGTCATGGACACTCTCTGGTTGAACGTTGGTGGCGTCTGAGTCTATGGCCTGGGGGTTGTCTTCATCATCATGTAGCTGATACTGACATTGTGGGAAAAAGGGGACTGTAGCATTCAACTCCTCCATATTGCCTGTTTCTGCTTGCTTCTGCCCTCTGCATCATGCCCTGGATGGACACCTTCCACTGTCCCCCGTAACACTCCGCGACATTCTCCTTGGACATCAACGAGGACCCGCTCAGCTCTCGTGGCCCTACCTCAGTGCATCGCAAGTCACCGTCCCGTGGCGGTGTGCCTTTGCCGGCCGCTGAGCATCCGGGGCCACCGACTCTGTGCAGCTCAAGTCATGGACCCTTGCTGTTTGTACTTTGAACTCCTGATTGTCTGATCACTGTTGTAGTTGTTGCCAGCACCAACCAACCCCTGAGGGGTGGTTTACACTGCCCAACACCCATCCAGCACAGGTGTTACTGGACGTGTGACCCTGGCAAGTAAAGGTGCCGGGCGCACGTGCCCGTAGCCAGTTCCACAAATTATCTCAGTGTGTCTGTGTGGTCATTCTGTATGCATGTGGGCCCCGGGCCATACCACATTACAATGTGCTGTGTACAGCATGCGCAACCTTGTCACCTCAGGCAGTGGGGTGGACCTGGGACATGTATCTGTGTCGGACCCCCCTGTGAGCGTGAGGGAGTGGACCGGCATACGGCAGTACGGCTTAGGGGTGTGGTCATTCAACACGTAGCTCTGGGCGTGATTAAGTTTAGGCCTTGACAAGGCAGTAACTAATGCGTGTGTCTCAGGTGTAGTGTCAGCGCCACCCCTCACGCAATATACAATGTTGCTATGTAGCATGCCCCCGGAGTACGGGCTCGGCCGAGGGGTAAATGAGGGTGCGCAAGCCCGCTTGGGGTCAGGTATCAGACATGCCAACTGTTGTGTGTGTCGCTATTTCCGCAGCATAAGCCAAAGGTCTACCCTCAACCGCATGGCGAGTTCAGCCAGGCATGAACTCTACATCTGTGTCTGCCCTGTCCTTACCATAGGCCTACACACACGTGTCCATCTACCTTCAGCGGACGACATCACTGTGTCGTTGTCAGGCTTGTGGACATGAGCAGACAGGCATGACAATAGTGTGCCGTAGGGGTGCAAGTGATGCAACCGCGCTGCGCACACTAGTGAATGGGGTCGGAGGGAGGAGCAGCAGTGAGGCCACGTAATTCACATTGATGCCGCTCATTTGCAACAAGCAGTACATGTCATGCAGGAATCACAAAGTCACACATATCACACACCAATGAACCACTGAGCCTGCCAACACATCATGCAGAACCAACTATTGACTCATGTCTCTCTGCACTGTCACAGGTGACCAAGGATATGCACTCTGCGCTTGGATGATGACACCCCTCCGAGCCCCGAACACACAGGCCCAGAGGCAGTACAATGCGGCCCACAAACGCAACAGGGGCATCCTGGAATGCACATTTGGCGTGTTGAAGTCACGTTTCAGGTGCCTGGACGTCACAGGTGGGAGGCTCCTGTACAGCCCAGACATCGTGTGCAAGATGATCGTTGCACGTTGTGTGTTGCACAACATATGTGTACGCAGCAAGGCACCATGGATACAAGTGCCAGATGCACCGGAAGATGAGGATGAGGCAGGTGGACCATACCCCACTGCAGCCGCAGCAGGACTTGCCCATAGGAACACCATCATTGACAATTTCTTCACATGAGCACGTCACATTGTGACAGTCCTTGGCAATCATGGGACAGTACAAAATGACCACAGGCACAGCATGTGCTAATAAAAGCATTCAAAATACACATCCCCTGAGTGCATGTCACTCATCTGTACAGGCACATCACTCAGACAAGTGTGAGTGCGACATGTATTGCTAACAATTTTCTTGTTCATGGATGGTGGGTGTGTCACCTCTGCGCAGAGGGGCTGTTTAGGGTGTCACGTATTCGGACTGCCAGTTCTGTGTGTCGCAGTTAGTAGGGAATCCCACTCTTCGGCGTTTCACATGTGTCCAAAATCATTCCATTTTGGCTGCCATTTGTGTCCTACAGGTGACAACAGGGCTCCTTTTGGGGTCAGATATGTACCACCATGATGCAGGGATGCCCCCTGTGGCTCAAGTAC
Organism: Calotriton arnoldi; assembly: GCA_963921515.1. Lineage (NCBI taxonomy): Eukaryota > Metazoa > Chordata > Amphibia > Caudata > Salamandridae > Calotriton > Calotriton arnoldi. The sequence continues at coordinate 886,043 of CAWUFW010002315.1, read as the reverse complement.
CACAACATGGGCAACATGTACGTAAGCGGGAGTCACTGCCCCTACATTCGTCCATGCTTTCATGGTGGATTGATCATGGTCATGACACGTCTGTGTGCAGGAGGGGTTGCTTGTCCCTCTGCAATGTGAAGGGGAGATGTGGTTTCAATGTGTTTTCCATGCAAGTTTCAGCATTGGCGCAGTTTACATGCAGACTGCTTGTCAATGTACATTGTGACTGTGAGGAGATGCCTATTTGATGCGGGACAATGGTCATTTGTTCTACGTCACGGATGTGTGGTTGTGCTCGTACATTGTCATCTCACAGTTTTTTTACTCTGCTTTTATGGTGCATTTTCCCGCATGACGCATGGGAATTGCAGGCCTATCGCTGGTTATCGCTGATTTTTGTATCGGGATTGGCATCATCGCTACTATTTTCACGTTTTTTAGGCGTCGCGTTGATTTTAACACGTTCATTTGACGCGTTAGCGTGGAACTATCGCATGGGGCCGCCGTGTTGTGAATACCACGTTAACACAGAGTTGTTTTCCCGCGATAGACTGCGATGTGAAGGGTTGCGTTAAGGTAATTTTGTGGTAGTTATCACACGTTCTTGAGAATATGCCCCAGAGTGTACTGAGCGAGCGAGTGAGGGAAAACGAGATAACATATTCCAGAAATGTGCAGTGGAACTGTTCAAGTTGAATCAAGGATGGAGGATAAATTGAGTGAAACCACACACACACACACACACACACACACACACACACGCGCACACACACGCACACACACGCACACACACACTCACACAGGATCATCTTGGATAATCCTATATTCTATCCTATGATGCAGGAAATGTTTTAGGTAACTGGCTCCGATGGTTGCAAGTTCAGATCTCTCTCTGCTGATGGTCGGCTGGTATTGGAATGACCATAGCCTGCATCACAGCTGGACAAGAATCAGACATGTGTCGGGTGTGACAAAATACGTGACCAACTCGGCCTCGGGAGCCACCACTCATACATAAATGTGCATGTGAAGAACAGGGGCAGGCAGAATATGCCTCTCTTCTTAAGCGCTTTAGCAGTGAAACCGAGCGGAACATCCGCAAGAAGGGTAATATTAATCTCTTGAAACAGGCATATTAAAAATATCTCGCAAAGTTAAGTGAGGCCTTGTACATCAAACAAGTCAGTTCTTAGTGTGTTACAACAAATATATTTTTGATATGATATTTCGAATGTTTCTGACACATGGCAAATGTAGTCGCACCAGTTAAGATCAAAGAAAACGCATCTTTGATGTTCCTCGGTGCCAAAACTGATATTTGCAGGCAGACGCTGGGAGTTAGGCTGCTACTGCTGAGAGCACTAGAAATAATCCAAATATATTCTTGGAATGCAAATTGATTTGGGCAAACCTAATATAGGCAACGCAGTAGAATGCTGGTAAAATACTGCTTAAAGCTATCATATTTTCCTCCCCATTTCTTCATTAACAGCAGGTTCTACAGAAGCTTTCGGCGAAACTTAATAGCAGTTACATACCTTTTGTTACTATGTCAATATAAAACCCTCCCAGCTATTTACAACAGCATGGCGCATACCCCCTCACTGCTCTAAAACTAACCTGTTATGGTCTATGTCAAAGTTCCATGTTTATCGATGTTTTGCTGCAAGTCTGAAAGGCACAACAAGGACATCATTTGACCTTAATGATTAATATTCCTTCATTTTTTTTATCTATAGAATAGAAGAGGCTCGCAACGAACGCAAGGTCCTTCGAGGATCACCTTCAGTTGCATGGCTAATATCAATCAATCAATCAATCACAAGATTTGTAAAGCGCACTACTTACCCGCGAGGGTCTCAAGGCGCTGAGGGAGAGGAGGGGGGGGTGTTGCCGCTACTGATCGAATAGCCAGGTCTTGAGTCGTCTCCTGAAGGTCAGCAGGTCTTGGGTCTGTCGTAGGTTGAGGGGAAGGGTGTTCCAGATCTTGGCGGCGCGGTGAGAGAAGGATCTGCCTCCGGTGGTGGTGGTTCTCCGGATGCGCGGGACGGTGGCCAGGGAGAGGTCGGCGGAGCTGTTGGTTGGGAACGTAGAAGGAGAGTCGACTGTTGAGGTAGGCTGGGCCGGTTTTGTGGAGTGCCTTGTGTGCGTGGATCAGGAGTTTGAAGGAGATTCTCTTGTCGACGGGGAGCCAGTGCAGGTTTTTCAGGTGGGGGGTGATGTGGCTGTGGCGTGGAATGTCGAGGATCAGGCGTGCAGAGGCGTTTTGGATTCTTTGCAGTCGTTTGATGAGCTTGGTCGGGCTCCTGCGTAGAGGGCGTTTCCGTAGTCGAGTCTGCTGCTGACAAGGGCCTGGGTGACTGTTCTTCTCGTGTCTGTCGGGATCCACCTGTAGATCTTGCGGAGCATGCGGAGGGTGTTGAAGCAGGAGGAGGAGACTGCGTTGACTTGCTTGGTCATGGTGAGTGTTGAGTCGAGGATGACTCCCAGGTTGCGTGCGTGGTCGGTTGGTGTCGGGGGGGCCCCTAGTGATGAGGGCCACCAGGAGTCATCCCAGGCTGATGGGTTGGAGCCGAGGATGAGGATCTCCGTCTTGTCTGTGTTCAGCTTAAGTCGGCTGCACTTCATCCAGTCGGCGACGGCTTTCATTCCTTCGTGGAGGTTGGATTTGGCGGTGAGGGGATCCTTGGTGAGGGAGAGGATCAGTTGAGTGTCGTCGGCGTAGGAGATTATGTTGAGGTTGTGCTGTCAGGCGATGCGTGCAAGTGGAGCCATGTAGATGTTGAACAGTGTCGGGCTGAGGGAAGATCCCTGGGGTACGCCGCAGATGATCTCGGAGGCTTCGGATCGGAATGGGGGGAGGCGGACGCTCTGGGTTCTGCCGGAAAGGATGAGGTGGTCCAATCCAGGGCCTTGTCTCGGATCCCTGCGTTGTGGAGGCGTGTGCGTAGTGTGCGGTGGCAGACAGTGTCGAAGGCGGCGGAGAGGTCCAGGAGGATGAGGGCCGCCATCTCGCCGTTGTCCAGCAGGATCCTGATGTCATTTGTGGCGGCGATGAGGGCGGTCTTGGTGCTGTGGTTGCTGCGGAATCCTGACTGGGAGGGGTCCAGGATGCTGTTATCTTCGAGGTAGCGGGTGAGCTGTCTGTTGACGATCTTCTCGATGACCTTAGCTGGGAATGGAAGCAGGGAGATGGGCCGGAAGTTCTTGAGGTCGCTCGGGTCCGCCTTGGGTTTTTTGAGTAGGGAGTTGATCTCGGCGTGTTTCCAGCTCTCTGGGAAGGTCGCGGTGTCGAAGGAGAGGTTGATGACGTTGCGCAGGTGGGGTGCAATAGAGCTGCCGGCTTTGTTGAAGATGTGGTGTGGAAAAGGGTCTGTTGGGGAGCCGGAGTGGATTGTGCCCATGGTCTTGATTGTGTCCACGTTGACCCAGGCTGTCAGGGGGTCGTGGTCGATGGGGTGCGGCGGGTCTGATGTGTCGGGGCCTGTTGGGGTCGTCCGGGAGTCGAAGCTGTCGTGGATGTCGGCGATCTTGCGGTGGAAGAAGGTGGCGAGGGAATCACAAAGAGCTTGCGACGGCGGGATGTCGTTGGCGTTGGAGCTGGGGTTGGAGAGTTCCTTCACGATGCTGAAGAGCTCCTTGCTGTTGTGTGCGTTGTTGTCGAGGCGGTCTTTGAAGGAGCTCCTCTTGGCGGACCTGATGAGGTGATGGTGGTTGCGGATGGCGTCTTTGTGGGCTGCGCGGCTGTCCTGCGTCTTCTCGCTGTGCCATTTGTTCTCCAGTTTCCGGCAGGTGCGCTTGGATGCTAGGAGCTCCGGGGTGAACCAGCTGGCTCTCTTGCTGGTGTCTTTGTAGGTTGGTTTTTTCAGCGGGACTAAGGTGTTGGCGCAGTCGTCCATCCATCGTCTGAGATTGCGGGCGGCGGCGTCGGGGTTGGAGGGGTCGTTGGGTGAGCTGAGTGCGAGGTTTGTCTGGAGTTGGTCTTCGGTGACTTTGCTCCAGCATCTGCGGGGGATCTGTAGGGTGCGGTGGTGTGCGGCGGGTTTCCGGAAGGTGAAGTGGATGCAGTGGTGGTCGGTCCAGGTGAGTTCAGAGGTGTGGCTGAAGGAGACGTGGGAGCTTGAGGAGAAGATGGCGTCGAGCGTGTGTCCGGCGATGTGGGTCGGCGTCGTGACGAGCTGTTTCAGTCCGAGGTTGGCGAGGTTGTCGATCAGGGTGGAGGAGTTGCTGTCGTTGTTGTTCTCCAGGTGAAAGTTCAGGTCTCCGAGGAGGATGTAGTCGGTGGAGGTCAGGGCGTGCGTGCTGATGAAGTCGGCGATGGAGACGCTGAACTGGGGTTGGGGTCCGGGGGGTCTGTAGATGAGGGTGCCTCTTACGGTGGTGTTGGGATCCATGTGGATCTGGAAGTGCATGTGTTCGGCGGGGCTGAGAATGTCGTTGGTGCTGTTCGAGACCCTGATGGTGTCTTTGTGGACGATGGCGATTCCTCCTCCGATTCCGTTGGTGCGGTCTCAACCTTTATGTTGAATTTTTAAAAGAACAGCTTGTTACATAATTACAATGAACATCTCGCCTATCTGATTTGACTTTTCCTGAAAATCTGGCATTGGAAATAAAAAAAAAAGATTACGTTTGCAAGAGTTTTCTATAGAAGTCCACATTTGACCACATATTTGTCCATGTACATTTTTGGAGTAAAACGGTGGCTTTGCAAGCTGATTAGGTACAGCCATGTTCGAATAGGTTTAACAGGACGAGGTACTTGGCACAGACACCGTGGCATTGTATAGGGGCTCATCTCCTACTGAAAGCCACTCAAAGTTCATACAGCAGCGTGTGCTCTTCCACAAGAAGAAAGCAAAACAGCAAGTTCCAAAATAATTTACTGAAAGTAGATTTCCTAACTTCTTATTTTTGAGATCTGGCATCTCAGGCAAACTGTAGATTAAAAACCCTAATTTACGATGGGCGTAAGAACTAGTTTAAAAAAAGAACATCTAAAGTATATTTCAGAATGCATAATTTCACAAATGAGATTTATATACAGGCTATGTGTACGATTGTCTTATTCTTCGGGTTAACGAGGAGTGATGTATGAAAGGTTGAGCATACCATAACCACAGATTAAATTAGTTTTTAGTCACAATAGCCAAGCATATTTCCAAAAAGCTGCAAAAGAATAAATCAAGAATGCGATTTGCTTTGAGCCAAAAAATATGATGAAACAACATTGATTGAAGTATCAGGGGTCTGATCACAACACATTTTGGAAGAGTGCTATTTCATGTACTTGGTGGTACTCAGGCAGTGGTTGGCTAGCACACATCTTTTACCAAGATGTTATGAAAGCAGGTATATGGAGGTAGTAATTTATAGCACGAATGTGCATATTTGTTGGCAGGCACTTTGCTGTGGTGGTTATGTGTTCTGTTTTTTTGGGCTGCTTTGCTTTTATGCTGCATTATTGCAATGTAATGTTGTTATTTTCCAGCGTGGTTGTTACTTGTGTTTTTTATTTTGTGTCCTGTTCTATTTTAATTGCCGCCTACTGTTGCTCCGTGTATGTCGAGTTACGGTCCTTGCTTTACTTTAGCTATGTCAGCACATACCGCTGAATTTCCAGCAAATAGCAGTAAATGGCTTTAAAGTTTCTGCGATAAGCTACCATTTACCACTGTCTAAGGTGATAAAATACAGATGGTCCATCTCTTCAATTATTTAAGACTCCAGTCAATGCACAACTGATGGCAGAAACCGTGCCTTAACCTAGCACTTGCAGTGCTCATGTGATATGGCCCTAAATCTCAAACGGGCAAGAATGAAATACTGCCGTTTAATGAAATATTTGGACAAGATAAATAGGTCACTAATATCTATCAGATTTGATTGGTCGTTCTTACAGTCATTGATAATTAGTCAGACTGCTAAATTTGAAACCATTTAGAGACTTACAAAGTGGGTTCCAGAAAGGCCAAGTGAATGTGTAGTCAAAATAAAAGGACAGTATAATGTTGACCACCTTGAGCAGGGCCGCTGTGATTATAAGATTCTGTAGCTGTGATATTTTCTGCATAACTATAGATTTGCCACATGATCCATCATCTGCATCATAATCTGCAGATTTTAGCAATAACACGCATCACATGTCCCTGCACAGTGGAAAGCCTTTTAATAAGGTTGCCTATTCATCTTACAATTGGTTATTGCTGTATTTGGGTGTTAAACTGGTACTAAAAAGGTGATTTTTTTTTTCCAAACAGTGTTACCATGTGTAAAATGTCAAAATAATGAAGTAATACTATCATAACATAACTTGTATTTGTAAAGTGAACATTCACCCAGAAAGGTTTCTTGGTGCTATATAACAGATGTTTATTGTTACCAAACTCAATAGCACTCATTCTATCAACCTCAGAAGGATGAAAGACCGAATGGACCCGCCGGGATTTGAACCTCTGACCATGAGGTTGAACAAAGGGCCCTACAGTGGACGCATTAGTCCACTAAGCCCACAGACCTGGCCTACCACATAAGTGCCTCATTAAGCTGTATAATTTGACTTTTCTTGCAGCATAATTTAGTATGTAAAATGTAGGTGGCCAGACTTCAATATGTATGTGGGTGAAGCCATATTTATTGGAACAGGTGCAAGTCATGAAATCATGAAATTTTTACAAGAAATCACAATAGGATTACTGAACAAATAAAAGTCAAAATCTTAGTAGATGAAAACATGCGATCACTGTAAATGAATCTATTCCAGCACCACTACCTATGTGGACAGCATGGCCAGGCTTTCCAATAGGATGAAACGTCATTGATATCCCCTTCTCCCTTCCAAATGAGAGGCTTGGAAAGCACGTGCTCAGACACAGACAGAGCTGAAGGGGTCATGCTCTCAATATCCTTTGAGGGGGCAACAAAGACACTCCCTCCCCGCAAAAGTAGATTGTCATTGCACCAGCCCAACAGTATGCTTTCACAGAACGCCCTTCCTAATTTAAGGGTTGGGAAGAAGGTCTGCATGAAAACACAAAGCAGCAGGCTCCTCTCACTAGATGCAGATCTATTTGCGCCATATGCTGACTTGTTCTCTACGATAATTAGGGCATGCACAAAAGACTGCATTTTCTCTCTTTCAGTAGGGCACACATCCCCAGTCTGTATTTGGCAAACATGGTTTGTGAAATCTGTAGCACAAACTGGGGCTAGGTTCCCTTTTGATATCTATATTCAGACTCTGCTCCCTACATAGGTTTTCAGATACTTGGGAGAAATGATTGCACAGTGTCTTTCGTCAATTGAACAATATAAAAATGTTTTCAGTAAGCACTCAACATAATCTAATACAATAGCTTTAATTTTATAATAGATATTACGTATAGATTAAAGTACCCGATTCTCTTGCCTCGTCAGACGGAGGCCCTCAGCGGGGTGGCTTGCCCCTTAACAATACTCAGAATAGTCTCCTCGTATCGACGATGTACCGTCAAACAAAACACGGAAGACAGCCAGTGCACAATTCCTCTCAGCATGATTTAATTTTCTTCAAGCAGCAAAAGAAAACGCCCGACGCGTTTCGAAGCTCGCGCTTCTCAGCCCCCCTCCCCGTATTCTAATGTGGCTGGGCCCCAGGTCATAGGGTCCCTGGGGACGAAATCTGCCCAAGATGGGGGCTGCAGGCTCCCTCACCCCTTAATATAAAAGGCATTTTTTTCCTGGGAACTGGCCCACCCGGGAGGGCAAAGAAAAGCAAGCGCAGGAGACCGTGCTTTGTTTTTTTGTCTTAATTTTGCCATGGATTCACAGATCCTCTGTGTATTTGTCACAAAATTGAAAAGAACATTATTTTGGAGCCCACCACCAGGCCTAGGGGGTCACGGTATTCCTACCCTGTCCACTTACGTTTTTTTTTGTTGCTTTTTTATCTTGGGACTCAGTTGAGTCCAAATCCCAATATGGCTGCCACCACTTCCTGGTTCAACTGGTGGCAGCCAATGAGATCTCAGCATGAGATTGGTCATATCTGCGGAGGGTCCACGTCCCTAGATATCTAAAAATCTTTTTTCTTTAATTACAAATGAATGGATTCACACCAAGCCATAAAAAAGATCTTTCTGGACCAAGATCTACCTTTCTGCCAAATTTGGTGTAATTCCGTTCAGCAGTTTGGGTTGTAGTTGTGTTCAAAATTCCTATGGAAAATTGCATTGGTAAATGCGTTTTGGGACCCCCCTTTTCTCAGCTCATGCTTGACGAATCAGCCTGAAGCCTTCTAGACAGCAGCTGAAGTGATTGGTGTACTAGTTTTGAAAATTTTGTGAAGATTTGACAAAGGGTGGCAAAAATATTAGCAAAACAGGAAATGCTTTATCTATGGAAACTAGGTCATAACTATCTAATGGTGACCGCCAGTAGGACATATATATATATATATATATTATCTACTGGCGGTCGCCAGTAGATAGTTATAGTTAGGACCTATTTTCCATAGGAAATCCGCGACATTCTATTTGAAATAACTCTCTTGCCGGTTGACGAATCTTCGCGAAATTGTCAAACTTTATGGCCCGCTACGGTCCGCTCCTACCCTGAAAGTCTCGGGGTGATTCGTCAAGCAGGGGCCGAGAAAAAAGGGGGGTCCCAAAACGTGTTTTCCCCATTCATTTTCCCATAGGAAACTTTAGACACGGCTACAGCCCGAACTGCTGAACGGAATTACACCAAATTTGGCAAAGAGGTAGTTCTTGGTTCAGAAAGAACCCTTTTTGTTAAATGGTGTAAATCCGTTCAGTAGTTGCGGAGAAATTAAAAAAATAAGAGTCAAAAATCAATTTCCCATAGGAAACTTTAGACACGGCTACAGCCTGAACTGCTGAACGGAATTACACCAAATTTGGCAAAGAGGTAGTTCTTGGTTCAGAAAGAACCCTTTTGTTAAATGGTGTAAATCCGTTCAGTAGTTGCTGAGAAAATCAAAAGTAAAACTACATATATATCTATGGGCGCGGAGGATCCGCGCACCCTCCCGATCACGAGCTGCATGCTAATTGGCTGTCAACACTCCAAATCAGGAAGTGTTGGCAGCCATTTTGTCCTCGGTAGAACCGAGGGACAGAAACAAGTGCGCAAAGCGCACAAAAGGGGGAAGGGTAGCAACACCCTGACCCCCTAGGTCTGCTCAGGGGGTCCCACAAGGACCCCCTGCGCAAAAAAAAAATATATATATTTTTTTAAATCGGCAGGATGCGCTCAGGGTGCGCGGATCCTGCCGAAAAAAAAAAAATCGATGCGCGGTCTCCCGCGCTTCGATTGCATTTGCCCCGGGTGGCCCAAGTCCCGGGGCATGGTGGGGGTTAAATTTATGTATGGGGGCCTCAAAGGGCCCCCAAGCCCGAGGACCGCCACCCCCGGGGCTTTCATTTTAAAATGGTGCGGGAGGGCACTCGGCCCTCCCGCAGCCCCGAGGACCACCACCTCCCGGGGCTTCTTTTTTTTTTTTAATTTCCTGTGTGGGGGCTCGAGCCCCCCACATGCCCGAGGACCGCCACCTCCCGGGGCACTAACACATTTAAAATGGGGGTCCGTTTTGGACCCCGAAGCCCGGGGACCACCACCTCCCCCGGGCTGTGCTGATGTGGGGAGGGGGCCGCGCGGCACCCCTCCTGGAGCCTGTGGTGGCCCTGGTGCCGCCACCCCCAGGGCCGGCTCCTGCAGTGTCCCGGGTGCCTACCCCCGGGACACTGCTGTTTGCAATGACAGGACGGGAGCCTCGCGGCTCCGTCCTGTCATTGCAAACTGCTTGGATATTGGAAGAGGGAGCAGGAAACCTGCTCTCGCTCCAATATCCAAAGACAATTGCTTTCCACATGGGGAGCAGCATGTTAGCTGCTCCCCATGTGGAAGCAATGCCGGCTCCCTTAGGACACGGGAGCCGGCGGGACTGTGGGGGTTTGGGGACCCCCCACAGTCCCCAACAAGAGGCAAGGCCCCGGGGATGGGGTCCCCGGGGCCATAAGTGGCCCGGGAGGGGCCACGCGGCCCCCTCCCCAGAAATAATAAAAAAAAAAAAAAAGGGCCTGCCCCGGAGGATGGGGTCCCCGGGGCAAAGGAGGCCTGAGGAGGGGGCCACGCAGCCCTCCTCCTTAAAAATTAATTTAAAAGTGTGGCCATGCCCCGGGGGATGGGGTCCCCGGGGCAGGATTCGGCCACGGGAGGGGGCCACGCGGCCCCCTTCCCGTTTATTTAAAAAAAAAAAGGGGTAAGGCCCTGGGGGATGGGGTCCCCAGGGCCCAAAAATAGGAAAAGGAAGGGGGCCACACAGCCCCCTTCAGGAAAAAAAAAAAAAACGATCGGGCCCGCAGGCCCCGCCCCTTCCTTCACCACTCTGCAAACGCGCCCCTGGCGCGTTTGCAGATGGGAAGTAATTCCCCTTCAATACTGGGGGTCCCTGGGGCCAACTAGCCCACCAGGAACCTCCAGTATGCGCCAGGGGCTGCCTTGCAGAGAGGTGTACAGAGGCCACGCCCCTTTACACCTCTCTGCAACGCAGCTCTGTGGCGCTTAATGGAGGTAGCTGGTGGGCTAGTTGCACCCCAGGGACCCTCAGGATTCAAGGGGAGTTAATCCCCGACTTAAAACGTGCCAAGGGGCGCGTTTGCACAGTGGTGAAGGGAGGGGGCGGGGCTTCAGGTGACGTGTGCAAACAGGCCCGTGGCGCGTTTTAAGACGGGGAATTAAATCCCCTTCAATCCTGAGGGTCCCTGGGGCCAACTAGCCCAACAGGTACATCCAGAAAGCGCCACAGAGCTGCATTGCAGAGAGGTGTAAAAGGGGTGTGGCCTCTCTACACGTCTCTGCAACGCAGCCCCTGGCGCATACTGGAGGTTCCTGGTGGGCTAGTTGGTCCCTAGGGACCCTCATGATTCAAGGGGACTTAATCCCCCAACTTAAAACGCGCCACGGGGCGCGTTTGCACAGATGTCACATCAGGCCCCGCCCCTCCCTTCACCATTGTGCAAATATTCCTCTAAAATCAGCCGAAATACGAATTCCGATTTACTCACCTGTTATCAGGAGAGACCTCAGTGCTGTATCTTTCAGCCCAGTACTGGTCCTGAAAAGTAATTTTAACCGTACTTACCAGTAACTTGAATTTCCTTCCATAGGCTAACATTGACTGGTTTCACTTGGAAATTCTTCTAAGTGTGGAGTTTTGGAACTTTAAAATATTCCTCTAAAATCAGCCGAAATACGAATTCCGATTTACTCACCTGTTATCAGGAGAGACCTCAGTGCTGCATCTTTCAGCCCAGTACTGATCCTCAAAAGTAATTTTAACCGTACTTACCAGTAACTTGAATTTCCTTCCATAGGCTAACATTGACTGGTTTCACTTGGAAATTCTTCTGTGTGTGGAGTTTTGGAACTTTAAAATATTCCTCTAAAATCAGCCGAAATACGAATTCCGATTTACTCACCTGTTATCAGGAGAGACCTCAGTGCTGCATCTTTCAGCCCAGTACTGATCCTCAAAAGTAATTTTAACCGTACTTACCAGTAACTTGAATTTCCTTCCATAGGATATCATTGCCTGCTTTTTGCTGAAAAAGTTTCTAAGTGTTGATTTTTGAAACATACAAATATTCCTCTAAAATCAGCCGAAATCCGAATTCTGATTTACTCACCTGTTATCAGGAGAGACCTCAGTGCTGCATCTTTCAGCCCAGTACTGGTCCTGAAAAGTAATTTTAACCGTACTTGCCGGTAACTTGAATTTCCTTCATAGGCTAACATTGACTGGTTTCACTTGGAAATTCTTCTAAGTGTGGAGTTTTGGAACTTTATAATATTCCTCTAAAATCAACCAAAGTACGAATTCCAATTTACTCACCTGTTATCAGGAGAGAACCCAGTGCTGCATCTTTTAGCCCAGCACTGACCCTGAAAAGTAATTCTAACCGTACTTACCAGTAACTTACATTTCCTTCCATAGGAATCCATTGTCTGGTTTTCAGCAGAAAAGTTTCAAAGTGTCGATTTTCACAAATTACAAATATTCCTTAAAAATCGCCTGTATGACTTAAATGCATTCTTTCAACTGTTTACAGGAGATGCACCAGTGCTGGATCCAGGATCCAACACTGAGTAAGAAAAAGTAACGATAACACTACTTACCTGCTAAGTGAATTTCCTCCCATAGGATAACATTGGTGATTCTATGTGAAAAAGTTTCTAAGTGTCAACTTTTAAAATACAATAATATTCCTTAAAAATCACTACTGTAACCAAAACGCTTTTACTCAACTGTTTACAGGAGATGTCCCAGGACTGAATCTAGGATCCAGTCCTGTGGTTAGAAAAGTAATCCATAAAGTAACTAATTGCATTTAACTAGAAATTCACATTGAGCTCAATGTTGCATTGTGTTTGAAATTGTGTTGCCCATTGCAACAACTGTAACTACTGTACTTAAAACTCTATTGCCTATTTGGAAACTATTTAAACTAAAGTAATTCATTCTGAGAAAGTATATTTTGTAATGTAATGTATAATGTAATTACAATGTAATTTAATAAATAAAATATATAAAAATAAATAGTTTTAAAAAATGTAGTAAATCAGTATCAAAAAAATAAATATAAATTAATACATTTAAAAATTGTCATTTACAAAACCTTTGAAATTCACTGAAAAAACCATAGGTTTCAGACACGTTATAGTTAGAAATTAGCATTTAAAAAACCTTTGAAATTCACTGAAAAAACCATAGGTTTTAGGGACAGTTATAGTTAGTTGGACATTTCACTCGTACAAAACCCGTGAAATTCCCCTGTTTAGTTAGTTCAGCTAACTATAACTCGCGCCCCCGCAATGCACTGCTGATGACGTCACATATTACATCACTCATGACATGGTCAGTGACATCACTGATGACATCACTGATGACATCTCAAATGTATATATAGGTATATATAGGTATATATACATTTATACACATATATGTGCATATATATACATATATGTGTATATATATAATATATACATATATACATGTATGTGTGTATATATATATATATATATATATATATATATATATATATATATATATATATATATATTTTATCTACTGGCGGTCGCCAGTAGATAGTTATAGTTAGGACCTATTTTCCATAGGAAATCCGCAACATTCTATTTGAAATAACTTTGGCGCCGGTTGACAAATCTTCGCAAAATTGTCAAAACTCGTGGCCCGCTCCGGTCCGCTCCTATCCTGAAAGTCTCGGGGTGATTCGTCAAGTGGGGGCCGAGAAAAAAGGGGGGTCCCAAAACGTTTTTTCCCTATGCAATTTTCCATAGGAACCTTCATCGCAGCTACAGCCCGAACTGCTGAAGGGAATTACACCACATTTGGCAAAAAGGTAGCCCTTGGTTCAGAGTCGTGCCTTTTGCTTAAATGGTCTAAATCCGTTCAGTAGTTCCTGAGAAATTTGAAAAAGAAAACACATATATATCTGGGCGGAGCCTAACCACACATGTCATCGTGAGATCTGATTGGCTGTCAGCACTTCATCCTGGAATTGCTGGCAGCCATCTTGGGACCAATATAAATGATAGTACCCCATTGAAATGCATTGTAGTGAAGATTTTGAGGGTTACCAAAAGGAGAACTATAAAGGGTGATAACAGACTTTAGTTACATTAGAATTCATTTGTTGATGGTACCATACTAATTTCAGGAATTGTGGTGTGTTCTAAGGGATTTTACCCTGTGAAAAACCTTCTGCTGGGATATCATGAATCATGTTTGAGAGAAAACTATTTTCACATGCTTGTCCCATAGAGTTTTTGAAGGTGCTCCAGAAGCTAAAATGAGAGCATATTTTCTGTAAATTCACATTATCTTTCTCAGTCATGTGAGAATGAAGTCTGACATTCTCAGTAAAACATGTACATCCAACAAGGGCAGAGACTGTCAGTTGATTCCTTTGTGTTCTACTGCAGCTTCCCAGAGTGTTCTAAAGAACAACTAGAGTGCTAACAGCCTTACTTATGACAAAAGTATGGCACACCTGAAGCCATCTTGATTGGAATAAACTGGTAACACTTAAAACATTTAATTTAAAAAGGAACAAAATGAGGGGGTTCATTTTGTCATAGAAATTATGGTTAGTGCTGTAGAAAGAAAAATTAGGGCATGTTTCAATTGTGATCTCAAATATCTTCCTGTTATATTTCAACAGGAGCAGCCTGTCAGTTGATGCCTTTGTGTTCTACTGCAGCTTCCCAGAGTGTTCTAAAGAACAACTAGAGCGCTAACAGTCTTACTTATGACAAAATTATGGCACACCTGAAGCCATCTTGATTGGAATAAACTGGTAACACTTAAAACATTTAATTTAAAAAGGAACAAAATGAGGGGTTCATTTTGCCATAGAAATTATGGTTAGTGCTGCAGAAAGAAAATTTAGGGCATGTTTCTAAGTGAGATCTCAAATCCTCTTCTATTTCATTAGAAAATTCTGACATGCAGACTGAAACAATCACTTTCAATACCAGCAGTAGACTTCCAGTTAACTCCCTGGTGAGCAGTAGCTTTACTACAGTGATCTAATGAACAACTAGAGTGCTAACATTCTGAATTTATGGCAAATGTGTGACACATCTGAATGCCTTCTTGATGGAATCAAAGTAAAAACTGAAAGCATTTCCTACTGAGGAGACTGCAGTAAATGACGAAATTAGGAAACTTCATAACAAATAAGTCTCCCAAGATGGCCACAAGAGAAAAAAAGAGCCCAAATGTAGCACAAATATCACCCAGATGTAGCCCACATATAGCCCAATGACAGAAGTGTGCAAAACACTTTTTATTTTTAGTTTTTCTGCAGTTTTATATAGTGCAAACTGGTCAGGTATTGGAGCGTTACATCTTACTTGGACCCCTTATTGCGTATTTTGCACGAAGTACATGAGATTGATCTTGCGAAACATTGAACTTTACGATTATGTTAACCTGAAGTTGCTCTGAACCGGGCTTTGTAACACCCGTTTTTACCTACTGGTTTTAATTAATTCTCACTGTATTGTATTAGGAAAGAGGATTTACTGTTTTTATGTACACTTTTATGATTTATGTTTCTAAATCAGATCAAATAAAGTTTAATGAATTCTATGGCAGGACGGAGGCGAGGATTATGCATATCTTTCCTCACTTTATTTGCATAGCAGTTCAAAGAAAACGTAACACAACAATCATTAAACAAAAGACTACACAACCCATGAACCATTAGGGGGTAGTCTCCAAGGCAACTATAGTCCAATCATATCACAGTCCATCGTATATAATATTGTGACGCCCCTTCTGCTTCCTCTTTCTTCACTGCTCGTCAGTTAAGTGCATTCTTTACATTCTTGGCTTAATCTGACGTTGTTGCTGTTTCTATAGCGGTTTCTTGTGCACGTTATTAGCATTATTGCCTTGGTATTGTTTCATATTCCCTGCGCAGCAGGCTCTTGCCCGAGCGCATTCTCCCCCTCACAGTTTCTCCCGCTGTGTGCTCTGCACGCGGTGAGATCCTGTCAGGCGCGTCTGGTCCGAGCGAGGCAGCTCCGTCGAGCGCTCCCGCTGGTCTTTACGCGCGTTTGGGAATCCGGTCACTCCTTTAGTGTCCGCTTGATTCCCGACCAACCCTCGCCTAATTTTGACACCGCTACGCGGTGATTTCCCCACACGGCCACGTTAGTGACCAGCGCCACCTGGTGATGGTAATTGGTATTGCGCCTCAGTCTATTCTTATAACAGCTTTGGGGAAAGCCCAGCTGTTGGAGCACTGGCGAGGGGGCTGTCTTAAGGATTTTAAGGGCATTTGTTCTGTGCTCACACCCTCTGCTATCATGTCTTCTCCAGAAGACCATTTTTACTCCTCTTACCAGGAAGTGGAGGAGGAATGGCCCCCCAACTTCTCCCTCCAGCAGTGGACCAAGTCCTCTCTCTGGCTATTTCTAGGGCGCTGGCTCCTCTTAGGGATCA
The DNA here is from genome assembly GCA_963921515.1 of Calotriton arnoldi. NCBI lineage: Eukaryota > Metazoa > Chordata > Amphibia > Caudata > Salamandridae > Calotriton > Calotriton arnoldi. The sequence continues at coordinate 870,019 of CAWUFW010002315.1, read as the reverse complement.
GGTTGATAAGCTGGCGAAAAGCATCCCTGGGGTGTTCAGTGACCCAGATCTGGTGGTGGCGGGTCCAAGTAGCTCCCAGATGGGGAATAAAAGGGCTGTTAAGCATAACGCGGGGCACTTGGAAGGATTTGATAAACTTACGGAGACCTTCCTCAAGAGTGCGCGAACGCTAAAACATGCACCCTGCCGGGAGGAGGAGGGGCCCGGAGAAAATTGCGACACTGTCACCACTATTGTAGACCCCGACGGCGGGTTTCCCTTAGAGGGAGAGGGTGTATCGGAGGACGATTTCTCCTCCGATGAGGATAAGGACTCGGGGCGTCCCTGGCGTCCAGAGTCCCACTCATCTCAGTCCCCGGTTGGGGACAGGGTCCACTCGGACATGTTCGAGCCTACCCAAATATACCATCCTAGGTCGGCAGAGTGGACACCTGATGCCAAAGTGGCAGAGTATGTGGTGGGGAAAATCAATCAACCCCTTGAAAGGGAGGTCAGGAATAGGATGAGGGGAGAATGCCCCAGGCCCTCACTGAAGGGGAAGGTGGCACACACGCCTGAAATTGCTGAGAAACTATGTACCTTTTTCTCCAAGTATATGAGGGATCCCAAGAAAGGAATTGATAGGTCTTGGACGTGGTAGGGCCCTTGACCCAAATTATTCAATTGACGGAGCGTTCCAAAGAGTCAGGATCCCCTTTGTCCACGGATATTGTGGCTGGTTGGGCGCACTACCCTAAACCCTAAAACACTACCCCCTCCACTACCCAAACACCACTGCACTACCCTAAACCCTAAAACACTACCCCCAGCACGACACCCTACACTACCCAAACACCACTGCACGACACTAAACCCTAAATATACCCCCAGCATGACCTCCCACACTACACAAACACCACTGCACTACCCTAAACCCTAAAACACTACCCCCAGCACGACTCCCTACACTACCCAAACACCACTGCACTACCCTAAACCCTAAATCTACCCCCAGCATGACCCCCTACACTACCCAAACACCACTGCACTACCCTAAACCAAAAAACCCTACCCCCAGCATGACCCCCTACACTACACAAACACCACTGCACTACCCTAAACCCTAAAACACTACCACCAGCATGACCCCCTACCCTACCCATACACCACTGCACTACCCTAAACCCTAAAACACTACCCCCAGCACGACCCCCTACACTACTGCACTACCCTAAACCCTAAAACACTACCCCCAGCACGACCCCCCTACACTACCCAAACACCACTGCACTACCCTAAACCCTAGAAAGAAACCCCCACCCCATGCCCAATACCCCTTACCTCTCACTCCTCATGGTTCCTCTCTTCTCGTGGTTCCTGCTTCACGTCATCTCTGAGGGGCGGTGCACGTCGTTGTGAGGAAACGGAACAGCCTCTGTTTCCTTACAACGACATGGATCGTCTACATGTTTTTAGAATGCATGGTCATTTTCCATACATACCTTTACAACAAAATTCGTTGTAAAGGCATGCGTGGTAAATGACCATGCGTTCTAAAAATGCGTAGTAATGACTTCGTGATGTACAACGCATGCGTGGTAATGCATGCGTTGTAATGGTATCGCAAAGTAAAAAGTCGTTGTAACGGCTGTTTACCGATCGAAGCTGGCCCCTGTTCTTCAGTGAGACGTTTATTTGATTAATTAGGAGGAAGGAATGTGGTTTTTACCGAAAAGTGCATTCCCGGCTGTTGTATTGTGAAAGTGTCCGCGTGGCCTGGTTTCATTTCCGGTGAGAGAGTGGAAGAGTCTGTTTGGATCTAAAGGAGTTCTGTTGTTGGACGGGGCCGGCGCGACATGTCATCAGAAAACATAGCTAATGGAAAGCGTCCTCCCTGAAGTGTGGAGCAGTGCCATGAGAGGTCAATGAGTGTGCGTCCCACCGCAGTATGACCGTACCGCGTGACCCATGTGCCGCCTCCAGGGTACGGGAGGCAGAAGCGGCATCACAGGTCCTCTTGAAGACCGTTGTAGCACTAATTCTACATTTTGGTACTAGGGCATTTTAACTTCGTTGTTCCTGCCAGATACAAAGAGAAGATCCTGTGTTATTCAGTGCCCTCGTTACCTTTTTTGTGGGTTGTGGTGCTTGTCACTTCGCTGCCCCACTGGTGCACACGACTGGCCACCCCACCTCGTGTGCCATCTGCAGGGCCTCTGCCCTCGGATCACTGGTTTCGGGAGTGGCAACATAAACAGTTGCTCCCAAAGGACTAGCCTGAACACTTAGGTGAATATCCCCTGCACCAGCATTCCACGGAAATTCTTTCCTAGCTCTCCCACGTCAACGAGCACGGCTCCGCTCGCGACACCGTATGACGTCATCGGAGCCATAAGAGGACCTCGTCGGCGTGCTGACGTCAGTTCCACCCATTTTTTCCGTGCCACCGAGGCAAACAGGGGACCGAGACATTTTCACATGTATGCATAGTATAATAAATATATATATATTCACTGAAAAACCATAGGTTTCAGGCACGTTATAGTTAGAAATTAGCATTTAAAAACCTTAGAAATTCACTGAAAAAACCATAGGTTTCAGGCACGTTATAGTTAGAAATTAGCATTTAAAAACCTTAGAAATTCACTGAAAAAACCATAGGTTTCAGGGGCGTTATAGTTAGTTGGACATTTCACTCGTACAAAACCATAGAAATTCCCCTGTTATAGTTAGTTCAGCTAACTATAACTCATGCGCCCGCAATGCACTGCTGATGACGTCACATATTACATCACTCATGACATCACTGATGACATCTCAAATGACATCACTGATGACATCACTGATGACATCATCCAGTGAATGTGTGTTTTTCTGAAAATTAAATATGTTTTATATGTATATCTCAAGGTCGATGGAAGAATACATGGGAATATGTGTCTAAATGGATGATTTTTTTTGTAAAATTGATTGTATAACTGACTAAGTGTATCTTAGTGAATACATGGGTTAGTGAGTAATATTTAAATATGAAAATATCTGTATCATTCTCTCACTTTGTGTATAAGTGGCTGCATGGGTTGGTGAGTAGCTACATGAGTGTCTATATGGGTTATTAGTTGGTTTTTTGAGTATCAGTATGAGTGTCTGAATGGTTCGGTGGGGGTATTAATTAGTGCATAGATGCATGAATGAGTGACTCACTGTTTGTATGTGTTGAAGACAGCATGCGTGCAGGACTGTATAGGTGGATGAGTATGTGTATGGGTGTGTTAGTGAGTGAATGACTGTCTCAATAGTGTCTTTATGAGTAACTACATATGTTTTAAACTAGTATATGTGAGTATTGGTGTATATAAGTGAGTATATGTGAGAGTGAGAGATTGGAAGAGTTCCTGTACAAATAAGTAGGTGTTTCTATAAGTGATTGTTTAAGAGAGTAAGTATGTGTAAGTTTCTGTAGAAGTAAGTGTGGTAGTGAGTGTATAACTGTATATGCAAGTAAATGGATGTTTGATACTTTGTTTGCATGTGTGACTATGTGTGTGAGTAACTCTATGGATGAGTGGCGGTGTGTAACAGGATGTATAGGTGTATGAGTACATATGATGAGTGAGTACATGTATGAGTGACTGTATAGGGACTGTTGGTGAATGAGTGGATGTGTGTGTAGATCTTGGAATTACTAAATAGGTGTGTTGTAACTGGTATTGGTATGTCCATTGTTTTTGAAAATGTTAGTTTGTATTTTTGAGTGTGTGTATCAAAGGTTATATTAGGGTGAGAGGAGGTCTGCTACTCTATCACAAGGATGATGTCATCAGTGATGTCATTTGAGATGTCATCAGTGATGTCATGAGTGATGTCACTGACCATGTCATGAGTGATGTAATATGTGACGTCATCAGCAGTGCAATGCGGGCACGCGAGTTATAGTTAGCTGAACTAACTATAACGGGGGAATTTCTATGGTTTTGTACATGTGAAATGTCCAACTAACTATAACGCCCCTGAAACCTATGGTTTTTTCAGTGACTATATATATATCCACAAATTTCCCACTCAGAGAAAAAACCACGGAGCACTCAGCATTATCCAAAACTCCAATTTTATTCGGGCAGACGCGTTTCAGCGATTAACGCCTTTTTCAATGCCTATTTGCATGTAATTGTTCTCGTCCATGTTTTAAACATTCCCGTCCCTCATCCATTGGACAGGCAACATGTGATAAGGGAAGACGGACTTTGATTTTGTTCAATTTAATCAGTTTTTGTGTCTGCCATCTTTGACATGAATAATTAAGCAATAGTCTCTCATACAAATTCATGAGTGCTACACTCATGACGGGAGCACCCGCCCGCAAGATAGTTCAGCAGCAGTGTGGCAATTGGTGAGAAAAGTAGTGGAGTGCTGCTAGAACCGCCGCCGACCACCAGGGATGCTTTACCCACGACACAATGTCGGCATTACAAAAATGCTTGGAATTCGGCTACCAAACCGCTACCTGGGGTAACAGACTTGTGATGGAAGGAGAACGGCAGGGCGAGTAACTCTCAGCTTCAATTGTCCCATGTTTGGTGAGTGGAAATGAAGCACAATATACACTTGGTTTGCATGTTTATTCATGTTTATTCAGTGATAAGTCATCAGAAAGATGGACAGGTAAACATGCAATCTAAACTCACTGAGAGACTATTGCTTAATTACTGGAGTTTACTCCGGTAGAAGGGATGATTCTGAAACTATGTAATAGAACCCAAAGAAAATTATTTCTAGCGCCAGGTAACAAGACGGCAAATGTTTATAGCGTCTGCCATTCAGTGCGTAGAGTAAGATAGTCCAGGGTTTCTGAGGGTTAGGCTGTAGTTAGCGTATGGCCACGAATTTGTTTTGGAGATAGTGCCACTTATCTGTACAGTATGGGAAGCAGAATAGAAAGTATGCATTTGGCAAAGTTTAGAACTTTTTAATGTGCGCCAAATGAGCAGTGGAGTACCATGAAAAGCCCGTTGCAAAAGTCTTCTTTGCAAATGTGAGAAAACAAAGATGTTTAATGAGCCTCATAGAAATGTTTTGCATTTTAGATCATGAAGCCGACAAGCAAGATGATACAATAGAGATTTTTCTCACTGCTTACGTGCAAATTATTATAAATATGTATCCACTACAATAGAATGTTCACTGTCATACACAAACGTAGTCATGCTGGAGTGTAGTGTGCTTATAGTAAAAGATCAGTACAAAAGTCCCATGACATAAGATATGAATTATTTTGATTTATCCAGTAATGCACATAAACATTGATACTTAATGCTAATCCAACAGAAATGAATTGAGAAAACCTTCTTTCCACCTGACCTACAGCTAATGTAACAGTCAATAAGATAAACTGCATGCTAATGAGCTACTAATTAATGTTGTGGATGACAGTAGAGGCCACTACTTCATTTACGAAAATGAGAAATTAAAGTGGAGCCGAATTTCTACTGACATTCACAGTAAATATAAATGTGCTTTTTAATGACCTAAAGTTTTCTAAATATGAAGGAACATGTAAAAACATATGCTACAAGTCTCTGTTTTCAGCCGATCAGTATCCAGACATAGCTTTTGCAAAGTAAAAAAATGAATTGACTATTCATATTTCAGAAGTAGCGACAATCAGGTAAATACGTTGGGATGGGTGCGGAGGAAGTGGTCAGGGCGGGCTCAAGCGAGACAGAGGCATGGGAACCACTGATGTGAGATTCTATAGCAGCAGCGGCACGCAGAGGTAACGCTGTGGGGCGGTGAGGTGGGGTGGGGCTGGGTGGAGGGTAGTGGAGTCCAACATATGACAGCAGATATTTATTTATTTACGTTCACCTTTGCCGTCGTATGTCGTACTCCACTACCCCCTCACCCATCCCCGCCCCCGCCCCGCCTCACCGCCCCACAGTGTTACCTCTGCGAGCCGCCACTGTTCTATAGGCTCCAATACCTACCTGAGAGCACGGCGCAACCTGCTCGTTCCTTGATATCCCACCAATATGGAGGGTGCTGGAGGAGATTATCCAGCTCCCCATGGGCTCTGTACCTGAGAAATGAAGGGAGAGGGCTACCTCTCGAGTGTAAGACTAGTAGGTGTTGACGGAATCACCTTGCAACTGGTACCAAACAGATCCTCTGACAGTGGCGTAATGCAAAATGATGGGCCCCCCTTCAGAATGTGATGCAGGACCCAGTGTCGCCCTGATCGCACAGATATTCATTGGTCTTGGGCTCAATGGGAGCCCCCTGACCGGTTGGGCGGGCCCATCTAAGCTGCAGGGGCCGCTAGGGAACATAGAGTGGCTTTCCCCAGCGTTTAACTATTTCTTATTTCAAGTCTTTGCACACATTCATGCAAGGCATGCAATGGCATATCTTAGAGGGTGAGGGGGCCCCCTCCAAAACAAGAAACCCTACCCCCCAAACCATGGGTGCTGTGGGTTCCGCCATTATGCTACTGCCCTCTGAATACTTGGGTGCAGCAAGAAAGTACAGCAGCACAGGTGCATAGTGCGAGATGTGTGGTAAGCACTTTCCCAAAAAGTAGATGTTGGTGCCGATGACAGAAGGAAGCACAAAGTCTGGACACACCGAAGGAGTAGGATTCCTCAGAGCTTAGATCTCCAAAGAGACAGATCCAAATCCTGATGGGTCCAGTCCACCTTTAAGCCTTCTGAGATAAAAAATAAAGAGTACCATAGAAATGGGTACTATTACATTTTTTTTTACTTACTGCCAAAACACGTGGTGAATGGGTTAGGTAATGTCTAGCCTCCTTGATGGTGCCCTTGTGCCATAGGCCAACCTTCAGAAAGCCCTTAATTTAGCCCCAGAGAAAACAAACATATTGTTTTGTAAATAATTTAGTATGCATAAACCATACCATCAACAAGGTCTTTAATTCATGGTTACTTCAAAGATAGGATTTCTGCGTATGTGTAAATGACCCTGGTGCATACAGCATGTATGGATTTTTATTTTAAGATATTTAATGATGATGATAAAGCTGTTGTGATTGACAAGGAAACAAACAATGAATTTCTGAACACCATGTTACAAAATCAAAAAGGTAAACAATCTGCTCTAATTTCAATATGCAGTTTAAAATAGTTTAGGATTATCATTATTGGATTTTGTTGTAACGCACAATTAATTTTGGGTCCATAAATATTGAATGAGCGACAATGAATGTCCACAAATTTAAATACACTGAAAAGGCTTCATATAGGTTTCTGGGTTAGTCATTTTCAGTGTGGAGTACATTGGTTGCCTAAGCTGCTGAGTGTGCTTGTGCCCAACCCAGTGTGTGCACGCCCTCACATGGAGTAGACCTAAAGAACAGAGGTACTGTTGACCTGGCTCTGCTGTAGTTGACTGCCGTTACTGGATGTTGTGGATGGGGATATCGATGGAAGGGTTTATGTGGGGATGTACACAGCAATGTTTGTTTTCCTTGCGCAGTCACACCATCTTCCTGTGACACAGATGTTCCTACTCTCACCTCGGTTAGCTCCATCAGTCACATCATATTGATGGAGCACTGCACCAAACTGCAAAAAGCATTGACAAGAACTGCTGTGACAGCGGTACCTGCCAATGCTTTGAAATGACTGCGTGCTTGGCGGTCATTTCTAAATGTGGCAGACCAAAATTAGGATCAAAATTAGGCCCTTAGTCTCTTAAATTGAAGTCCAAAATCCTCGGTAGGGCAAGGCAGCAGGCTATGGCAGAGAAGGTCTCCACAAGGCAGGAGAGTCATTGGACAAGGTCCCACTGAAACCATTGACATGGCGGACAGCTCTCAGTGGGAGAAATTACAAGTTAATAATCAAGGAAGCTCCCTCACCAGCTGGATATTTTTGGCTCCTTCGCCTGTTGAAGATTTTTACGTTCTGACTTAGTAACTTTTCTCCAAAGGGGAAAGGCTGCAAGCTGCAGACAAACAGGGCTCCACAAGGTTAGATACCCTCTCTACGATGTCCCATTGAAATTAATTTGTTGCTCCGGAACATCTCAAAGCAGGAGCAACTTGAATCTTTGACCCAGCGACAACAAACCTTCATCGAGCTGACTTGGCAGATTTGTCCTGGTCCTCCGGAGGTCTTTGGAGCTAAAAAGTTTCTAAGCTGCAAGTTTTTCAGGATATTAGGAGGAGTATAATTTGACACAGCCTAGGGTCCCAGGACCTCCTGAACAGCCCTTGGTATTCAAGACTCACTCCAGCAGAAGCCATAAGCATGATCCAGGGCAGGTTTAGTTGGAAGTGGTAAACAGGGCTCCTCAGGAAAAGGGGCTCATAGCAGCTTATGGTGTCCCTGTAGCTTAACAGGAGGTCAGCCAACTGACTCTTGGAGTCCAATTCTTTCCCCTGGGTACAGGTGGGAGCAGGTCCAGCCTTTCAGGTGTCCTCACAGCTCTCAAAAGCAGGTGCAGAAATTCATCTGTGTGTCACAGTTCTAGTTGTGTTCTGAAGAGGGGGCCCAAAGATATCACATTTATGCCTGGCACTAGGCCATGGGTGGGAGTGATTCCTTGTCTCTCCCTAACAGATAGGGAAAGGGTTTTCAGGGGTAACCCTACCCACTTTTGCAGATGTTTCTGTGTGCCCTACTGCAAACAATCCCATAGTGCCCCTCTGTACCTACATCCAACATGGCAGAAACGGTCTTCCCCTGTTCAGAAATCCTGAGGGCACTCCAAAGGTGTGGGCATTACAATGAGCAACCCCTCCTCTGTGGTCATTCAAAAGTGGTTATGGTTGCAGCTCCTCTCCCACTGAGATTGATGCCTGGCTGTTAGACATGGCATTCTTTGTGCGGTGTCCCCTAATGTTTTGCCTTCAGACCTCTTTTTTTGCTGACTTCGTTTCTGCTGGCCTTAGGATTCTGCAAACTTTACCAGTGCTAACGTGCATTTGCTCTTTCCCTAAAACATGGTAACATCGACTTATCCATAATTAGTGTATTTAATGTACTTATAAGTGCCTAGTAAAGTGCACTATATGTACCCAGGGCCTGTAAATTAAATGCTATTAGTGAGCCTACAGCACTGATTGTAGCCCTTTAAACATGTCTCAGGCCTGCCATTGCAGAGACTGTGGGTGCAATTTTAAACTACCTTGTCAACTTGGCAAGCTAAACCTCTTGCCAGACTCAAACTTTCCTTTTTAATACCTATAAGTCACCCCTAGGGTAGCCCTGGACAGCCCAGAGGGCAGGGTTATATGCATTTAAAAAGTAGGACATGTACCTTTTAGTTTTACGTGTCCTGGTAGTGAAAAACTCTTACATTTGTTTTTCACTACTGCAAGGCCTAGATCTCCCATAGGCTATCATTGTGATTACCTTATTACATCTTATGAGCGTGATTTCCAAATGGGAAGATATGACTGGATAAAGTTTTGTGTCGCTGGAATCCACATTTAATATCCTAACTTATGGTGAAGTCGGATTTTAAATTACAATTCTAAAAATGACACTTTTTAGAAAGTGGGCATTATTTTGCCTTCGGCATTTTGTTCCTCCAGCTTGTTTCTGATCACATGTCTGGGTGTAGTTGGCAGATGGGCCTTGTGTATTCCACCTAGACAGCCAAACACAATAGGAGCTTAAGCGTGACTTGATGGGCCATCCTGACAAGATAGGAGGGAGGAGCTGGGAACAGCCTCACTTACATATGAATGGGCTGTGTCCTGTCCACACACCAGGGGAGGAAGGGAGGAAATCTGTACACTTCAACAGCATCTTTTTGAAGACTCCCCCACTTCAAACGCACCACTGGGTCTAAGTATTGGACCACGTACACCACCACTTCAGTGCACTTCTGGACCTGTTGATACTCTGCCAGGAAGAAGGACTGCTGTGCTGCTGATGAACTGCCACTCTGCTGGACTGTTGCTCTGGAAGAAATGCTGTGCTGACCTGCTGCCTGCTACCCTCCTTGCCTGGGTGAGAAAGACTGAACCTGCATCACTTGATCCCAGATCCCAGAGTGACTCCAAGGGCTAGTTGGTTGGCTTCCTGATCTGAAGCCTCAGGGACATAACAGGCTTTCAACAACCTTGCATCTGTGAGTCTACCCTGTCAAGAGGTGCTAACCCAGTCCTGGACCCTTGGATGTGGGCCTAAGGTGCTTACTAGCAGAACCGATGCATCTTCTCTGCTGAGCGGCGCATCCTCTAGCCGAACCAACACATCTTTTGTGTGCAGCGCATCCTCGAGCAGAACTGATGCATCACTGCTGCTGAATGTATTGGGTCCGGTGCAGCAGGTCCACATCAACCTCACATTTTCGGAACTGAAACATCACCAATGGTGCGGCTTATCTCCAATCCAGGTCCCTGCATCTCTCGACAATGACGCCGGCATCCACATCGCAGCCTCGCAATTTCTTGTCAGCTGCGCACTGCATCCCTGATGCCCCGACTTTTCATCCTAAGCCCCATCGACTGGATCCTCACGACGACGCATAGGACTTTGCACTACAGCCTCGCTGCATCTCGGTACCAATGCATCGCTTCGACTTGGATCCACGCAATGCTCCACAAACAAGGTTTAAGGTACTTTGTTCAGTGGGCCTAACCTGGTCCCTGTAGCAGGCCCATACTCCATTGCGGTCGGCCTATACTTGTGACTTTGTCCCGGTCCAGCACAACCATATATATGCCTTGTTGGCGCTTTGTGCTTTGGGCACTATTTTACCTTAAAACTTTAAAAATCAATATCTCCAGTTTTCCTGATTGGATCTTTGTCATTTTGATCTTGTTTTCTTTATTAAATCTACACAATTTGTCTAAACCTGGTGTGGAATATTTTTGTGTGGTATTTTCACTGTTCTTACTGTTTGAAGTGTTGCACAAATACTTTGCACATTTCCTCTTAAGTTAAGCCTGACTGTTCTGGGCCAAACTACCAAAGGGTGAGCACAAGTTAATTTGGGGTTTGCTTGTGCCTTACTCTGACTAGGATTGTGGTTGCTGCTTGACCAGGGCTCACACCCCAGTCAACTAACAAGCCAATTTTAACACTGACTGACTAGGGAGATACAGATTCTGGCAGGCCCAGGAGAAATCGGTTGATAGGCTAGTTCCAGTTCTAAAACATGGGCACTATAGTGGCAGATTGCCAGGACTGGGGGTTTCCATTTCTGCAGGCAGATTTAACATAGTTGGTCAATAGTGGCACCCACAAGTCAGGATTTTGTTTGTATAAATCCATAAGAACCCAGTCAGGGCCAGGGGCTTATTTTGCAGGGCTGTTATTTAAAGCCTCTGTCACCTCATCAAGGGAAAACTCCTCAGCAATAGGAACATGTAAGAGTCAGATACTCAGTTCTCATTGTACACTCCTGAGAGGTGGTGGCTAGTGAGATTAAGGGTTTAGTGGCTACACCAGATCATGACTCCACCTTACCTACATCCAGCTCACAACCCACTCCTATGAGACCCATTTGGGTAAGCAGCTAGTGACAAAACATGTTTTGCCAAGCCACAAGAGTCAGTTACCTAAGTGTGAGAAACCAGGGCTTTTTGCAGTGTCCCACACTTTTTACTCCCATTTTGACTACTTAGATGCTGGTTTCCTGACTCTGAATGTGCCCTGGGCCTGTACTATGAACACAAGTATGTGGTAATTAGGTATAATTACAATTGGTACTGACAACCTACCTTTAAGTCCCTAGCATATGGTAGGGCATGTAGGTTTAGAGGCCCAATTTATTTAATGCACTTACGTGTGCATGGCTGTTTTGCCTGCTATCACTTTAAAAGCCAGCCCTGATTTGCAAGCTGCTTTTAAAGTAAAATTATATGCAAATTTGACTTTTGATTAAAGGTACTTCCAAAATCTTGAGCTACCTTATTGTTACATATATGTCACCCCTAAGGACTCCCCTAGGTGCCTCAGGGCTAGGGTGCCATGTACAAATAAGCAGGGACATTTAAAAAAATGTTTATATGCCCTGGTGAGGGAATAACTGCCAATTTCGTTCTTCCCCATTGTAGCACATTTGCTCCATAGGCTAACATAGGAATACTTTAAGAAAGTATAACTATTGATAGGAGTGAGCCAAAAATATACTTCAAAGACTTTAAAAGATAGTTAGAATAAATCCAACTATTTGCCAATGTTAGATTTATAATAACTATTACAGAAAAGAAGTTATAGCACTTGCTTTTCTGATGTGCTAAATTCCAGCCTTCCAGCAGCCTCTCCTGATTGGTTAGTGTAAGGAAGTGGCTCTGTATATACTGTTCCCAAATAGGTACAGTGTGCACAGAGTCCACAGTCCCCAGTGGCTTGGCAGAGGCTAAAGTTAGATATAACCTTACTCTCTAAAGTGGTAGCTTGGTCGAGCAGTAAGGCAGTATCAGAGGAAATGTAAAGCATTTGTTGTACACACTCAATCAGCAAATGAAGTCACACACTCAAGAACTGAACTCTAGGCCAATTTGTTTTGTATATATAAAAAAAATATATATACAGTTTTTATTTTAGAACCAAGGAAGCTTGATGCAGGTATGCAGATAAAATACTTTTCAATTACAGGTACTGAATGAATACTTTTTCAAAGGCAAGTGCACTTTGTAGTTTAGAGTTTGCAGTAGTTGTCAAGTTATTGTACAATTCCAGAAAACTCAATACATTACTTTCAATGGACTCTTTAAGATAAATGCATGTAAATCACATTTGAATTACTTTTTGTAACTCAGTACTGGATCATGGATTCAGCACCGGGGTAGTACCTGGAAACAGTTGGGTAAAATCGTTTTAGTCAAACATATGATTTTTAAGCAATATTTAGCTGTTTCAAAAGTGGACACAAGAATTTTTGCACAGAATCCCCAATGTTATCCTACGGAAGGAATTTCAAGTGAAAGGTACGGTACGTTACGATAACTTTTGTAACCCCAATGATGGACCAGGGATTCAACACGAGGACAGTACCTGCAAACAGTTGGAAAAAGTCGGGTTAGTGATTCGTGCGATTTTTAAGGAATTTCTTTAGTTTTGAAAAGTGGGCACTTAGAAACTTTTCCAGTAAAAATGTCTCAATGTTAGCCAATGGCAAAAAACCAAGTATCGGTTTTTAAGGAGTTAATCGGTCTTGTTCGGATCAGTGCTGGAGCCTTTTCTCTAGCACTGGGGTCTCTCCTGGAATCAGGTGAGAATTTTCGAATTCGGGCTTCGGTCGATTTTTAAAGAATATTTGCAACTTTCAAAATTGGACACTTGGAAGAATTTCCGAGTGAAAATGTCTCAATGTTATTCAATGGCGAAAAACAAAGGAACGGTTTTGAACAGGTTAATCGGTCTTGTTCGGGTCAGTGCTGGGGTCTTGTCTCCAGCACTGGGGTCTCTCCTGGGTTCAGGTGAGATTTTGCGGATTCGGACTTCGGGCGATTTTTAAGGAATATTTGCAACTTTCGAAATGGGACACTTAGAAGAAATTCCAAGTGCAGCCAGCCAATGTTACCCTATGGAGGAATTTCAAGTGGACGGTTTTAGGGCAAACACTCGACTGGCGAATTTGATCTTCTGGGGGTAGACTCAGGGGTCTCCCAGGGTCAGGATGATGTGATCTCTACACCCTCAGCGGCACTAGGGCGGCCGGATGCAGAGTGCTGTTGGGCCGTCGGGCGCCCAATGGTTTCCTATGGAGAAGCTGCCTGACGAACAAACACTGCAAGCGCGGGGACGGAGATTCTTCAGGTGTGACCACCACTTCGAGAGGTAAGTTGGGAAGGTAGAGGACGGGTAGACACCCAGGAGTTGGGCACAGGGGGCCGTGGGGCGCCGGGTGCAGGGGTGTCTTTTAGTGTCGGAAATCTTACCCTCTGATGATCGCGGTAGGAGGGGTCCCTTGTTCTGAGGCTGCAGGCGTCGTCAGGGTCATCGAGGAGGGTCCGTGGGTGCTGGATACTGGGTCCCAGTCACCGGGGGAAGTCCTCGTGGTGTTGGTTCACCTCAGCTCGGGCCAGGGTCGGCGGGTGCAGAGAGGTGTGGATTCGCGGTTCCGGGCCAGGGCCTGGTCTTGTAGCTTTTCTTTAAGCAGTACCACTGCTCATGGGAGTCCCTGTCTTGAAGTCTGTGGCAAGGCAGTCAGGTCCTCCGGGTTTGGTGAGGTTGCTGACCACAAGGGAAGCCGGGGTTTTGCAGGAGCAGGTTCACGGGTCGACAGGCCGGTAGGGCTGGGGCCAAGTCAGTTGTCGTCGCCTCTTTGTTAGCAGCTGCACGGCTGGTCTTCTTGCTTCGTCTTCTTTCTTCTTTTCTTCTCGGGATCTGAGGAAGGAAGGTTCAGGGTGCCCCTAAATACTAAATTTAGGGGCGGGTACAGGTAGGTAAGGGCAGGGACCAAATGGGTCCCTTCCCTGGGGTGGGTACACCCAGCTATTCTGCCACTCTCCAGTGGGAGGGGGGCAGGAGCCTGTCCCTGGTTGGCTGGGTCCCCCCATCCCCAAGATGGCGGGGACTCGAGTTTGTGCTTCACCTCGCCTCCCCCACCTTAGGGGTGGAGTTGGCAGAGGTGGGCACAACCCATTTCCTGCCTCTGGTTTTCCCGCCGGTTCTCCCACCAGAAGTGGGGGTAGAACCAGTGGGGACCAGTTTGCTGGGAGCAGCAAATGGTCTGGGGAAGCTCAAAAGGCGACAGGCCTTTGAAGCTTCCCCTGCCCATCCTGGGGGAGGAGGCTTTGGCACCTCGCCCCAGGATGTGCATTGTTTCAGGCCCCTGAGAGCAGATGGCTCTCAACCCAGGGGTCCAGAAACATGTCTGGTGGTGGCAGCCTGGGCAGCCACTCAGTCCAGGCACTGGAGGTCGGGTTGGTTTCAGGGGGCATCTCTGAGTTTCCCTCTGTGTGCTTTTTACATTAAATCCCACACTGGCATCAGTGTGGGTTTAATGTGCTGAGAAGTTTGATACCAAACTTCTCAGTCTTCAGTGCAGACATCATGGTGCTGTGGAGTTCGTAATGACGACCTCCCAGCACCATATACTTTTAAATGGCAGCACTGCACTTACAATGCCCAAGAATGGACTTGAGCACTGTAGGGGTACAGGGCTCATGCACCTGTACCCACACCACTGGCATAGGGCACCCAGCTAGAGGGGTGACTGAGGTATGCCAGGGATGTGTGCCATGTCGACTCTTCACTTTTACCCTGCACCAAAACACGCAGCCTGCAAAGGCAGTATGTGTGTGTAAAGGTACAGGGTCCCTAAGGGTAGCACAATAAGTGCTGCAGCCCTTAGGGGCCTTTCCTGGTCACAGTGCCCTGGGTACCTGTGGTACCATTTACCAGGGACTTTACCTGCGGCCAGGGTTGCCAATTGAGTTTAGGCATCACTGCAGTTTTAGGGAAGGAACACAGGCCCTGGGTACCTGATTGGCAGGAGCCCAGGGCACACTCAGTCAAAGCACATCAGCAATTCAGCAAGAAGTGGGGGGCATACCATGCAAGAAAGATGGCACTTTCTCACACAACCCCCCCCCCAAATGAAATATGATGAGACTAACCTTTCCCTATGGAGTCTTCATTGTCTAAGTGGAAGAACCTGGAAAGGCCATCTGCATTGGCATGGGCAGTGCCAGGTCTGTGTTCCACTTCAAAGTCCATTCCCTGTAGGGAGATGGACCACCTCAACAGTTTAGGATTTTCCCCTTTCATTTGCATTAGCCATCTGAGGGGTCTGTGGTCAGTTTGAACTAGGAAGTGAGTCCCAAATAGGTAGGGCCTCAGTTTCTTCAGGGACCAGACCACAGCAAATGCCTCCCTCTCAATGGCACTCCAACGCTGCTCCCTGGGGAGAAGCCTCCTGCTTATAAAAGCAGCAGGTTGGTCCTGGCCTTCATCATTGGTCTGGGATAGGACCGCTCCTATCCCTAGCTCAGAGGCATCAGTCTGCACAATGAACTGCTTGGCATACTCTGGTGCTTTTAGAATTGGTGCTGAGCACATTGCTTCTTTCAGAGTGTCAAAAGCCTTTTGGCAACTGACTGTCCAGTTTACTTTCTTGGGCATCTTCTTGGAGGTGAGTTCTGTGAGGGGAGTCACAATGGACCCATACCCCTTCACAAACTTCCTGTAGTACCCAGTCAAGCCAAGGAATGCCCTGACTTGGGTCTGGGTTGTTGGAGCTGCCCAGTCCAGGATGGCCTGGATCTTGGGCTGTAAGGGCTGTACCTGGCCTCCACCCACAAGGTGGCCCAAGTACACCACAGTGCCCTGCCCTATCTGGCATTTGGATGCCTTGATAGTTAGGCCTGCAGTTTGCAGGGCCTTTAAAACCTTCCCAAGGTGGATCAGGTGATCCTGCCAGGTGGAGCAAAAGACAGCAATATCATCAAGATAAGCTGCACTAAAGGACTCAAATCCAGCAAGGACTTGATTCATCAACCTCTGGAAGGTGGCAGGGGCATTCTTTAACCCAAAGGGCATAACAGTAAACTGAAAATGCCCATCAGGTGTGGAGAATGCTGTCTTTTCTTTTGCTCCTGGGGCCATGCCAATCTGCCAGTACCCTGCAGTTAAGTCAAAGGTACTCAGGTATTGGGCTGCCCCTAACTTGTCTATCAGTTCATCTGCTCTTGGGATAGGGTGGGCATCTGTCTTGGTGACAGATTGAGACCTCTATAGTCCACACAAAACCTCATCTCTCTCTTTTCACCCTGTTGATGAGGTTTGGGGATCAGAACCACTGGGCTAGCCCAGGGGCTCTCAGAGGGCTCAATAACCCCTAACTCCAGCATCTTGCTGACTTCAGCCCTGATGCTTTCCTTAACTTGGTCTGACTTGCGATGGATCTTGTTTTTGACAGGTGCACTGTCACCAGTGTCCACATCATGGGTACACCAGTTTGTCAGGCCAGGGGTCAAAGAAAAGAGCCTTGCATACTGTTGCAAGACTTGCTTGCAATCAGCCTGCTGTTGGGCAGAGAGGGTGTCTGAAAAGACTACTCCATCTACTGACCCATCTTGTGGGCTGTGGGAGAGGAGATCAGGGAGAGGTTCACTCTCCGCTTCCTGTTCCTCATCTGTCACCATCAGCATGGTGATGTCAGCCCTGTCATTGTAGAGCTTGAGGCGGTTCACATGGATAACCCTTTTGGGTGTCCTGCTTGTGCCCAGGTCAACCAAGTAGGTGACCTCACTCTTTTTCTCCAGGATTGGGTAAGGGCCACTCCATCTGTCCTGGAGTGCCCTTGGTGCCACTGGCTCCAAAACCCATACCTGTTGCCCAGGTTGAAATTCAACCAGTGCAGCTTTTTGGTCATACCAGTGCTTCTGAAGCTCCTGGCTGGCCTCAAGATTCTTGGATGCCTTGTCCATGTACTCAGCCATTCTGGACCTTAGGCCAAGCACATAGTCCACAATGTCTTGTTTGAGTTCTTGGAGAGCCCTCTCCCAGCCCTCCTTCACAAGACAAAGTGGTCCCCTCACAGGATGGCCAAACAGAAGTTCAAAGGGTGAGAAACCTACTCCCTTCTGTGGCACTTCTCTGTAAGCGAAAAGCAGGCATGCTAAGAGGACATCCCATCTCCTTTTGAGTTTCTCAGGGAGCCCCATGATCATGCCCTTCAATGTCTTGTTAAATCTCTCAACAAGGCCATTGGTTTGTGGATGGTAGGGTGTAGTAAACTTGTACTGCACTCCACACTCCTTCCACATGTGTTTCAGGTAAGCAGACATGAAGTTAGAACCTCTGTCTGAAACCACCTCCTTAGGAAACCCTACCCTGGTGAAGACACCAATGAGGGCCTTGGCTACTGCAGGTGCTGTAGTAGTCCTAAGTGGAATTGCATCAGGGTACCTGCTGGCATGATCCACTACCACTAGTATGAATTTGTTCCCTGAGGCTGTGGGAGGTTCCAGTGGACCCACTATGTCCACACCTACCCTTTCAAAGGGAACCCCCACCACAGGCAGTGGTATCAGGGGGGCCTTTGGGTGGCTACCTGTCTTGCCACTGGCCTGACAGGTAACACAGGAGCTGACAAACTCCTTCACCTTTTGGTGCATCTGGGGCCAGTAAAAATGGCTAACTAGCCTCTCCCAAGTCTTGGTTTGGCCCAGATGTCCAGCTAGGGGGATGTCATGAGCTAAAGTTAGGAGGAACTCCCTGTACTTCTGTGGCACTACCACCCTCCTGGTAACTCCAGGAGTGGGGTCTCTTGCCTCAGTGTACAGTAATCCCTCCTCCCAATAAACTCTGTGGGTACCACTGACATCTCCCTTTGCTACTGAAACATCTTGCTGCCTCAGGCTTTCAAGAGTGGGACAGTCTTGTTGCCCCTGCCACAGCTCTTCCCTAGAGGATCCCCCTGGGCCTAAGAGCTCAACCTGGTAGGGGTCAAGTTCCATGGGCTCAGTTCCCTCTGGGGTCTCCAAGTCCTCTCCCTGAGGAGAGGGGTCCTGAGAAGTTTGCTGTACAGAAGCTGGTTCCCCAGTCTTCTTACCATTTCTCTTGGTTGGTTGGGCCATACTTTCAGGCTCCAAACCTACTTCTTCACCCTTCCTCTTGCTCTGTGCTCTGGTTTGCACACACACCATTTCAGGGATACCCAGCATGGCTGCATGGGTCTTTAGCTCAACCTCAGCCCAGGCTGAGGTTTCCAGGTAATTTCCTAGCAGACATGCAGCTGGTAACTTCTGAGAGACCACTACCTGTTTCAGGCCAGTAACCCCTCCCCAGCCTAATGTCACCATAGCCATTGGATGATTAGTGGTAACACTGTCAGCCTTGGTGACTGGGTAGGTTTTCCCAATCAAGTATTGCTCAGGGGAAACCAGTGTGTCTCTCACCATAGTGACACTGGCACCTGTATCCCTCAGAGCTTCTACCCTAGTTCCATTAACCCAGGGGTACTGTAAATATTTCTTTAAGTTGGGTGGCCACACAGCTACAGTGGCAAACCCCACTTCCCCTTCTGAAACTAGAACTGCTTCAGTGTGCATCCTGATTTGCTCTGGGCACACTGCTGATCCCATCTGTAGACTTGCAACCCCAGGTGTAGCTGTACTGGTTGCCTTAGGGGCTTGGTTGTGGGTGCAAGATTTATCTACAGTTAAGTGTCCCAACTTCTTACAGTTGTTACACCAGGCCTTTTTGGGATCAAAGTTCTTCCCCCTATAAGGCTGAGGTACATAGGGAGTAGTTTGGGACCCACCCCCCTGTACAGGTTTTTGGGGCCCTTTGGAAGACTCAGGGGCCGATTCCGATCTCGGCCGGTAGTGCTCCGAATCGGATTCGGATTCACCGGATCCGATTCGGAGCCCTATTTCCCGACCGAATCGTACGCGGGTCCGGCCGAGCGAGTACGATGCAAGCACCCGTGAAATCGCCGACCGACTCGAACGCGGCTTCAACACGCTCCGACCGACTCGCATGGACACGACTCGCACCGCGCTATGGAGACGTTTCGCGGCCGGGTAAGTACGATGCGCGCCACGAGCAGTCCGACCGACTCGCGCCGTCCGGCTCGAAAAAGCTGTCGGAGCCGGACTTTGGGGGTCCACGTCGGACCCCCCTGTACGCGTAGGCACGCGAGTCGCACACAGGGGGGACCCATGGGTCCCCCTACCTGTGCATGTACGCCGCGATGCGCATGGACGCGTACACGCTGTAGGGGGCGCCCTTGTCCGCCTCGCACCCATTGAGTCAATGGGAGCCCGCGTACGCGTTGTACGACCGGCTCCCATTGACTTCAATGGGAGTCCGACCGAATCGAGTCCGATAGCATGCGAATGCATCGTACTCGTCCGGTCGGACTGCTAGGGTCCGATTCGGTCGGAATTCTCTCCAGGTCCGGCTCGGTCGGAGACATTTCCGGCCGGAATCGGAATCGGCCCCTCAGACTTTTTATCTTGGGGATTCTCACCACCTTTCCCCTGGGGAGGTTTTGTAACCACCTTCTTTTGGTCACCCCCAGTGGTTGTCCTTATCACCCTAGTCTTGACCCAGTGGTCTGCCTTCTTTCCCAATTCTTGGGGAGAAATTAGACCTAGGTCTACCAAATGCTGATGCAACTTTTCATTTGTGCAATTACTTCGTATGTGTTCCTTCATAAACAAATTGTAAAGTCCAGAAAAATCATGCACATTATGTCCAGCTAACCAACCATCCAGTGTCTTTACTGAGTAGTCTACGAAGTCAATCCAGGACTGGGTCTGGGTTTTGTGAGCCCCCCTGAATCTAATTCTATACTCCTCAGTAGTGAGCCCAAATCCCTCAATCAGAGTATTCTTCATGAGGTCATAGGACCCTGCATTTGGCCCAGAGAGGGTCAGAAGCCTGTCTCTGCAGTTACCAGAGAACAGTTCCCACAGGAGTGCCCCCCCAGAGAGGTTTCTTTACTTTTCTTATTTCACAAGCCCTCTCAAAGGCTGTGAACCATTTGGTGATGTCATCACCTTCCTCAAATTTAGTGACAATCCCTTTGGGGATTTTAGGATCAGAAGTTTCCTCCCTATCCTTATTTTTAGTATTGCTGCCACCATTGATGGGTGCTAAACCCATCTCCTGTCTTTCCTTCTCTAGAGCCAGGAGCCTGGTCTCTAGGTCCAGTCTTTTGGCCAACCTTGCTAACAGGTTGTCCTCCTCACTGAGGCTGTCCTCAGTGTCCTCTCTGGGTCCTGAACCACCTAGGTGGCCCCTAGGTCCCCAGAGGTCTACTCTTGGAAATAAGGGTGCAGGAACCCTGTCTTCCCTAGGAAGGGGTGGAGGTGGGTTACCATCCCCATCCTCATCCCTCCTTTCCTCCTCTGCTTAGTCATCACCATGCTCAGAGGGGTGGGCCTTAGCATACTCAGTCAGGAGCTCCTGGAGCCCTTGTTTGGTTGGATGCTGGCCCATTGTTATATCTTTAAGTTTACATAAGGACCTCAATTCCTTGAAAGACAAGTGAAGATAAGGGGTGAGGTCGAGCTCCTCAACCAGGTCCTGTATGTCATTATTATTTTCACTAATAGCTGGGTTGTTTTCTTGAGACATTCTAACAAAAAGTTCTAACCCCTCTACCCTTGACTATAGTGACTTTTTATTTTCTAAAATTCTAAAGGGACTTAAGCAAGGCCCTAACAAGACTTTTAGTAATTTGGTAAAAAAATGCCAATTTAAAAAAATCAGAATTCTAAAGGCAATTTAAGAGGTCTGTTGTGTGATCAGATGGTAAACAAGTAGTCCAACAAATGCAAGTTTGGATCCCACCGCTGATCCACCAATGTAAGGAAGTGGCTCTGTATATACTGTTCCCAAATAGGTACAGTGTGCACAGAGTCCACAGTCCCCAGTGGCTTGGCAGAGGCTAAAGTTAGATATAACCTTACTCTCTAAAGTGGTAGCTTGGTCGAGCAGTAAGGCAGTATCAGAGGACAGTGTAAAGCATTTGTTGTACACACTCAATCAGCAAATGAAGTCACACACTCAAGAACTGAACTCTAGGCCAATTTTTTTGTATATATAAAAAAAAATATATACAGTTTTTATTTTGGAACCAAGGAAGCTTGATGCAGGTATGCAGATAAAATACTTTTCAAATACAGGTACTGAATGAATACTTTTTCAAAGGCAAGTGCACTTTGTAGTTTAGAGTTTGCAGTAGTTGTCAAGTTATTGTACAATTCCAGAAAACTCAATACATTACTTTCAATGGACTCTTTAAGATAAATGCATGTAAATCACATTTGGATTACTTTTTGTAACTCAGTACTGGATCATGGATTCAGCACCGGGGTAGAACCTGGAAACAGTTGGGTAACATCGTTTTAGTCAAACATATGATTTTTAAGCAATATTTAGCTGTTTCAAAAGTGGACACAAGAATTTTTGCACAGAATCCCCAATGTTATCCTATGGAAGAAATTTCAAGTGAAAGGTACGGTACGTTACGATTACTTTTGTAACCCCAATGATGGACCAGGGATTCAACACGAGGACAGTACCTGCAAACAGTTGGAAAAAGTCGGGTTAGTGATTCGTGCGATTTTTAAGGAATTTCTTTAGTTTTGAAAAGTGGGCACTTAGAAACTTTTCCGGTAAAAATGTCTCAATGTTATCCAATGGCAAAAAACCAAGTATCGGTTTTTAAGGAGTTAATCGGTCTTGTTCGGATCAGTGCTGGAGCCTTTTCTCCAGCACTGGGGTCTCTCCTGGAATCAGGTGAGAATTTTCGAATTCGGGCTTCGGTCGATTTTTAAAGAATATTTGCAACTTTCAAAATTGGACACTTGGAAGAATTTCCGAGTGAAAATTTCTCAATGTTATTCAATGGCGAAAAACAAAGGAACGGTTTTGAACAGGTTAATCGGTCTTGTTCGGGTCAGTGCTGGGGTCTTGTCTCCAGCACTGGGGTCTCTCCTGGGTTCAGGTGAGATTTTGCGGATTCGGACTTCGGGCGATTTTTAAGGAATATTTGCAACTTTCGAAATTGGAAGAAATTCCAAGTGCAGCCAGCCAATGTTACCCTATGGAGGAATTTCAAGTGGACGGTTTTAGGGCAAACACTCGACTGGTGAATTTGATCTTCTGGGGGTAGACTCAGGGGTCTCCCAGGGTCAGGATGATGTGATCTCTACACCCTCAGCGGCACTGGGGCGGCCGGATGCAGAGTGCTGTTGGGCCATCGGGCGCCCAATGGATTCCTATGGAGAAGCTGCCTGAAGCTGCCTGACGAACAAACACTGCAAGCTCGGGGACGGAGATTCTTCAGGTGTGACCACCACTTCGAGAGGTAAGTTGGGAAGGTAGAGGACGGGTAGACACCCAGGAGTTGGGCACAGGGGGCCGTGGGGTGCCGGGTGCAGGGGTGTCTTTTGGTGTCGGAAATCTTGCCCTCTGATGATCGCGGTAGGAGGAGTCCCTTGTTCTGAGGCTGCAGGCGTCGTCAGGGTCGTTGAGGAGGGTCCGTGGGTGCTGGATACTGGGTCCCAGTCGCCGGGGGGACGTCCTCGTGGTGTTGGTTCACCTCAGCTCGGGCCAGGGTTGGCGGGTGCAGAGAGGTGTGGATTCGCAATTCCGGGCCAGGGCCTGGTCTTGTAGCTTTTCTTTAAGCAGTACCACTGTTCGTGGGAGTCCCTGTCTTGAAGTCTGTGGCAAGGCAGTCAGGTCCTCCGGGTTTGGTGAGGTTGCTGACCACAAGGGAAGCCGGGGTTTCGCAGGAGCAGGTTCACGGGTCGACAGGCCGGTAGGGCTGGGGCCAAGTCAGTTGTCGTCGCCTCTTTGTTAGCAGCTGCACGGCTGGTCTTCTTGCTTCGTCTTCTTTCTTCTTTTCTTCTCGGGATCTGAGGAAGGAAGGTTCAGGGTGCCCCTAAATACTAAATTTAGAGGCGGTTACAGGTAGGTAAGGGCAGGGACCAAATGGGTCCCTTCCCTGGGGTGGGTACACCCATCTATTCTGCCACTCTCCAGTGGGAGGGGGGCAGGAGCCTGTCCCTGGTTGGCTGGGTCCCCCCATCCCCAAGATGGCGGGGACTCGAGTTTGTGCTTCACCTCGCTTCGCCCACCTTAGGGGTGGAGTTGGCAGAGGTGGGCACAACCCATTTCCTGCCTCTGGTTTTCCTGCCGGTTCTCCCACCAGAAGTGGGGGTAGAACCAGTGGGGACCAGTTTTCTGGGAGCAGCAAATGGTCTGGGGAAGCTCAAAAGGCGACAGGCCTTTGAAGCTTCCCCTGTCCATCCTGGGGGAGGAGGCTTTGGCACCTCGCCCCAGGATGTGCATTGTTTCAGGCCCCTGAGAGCAGATGGCTCTCAACCCAGGGGTCCAGAAACATGTCTGGTGGTGGCAGCCTGGGCAGCCACTCAGTCCAGGCACTGGAGGTCGGGTTGGTTTCAGGGGGCATCTCTGAGATTCCCTCTGTGTGCTTTTTACATTACATCCCACACTGGCATCAGTGTGGGTTTAATGTGCTGAGAAGTTTGATACCAAACTTCTCAGTCTTCAGTGCAGACATCATGGTGCTGTGGAGTTCGTAATGACGACCTCCCAGCACCATATACTTTTAAATGGCAGCACTGCACTTACAATGCCCAAGAATGGACTTGAGCACTGTAGGGGTACAGGGCTCATGCACCTGTACCCACACCACTGGCATAGGGCACCCAGCTAGAGGGGTGACTGAGGTATGTCAGGGCAGTGTTGTTGCTGGCATGGCACACAGGGATGTTTGCCATGTCGACTCTTCACTTTTGCTCTGCACCAAAACACGCAGCCTGCAAAGGCAGTGTGTGTGTGTAAAGGTACAGGGTCCCTAAGGGTGGCACAATAAGTGCTGCAGCCCTTAGGGGCCTTTCCTGGTCACAGTGCCCTGGGTACCTGTGGTACCATTTACCAGGGACTTTACCTGTGGCCAGGGTTGCCAATTGAGTTTAGGCATCACTGCAGTTTTAGGGAAGGAACACAGGCCCTGGGTACCTGATTGGCAGGAGCCCAGGGCACACTCAGTCAAAGCACATCAGCAATTCAGCAAAAAGTGGGGGCATACCATGCAAGAAAGATGGCACTTTCTCACAGTTAGCCTTTGACAGGCTGAGCCAAACTGCTCTGATGAGGTGGGAAGTGGCCTGCATAGAGACAACGGACATCTGGTGGGAGGAGATTTGCAAGCTGCAAAGCAAAATGCAGGATGGGAGTGGAGTAGCCAAACTGGTCTTCAAAGAGGGAATGATAGTTAGGACAGGATACAGGCTCACCCCCACATCCTGCACAGCCAGCCAGACAGGAGTCCCAATAATTGAATTAGCAGAGGGGCTGGAAGGGGAGTGTTAGGGAAACTTAGCCACCCCAGCGCTTAGAAGGATCTTAACCTCAAGGAGAGAGTTTCTCTATTTTGGATTAAAAAAAAATAGTGCTTTCTGGGACAAGAATATGCCACACTTTGGAGGAAGTTGTCATACCTAAGGGTGGTACCCTACACCCCATTGTTCAAAGGCGTCCCCCCGCTTGTCACCCCAGGAGCACAGATAAATATGGGAGAGCTGCCCAGCAACTCAGATCCCTGCCTTGAAACTACCAGAAAAAGAAGGACTGCCCTGCTGGACACTTGGACTGCACTCATAAAGACTGCACCTGCTGCACGCATTGATCTTCAGTCCAAAAAGGACTTTGCCTTCCTTGGAAAGTTGAAGGAGTGGACTCCCTGAATGCAACAGGTAAAAAAAAGCTTCACCTGCATCATTTCCACCAAGAACAACCCATCTGGACAGTGTCCAGGGGACATTTAAGTATTTGTCCAGGTGCATTCTGGGAGACATATTTCCAACATCCCAAGGACCATCTCAGAGCTTCTAAACCCTTGGACTTGTCTTGTGGGCACTTGGAACCCCATAAAGGACCTTCTGAAAGAAGTTCCAGAAGTTTGGAGAATTTTTAGAAAAAAAGCTCCATAAGTTGACTGACCCGTCATCGAGAGTCAAGCTGCCGACGTAGAACCACGACTTGGCCTGGATTTCAGGTCTGTCCCGCTGAAAGGTCTGGAGCTAAACACTTCCAGGATTTCACTGAACCAAGCCACCGACATCGACTCGAAACTTGGCCTGAAGAGAAACCTCGCTCGACGTCAACAGAGAAAGTTCCAAAAAAGTGACTAAGTCAGAAGGTAAAAACTTGAACGGGGCCTACCGCTCATTGAATCTGGCCCATGCTCCATCGAGGTTGGCCTGAAACTTTGACTTCATCCCAGTCTAGCGCAACCAGATGTCCCAAGTTGGCACTTCTTGTTTTTAGGCACTATAAAGTATTTAATCTTTAAAAATACATAACTCCGGTTCCCTACATTGATTTTTGTCATTTAGTGTCATTTTAATCATTAAAGTATTTTCTATTTCTATAAATTAGGATTTGGATTTTTATTGTGTGTTGTGTCTTACTTATTTAATGTATTGATGTTTTTAAATGCTTTACACACCTGTCTCCTAAGTTAAGCCTGCATGGTCGCAGCCAGCTACCAAGGGTTGAGCAAGGGAATAATTTATTGAGACCTTGACTGGACCTTATATTGTAATTGTGGCCTTATTGCATGTGTTAGGTACCTATCTACACCTAGTAATAAGCCACATTCCAACAGTACGTAATCCTGGGTTTCAATCATTATCTGGTGCATTAATTAGGGTGGAAAAGCAGTTCTATATGGAAACTTGACTGCTCCCGGGGGAGGAGCATAGACGATTGCTTACAAGGGGGTGCCATGGGGCAAAGGAAACCAGGCAACGAGGTCTGTAAAAAACACAAAGGGAGAATCTTTACGGCTTTAAGTCTGACAGAACCCTGATATGCAGATATAAGCAGATCTTTAGCAATACAAGAGTTATCCAGGTTCACAATAATATAGTCACCCCAAAATTCCTTCTCCACTGGACCCGTTCACCCCACTTTTTTTCAGGTTTTCCTTGGATCTCCCATTTTGAGAATGTTGCGGAGCTCTCGTAGATAGTAATCAGTGTTGTTTTTCACCTGTTATCCACTGGGTTTGGACATATTGAAGAGCATGAGTTTCGCTTGTCGTTTTTCCTTTCTTTCACTTTTTGTGCACATTGACGCATTGAGTTCATATCACGCTTTGTGATTTCACTTTCCGTTCATTCTGCAACAACATTTTTTATTTTCTTGCTATTGTTGTTCTATATTACATGGTATGGAAGTTCCTTCTGGTACGGGCCCGCTCTTGCATTATTCATCACACAGAATTACCTACTATCTATAGGTGTTTAGTGACATAAGAGTGACAAATGTAAGTCCGTTTTTATATAGCGCAGGTACTCACCCTTATGGGTCTCAAGGCACTGGGGGCCGTAGTGGAAATTAAGTGAACTATTGCCCAGAGTCACATGGTGCTGAGCTGAACTGCCGCCGGAGCCGAGGATCGAACCGTGAACCCTGTGCTCCGAAGTCAGCTGCCCTGGCCGCTGCACCACACCTCTCCACATGTCATTGATTTGCTGCCTTACACGTATGGGGTTGCTGCACTAAGATTGTCATGAATTAAGATGTACATCCAGACAATTGTCGCTTCTGTTCAATTTGTAGATTCCCCTGAAGAAGGGCTCACTGATAGCCCGAAATACATTGGGAAGCATGAATTTCATAATCATCTGAGAACTCGATGTTATGATTGAAGAATTTGGTCTTTGGCATTAAATCGACTGGATTCACATTCTCCTGTTGCATTGACATTTCTTTATATTTTTGAATTGTTGTTTTTTGAGAACTATGGAGGTTTTGAAGATATGCATAACTATGTGTAAAGTTTAACACATTGATTGACCTTATTTAGGGCTTGCGTAGTGCACACTGTATCCTGAACATTCGCTCAGGTTATTAGCTTGGACTTTTGAAAAGTAGGCATTTTCTTATTTCACCAGTCTGTGTGCCTCTGCTGTTTGGTGTATTGACTGTCTGGTTTTGGAGTGACAGGAGCTGGGGTTTTGCATTCACTGTAGACAGCCACAAGGGAGGTTGAGGTGTGTCCTGCCTTTCCTGGGTGACTCAGAGCTGAGCTGAATAGGACTTGGCTGCATTTAGAGTGGTGGGAGGAGTTTCACTAGCAACTGATACGCAGTGTCTCCTCTGCACAATTGCTATCTCGACTTCCTGTAGTGATGCTGCACCAGAGAGGACAGAACTGGTTTGGACTGGGCTCAGAGACCCTTGCCACAATGAGAACAAAGATAGAATGGGTTATAAGTAGTAGACCTTAAAGTCCAGAGAATTAGATCACTTCTGAACTCAAGAGGAACCTTTGGCAAGGAGAAGAGCTGGAGAGCTGTGAGGCGGAGTACTGCCCCTTTGCTGTGTGTGCTTTGCTGGGTTTGCCTGCAGTTGCTGCTTCTGCAAAGGAGAGGACAAAGACTGAAACGTTGCTGTTAACCTGCTTGAAGAAGAATTTCCAAGGGCCTGTGTGTGCTTGGCTCCTGTTCTGAAGTCTCAGGGTTACAAAGACTTTACCTGCAACCCACTGACCAGCACCTGAACTCCTGTGTGGACTCATGCATTCATAAGGGAGCCAATTCCAGTTCCTGGGCCCTGAGAATTGTGTGGTTGGTGCTGCAAAGCAAGAAAAACAACTCCAACGCCATCAGGGATGCCGCCAGTGATGCCACGACCTGCACTGAGGTCGGGGGCACTGCTCGAGAAGTGCACGATGCACTGCCCCATCTGCACCGCAGCTCTGATGCCCTTCGATGCCTGCCAACGCCTGCAGTTATTGGCCTTCCCGACACCTGCGCTCGCACCGATGCCATCACCGTCACCTCCAGTGCCAGCATCCTGTTATCGCAGAACCGATAACCAATGAGTGTGACTTCACAAACTGTTCGACTTCGCATCGCCTCACCGGAATCAACACCTCACCACTGACACCTCGGACTTTCTCTGGCCTGGACTTGGCGCATTGCCTCCTCAGGGACATGACACCTCGTCCCCCCTCTGACAACTAGGAAACCAGCCTCGACCTCAGCACCTACGCCTCACCTCCATGATGCCATGCATCGTCCATAGTCTTCATTTCAAAAGTCCTGTTGTTTGGGGGTCCGTATGACTCCATGCCGACACCGCGCACCACGCGGTCGGCACCGTACTTTGGATTCATGCCTGTCACAATGTTGTAATAGCCCCAGGTGGAGTTATTTAAATTTTTACAAGTCCTATTTTCGAAATAACTGTTCTAAAGTCATAATTTGATAAATGTATGTTGGATTTTTGTCATTTTGGTCTTGTTTGGTTTAGATAAAGATACTTCATTTTTCTAAACTGGTGTGGTGTCCATTTGTGGTGATTTCACTGTGTTACTGTGTATTTTGAGTACAAATACTTTACACATTGCCTTTGGGATAAGGCTGTCTGCTGGTGCCAAACTACCAAGGGGGTGAGCAGGGGTTATCTAAAGTGTGTAACTCCTTTACCCTGACTAGAAGCAAGGGTCCCCACTTGGACAAGGGTGCATACCTCTCCCAATATGAGACCCCCATTTCTAAAAGTTGTTAAAACAGACAGTGAGTGTAGTAGCCTGTGCTTGTTTGGATTCCTGTGCAGAACCTCACTGTGTGGGTGTTCTGTACAAGGAGATTCTAACGGAGTCAGTTGGTGATGGCTTGGCTTGCTGCTGCTGTCTGCATGGCAGCTCTCCTACATTAAAGACATAAAGAGATTACCTGTGTTCTCTTTATTCACTACAACATCCTTTTTTGGCGACGAGCTGGAGAGCTGTCCAACAACGGACCCACTACATTTTCGGAAATTCAAACTTCGCAGAGGTTCACCGCAAGCTGTCGACAGCACGGACTGCTGTCTGTCTTTGCCGCAGTGATCGACTACGATTGTGAGGAGAATTCCGATCCAGGACATTGCGCAGGAGAAATGCGGGTGAAATCGTGGCAGATTAAAGCAGTGCAGTGAGGCCACAGTTCGTGAAACGCAAGACGGAGCCTGCGTTCCACAAAGGAGGCGTGAGTGACGCAACGTACATGTCGTGTTGATGTCTTCCCTGACAACGTGTCTGCGGGTCAATGCTGAACCGCACAGCTTCTCCCGATTACGTATCCTGCGGTTCAACGCTGAATCGCACAGCTTGTTGCTATTGTGACGTCACAATGCTCTTTCAGGAGAAGGAGCAAAGAATGTTTTAACGAGCGTTCTCTCTCTCGGCAAGTTGGCAGCTGACTCGAATCCTACGCAACAATAGCTGAAGCTTGGGTATTTTTGGGGGGATTGTCATTAACCAGTTTTTAAAAAAAAAAAAGAGAAAAGTTTATGTACAGGAGCCTCTAAAAAAAAAAAAAAAAAAAGGATTTTGTTAAAAAAAAAAAAGGTGCTTTTAAATAAAGCAGGACAAAACTTCATTAAGGGCACCAAATTCGGAAGCTGCGAGACAGAACTTCTTGAAGTACAACCAAGTGCAAAACTTGACAATTTCATCCTTATTAAAATATGCAAGCAGTTTCGCCTCCTCCACCCTTTTTGGAAACACCTGGAGAACCACCAATAAAGTGGAAGCAATGGTTCGACGGATTTGAGACTTACCTGGGTCTGATTGGTGCTAACAGATATAGAGTAGAAAGAAAAAAATTCCTATTATTGCACTCGTTAGGTTATGAAGGAAGGGAAATTTTAAAACATCTTCCCCCTTCTCCGGTTGTTGATGGTGCAGAGGCACTTGATGAATTTCAGGACACTATAAAAAAACTTAAAACAAGATTTGATGCGCAACCTAGCATAGTTGTTCTTCGCCACAAATTTTTTTTAAGAGTACAAAATACAGGAGAAGATGTAGATAATTACATCACAGCCTTGAGAAGACTGGTAGCGGAGTGTCAATTTGAAAATTTTGCAGATCAGTTGGTTCGTGACCAGTTTATTTGTCATTGCAATGACAAATCCATCAAACAGAAGTTGTCATCTGTGGGGAATCCTACTCTTGAAGAGACGATTAAGATAGCAAAAGTATAGAGACATCACAACTATCAGCCAAGGAACTGGAGAATAAAGTCAGTGAAACGGTTTTGGCTGTAAAGACAAAGGAACACAAAGATAAAGACAGTAGAGCCACAGACAGACCCCGTCAAAGTTTTCAAGAACGTCAAAACTCATTCTTTACACAAACTAATGTTTGTTTCAGATGTGGTTACAAAACTCACTTGGGGGGTGGCAAGTGTCCGGCGAGATTTGTTTCTTGCAGGTTGTGCAACAGAACCGGTCACTTTGCAAAAGTTTGTCAGTCAGGCAAGAACAAACCATATAATCAACCTTCATCTGTAAAGTGTGTGGTAGATAGAGGTGTGCATGACGAAGATGAATACTTGATCGCTAAAGACCTCAGCAACATGGTTGTTGTAGTCCAAGATGAAGGAATTATTAGTGGGAATCCAGATCTGTGTGTTGATCCATTCGTTGAGATACTGGTCGGTGATCAAGTATTAAATCTCTTGGTTGATTCTGGCGCACGTATCTCTATGATCACATTAAGCCTCTATAATACCACCTGGCCGAATAGACCCCTTCTACCTCCTGATCGCAAGGCGGTCTCGTATGAGGGACGTGAAATCAGTTTATCTGGTTACATTGAGGATGTGATGGAGTTCAAGGGGAGGAGTATTGCGGGAAAACTGTACGTTGCACACAGAGGGTTAAACATCTTGGGTTGGTTCCACCAAGGACTATTTGGAATGGTCCTCGCTGTTAGAGACAACCCTGATCTTGAAGTTCTCATCAGTGAGTTTCCTCATGTGTTTTCTGGGGAGTTAGGGAAGATTAAGGACTTCCAGCATAAAATTGTTGTGAAAGATGGTGCTTGCCTTGTTAGACATAAATTGAGGAATGTCCCTTTCAGTATTAGACTTGATCTAGAAAAAGAGCTTAATTCTTTGTGCGCAAAAGGGATAATCGAACCAATTGAGTCGTCCTTATGGTTATCTCCGTTGGTTGTCGCACGAAGCAGAACGGGGAGCTTAGGGTCTGTATTGACCTCAGGTGTTTGAATCAAGAAATCTGGGTAGATTCACACCCACTACCCAATATAAACGAGTTGTTGGCGAGCTTGAAGGAAGCAAAAGTCTTTACTAAGTTAGATTTAGCATCCGCCTACCATCAGGTGGAACTAGCTCCTGAGTCTAGGCACCTCACGGCCTTTGTATCCCCCTTTTGTTCTTTTGAGTATGTTCGCATGCCTTTTGGGCTTGCATCTTCTGCTTCAGTTTTCCAGCGGCTCATGTTCAATATGTTGAAGGGCATTGCGGGACTATCGGTTTTCCAAGATGATGTTCTCATCTTTGCACCTGATGGGGCTACACATGACATAATCTTGAAAGAAGTTTTGTCAAGATTTCAAACTAATGGTGTAGTCTTACGAAGAGATAAGTGTGCTTTTAAGACTACGGAGGTTGAGTACTTAGGACATTTAGTTAACGAACATGGCATCCATCCTAAATCTAGCTTGGTTGATTCAATTGTGAAGTCCAAACCACCAACTGACAAGACCAGTCTCAAATCCTTTTTGGGACTGTGTGAATTTTATTCACGATTCATTCAGGATTTTGCAAGCAAGTTGAGACCATTGTCACGAATGATGATGAGAGGTGTTGTGTTTGAATGGTGT
Source organism: Calotriton arnoldi (assembly GCA_963921515.1). Lineage (NCBI taxonomy): Eukaryota > Metazoa > Chordata > Amphibia > Caudata > Salamandridae > Calotriton > Calotriton arnoldi. Next base: position 837,934 of record CAWUFW010002315.1, on the reverse strand, counting down.
GGTATGTGTCAAGATGTTTTTGAGTGGGTGAAACACGAGCTAACCTCACCTAAAGTGTTAAAGCACTATGATCCCTCACTTGTGTGCACTCTTACTGTTGACGCGAGCAGCGTTGGTGTAGGAGCTGTTTTGACTCAAAAAAAGAAGGGGATGTCAGAACCATTGGGTATGCTTCGAGAGTTTTGTCTGATTCTGAAAAAAGATATTCGGTTATAGAAAAGGAGTTGTTGGCGTGTTGGTGGGGAGTGATGAAATTTAGGAACTTCATTTGGGGAAGAAAATTTTGTATCCGTACGGATCACAAACCCTTAGTTTTCATTCTCAGTGGGAAGAATGTTAGGACTTTTACTCCTAGGATTGCACGCTTGTCCTCCAAACTACTTCAGTTCGATTTCAGTGTTGAATACATCCCTGGAAGTAAAAATGGTTGTGCGGATTTCCTGTCACGATCTTCTGACATTGAGGAAAAGGAATTTGAATTGGGGGAGGAGGACAAAGAGGAGTTTATTGTAGCTGCTGTGGATCTTCCAAAGCTGTGTGCCATATCAGAAAGTGAATGGCGTCAAGCTCTTAGTTCTGATGTTTCTTTGAAATCGGTGATGGAGTATGTTGAGAAAGGATGGCCTAGAGAAAGGAATTTAAACTTTGAATTTAAGACACTCTTACAAATTGCTGATGAACTCTCGATTGATGATGGGTTGTTGTTGAGAGGAGACAAGCTTGTTTCCCCTCTCACTTTGAGAGCAAAACTAGTCAAGCAGGCGCATGAGGGGCACTTAGGTGCAACCTTAACGAAGAAAAGACTACGTGATTCCTTTTGGTGGCCTTCCATGGACAGAGAGGTAGATGAACATGTTAAGTCTTGTGTGATTTGCTCCAGTTGTGACAAAACTGCCAAGTTGCGAACTCCTCCCTTGACACCCATTGAATTACCATCTGCTCCATGGGTGAAACTTGGCATGGACATTGTAGGCCCGTTCCACGCTTTAGATTCGTCATCTAAGTTTGCTTTAGTTCTTATGGACTATTACTCAAAGTGGCCAGAGGTGAAATTTGTGAGAGAGGTCAGTTCTAGAACAGTGGTTGAATTTCTAAACGAAGTATTTATGAAGGAAGGTTTTCCAGAGTCTATAGTGACAGACAATGGAACTCAGTTTGTTGCTCGTGAAGTTGAGGAGTTCTTGTGTGCTTCTGGTATTAAACATCTCAAGAGTTCTTTGTTCCACCCACAGACCAATGGTCTCGTTGAACGGATGAATAGGGTACTTGGTGAGTGCGTACAATGGGCTTTGGCGAACAAATGTATTGTTTCCAATTCTGTAAGGAGCATGCTGTGGTTTTACCGTACCACCCCTCATTCGACCACGGGGTTTTCACCTTTCGAGCTTTTACGTGGTCGGAAAGCTTCCACTGTGTTTTGTCCAAGTTGGATGAGCAGGTGGGTTAAAGGGAAACAATGGACTGATGAAAGTGTCAGGAGTCGTGTGGTGAGTTCTCAGAGCAAGCAGAAGGCTTATTTTGATTCAAGGAAATGTGCCAGAAACACAGAGATCAGTGTGGGAGATTTTGTGTCTGTCAAGAGACCTGTCCATGTGAGGAAGGGTTCTTCTAAGTTTAGTTCACCCATCAAGGTCGTTGAAGTGAAGGAGAGTTCTGTTAAACTTGTCAATGGTCAGTGGTGGATCAAGTGCTTGCTTGTGAAGAGTGATTCAAGTGGTAGGCGTGTTGTTGACAAAGTTAGGGAGGAGACTTTAGATTGTACGGGACCGAATGTACTGAGGCGTAGTTTTCGTAAAAGGCAAATTCCTTCTCATTACAGAGTGTAAGCTGTATTAACTGTAATGACCTTTTCTTTACTTTGCGGGAACTGTCTTGACTGTATTAACTGTATGACCCTTTCTTTACTTTGCAGGAACCGTTTTGCTATAATTGTAATTTCCCCTTTTCTCATTTGCTTTCTTTTTGTTGTTTCTCTTTTTCTTTGCTGCTTTGTTGTCCCCTTGGATGCTGTTTTGTTTTATTTTAAGGAAGGACCTATGTAGTAGCCTGTGCTTGTTTGGATTCCTGTGCAGAACCTCACTGTGTGGGTGTTCTGTACAAGGAGATTCTAACGGAGTCAGTTAGTGATGGCTTGGCTTGCTGCTGCTGTCTGCCTGGCAGCTCTCCTACATTAAAGACATAAAGAGATTACCTGTGTTCTCTTTATTCACTACAACAGTGAGTTAGGCCGACTTTTTAAAAATAACCTTCAGAGAAGTATGTGTTTTCATTAGTAGGTGAAGAATGTTCTACACAATTTAATTAATGTTTAGGAGTTTTAGGCAATGGAATGATGATCATATACGTAATGTGAGTTTAATGAATTTGTAAAATGTTTATGTATATGTATGCAAGTGTTTTAATACTTGTTCTGCACAATTTCAAACAAATCAATAATTTGAAGTCATAAACCGTCATTTTTATAGGGAAACAATAACAAAAGCAGGTTCAAATGCAGTGGCAGAGAATGTGCTTTCAAGAAGTATGAATAAAGCAGAGTGCTGAGAACTGAACATACTATTCCAGAAGGTGACCAAGTCTTGAAAATGTTTAGAAAAGTGTAAAAGAAATTTATAGAGCATAAAAATCAGGCATGTAACATGGCCTGGGAAGACTTAAAAGCAGCCCTTTATGAAAAAGACAGTAGCATAATTTGGGAATTGTTCACCTGGTTTACAAAGGTATCACAGAGGCTTAGAGTTGGGGCCAATGAGTGGCTGAGGCAGCTTAGAGTTTTATACACAGCTTTGAAGAAAGGATGGTAGTACGACCAGTAAAATACATTTAATTTCTAATATGTTAGGATTAGATGTTACACCGGATGACATTACAACTACTGGGATAATGTGCAATGGCACCTATTGTTAGGAAATTGCATTTTCAATCAATAAGAATACAGCTGTTATTCTTATTGACAGTAAAGCTAACAAGGCTCTAGGTCAAGTCCCAGCAAATATCTACTGTGGATGTGCATCTACAGGCCCCTCTCCTGTGCACATTTTGTAATGCATTATTTAAAATTAATTTCCCTCACTTTTAGATATCCTTGATAATTACCCTGCTACACAAGAAAGGTAGTCATTTAGAGTCATCAAATTATCATCTGATTTCACTGTTGGATAGGGTGGGTGCTTGAACAATTGCAAGACTGGGTTAAACGTAATGGTATACTGAGTTTGATTTTGACTGGTTTCAGGAAATGGTTGGTCACTATATTGTAGGCTGTGAGGTTATTTTTCATTCATGCACAATATGTACAGCTAAAAACCTCTTTCTTCCAGAAAATGGCACTGAATCGGCACAAATTGACTGCTTGTGACCCTATAGTGCCAACATCAACAGATGCCCAACAAGGAAAGATATGGTTAAAGCAGGGGAGTACACTGGACAAATTTCAATAGCTGCTGGGGTATGTAAGGGCAGTGTATTGGCCCCTTTATTATTTAGCTTGTTTATAAATGATGTTGCAGTTATCTTTTCAATATAATTCTAAATAAGCCTAAGTTGGGAGGGCAAACATTGTGATTCTCCCTTTTTTTGTGGCAACACAGAGCTATTGAACCTGGATAGCACTCTGCTGCCTTTTGGCTAGGTTTCACCCAAATGGGCACGACAATCACACATGCTATCATCCTTAACTACTTATTAAAGGGTTTTGAATGTTACTGTTGCAGCAAGAGGCTCAACATTAATGCTCTCAAGACTGAACTTATGAGTATGATCCCTAGAGCTAAATTGAAATGAACATCACTGTAAAGGGTATGCCTTTAAAAAGAGTCTTGTGGTTCTATCAAAAGGGATGAACTAAAGGCCATCCTAAAAGAGTAGTGGGTGAAGATAGTTGCCGCTGTAACCTCTGTTTGTGAGAAAATTGTATTTTCTTTTGGCCACCCCTATTTTTTGCTGATCTTTACTGCTGGTTTTTAGACTCTGCAACAGGGGCACTGCTGTCCAGTGCCTACTAATGTACCCTGACTGCTGCAGTTTTACCTTGCAGTGAGACCTGATAAAATAGCCCTTTTTGCATTAGGACTGTATATGGTGTGAATGAGGTGTTGAAGAACAGAAGAAGGACTGCATCTGCTGTTTGAGACCTATGTACAAACCTGAAAGGCTGGACCTTCTCCAGTTTCTACCCAGGACAAAGATGTGGACTACAAGAGTCAGTTGGCTTGCCTCCTTCCTGTTTTACTACAGGGATACAACAAGCTGTAAGAGGGCTTTTCCTAAAGTGCTCAGCTGGATAGCAACTGGATATGAACTGGTCCCTGCTCTTGGCCTGCACCTGACTCTGAGTCTCCAAGTGCCTCCCTTGAGGTCTTGGGGGCCTTTGAAGTAGTCTCCTGCTTGTTTGGACACTAAAGGAAGGTCTGGACCTTTTCCTCCACAGTAGTGGGATTTAGAAATGTTTTCAAACTTTTGACTTACAGACTTTCACTGGGACTAGTCTACTTAATGTATCCAAGCAAGGCCCCATTGCTGTCACCCTGAGCTGGTCTACAATGACCATTACTATCATTGGCAATTACTTTTTCTCAGTTTTTTTTTCCACTTAAACCTTTCGAAATTCTTATCTTTGTTTCCCCTTATTGGATCTTTTTCATTTTGGGATTTGTATTGTAGTGAGTTTTGACTTTTTAATTGTTTTGGTACTTGTAAATGCATTACACATTCTCGTTAAGTTAAGCCTGTCAGCTCTGTGCCATAGATACCAGGTATTGAACTCAGGTTTTAATTATTGAAATCTTTGACTGTCCCTAACAAGATGGTGACTTTATTACTTGCGGTGGACACTAATCTATCCCTGCTAATAAATCACTTTCTCCTAGGTTCATCAAAGATCTCTTGAGTTGAGGATCTAGCATCCATTTAATGGCTTTAAGGCTCAAATTTTGAATCAAAGTTGTGATCTATGACAGTTTTTTTTTGGGCCAGACTTTATGTGATTGCCTCTTCAGAGTTGTATTTGAAACCACGGTATATTATTATGGATATGAAAGATTCTAGGAAGTTCCAATTGCTAGCAGATGCAGAGAAAATAATACAAATGTTAGTGGATGGGGACTTCTGATATTATCTCAATGTCCACTGCCATGGTAATCATAACAATGGAGGCATGAGTTGATTGACGATAGTGTCACAGGCGGCTCCTTGTTATTGCAAAATCTAGTAGTCATCTGGATACAATTTCACTTAAGATTTGGCGTTCCGAGTATCTAAAATTCAGACTTGAGGTCCTACCAGTACAGGCACAGACCAAAAGAATTCAGATGGACTATGTGACTGTAAAATCAGAGGGATGTTAGCAACTCGCTATTTTATGCTATATTGCACACAAGTACCTGCTCTGCATGCTATCAACTGACCTTATTTAAATCTCATGGCATTATCAGCTGTGAAAGCATGCTGGCAGTATGCAATCGGATTTATATGGCATCACAAGGTATGAGCCAAGAATCTGCCTTTTGACAATGTTCCTTACATTTTTTAGAAAAAACAGATCTTAGTTGGTGTAAGCGTATGTTAATCTTGTATTTTAGTTGACTTTTTTTCTTAAAGCAAAGCTTCTACTAGATGTATGGTATGCTTTTATCTGAGGCAATAAAAAATGGTTAGCTGTTTTCTCAAAGTAGCTTGACTGTTTTATTTACAATTTACAATCCGTTCTAGAATTTATGTAGTGGGCTACATTTCTGGATTTCTGCATTTCCTATCATCATCAAAATAAACACAGCATAAAATAGAAGTCAAACTAAAGCGAGAAATCAGAGTAACTGCACATGAATAAAGCTTTTCATAATAATTAACATTGCCCCTGCTTTTCCAAACAATCCATAAAAATGATTATTCACAGGCCTCATTTAGTGTGAAAAGTTATGGCTTTGTTTGTGTAATCACAAAATGAATAAAGCTGAAAATCTTTTACTAAAAAAATCGGTTTTTGGCTTTAAAATTATTAAAATATATGTTACTATTTCGCCAATCCTCCAATGAGGATACTATTCAAGAAACATTACTTAGAATTCAACATTTCTGTCAGACAACATTATGGTTACCATATTCTGCTACAACAACACCTATTATCTTGGCTTTTTTAGCAATGCTAACATAACACTTGCTTTAAAATATGTATAGATTTTCCTACATTTCAAGTAAATAGTCCTGCTTTCATGTAAGGTTAATGCCCCATAAAATTCAATTCCATTCTAAATGTGTTTGTCAATTTTTTACACTGACACATTTTTTCTTACACTCTATTCACAAATGAAGGTTTCCTTTCTCTCCAAAATTAGAAAACACATTGTCAATTCACAATGCAAGCATATGTTAAATCGGGGTGCTGCACACATTGCAATTAAATGGGTGAGTACAAATGTTCACATTTTTATATCACAGATTATAGAGGCATTGTTGTAAATAGGAAGGATACTGACAGTCTTGGCCAAGATAGCACATTTAAAACTTTGAATTTGTATTTTTAATTTTCTGCTCTCTTCCCTTTGTTATCATTTGTAGTCCGTAATTGCTGGCCTACAACAGTAATGATGTTTAGCAAGCACATAAGAACACATTCTGATATTCATATACACATGACCTATTAAAATAATTTGATTGATATCCCAGCAAAATCTTGAAGTTGTTAAAAAAGTGATCAGTGAATATTTTGTTTTGGATTAGTAAACAAACAGTTCATATTCACTGTCTCTACTAGGTGTTGTAATTCTTTAAAATATATATCAGAAATAAATATAGTGTGTTCTAGAGTCAAACAATCTTTGTTTGCAAAGTTTTGTTCTGTGACGGGTGGAAGGTCGCAATAAGGAGAGCGTTGGTGCCTCTGTAGACTGGGACAGGCAGTTTGAAGGTTTCGACAGTCCAGAACGCATACTACCGGAAGGTGTTTAAGTCTCCTCACCCGTTCCTTATGTTTTATGGGACCCTAATGAAGCCGACAGAGGAGGAATTCTCAGCATATATAAGATTGGAAGGCTTTTGAGCCTCCTTATGCATTGTTTGCGGTCGATGTGAGTCTGATGAAGCCCACAATGGAGGACTAAGGTTTTATTTTGAGCCTTTTTATCGACCCGAGTGAAGCTTTTGTTGCTTTATCTCAGTGAAAACATTGGCAATCACTGTATAAATCATTAGGAGGGAAATATTCTTGTTGTCCTGAAGCAGGTGGAGCCATCCTGCAATATCCACTGAAACGCGTCGACGGCTAGTGTTATTACATTTGAGAAACTTAATTTTAAATGTTGAAAAATATTTTTGCAACGTGTTATCTTCATGGATTCCGAAAAATTATCACATCTTTATGACTAATGTTTATGTCTTATGTGTTGTCTTTTCTTTTAACTTGTGTACTTGTGAAAAAACTGTTTTATGTGTTTTTAGATTGATTTGTATTCTCTGGATGAATCTTACTGTATGCACTTTGAAATTAAATTTTATAATAGATAATTGTCCCTCTGGCTCTTTCAAGACTGAGTGTACCAGTGTGTGGAAATTGAAGAAGTTTCTGTATAAATGAGGTGTATGATTCTAGGTCTCCAAGAGAATTTACTTGTGACTGCAAAATTAGTCATACTGCCAACATGGATCGTCAATATATTCTTGCCACATATTTGTGCATCATAAAAATCAATATGAAATAGCCAGCCAATAACAGTAATTCTATACACTTTACGTTTTGTAAGCGGATACAATTAAGCAATTATGCTAAATGGATGAAATATTGAAACTTAGCTCCATATATTAATCATTTTCGAAGCAACAATGCTAACAACAAAGTTTCAAAATGTAAAAATTATTTTTGCAAACTTGATTTAGACTCACCCATCAGAACAATTACATGACAATGACACATAAGTATTTTTTTTACATTTGATAATTCAGCATTACTAGAATTTTAGATCCACACTGGGACAACAGTGTTTTTTCACTCATCATTCAACGTGAATGACTTTAATTTTAAAGAATCTAAAATAAAAGCATTGCTAAATGGAGCCTTGGTTGTAAATATTCTAACACACACAACAATGCCATTGAAATTCGTTGATAATATAATGAAAGGTTCAACAATGGCCAGTGAATGACACTTGTATGGGTGAGCTACTAACCAAAGGCTCTACTAAATGGTACTTGCAAAAGTACTCAAAATACATATAGATGCATTGTGGAGTTTTTATGTACTGGAAGACTAAAGCAATTATGGATTCACTGTTTTTGACATCAAGAGAATCAGAGCATGCATTTCGAAGGTGTATAACATTCAAAGCTGAAGGTGCAGAGTGTATCACTCAGTTAAAAGTGATTCTTTAGTGTAAATTCTTTAGTGTAAATTGCAAGACCTGACGAAAGTAACCCCTGCTGGTGCAGAGTACAAGAATGCACGAGCAACAACAACCAATGCTCCATCAAAAACAGTTATTTCATTGTCAGTCTGCATGGTATTGGTCAAATGTCTTGATTCAACGACCCTTGTCCACAAGTTACGATCAGATGTCAAGGCTGGTTTAGTAGTATACTGTCCAAATTACAAAAAACCAAATGGGAGGACAAAAATAGTCAGGCTTCCAAAGCAAATACACTAGTGGAAAGTGATAATCCTTCTACATTTGATTGACATAGACATAGGAAATAATAAAGAAATGCAAATCCAATCTTTGTCAGATGGGTGCGGGAGACAGAGCCTTAGGCACCTTTTCAGGCTGACTGCGATGGGGAGACAGTCATATAAAGCCTTGCAGTTTGCCCTTTTGAACAGTCTTACCTTCTGTCCTATGGGGGGCATTTACATTTTAGTTGAACAGTGTACCTACCATGGAATGCTCTATTTCTATCCGGTAATCTTCATTACTCCGGGTCCAGTTGTCCTCGTCCCATTCTAAACAAGTGGAGATAACCATCTCCTGACAGAAAGAAAGAGCAGAGGAATGCTGGGACCCTAACTCCACCCCTCCCACCGGGAGTACATAAGGAGTACTTACCCAGCATTCCGCCTGAACAACCAAGCCCAACAGGCAGGCAGGCCGTCCGGGAGGGAGGGCGGGGCGTAAGAATGGGACGAGGACAATGGGACCCGGAGTAATGAAGATTACCAGTAAGTAATAGAGCATTACCCCCAGGTCCCTTATGTCCTCGTCCCATTCTAAACAAGTGGAGAATACCAAAGCAGAAAACCGGCCTTCCGAACCCGCAAGCACACCCAGGAAACCACACCAAGGCAGCAACCCGAGGGAGCTAAAAAGGGAGAACCGCAGAAAGCAACCAGCCATCAAGCCAGAACCGGCCAGAAGGGACACAAGCAAGGACCGGAAACCGAGCCCAGGAAAACAGAAGGCCACAACCGCAACAAGGAGGCAGCCAACCAGAGAAACCAGAAACAGAGCAACCAGGCCAAAAGGAAACAAACCCCAACCCAACAGGACATGGGCAAGGAAACCCACCGGACAAAGCTGACAAGCCCAGCACCACCAGGAAGGCACACAGGACCCGGCAACAGCACAGAGTTTTATACACAGCTTTGAAGAAAGGATGGTAGTACGACCAGTAAAATACATTTAATTTCTAATATGTTAGGATTAGATGTTACACCGGATGACATTACAACCCAACCACACCGGAGAAAGCAAAAGGAAAGAGGCCAAGGCCAGCCAACAGGGCACAGGTCCAATGACCCAGACCAAACCAGGAAGGAGGGAAGCACCGGCCAGGCACCGACCCCCACCCCCAGCCAAAACGACCCGGTCCCCAGAGAGCCCAGAGGACAAGCCCCCGAAACCCCGCAGAGGAGACCCAGGCCCCAGGAAAGAACAGCCAGCACCACCAGGGCCGCCAAACGACAACCACCAAGCAGCCAGCCCAGAAGGCGAAGACACAGCGAGAGCCCAAGAGCAGGCCAAGTGACAGGGAAAGCCAAGGGACCCACAAAAATCCCGGGAAAACAGGAACACACTCCCGGAAGGACGCTGCACCAGGCCCAAAGAGCCAGCAGGGAGCAGGACCGCAAACCAAACAGAGACCAGAGCAAAGAACGAAACACCAACCAGGAGGACCAGACAGCCAGACCCCAACCAAACTGAAAAGGACAGGGAAAGAGCCAGAGACCAGAAACCCAGAAGGCCAAAAGCCCCACAAGGAAAGAGGCCGCAAACCAAACCAGGGCCTGACACAAAACCCCAGATCAGCAGGGGCAGGGAAGGCCACAGGACCAGGACAAACCACAACGGCTGAAGAACAAGGCAACCAGAGACGCCCCCAGAAAAAACCGGCAGACAGCCGACCCAACAACAGAGAGGCCAGCAAAGACCGGGGACCAACAACCCGGAACCGCCCTGGCACGGAAGGGGCGGGACAGGGCCAACGGCCACAACACCGAAACCCTCAACCACAAAGGGAGGGAAAACAAACCCCCAAAACCAGGCAAGCCAGAGAGGCAACAGAAGCCCGGGCAGAAGCCAAACGGACGGCATGGGCACACAAACACCAAAGCCCAGCAAGCAGCACGGGCGGGCAGGAACAGTGGAAAAGACTCCAGGGCGCACTGCGCCCCCGACCAGGAACCAGCCAGGCCCGACCCCACCCAACACCGGAGAGGAGACAAGAGCAGGAGCCGGCAGGGATCAAAGGCCGCAGGGCAAGAAAACAGCAGGAAGCCAGGGCAGAAGCCAAGCAACCTCCCGGGACAGGAGGACCCCCGACCAAACCCACACCCAGAAGAAGCCCACACAGCGTACAGGCTGAAGCACAGGGCAGGGAGGCCGACAGAGACCCCCAGCACACAACCGCCGGACCACACAGCAGGCCGGAGGGAAACAAATAGAGGCCACCGCCAAAGCGGAAACCGGAGGAAGCAGAGAAGCCAGAGGCACAAGCAGCACCATACCCCGGACAACCAGCAGCAAGGAGGGCAGACCTTCACAGAGGCAAGACAAACACCACAGGACCGTACCCCGACAGGGGAGGGGAGCAGAGGAGGGCCCGCCAAACAACAGACACACACCGGGAGCAGGACCCGGGGGAGCAAGGGAAGACAGGAGCGGGCCAGGACACCGGCACCAGGAAAAGGACCGGGGACGCCAGGCAAAACACACCCCAGAGTCAGCACAAAAGCCACAGCCAGCAAAGCCAAAGAGGTACAGCCGGAGGCCACTCTGAACCAGCAGCAAGCCGGCAGACCAGGAGCGACCGGAGGCAACCCCGGACACGCCAATCCAGAAGCACAGAAAACCAGGGCCCCACAGGCCCGAACAAGGCCAGATGCAGCCCAGGGGCAAACAGGGCAGAAAGGCCGCCAGCCACAAGAAGGGCCAACGAAGAAGGAACACCGGGCCAACGGGGGGAAACCCGAAGCCCAACAGCAGCCAAAGAAAACCCAGAACCAGGCAGACAAACGCGGGCACCCAACCAGAGGTGCACCAAGCCTGGGAGGAGAACAGCCGGCAGGAGCAGGCCCAGAAGGGCACGGCTGAAACCACCAGAGCGGCACGCCAGGACACCCAACGAGCGCACAGGCAAGGACGCAGGGCCAAAGAAGGCGACCAACAGGTGCCGAAAAGCCCATAGGAGCAGGAAAGCCCAAGCGGCCCCCCACCAAGGCACCAGCCAGGCCTGACTCACCCAAACGACCGAGACCAGACGAGACCAGGAGCCCCCAGGGAGCAACCGCACCCGGATCCCAGTCGGACCCCGAACAGGGAGAACCACAGAGAAGAGAGGAAACCAGGCGCCAACGACCAGGGGAAAACCAAACAGGTGAATCGCCACACGGAACGCACCCCAGGGGGGACGGGAGAAAACAACAACGCCACCCCAGCCCAAGGCGCGCCAGAGCAGGAGGACCAACCAACCCAGGCGCCAGGCACACCGGGGGCAGAAAAGACCAACCCACAGCCAACAGCCAGGCCGCGAAAGGGAGGGAGAACAAAGGCCCCCAACGGCCAACCAGAGGCAGACCCAAGTCGCACCGCACACCAAAGGAAGAGCAGGAGCCCAACCACACCAGCCAGAAAAAAACAAAGCAAGCTACAGCACTCGGCAGGCCCGGCAGACACCCACCCAAGCACCAACCAGGTCAGACCCTGCCAAACCCTGAGGCCAGACAAGGACAGGTGCAGGCAGGGAGGGAAGACGGAAGGCCATCCAGAAGCCCCGGCAACACAGAGCCACAACCGGCACCAAAGACACAACCACCGAAAGGAAGCGCACAGAGCTGGAACGTGACACGGAGGGAGCAGGGGCCGAACACCAGCACCAGCCACGAAACAGGAGGACACAGGCACCAGGCAGAAGCACCCAGCAGACAGGAGGCCGTAGCAGGAGCAGCCACAGACCAGACAGCACCGCCGGCGGAACCAGGAGACAAGGAAAGCCAGACCCAAGGAGAAGGGCGCGGCCAGGACCCACCGAAACAACCCAAAGGCAAGCACAGAAAACAGAGTAAAGCCCGCAAAGCCAAGGCCAGAAGACCCACCAGGGCAACCCCAGAGAAGCAAACGGAGCGCAGCCACGCCAAGGAAACCCCGAAAGCCCGAACAGCAACAAAATCGCCAGAGCCACAAGCAACAAAAGACAGCAGCACCCCACCCGGAAGATGCAAGCAGCCGGACACCGCACCAGCCAGCCAGTCAGTCAGTCTACACGAAGTAGCCCAAAGGCAGAGGACAAGCCACACATGCAGGAGGCCCTGGGACAAACACTGGCAGCCCCATGCCACACGAAGCCAGACCCAATGTGAGGAAGGAAGAGAAGGGCCACGTGCACCCAGGGGGCCCCAGGCACAAACCCCGGCAACCCCAGGCCATACAGGACCCAAACCAGGAGCACACACAGGGTGCAGCAGGCAGTGACAAGGAACAGTGCAGCAAAGGAGGAGCAGCCGGGACCCCCAAATAGCAGACCGGCCATGCCCAGGAATGCCCAGCGGGCACAGCGGGACACCCGGAGCCCAGAAGGAAAGGGGACGAAGGCCGAAGGTCTGCGCAACAGAGCACCAGAGCAGAAATCGCGCAAACTCCGGGACCCTCCCAGAAGATGTTGTCGCTGAAGCCGGGTGCGCAGTAATGACGCCCAAAACCCTTCATCAGCACATCCACGGTGCCACGCTGCCATCCACGTGCCACCAATGCCACCCAAGCTCCATGTAACAAAGTACCATTCCGTCATGGAAAACCTCAAACTTGAAGCACCCCAGCACAGCCCCAAGCCAAGACAGAACATCGACACCAGGTCCAAATCCCCCTTCGACAGGAAAAGCAGCAACTCCCAACGTGCTAGAGGAAGTGAGAGCACAGAAAAATGGAGACGTTACAAAATAAATGCTGCCTTATGTGGCGTCGAGAACTCACAGCAACAGTGCAATCCATAACATTCAGAGCAAGAGGCAGCAAGAGGCAGCAACCGCAACCACGATGCCACAGAGAATCACCAAGGCCGGAAACACCCGGTGAAAAACTACGTGGAATCCGTCCAAGTGCTCCTGGGCAAACGTTGAATCCATGAAGCACGACAATGTCCTCACCGTACAAAAAGAACGTCATGCGGCTTATAGACACGCTCAGGTCAGAGACAGGAAGAGAGAAAAATCCGCTATGCGGAACTCACCCGGAGTGGGGGCCGCGACACCATCAGGTACAAGGCCCCCATCCCAACAGCCAGCCCAAGGCAACCACCAAGACACGCCAGAGCCGGGAATGCCAGGAACACCACCAGTGTGGCGTGTCTACCACTCGGCCAGGCTCCAGGAAGACGGGCACGCGACCCGGAAGCAACCGGGAGGCCACGCACCAGCCGCAAACGGCCGGCCGGCAACCACGAACCACGAACATCCCTGCCTCCCAGCAAGCCCGGCAGGCCAGGAGGCAGACCAGGAAACCCCCCGCCCGCACAGCCAGGCAGCAGGGCGGGGGGAGGAGAAGAAACGCCACCCCAGCCCAGCAGGAGCAGCACCAGCATCCATCCATTCTGTCGACAGAGAGAAACAAGCATTGGCATAGCCAATAGGTCTCGCTTTTGGGACCTTATAAGTATTTAGTTATGCAGCACAATATCCTTGGTGCAACAACATCAACTGTTGCATGGCTAAACACTTATAATGTCCCAAAAGCGAGACCTATTGGCTATGACAATGCCTTTTATTTATGTTTTGGGTTTTAAAACATAAATAAAAGGCATTGTCATTTACAATACTAATAGCTTAAACTCTCGCAAATGCGAGACCTATTGCATTGCAATAAAGGGCCTTCTCGACCGCTTGTTAGATTGTAAATATCAGAGGAAGAGACCGGCCTGTGACGTCTTCAAAGTAGTGTTAAATAGTGCAGTGAAGAAGATGTGTAAGTGTTGTAAATTACAGAGACACTAGGGGGCCGATTCCGATCTCGGCCGGTAGGGCTCCGAATCGGAATCGGCTTAACCGGATCAGTTTCGGAGCCCTATTGCCCGACCGATTCGTACGCGCGTCCGAGCGAGTACGATGCGAAATCGCCGACCGACTCGTCCGGGCGTCCCGACCGCTCCGACCGACTCGTTCCCGGGTCTAACCGCACCGAGCGACTCGCTCGGACTCGACTCGCACCGCGCAATGGAGACGTTCCCCGGCCGGGTAAGTACGATGCGCGCCGTGAGCAGTCCGACCGAGCCGTGCCGTCCGGCTCGAAAGAGCAGTCGGAGCCATACTTTGGGGGTCCGTGTAGGACCCCCCTGTACGCATAGCCGCGCGAGTCGCACACAGGGGGGGGGACCCATGGGTCCCCCCTATCTGTGCGTGTACGGCGCGAGTCGCTTCGCCACGTACACGCTGTAGGGGGCGCCCTTGTCCGCCTCGCATGCATTGAGTCAATGGGAGCCCGTGTACGAGTTGTACGACAGGCTCCCATTGACTTCAATGGGAGTCCGACCGACTCGAGTCCGATGGCATATGTGCGCATCGTACTCGTTCGGTCGGGCTGCACGGGTCCGATTCGGTCAGAAATCTCTCCGGGTCCGGCTCGGTCGGAGAGATTTCCGGCCCGAATCGGAATCGGCCCCAAAGTGTAAAGTGAGAGTTACATATGATCCGAGCTATAAACACTAACAAAGCGCTGCAACACCTTTCGCACTGTGATTACACTCAGGAGGAAGAGCGGGGGGGCTATTCCCTGCCTTCTCAAGATTGAGGAAGAAGCACAAGAAAACTGCATGGACGATAGAAAGATGTAAAAGAGAGGCGGCAACCAACTTTGTAAAAGGAACAGAGGACCAGATGAAAGAGGGAAAGAGTGAAGTCTGGAAAGAGTGACATAGAAGTGGGGTCGGCCAAAGACAAAAAGACACACCGGCTAGAAAAGAGAATAATTTGAGTAAGATAGACAGGAAACAGCAATAAAGAGGTGGAGCAAGGAGTACATTGTAGAGGAAGACAGAATATCACAAAGAAGGGGGGAAGACTAGATGCAGTACTTTGTAAAGAAAAAACAAAAAACTAAAGTGCAGGAGTGCAAAGCTTTTCTTAAGAGCGCCAGGGCAGTCGAGTACAAATCTTTCCTGGTTGTTTCCAATTCAGTCAATTTTCATTTACCCCCAAAACTTCCTGTGTCTTTATTTCATATCTGCAAGTTGTTTTTCATCCAAATGTTCTCCCTTTATCATCGTTTTCCTATTTTTCTTTTCCTCCTTAATCCATTTCTACGTTCCTCTTTCACTTGGTCCGCGGCAAAGTCTCCAAAAATAAGTCCATATGCTCACCACCTGCAGAAATTAAGCACTGATTACATACTCCAATGGGCAGTGCTTTAAATGGGCCGCTGCGGTCAGGTACTGAGTACCTGCACTTCTTTATCTTGAGAGGGAGAGTACCTGCAGAGATGCGATACTTTTAACTGGAGAGCATCAGCACTTCTCAGAAGCAAGAAGGTACTCTGGTACAGGGTACCTGCACTGCACTCCTTGAAGCACTTCCTCGAAGCTCTAGCAATGAGCAAGAGAAACGACACGAAAGATACGAGAATGATGTGAGAGATGCAAAAGAAAGTAATGCAAAACAGGAGGTTAAAACGGCTTAGAAAAGGGAAAGAAAAATCTGAAAAAAGAGTGGAAAAGGAAAGAACTGGAAAGAGGGAGAGAAAGAACCACATAAAAGAAGAGAAACGGCCCACAACAAGAGGTCAGGGAGAGGTGAATCAAAGAGCGACCTACTAATTGAAAGCAAGAAGTGAAAGAGACAATATGAGAGCAGGGAAAAAGAACGAAATGAAAGACTTAAAAGGAGAATGACAGGGAAAAAGAAGAGAGTTAAAGAAAGAGAGGGAAAGCGTGACCAATTTGAAAGAGGGGAGGAAGAACTAAACAAGAGAAGAAGTGAGAGCAAAAGGCAAGAGAGCGATCTAGACCAGAAGAGGAGACGAGTTAAGAAGACCTGAAGGGAGAAATCAGGAAGAAAAGAGTAAGAGGAAGTAAAGAGTAGGGAATGAGGCGGATCTGGGAGGGAGAAGGGGAGAAAGGTGGGAAGTGGAGGAATGAGTTGAAGAAAGGGCCGGATACGAGAGGGAGTCGGACGGGGCGCGAGGCCCGCGGTGAGCAGGCAGCTATCCGCCGAAGCAGGCTGGCGCCCCGAGCCCCGGGCTCTAATCCGCCCTGCGCACTCTAATCCGCCTCCTCCCAGTTGAAAAAAACACAACTAAAAAGGTTTCCTTATCAGAAGTACCTGTTTCCTTCTGTACCGTGAGCGACGCTCCTGTGTCTGTCTGAGCACCAAGACATAAACAGTGATCTGTAATTAAACGGGTCAGTGACTCAGGAGGGCTCGCGGGGGAATTGTGTGTGTGTGCCGGATGAAGGTTTGACTGCTAATTAAAGGGTGTAATTAATTAGGAATGAAATAAATTATGTAGCACTGGAAACAGCTGCTCGCGGGGCCGAGCCTCGGAGCAGAAGGAACGAACGAGGGAATGAGAGTGCGAGGGAGAGAGGAAAAGGAGGCGAGGTGAGGGAGGGGGGACAGGGCGTCAAGGAGTGGGAGGGTAGGAAGGGGCCGGTGGAAAGGGGCAGGGTGATTAAAGAAAATCAAGCAGTAGATCCCGAGAAAGAGAAAGACGCATGGGGGCAGGAAAGAAAGAGTGAGTGAGAAAGAGGGAAAGATAAGGAAAGAGAAAGTGCCGAGTGGTGCAGGAAGGAAACCAGAGAGGGGCAGTGAAGACAAGGTGATGGATGAATAGTGGGGAGGAAGGAATGAATTCGAGAAAGAACCGGAGGAGCGAACGAGATGGGGAAGCCAGAGAAAAGAGGCTGATGGGTGACAGAGAAAGGGTTGCATGATAGGACAAGGGAAGCCATCGCCTCCTCCTGACAAGATACTGCTTTGGAGGTCAGAAAAAACAAACAGAACAAACCGCCGCCGCCGCCCGGAGCAGCTGTTTTGAAGCACACTCGTGCTTGCGTCAGTACTGTCCTGGGAGCGCGCGCGAGAGTCGAAAGAGAGGGGGAGCAGGAGGTGAGCCCGGGAGTGGTGCGCGCGCAGTCTGCTCTTTTTGGAAGCACTTACTCGTGCTTGTGGCGCGCCGCTGCGCACTCCCGCAAGGCGTATGCCGCCACAAGCACGAGTATGTGCTTTGAAAAAGAGCTACACAACGGCTAAAGGTCTCCTATGCAGCGCATGCGCGCTGCGTAGGCGAGACCTAAAAAAGAACAGGCGGAATGCTGGGTAAGTACTCCTTATGTACTCCCGGTGGGAGGGGTGGAGTTAGGGTCCCAGCATTCCTCTGCTCTTTCTTTCTGTCGGGAGATGGTTATCTCCACTTGTTTAGAATGGGACGAGGACATAAGGGACCTGGGGGTAATGGCGAATGCATTGTTCTGCTGAACTTGTGTTTCTCCTGCAGAGGTCGGGAACTGCTGGATTCTGCTTCAGAGGCTCAGCTGGCTCAACCAGTCGAAACCTTTGACTTGACGGCACAGTTGTCACTTGTCACCAAGTCATAGTGTTTGCCTCCCTGACTTGTTTCAAACGAAACAACCATCACTCATGACTTGGCAGTCACATAGCAGTCCCGAAAAGGGAAATCACATAATGGCTCCACCACGCTGGGAGAAAACTCCCTGCATGTTAGAACATTGTTATTTTGTTTACCCAGAACAGAAGACTTTGCATTTCTAGGTCTATATTTTGTAGACACATATAAAGGTCAGTCCGTTTTTATTTCTCTGCATAGTGCTTATTCTTATTTAGTCAATTTGTCTCAGGTCAACACGTTCTAGGTTAATGGTACTGGCCAGGATCGGGACACCTAACTGTAGAAGGAACCATACACAGCTGTGTTTAGCAAAAAGTGATGTAAGAAAGACGTTTGTGAAACTGTCCCTCACAAAACCAGTCTCCAACGTCTGCTATTCTCACTCAAAAGTCACAGGAGGGGCCCAACAGGAAATGGCCAAGGATGAATTATTTTGTAAACAATATGATTTAGTAGGTAAAAGTGGAAAAATGTAGTGCTTGCGGATACATTTTATTGAAATCACTACTGTTTTGCACTAATTGCAGGTTTTTTGCAGATTAACACAACACCTCCTTTACTACTGTGTATCAATTGATTTGATATATGCATGCACTTAATATGCTTGGATTTTTCTTCAGTATTACCGCTGGACTCTGATGCAGGATGACTTTATCTATTCTGGAGGAGTAAGGTATCGTCCTTTAACATGCAGCATCTGTATTTTGCTTGTCTTAATCTGTGAATTATTAGCTGGGTCTGGTGCCACAGTGGACTAATTCACCCACTGCAGGGATCTGCATTTGGCCACATGATCACAAATTCAACTCGTGACAGATCCACTCAGCCTTTCTCAGCTTTCTGAGGGTTTTTTTTGGGGGGGAGGGGAGTTTTATACAGCGCAAACTAGACCCAAATGTATCAGAGTGCTTTATGCGGGCACCAGTTGCGTTACAGAAGGACACGTTCATTTTGTTAAGCATGGGCAGATTAAGTTATTTGCCCAGAATCACAGGATATTGAGCATCCCTGCCGAGACTCAAACCCAGTTCCCCAGCTTCCAGGTCGACTGCTCTGGCCGTTAGGCCCCATATATAACATAAGTACGATTGAGTTGGGTAATACTAAATGTATGAATATTATTTAGTGCCAAGATGCAATTCTGAGTGAACGTGTGCTTCTCACGTTATACTTTGTCTTTAACTGCAACCCTGAACTATCCGCTTTTCCAAACCATGGGACTGCTCCTTTCCAATTCCACCCCTGAATCAACATGATCCCTGTCCCTGATCTACCCTGCCTAAGCTCTCTCCCTCCCCATCTTTAGCTCAGTCTACTATTCAACAATTTTTCCATTCTCCTGACTGTTTGTAGTGTGTCAGTACCCCCGTAAAAGAGGGGGACCATAGCTGAAAACAAGGACAAGTTTCAAGCTCTAGCTTTCAGTCAATGCCAAGTTATTCAAATTCACCCTAGACCCAATATCACAATCAAAGAACACTTTGCAAGCAAAACCAAAATGTCCAGGTACCAGCTCTCTCTTGTTAGAAAAGTGAAACAATTCGTTTTAGAAAGCAACTGTAGATCTTCTAATACTCTCACATCTGGGTGGTGACAATGTCATGCTCATGGCCTCCCAGACTCTACACTAGCCCCCTTTAATGGCATCTTACATTCTGCAGCATGCCTCATTAAGGGCCTGAGGACATATGACCACATCACCCCTATCATAATAAAAGTACGCTGGCTTCTCCTGGTAGACCAGCCATCTTGAAAACCAACTGCATCATCTACAAAGCTATAATGACCGGCACTCCTCCTTACCTGGCTGAAAGCTCAGCAACTCCAGTGGCTTTAGGCACCCCTGCAGCAAGAACAAGAAGAATAAAACAAAAATACAGACAACAGGCCTTCTCTTTCTAGGCACTTGGGAATCTAGAAAAATATTCCCTTATCCGTACGGCTGCCTCAACCCTGCTCCAATTTAGGAGAGATCTGAAGACAGTCGCGGCTCGCAATACTCGCGGGTGGGGGGGGGGGGGCGCGTGGGGTTTGCGCAAAAGAAAAAAAACTTACCTGACGGGTCCCGAGCCGCCTCTCCTGGGCTGGGTTTTCCTGAACAGGAACAGGCATGCTCCCTCCCCTCCCATAAGCCAATCACAACACTGTAATGGCAGCGCTGTGATTGGTGCGGACAGCGCCCAGCCGGGCGCCTGTAGGGAGGCCATTTTCTCTTTGTAGGCTGCATGCAGCCTACATAGAGAAACTGTAGAATGCGCATGACTGGTCGGTCGGCCCCAGAGGGCCTACCAAACAGTCAGGGTACTCAGAGTGGTGCAAGCCACTCCTCCCCGACCAACCAACCTGCCTTTCCACAACCAGGAATACCCTCCCACCTCCACCAACCAGGCATACCCTGCCTTGTGCTTTCTCGCAGTGCGAGAAGCACAAACATAAAATGGTATTTAAAATACCATTTTATGTTTCTGCTTCTCGCACTGCGAGAAAGCAGTGGGGTGACGCTCCCCCGCCCTAATGGAGGAGCTGCCCCTGTCTGAAGAACAGTACATCATGATTCAATAACAGTTCACTAACAAGCTGCTTCTCCTGTCACACATTGAGTGGATCTTTTCTTTTGACCTTGTGTGTGCTCTGCTGCCTTTCAGCTAGGTTTGTACTTTATAAACATCACATACATGCAAACAATCACATGCACTTCACTGCTATTTTGATGCCGCCACTTAGCCATTGTTTATGGATGTTTACGTTGATGTGCTATAACCTCATACCTGATCTTTGCAGCTTTTTTATCACATTGAATGCTGTAAAATCCAATTTCCACATCGTAGAATAGCCCTATGACTCACTTATTATGAATTTTGTTTTTATAAATAAATGTTGATGTGGATTAATGATTCAGCACAGTCGGTTATATAATACATACTGGGTCAAAGTTTAAGGGAAACTATCATTTGTTTTTTTAGTTTATATGTGTTATTTCTCTGCTAATACTTTTATCTGGAAAGCATTTAGAATCTGTTCTGTATTGTGTGTTTTTGCTGAAAATCTGACAGAGCTTGTTAATCTTATGTGTATTTTCTGTTTATGTAAACATAATTAACAATAAAAACAATGAATTTGACATCTTCAATGCTGCAGTCAGATAGCTCTCATCTCACAGCTGTTTCCAGTAAGTGGCATAATGAGGAATTTGTATTTCTCACATCTGCTGGCAGAATATGAAGAGGTGCTCCTTCATGTGTGCATGGTTGTGTCTTCATCATTGTTAATTGCACCAAATGCCTTCAACATGAGCCTGGGTTCCAGCACAGACAAAAGCGGTAGTTTCATTACATCCTATATCTATTTTAAATTCAGATAAGTTAATATAGGGCAGTGAACAGATGGCCCAGTGAGAAATGCAGAGCTCAATATCTAGCATTGATAATAATCGCTCAGCTCCTACCATCGATACATTACATACAATTCGATTGAGGTAAGGTATTAACTGTTATTGAGAGGGTTTTAAACTGCAAACTGGAAATAGACACTGGGGAAAACAAGTTATTATAACCTTTACGGTTTACCTATATGATTGTGAAGTACGTAAAGTAGTACTCCTGTAGTACTTTTTTATGCACTCTTACCCACCTTTGCGAATTGGCTCCTAAAATGGGAACATTCAGAGAACAGTTGTATACAATTACTACAAATAGAAAGGACTGTGCCCTTTTACTCCTAGAGAGTTGGGTGTTTAGGACCCGATTCACAAAGGCCTGCAGTTCTGCTTCCCATTCTCCTGGCTGAACTATCCAAAAAGTAATCAAATAAATCATACAAAAAAAGACAAGTAAAACAATAGCGACACTATTTGAAATTCAAAAATAGTGAATTATTTGTTTACCTTTGCGTTTCAGTTTTTCACCAGATTACATCACTGCTTTGAGTGACATTTACAGAGCTTAATACTTTTTAAGCACTTTGAAGATTTATGAAAGAAAGCATTGAGGACTTTGCCATGAGTGTGCCAAGGGACAATTGCATTTTGATTCGTCCCATATAAACAGTCAATAATCAAACTACAATTGGAATCATACAGTCAATTAATCCATGGATAAATTAGTAGGTTTTGAAAAGCGCTTGCTCTATAGCAGTGAAGATTAATGGATTTATAATGTGATTTGTCATGGATCACACAATGTGGCCTCCTAGGGAGCCCGAGATCTGAGCCCGAATGTCCTCCTCACTGTAACATTCAAAAATATTACATCTCTTTCCCATCTGTAGGCTCATTAGACATTACAATAGCTATTACATAGTTGTCTTTTTAGTGCTAAATTGCTGCAGTCCAGCAAGCTGCTCGGTTTAAAATACATCTGCTATGTAAACTCCCATCCCAGTACAATCCTGCTTAACTTCTGAAATTAGAGATCATGTGCTTTCAGGGTGGTATGGCTAGCTTTGAAACGGAACTTTGACTACATATAGAAGAACTCACTTTTTGGTAGAAGGTTGCTTGTTTTGTGTTTCTTCTTCTCCGCAAAACAACATTGGATAGGGGAAAGGGAAGGGGTGTCCCTTGTCAGCTGTGGCTTGTCATTTGATTGAGGCTCAGAGCAGGCCAGAGACCAAAGATGAGCACAAGCCAGGTTGATCTTTACTTGGGGTTTAAACCTATGTTTCAAATGGGTCTTCTGACTTTTCACATATAGGTTTGAGGCTGCTAGCATTTGAAAACACTGCTAATATTTAAGCATCTACCTTTTATCTTCTTTGGAGCTATTGGAAATACATAAGCAGCTCCCGCAGACTCTATTGTAACGATATTATTGGGGTCTGATTAGGAGTTTGACAGAACTGAGGGGGAGCAAACTCTGCATGTGGAATTTACATTAGTATGCAGTAACACCTACCCAGTACCATGCAGTTATGGGTTAAAGCCCATTGAATGGAAAAAACTTGACGTTGTAGAACACGGTTTACCTGTCGTAAAACTACACACAGTTCCCGATTACATGGGGTTCAGCACATACAATTACCATCTGAATTCAGCAGGTGGTAACTGTATGCTGTGGCCTTTCTGTAGGATGAAGGAGTGGGGAGTCCTGGCAGCGGTAAACATTATGTGCTCCCCCACCAGAAAAACATCCAAAGCCTCATAGGGGCAGATTTACAAGCCCCTTGCGACAACTTTACGTCGCCGTTTCGTCACTTCTGTGATGCAGTGGCGTCGTAAACAATGCGCCACGTTGCGACAAATTTACAACGTGACGCATCTAGGGAGATGCGTCACGTTGTAAAGCCCTGCACTACATTATACCTGCGTCAGGTATAATGTATGCAAGGTGGGCGTTCCGACATGAGGAAGCCTCGTAAAAGTGAGACAGTGAAATCTACAAGATTTCACAGAGTCACTTTTACGATGCCACTGCGTCAAAACCTTACGCCTGCTTGAAGCAGGAGTAAGGAGTGACGCAGCATGTTAGGAATAGGCATTCCTGACCATTGCTGGAGTTGCGTCGTGCTTACGACACGACTCCAGCAATGCGCTGCCTGTACGCCAAAAGAAGCGTCACGCATCTGTCTATCCTTGCGCCATGGTGCGCTGCATTGTAAATGCAACGCATCCATGGTGGTGCAAGGGTTTTCTTACAGGACGCAAATAAACTGATGCATCTCTGCTAATATGCAGAGATGCACCAGTTCTTGTAAATCTGCCCCATAGGATTTTCCTGGCACAATACCACCCTCCCATACATTAAATGGATATTGCAAGTCAGCTCGGAGTTCCATGACTATGACCTTTCTCTGTATGGTCACGGAACCCCTTGGTGATTTGTAACTTTCTTATAATGTACAGCAGGTGGGTCTATATAAGGACAGGGGTTTATATATGGTTTAGATAATGTATGGTCTCATTGAATGGTAATAATTGAGTTCTATAAGTCTTATTTTACAAATGTCATTGTTTTATCGAATTTGTTTCTACTATGAATTTAAAATAAACAAATTCACTATAACCACCTCACTTTCTCTGTAATCTTGCCAAAAATAAAGTCATGTCAGATTAAGAATTTACTAGGCACATTAGGTATATTTCACAGAGGTCACAATACTTATGCTGATTGCCAAAGGCAATAGGAAAAGTAGCCTTTCTTCCATTTATGTCATTAATGGGGAATAAACTATTGTGAGATGTCCTGGTCCTGCAGCCAATTTCTGTGAGAACATGCTGTCGCGGCCGGTGCAGGTAAGCGCAGTGGGGCGGTGGAGCAGTGTGGGGGGGAAGTTGACAGATGACGGAATAGGTATTATTTATTTATTTAATTTTACCTATTCCGTCGTCTGTCGACTTACGCATTCTCTCACCCCGCCCTGCCCCCACCCCGCCGCGCTTACCTTCGCCGGCCGCCGCTAGGGACATGGAGGCCCTCATTTCCCTAAAATTATCTGCTGTTACTGAGTTATATTACGGATTTTATGGTTTTAAAATTCTCAAGTGAAACTTGTTCTATTTGAAGATATTGGCAAATACATAATCAAAGGAGTTTTGTGCATGTATAAAAGAGACCGGCAAACAAAAGACTCTGTGAAAGTGTGTCAAGAATGAAAGAATAGTGTAGTCGTGTGCCTGCTAATCAGGAAGGGTTTGGCAAGAGAGAAAACTGATGCAATAGTTTTTTTTCATATGCAATGAATCATTGTTGCTTATAAGCCTGGTAGAAATATGTCTCCCGTGATGTAAGTGGTCCTTAATGATTTATTTTATTAATTGTGACATTAAATATTATCACCCCTAAATCACTTTGACAACTATATTATCACTAATTAACGTGGACACAAAACAACATTGACATTCAAGCTTCTCAGCGAAGCTATCAACCATACTTATGCATAAACAACATTAACATTAATGCATTTCAAGTCAGGAGCAATGTTGGTGGGAAGCTATGAAGGGTTTTCTCTATAATCACTTCACTGGAGAATTAATTTCAATTGAAGGATCTCATGAATTGGCCATCTGTTTTCAAAATGCAAGTCTGAAGAAGAATATTAATTTGAAATGTGGTTATTGGAGTGGCCTGATGGCCAGTGAAGTTTATCAAATCTTATAAGCTTTGGGGACTCCTCACGTTGCCCACTCAAAGCAAACTGATCAATAAATTAATCTAGAACAATCAAGACGTGTGCTTAAGTCAGATCAGGGAATGTAACAAATAATATTCTAGGTTTCTACATGAAAATGTATCCATCTTCTGGGTGGGATGTGGACAACCCGTTCCCCACAATTGCAAACAAGGAGCACAATGGATGCAGCTGTGGGAAAATGATGATGGGGGAAATGATGATGAAGGAAATGTCGATGGGAAAATCGCAGCAAGTGATTTAACACTTGTAGAACGCCAGAAGATGGCGAGCTTTGGCCCCATTTAGGGAATTGTCAGGAGAATGGACCAGCAGACCTGGCCATCCACAGAAACAATGATACTTTCAGAATTAATGAGCTGATATGTCAGCAAAATGAGAACGAACACTGCAGCTGAGAGTGCACTTGAATGCATATCTGAGTTAGGTAACACACGCTTCTAAAACAGGCAGCATTAGGAATCTACAATGTTTGAGAAGAAATTCACATATCAGGGCAAGCAGTTGCACCTAATATGCATGTATTATTTTGTCCTGCAGGTATGAAAGAAGGTTTCAACAGTCCTTAAAGAGCAGAGCAGATTTTATATGCCCCCATCAACTAGTTAAAAATGAAGGTACTTCAACACTTCTTCTCTCTACTAGTCGCAATTCTCAGTTTGGCCTCCAGAACCAGACTAGGCACGCACCTACACCACCAAATTACTGAGATGTGCATATAGATTGGTCAGTGGTACATCTCTGGACTACCTGACAACATACTGACACTAAGCGCTCTCCAGGAATCTATGTTTCATCAAAGAGAACTTGCTTGTCTCACCCATAAAACCCTGCTCAGCATCCAGATTCTAATAACTCTACCTGCTTCACCGCATCACTGTAACTCACTGCCAATGAGAATTTAGCCTGCCTGCTGAACAATGACTTCAATTCCTCCCTCAGAAGTCATCTCGTGATACTAGAGCAGAACATTTAACAACTGTGCCAAATGACTAAATCAGTGAATCAGGTTCATGTACCATGTACCATGTTGATATTTTGCTTTCTCTTCATCACAAACAACTTATTTTCTCCAAACCTTTATTCCCACTCTGGCTGTAGTGCTTCGTCTTTTCAATATAGCTATGTACTGCCATTGATCCAATGTAAGACATTCAGTTAGAAATATCCTGTTGATTATTGCTAAACAAATCAGAAACAAACAAATGGTGCAGTTACATTTTGCTTTGGCTACTGGAAATCCTTGGTAAGATATAATATATATGAACACTAACTGAAGTTATGGAATAATACTGGGGTGAATAACTCTCTAAGGCACTATCTGGCACATTTCATTATTGACGGTGACTGCATGCTTAACTCTGATAGAAACCTGTTTGGGGGAGTAAAATTCTGAGAATGAACCTTTGTAGAACAATGGAGAAATTGTGCACATTATATCGGTAGAAGCACTACAGCAATGGTATGATTCATTGCTCACCACAGGACAATATGAATTGGCTCATATTCTCATTGCTTTGCAAGGCATTAAACTCAGCTCTGATTAGTTCGTTGGTTCAATTGCATTATGAAGCCTTGCTGTATTTGGTCAATTTTCAATTTCATTGCATTTTCTATGGTTATGTTGATTTGCAAACCCCAAAGTTCTTTCATATTTTGTCCAAAAGTTCAGGGTTATTTAGAGATACCTTGGTTTGAATACCGTATGGTGGTGTATGTCAATCAATAGGTGGTAGGCTCCACATTATATTTTAACTGTGTTTTTAGCTTCTATGCCTTATGATGCAATATCAATCATAAAAATATTGTGGTACACAAATATCACTTTCAAAATATCCACAAACAAAATATGTATATTACATATATATAATGTAAAGTGCGAGAATATCACCTGCAAAACAATTGTAGACCAAAATATTCACATTACGTTGGTAAGTATATTTATTTGAATGAAATTACTATTATTGAAATGCAAGAAAGGTTTTAAAAAGTAATCGATGTTTTTAGAGATATATAGCATAAATAAACATTAACATATTAATGTTTACAAACATTGTTAATATTATATGTAAATAAAATAATTAAAACATTCTTAGATTACATTATAGGTTAAAATAGAAATATTATAAAAAATAAATATAATCTGTAAATAAAAATATAATATCATTTGATTGTATTAAATGATGAAACAATATAAATATGTACACATACTAATATATATTTCTTTAAAAAATAAACTATTTTATATTTATTAAAACATAAAAATACATTTTAAATTACTAAAACACAGACTATAACAAATATATGAAAAATCACAATAAAAAATAATTAAAGAAAAAAATGATCATAAAAATAAATAATTTTAAATGAAACAGCCTCAAAATATAAAAGGAAACCCAGATTCAGGTAAAAAAAATAGAAAGCTAACTATCAAAATAAACAGGCAAAACTCTCTTTATCTGCACTTATTTAACTGCAATTTGGGAACAGAAACACATTGTGGAGAAGTCAGATTTACTATTCTAATTTCAGTCTAACAAACATTGGGGAAAATGCATAAATTAAGGTGCAGAGTGGTTTGCTGTTCTGATTCCAGTCAAAAACAATTAGAGAAAAGCAAGTATTTGAGGGAGGAGTGACAAGTTCACTCCTTACTTACTGCAGGTCAACAAACATTGAGAAAAATGCATACATTTGGAGAGCCGGTCCAATTTACTATTATAACTCCAATCTGACATACATTAAGGATAGTGAGCATTGGGGTGGGTGGCTTAGTTATTATTGTAACTCCAATCCTACAAATATTGGTAAGACTGCATACACTGGAGGTGAGGGTCAAATATTCTCTTCTACTTCCGATCTAAAGAAAATTGGGGAATGCACATAGATTGTCTTGATTTCAGTGCAAAGTGGTTCAATGTGTAGAAACCTAACTTTCCCTCACATGCCAAACTTATTTATAAGTTCAGCTGAAGATTCTGTATCTTTTTTGAGTATTCACTGTGCTTTGATTTTTATCCAGATAAAACCAACATGACTCTTTTTTAATATAAAAAATATATTATATATCTTTGGAATTGGTAATATCCCAACTTATTGCATCCAATTCATGCTTCAATTTTTATCTTGATTATTTTGAGTAAAAAATATAATTGCTTTCAAACTTTTCATATTAAGTATATATTATTTCATCAACTATTTCTGAATTGAATTCCTTTATCTGGTGATAATCTCTCTAATGCATGTTATCCCTCAGGGAAGCAAAAAAAATTGAAACATACTTTAATGTTCAGCAAGCAAGTGATTGTAAAAACTTCCTATCTAATGTTTAGATACACAAATTTCTAAGTCAATGGGCCTAATTAACAGTAGGGTCTGTGGGCTGCGATCCTGTAAAAATGCAGCACTGAGTTATTTATAACTTGACAGATGCATTAGTTATTAGATATTCAACTTTTTGAGGAATAATATACGGAGTTTGGTGCTTATAAACACCGAAATCCACATGTCCCTGGCAAATACAGCGCCTTTTCCCCTTCTAAAAACCCAATAGGATTGACTCGAATTAGGAAGCCCTTCACACCAGAGGCCGAGGTCTGGGAGATCCCGCAGTTTGCCAAGATAGAGCAGTTAATGACCATAGAGAAATGGAGAGAGGGAGGCTGCCTAATGTTGGCGGACCTATACCCGGAAGGCAGGTTTATAACATACCAGAATGCGGTAGAGGCATTTGACTTAGGAAATGGCCAATTCCTGCAACATGCCAAAATAGCAGCCACAGCCAGGCAGCTCTAGCCAACTTTTCCAGAGGCTCCCACACATTCTCAAACACTGGTTACCATGATCTCTATGGCAGGAGGGCGTAAATTGGTGACACACCTCTACAGGGCGCTGAGGGAAGATAGACAAGGCAAACCCCTAAAAATAGAGGAAAGGTGGCAGAAGATTATTGACCATCCTTTATCGCCGTCGGATTGGAAAAAATCCATGAGGGAGTTCGTAAAGTGTCCATAGGGGCTAGTATTAAACTAATACAATACAATATAATACATATGACATATCTCTCCCCCAGTCGGCTGCACTCAATGAATGCATCGAGAGACCCCCCACTGCCCTAGATGTGGGTACGCACAAGCCAATTTTGTGCATATGGTCTGGCAGTGTCCCCATATACAAAACTATTGGGCAGAGGTTCTGGAACAGCTTAATATGGTGACGGGATGGAAGGTAACACTAGAAATAACAACGTGCCTTCTGGGACTGATTCCGAGCAACCCCAAGCCTAAAACGACCAGACACTTTCTGGTATTGGGACTTACAATAGCAAAAAGGCGAATCGCCATACATTGGCTGTCCCCGCAGGGCCCGACTAGTGAGAAATGGAAATTAGATCTTAAGGGATGGGTGTCCACAGAGGAGGAGCATATGAGGAAAACCAGGCGTGATGAGAAACTCCCAGATATATTATTGGCCTGGGGAACTATGAGACAGGAACTGGTAGCCACACCTACCTCAGCTAGACCCGGCAGGGGTTGAGCAGTGGAATTCAGGGGTCCCCATAGGACAGGAAGGACAAACTGAGGTCACACAAGTCGACTCCTGAGAAACGAAGACTAACAGGAAAACACACCTAACACTGGAATAAAGACGCTGGTTGGGGGTGGAAGAGGGGGCGCGGGGTATTTGTTTAATTAAAATCTTTGCAGTTGGGAGCGTAAGAAAATTTGGAATTGTTAGTATACTAGGCCAAATGTCATACTGTATATGTTGAAATGTGATACAGAGTATCCGATTTATAATAAGAGACGATTGTCGTTTTATGTGGTAAAACAATAAAGAAATTTTTAAAAAAAAGGATTGATTCAGTCAGTCAGTCAAAGATCTTTATTCGGTTGAGTCTCAACCATAAAAGAATGCATCTTAAAAACAATTAAATCAAGAAAAGAACAAGTAGGTAAAGTATACACAACTCATAATAATTCCATGACAGTAACAATTTCCTTTTCAGAATATCAATATCATGAGTAAGTGTTTCTACAAAGAGGCCTCTTTAAAAGCTAAGCACAAAATACGAATGCTTTATAAAATCATTTTCCGACAATATCCCGCAACCGAACAGCAGAGGAAATGTATCTATAAGTCATTAAATAGGTAAATTCATCTTTTAAAAGCTGGAGATGATATAATGCAGCCCGCCATTTTCTTATATTTAAAAATTTTAAAAGAGGAATCAAAAAGACACGCCTGGGTTCAGTATAAAGTTTACAAAAGAACATGAAATGTAAGGTACTTTGGGCCGACTCAGAGTCACATGGACACGGGTCCAGTTTGTCATCACAGTAAACTTTTCGCGGATATGAAACAAGAAAGTGTGAAATACCAAACCTGAATCTTATTAGATAAAACAGTTTAGCATGGCTAAAATAAAAAGAAAGATAAGGTTCAATACCTGGAGTGCAAACTAGCAATGAGTGTTCTGCAACCCTTTTTTTCCCTATCTCTATGGATCTTCTGGTGGCATAGAAGTATGTTAAAAAATCCCTTTTCAACTTTGCTTTTGATGTCTTAACAATGATCTCTGAGATATGAAGACAATCCACCAGGCCCATAGTCTCTAATTGATTTTTTATATAATTAAGCCAGGGTATTCTTGTCGGGCACTCTAGTTTTAAACAATCTAAAATAATAGCACAATTTAAATCTGTTCCTTCCTTGGCCCAAATAGAGTGCCACAGGAGTATCGGTGCTAATTGTATTCGGAAGGTCAGAGGGATCAAGCCCAGTTCGCTGTGACAGACAGTAGCAGGAGTACTTTTAGGGACTGTTAACAAGCGCTTCATAAACATGTTCTCTGCTCTTTGGAGACCCTCTGCCTTACAAAAACCCCAAACTCCAGCACCATACAAAGAAACAGCACATGTGCGGGCTTTATAAATGTTGATAATGGCATTTATTGGTTTTGAGCCCAGCTTTTTAGTGAATCTAAAAATTGCCTCCAGATTTTTATTAAAACCACAGATCCTGGATTCTATTAAGTGATTCCAGGTACTTTTCTGGTCAAACAAAATACCCAGATAGGAAAAAGTAGACACGTAGGACAATTTTTCGTTATTTATAAAACAAGTTTTTAAAATCGGGGGGGATTTTCCCACCACCATAGTATAGGATTTCCCGACATTAGTTTTCAAACCGAGGTCAGTCATAAAATCATTGAACCTGGTTAAAAGTCGCTGCAGCCCAAAGGATTGACTCAAATTTAATGAAGACATTACACCTGGTAATTTCTCAGTGCAATAAACATCACACCACTTGTAATTGTGATGCCTGTGCAAAGAGGTGTTTCTGCAGAGATCGGAAATTAACGGAACACTTGAAATCGGGCGCAATGAAAGTCCAATGAACCTAATGCCAAAATAACAAAATAAATTATAAAACGATTATTCTGTTTCAGTCTTTATTTCTCCTACCAATATCCCATAATGCCACTGCCAAATCCTTAAGGGGTCTCCTCTGTTGAATGTTCTCTACAAGTTCTTACTTTTTTAAAAACTTTTCCTCCTAGATTGCGTTCTGAAATATAAAAGAAAGACAAACGGTCTAGTAGAAATAACCAGCAGTGAAGTAGAAATTCTAGGTCACGTAACGAATGGAGGAATAAATTACACTATGAAAAAAGATAGAGAGATGTTGTGGCCCTAGAAGCCTTTCCCCAGCCATGTTGAACCTTTGAAGCTCAAAGGAATCTGGGAGTTTTGTAACCACCACAAGACACAGTGTTCAGAGTTGTACATAAACTTTTAAAATGCAAATTAGAATATGGCTGTTGTGCCTTTGGGGGAGATAATGCAGGCCTAGGAGATAACAGGTAAACATAAAAATCCAGAGAAACCTGGGTATAACATGAAACACAGCAGGGTTCCACTCAGCTCTGCTCTCAAGATGAAATCAAGAAAGCCGCTTTTTCTACTGACTCCTTTGATGGCCAGACTCCATCTGCCTCTTGTGTCACTCACACTGTAAACATCATGAGAAACCTGAACACATCCAGTATGTCTTAAACACAGTCAACAGCTAACTCACACATATTTTAAACAGATGCATTTCTCCATTTGGCAATACACATCATGACATCAAGTAGACTTAACCAAATATTTCCTATGCTGGTTTATATAGAGACGTTCCAAACTGGAAAAGTTAAGGATTAGCTACCCAGATGAAGTAAAGGGAATCTTGAAAATAACTAATGACTTTATGCAATAAGAAAGGACATATCACTAATATATACATTTTGAGGTATAAAGATAGAAAAAAAAATTCCTTTATTGTGAGGCTAAAATATTCAAATGAAGATGTGGAGAATAGGTTTATCATCCAAGAACCAATTACAGACCATGAATGTCATATAACAATGAACGAAAAAAGTATTGGAAAATCAGTGGAAACCTTTGGCCTGCTGGATTAACTTAACTATATTTTTGAAGAACGACATGCACAATCACAAAGAGACATTTTCATTGGGAAAACAAATGCAACTATCCTCGCAACTAAATTTGAGAGATAAGCAATTGAATGATAATTCAGAATCCCGTATGTGGTGTTATACAAATCTGAAAAACAGTCACTTGTTACAACCTGGCCAAAGCAGAACCAAGGGATGCCCCAACTAGGCTAGATGCCCTTTTGGTGGAAACTTGAGTTATTGATGGCAAGAGAAACCCCAAAATTCATAATCAATTTCAAACATACATGTTCTGTAAAAACAAAAGTCTAAGTGGACGATGGTGAGCAAATAGTACATGTGCAGAAAATGAACAATGAATAAAAAGCCAAAATGTTTTAGATTATTTTATTAAACTTTGGATTTTTCCAAAGTGCTACTAACCACCCTATCATGCCGCCGAGCCTTTGAAGAATCAGATAGATAAAAATTGATTGGCAAGCACCTATAATATAATTTCGATTACAATTGGTGGGGAATCAATCTATCTTCCAGCAGTTATGGATAGTATCTGTAAGTAGCCCCCAACAAGATGACAAAAGCATATTAGAAAGAATTCTTAGTGTCTGGGTGTAGAGACGAAGCTGACCTTTGATATCTAACCAGGAAGGACAACGATTACATATAAGGAGGGATGTAATGGTCAGTGGCTAATGTTCTTCTGAATTTGAGATAGTAATTTTTCCAGTAGGTAGGAAGCTTGGAAAGAATCTTAGCTGTAGATTTACTCAGAGGTATCTTAGGGTCTAGTGAATAATTCTAATTAAGAAAAAACAAGCTTAACAAGTTTAAGAGTTAATGCATGGTGGTGAATATTAATGGGAGCATAGGAGTAGTGTAAAAATGTTAAAGGACACAGTCAGTCCTAGCTGAAACCATTAGCATTTCAAAGAAAAAGTATTTCATTCCCAAGAAAAAACACAATATATACAAGTAGCATTGCTCGGTGTTTTTCTTTCCTTTGTAGAAATATACTTCCCAATTAATTCAGCCCACGCCTAATTCATTTTATTCAATTTGTACTAAAAGAGCAATCGCCTTCCATTGAAACGGATGAGTGAGTACCAATATCCCCTCTGTTTTACACAAGGTAATTCATATTCCTCAAGCTCTTAAGGTTATATGCTTTTTAATTTATTTTCAGCCTATCAACACTGCTACGGATCCCAACTGGACCGTGCAAATTGGTTTTCGTCTCCCTCTTAAATTGGAGCCTATGGGCCCTTCTTTATGTTGTCTTTTCTTAGGTGAGCCTTACTACCATCACCACCTTACCCAGGTTTTACGCATACTTTATTCAGCCACTCACCTGTGCTTTTTCACCTACCTTGTAGGTTGCTCCCACCTTTGTCCTGATGAAGACCCTATCCTAAGCAGTAATAGGCCTTCACCTTTATCTGGGGTTGAAACGTCGACATTCCCTATGGTACTGACCTATACTGGAACAGCATCCATGTTTAGACAACATGGATTGTGGCCAACATTTTCTAATCTACGGATTATAAAACATTTGCTTAAATTTCTCAGACAGGTTCCAGACCTAAGGACTTGAAATATTTTATTGTGTATATTTATTCCGTGTATTCCCACCTTCCTCTTAATCTTCATCTAATCATGAGCACTCTATCAAACACTTACCCTTTTCACCTACCTTGGAGCAACTGCACGAATAGCTTTGGTTTAGAAAAAACTTCAAAATAATTTAAATGTATGATCTGGTAAACATTTTCAAGATAAAAATGTGAATTCATTCCTACTTGCATATATTGTGTTTTGTCTTGGGTATGAAATACTTTTTCTTTAAAATGTTAATAGTTTCCACTAGGACCTCCTGTGTTTTTTTAACATATATTACCCAGGTCCTACGGATTGTTGGGTTTCCCCATTTTTGTGTAAAAGTGCAAAAAGTTATCATCCTGAGTGGCAATCCCTGCCACATATTCATATGGGCTAGTTTTTAAAATATTTCAAGTGTGTCTAATAACCGTGCAGTAAGAAATATTAAATCAGTAAGACAAGCAGTATGACCAGTGATGAATCTTATATCAAAGAACACAAACACTGTGCTTAGATCAACTGCATTACAGTAACTTGAAAGAGATAATACAGAAGCAGATTGATTTATCAAGCAAACAAATCATTAACATTCTCGACACTTGATAGAACCACATTAATCTCTTGTGTGTAAAAATGTTCTTGGTTGTTTATACCAAAAGTGCAGTTGAATATTATTAAGAAAAGAGAGAATGTTGCTTTTGGAGCTCACACATAATAGTGGATACTTAAAAGTGCCCTACCTTCATATCACCTCCGATATACCCCCTTTATTATTACATTGAAAATCACTAAGATATAGTGGTTCTAAAAAGGAAAAAGCTACAAAAATAAATATTAAAAGGGCCCACTAATTATCAGGTTTTTGTTCAGAAAGTACCATTATTCACATGTTATACCCCATTATTCAGGAAACAGTTGGACTAAGATTTGGCACATTCCAAACCCTAGGGTATTGGATTTTACTAGATGCCATAAATATTGCAACACCCTCAAGGACATTCATAATGAGGCCCACAGTAATAAAAAAATAAAAAAACCTGAAAGTTTACCCGGTTTTGCCCTGTTTTCCATAAAGGGTACCTATCTGCAAACAAGTATTATTTGAAAAAAATTCCCCCACTATGTTTCTCATTACGAGTAGCTTTGTATCCATAATTGGGTGGAGAAACACTGATTCCCATAGGTTATTTCCCAAACGCCTGTGATCAGGAGTATTTATGCTCCCCTAGAACTATTGATGCCTCTGGCATTGGTAATTCAGTGGGAGGTGGAATACCATATCGAACATCATCCGACTTGTAGTTGGCCCATAAATGTGTGCTTTCTCTTTCAGAGAGTTGTTTTCCCACAACATACTTTTAGCTGATGTGTTTTCCTGCAATACAAAAACTCTGAAGTTTATGAAAATTGTAAAGTTTAAAAAATTTGCAAGGGAAAATCCCTTCAAACTTTGCGCATCTATAAGGGCCTGATTACGAGTTTGGCGGTCTATTGGACTGCTGCACCCTTGGTGGCGGTCCGGCCACTGCCATGCTGCAGGACCGCCCTCAGTATTACAACTGCTGTGGTCAAACCACCACAAGACTGCCGACACCGCCGGTATCAAGAATCTCGCTAGGCCAGAGGTCTTACAAGGGCAGAAATATGCTGGCAGTGCCGCAGCAGGCACCGCTGAGCATATTCAGAATTGCCTCACGGCAACCCTTTCTATGGCGGTGAGCCCACCATTAAAAAGGTGGTGATGAGGGAACAAAGGGGGTCCTAACAGGGACTCCTTGCACCTCTGGTCCTGGGGCTGCATGCGGGGCACAAGTTGTGCCCCCCTGGTATTGCACCCCCAGTTCCTGCATGGCACGACTTGGTGCATTACATCCCATGCAGGAACGTGCTGCAGCAGTCCCCCTGCAGTGCCTGTCTAAATGCTCTCCTATGAGCCTAGACAGGTACTGCTTTCGGACCGCCGCAGCAATGTCCGCCCGTCATCCGGTGGGCAGTGTGGTAACGGCTTTGGTGGACCTCCTTCGGCACGCCGGCATGGCGCTGCACAGGAGAATCGCCAAAGTCGTAATTAGGCCCTAAGAAAGGTACACTTTCACTAATGCCTAGTACCTGAATATATAGAGATTTGCCCTTCCCCAAAATGATTAAATGCAGAAAGCTTCCATCTGCTATTTGTCAATAGCTAGTTGCGTGTCTCCAAGGCATGCTGGGAGCAGCTGTCAAATGCTGCACTTGTATCTTGAACAGTTTTCACCCATGAATGTCATCCAAGTACACCTGTGGAAGATCCACAATTATTATTATTAGCTAATAAGAGGCAATAATTAAGTTCACGTGTTTTCATACTATTGAAATGGAGTCTAGGTGGGGCGTGGTTTCGGCGCCGGACAAGATGGCCGCCTGAAGGGGAAGCTCCGTATCATCGGGACTTCTGAAGACCCGCCGGTGCGCTATTTCGCACCCTTTCCTCTCGGAAATATGAGTCTAAGCTCTCGGACGATGTCGGGATTCCGGTGAGCTGTTTCAAACATAAAGCGCACTGCGCTTTCGTTATTTACAAACGCGGACGATTTTTCACAGGACAGCCGCCATTTTAGGTGCTTGCCGGCTACTCTGCATTCCTAAAAATGAACTACCTGCGTTATCTCTCTTTCTCTCAACGTTTAGTCCCTATCTTATTGCACTCATGCTTGCAGCCAGTTTTTGATGGGAAAGCGCACTGTGTCTATTAAATCACAGCGTAGGTTGGCTTCTACTATGTTGCTCATTCACCTCAGCGTGCCCTCCATTTTGTCCTCAACATTCTGTCAGCTGTCTCACTGAGGGATATGCAGTGCAGTGTTTTTCCAGATCTCTCTTTTTCTTATGGACTCTATGAATTTCCTATGAATGTTCTGGTTGGAGGTTGCTAATTTATAAATCTGGACATAATTTTGCCTGCATAATTTTTGAACAGCCCTTAGTCGGGCTCTTTCCAGATATAAGATATACTGTGCCTTCCATTATATGACAAGTGGAGTCAGTATTTTGGATAACTCCAGGGGTTGTCCAACATCACTTCTCCTGCGAAAGTTTGAATATCACGACTCTTGCTGGTTCGTGCAACTTTGATGACTCTTACATATGAGTATACTGCGCAAGCCGCAATTTGTTTTTGTGAATAAAAAACGTACCCCATCAACGTCTTCTCTCTCTGCCTCCGCTCTGGACTTATCATTTACCGAGGGAGAGATGGCCGGAGTATCTACAAACCGCAGCTCCTCATCACAGTCTTCATCTAAATCATCTCCGTCGTCTTCAGCTTCTAAACGTCTGAAGCAGGGCCCTCCTTCTCCTGACAAAACATCCCCTCCTATCTCCATGGAGTTGTTGTTGGAGGAGATTCGCGCCTTGCGGCCGTTTGTAGAAGAAACAAACAACAAGATGCAATTTCTGGAGGAGAAATGGTCTACAATGGAAACTAGAGTGTCTTCAGTGGAACAGCAACTTTCGGTGGTCCAGGGTGACTCCCAGAGACTCTCTTCTTTGGAACAGGAAGTTCGCGGTTTGAAACAACATACTGAGGATTTGGAAAACCGAAATAGGAGGAATAATTTACGCATTTATGGTTTACCTGAAGCTTTGGAGGGAGATGACCCTGTCTCCTTTTTTACAACCTTCTTGCCGAAACTCTTGGACATGCCTTCTACCACATCTCTCAGCATTCAGAGAGCGCACAGGCTTGGCCCTCGTCCCTCGCTCTCTACGTCCTCGATCAGGCCAAGAGGAGTCATCATCCTCTTCTTAAAATTCACGGATCTGCTTTCAGTTCTTTCTGCAGCTAAAGCCAAGCGACAAATTTCTTGGCTTGGTCAGAGGGTGTTTCTTTCTCAAGATGTCTCCAATGCTACGGCGGCTAGAAGGAAGGAGTTCCTTAATCTTCGTCCACCTCTTCGATTACTTGGAGCCAGATACGGTCTTTTTCATCCCTGCATGTTTAAAGTGACTTTTCAAAATCAAACTTGGTCCTTTGAAGATCCTACGGAACTCAAAAAATTTCTCCGCTCGCATTCCGCAAGTAACATGGACACTGCTGGGCCCTCTAACGGTTGATTAATTTAGAGTTCTTTCACTGTAATGATACTCTTTTATTACATTTGAAATGTTTTAAGACACGGTTTACTCTGTTGACTTAGTCATGCAATCTCTGGCTCTATGATGTACTGCGTTGACCCCCTCAGGGTCTATTAGTTATCTCTTCGCTGCTCTTTTTATCTTCTTGTATTCTTATATATTTATATATTTGTTGTAGTTCACTCAATATTTTCCAATTAAGGCTTTACATGTTACTTATGTTCATTTTCTGTGCCTTTGTTGGATTCAATAGTCGCGTAACTTTTTCTTGTATATATAATACTTACCGTCTTTTCCTTTGTTACTCTCCATAGGTACGTCCGTACATGTTCCATATCATGGTTTTGTTTCCCTTCTCTTCTTTATCCCGATGTGGTTCGGTCTCCCGATGTTCGGGCGTCTCATCTTTTCGTGTGTCGTTCTTGCCCCAGCTTTCTTTCGTTTTTGTCCCCTCAGGTATGTTTCTTCAGTCGTCCTTTTTGGATATGTACTGTCTCTTCTTCTTGTTGTTCTCTTTTCCTTTTCCTTTTCCCCTTTTCCTTACACTCTTCTCTTCTCTTCTCCTGCCTGACTCTCTCTTCTTTATGTCCTATTTTCTTCTTTCTTATTATTTTCTGTCTCTTCTTCTACAGACGCTGGAAGATTTTGCTATTCTCCTAACTCTCCTTTATTCTCCACTTTTCTCATCTCACTTCTTTATTCCTAACCATACCACCTTATTACTGTCACCTATTTCTTCCAAATTTCCAACTGCTCAATCTTTATTTCATGCTCATGTGCATTTTCTTTACTTGAAATATACTGTTGTTTATACAATGTTAATCTTTTTCATTTAGAGTTATTACATGGAATGTAAGGGGTTTTAATAATCCTATAAAGAGGCAGAGAATTCTTTCACACTTGGCCTCATATAAACCTGATTTAGCTCTATTACAAGAAACTCATCTATCTGAGGCTGAAGCTCTTAAACTTAAGCGTAACTGGGTTGGCTCAGTATTGATTTCTCCCACTAACACAAAAAAGAATGGGGTTGTTATCTTATGCCATAAAAAATTGAAATGCACTGTTGTTACACAAGATACCGATTCCGATGGTAGGTGGATTCTAGTTAAACTATTAATTAATAATATCCCGCTTACTGTATTCAACCTCTATGGTCCGACTCAACCCGATCCCTCTTTTTGGCCTACTGTTACAGACAAGTTCTTTCAGAATAATGACGAATTTTTTATACTTGGAGGAGACTGCAATCAAGTTGTAGACCCTTTTATTGATCGCAAATCCCAGGTACG
Organism: Calotriton arnoldi; assembly: GCA_963921515.1. NCBI lineage: Eukaryota > Metazoa > Chordata > Amphibia > Caudata > Salamandridae > Calotriton > Calotriton arnoldi. Next base: position 798,320 of record CAWUFW010002315.1, on the reverse strand, counting down.
TTTTATTCCCCATAAAACTCACAAACAATTTCTCAACACTATCACGCAGACTCAACTGGTAGATACCTGGAGGCTATGTAATCCAGGCCAATCAGAATTTTCCTTTTATTCCCCTCCACATGGATCCCTATCCCGGATTGACTACATATTTCTTTCTAAATCCTTGGCCCAAAACCTCGTCTCCTCCTCGATTGAGCCCATTTTGATTTCAGATCATGCTCCAGTGGTCGCTGACTTTGACTTACTCCCTCCTCATTCTAAAATGTCTAGATGGAGATTCAATAATTATCTTCTACAAGATCCAGTTTTTTCCTCTTCTTTTACCTCCTTTGCTGAAGAATTTTTCTCTATTAATGAAGACCCCTCTATATCTCCCGTTTCGGTGTGGGATAGTTTCAAGGCCACTGCTCGAGGTTTTATTATAGATTTTGTTTCTAAGAAAAAGAAAAAGTCCTTAAATAAACATAAAGCATTACTAGCTTCCATTAAACACTTAGAGCATCGGTTTTATACCTCCTCATCGGACTCTACTCTGCAACAACTTATTCATGCTAAGATGGAATTTAATAAGATTTCTACTGATAACGCTTCCTTCACCATGCTTCGTAGCAGTGCCAGATACTATGGTGGTCGAAATAAAGTTGGCTCACTTCTTGCTAATTATTTAAAATCTAGAAGGGAGAAGACGTTGGTTGAGTCTATTCAATCTACTGATGGTAAACACCTTTTCAAAGATAAAGATATATCAGCAGAATTTACAAAATTTTATAGCGCTCTATACACTCCTGAGTCGCCTCCAACTGATACACTCATTAATGAATACCTCAGTACTATTCCTCCTCCTTCCTCTTCTGGTCTAGATTTCACTTCTCTAGACACGGATCTTTCATTACAGGAAATATCCTCCTCCTTGAATTCTTTAAAAAAAGAATAAATCCCCTGGTCCTGACGGTTTTTCTGTAGAATTTTATCTCCATTTTACCAATCTGTTATTACCAAACTTTTTAACCTTTTCCAACATTTTTGCTCCACGGGTGCAGCTAGTGGTACTTTTCTAGAAGCCTCTATTTGTATTATTCATAAGGAAGGCAAAGATCCCAAATTTTGCAAAAACTATCGCCCCATCTCCTTGATAAATGTCGATTATAAGATCTTTGCTAAACTCTTAGCATTACGCCTTGAATCCTTCCTCCCTCATTTAATAGGCCTCGAACAATGTGGATTTGTTAAAGGCAGACTAACTTCTGACAACTCGCGTCTATTTTTCAATGTTCTTAATAAAGCTCCTTCTTTATCTTTTCCTCTGGCGGCGATCTCCATCGATGCGGAAAAAGCATTTGACAGGGTGGATTGGTCCTTTTTGTTTAAATCTCTTCGATGGCACGGTTTTGGTACTAAATTCATTTCTCTTATCTCTCTTCTTTACTCTACCCCCTCTGCTTCTACCATCGTGAATGGTCAAGTTTCGCAGCATTTTTCACTCCATCGAGGTGTTAGGCAGGGTTGTCCATTATCTCCCCTTCTGTTTGTTCTTTCTCTCGAACCTTTCCTTTCCCGCATTCGTCAAAATACCTCTATCTCTGGATTTCCATATGGAGACCATCATCTGAAATTATCCGCTTATGCTGATGACATTTTGCTTTTTATCTCCAATCCAGATTCTTCTATTCCCTCGTTATTACAAGAAATCTCCGATTTTTCAGCGGTATCAGGCTATAAGATCAACTCTGAAAAAACGGAAGTTTTACCACTTACAAAGTTTTGCCTTAAACAACAATTTGAATCTACTGGCTTTCATTGGAATAGTTCTAAAATCAAGTATCTTGGTATTTGGTTTTCTAATTCTATTACTGATTCCGTTAAACTGAACATGAATGTAGACCTAGATCGTATCTCTAAACTCTTCTCATCCTGGAATCCTCTCTTTCTCTCCTGGTGGGGTCGTCTTGACTCCATTAAGATGATGATTACTCCTATTTTATTATATTACCTTTCAATGATTCCTATCTGTATCCCCGTAACCTTTTTAAAAAAATAGACTCTCTTCTCTCTAAATTTCTATGGAAGAACAAAAAATCCAGAATTTCTTTACTTCACCTCAGGAAACCGAAACTCGTAGGAGGGGTAAACTTTCCAGATTTTCGACTATATCATAAAGCTTTTAGCTTAAAACAAGCTTCCCATTGGCTACATACGGAGTACTCTCCTTTTACTCCTCTATGGGTCATTATTGAACGCTGTATGTTTACTCCTTTCTCGCCCAAGGAAGTTCTTTCTTTTACTGTCAAAAATATTCTCACATCCCTTCCACTATTTAAACACACTTGCTCTTTGCTAAAACCCCATTTTCAACCACAATTAATGTCCAGGAATATCTTTCTGCTTTCTCCTTTGTGGCATAATCGTCTTATAACCATTAATAGTAGACCTTTGTATTGGGCCTCATGGAGGGTGAGGGGGATCGCCTGGGTTAACGATTTATTTGATGGCACCTCTCCTTGCTCTTTTCCTGATTTTCAGACTACATTTAATTGCCCTCGATCTTTTTTGCATAAATTTTCCATACTTATGGAAGTACTTCTAGGCATCTTTTATTCCCTCCCTTCTGATGATGCTTCAATCACTCAGGACTCACTTCTTAAAATCTTAACATCAAATCCAAAGGCCTCTTCAATTTATAAATTCTTTTACGCCTCAAATCCAGAACGAGATAAAACTAAGGTGGAGCTTGCTTGGGAATCAGACTTAGGTTTTCAGTGGAGCAATGAAGTATGGAATGGAATTTGGGCTCGGTCGCTAAGGATCTCAAGATCCGCTTCCACCACTCAATCTATGTTTTTCCTATATCACAGACTATATTTCACTCCCATTTCTATAGCTAACTTCACGCACATAGACGACAATAAGAAATGTTGGTCCTGTGACTTTCCATTGGCAGATCTTTCACATCTCCTTTTTTCATGCCCCCTGTTCTTTCTTTTTGGACACAAATCTGGGATCGGTTGTCAAAAATCTTTAAATTCCACACACCTATATCCAATATTCTTCTCTTTATGGGAAGTTTATCAGAATCCATTCCTTTACCTGCCTATGAAAGAGGGTTGTTTGATCTTATGTTGGCTCTAGCCTTTCAACAAATTACGATGAATTGGAAATGTTTGACCAAACTTTCAATCAAGGCATGGTGGAACACGGTGTGTCAATACCATAGGTTAGATGTGGCATATGCCTCTCAATGCAATATACATGTAAATAGAGATGTTTTTTGGATGCCATTAACTACTTATTTAAATATGGTTTCAATTAATGTTTCTCAGTGTCGTTCTGAAAATTTCCAACCCCCTTGAATTCCTTCCTCTTTGTTTTATTCATCTTTCATCTTCCTCTATTATCTTGCAATGTTTTTACTCAACAGTTATATGTTCCTTTCATTTAATGATTCATATGAGCACAGCATTGATATCTATTTAGTATTTTATGATTGTAAATATACTTCATACCCCATCTTTTCCCTTTCCCCCTCTTTCCTTTACCTTATTTTCCCAAAATATAAATAGCTTTCTACTATGATTTGCTGCCTACTCTATTTTGCTTATAAGATATTTTATGCATTGTTACTCTTTAGGCCTGTAATGTATGTTATTGATTTTTACGGTTTAATAAAGCTTATTAAACTTAAAAAAAGAAATGGAGTCTAGGTACAATATCATGGAAAGGTGTGTAAAATGTGCAGATGGGAATTATTTTTGTGCATTATTTTGAGTGCTCTTTCATTTCATGTAACGTTTTCAGGTTGCAGGTGTTCGCTACATGTGGTGACTATGTTTTATTTGTGTTGGCACATTATTACTTTATTATCTCCCACAGAAATGCCTCTAACAAACTCCACAGAACCTCCTTTCCTCTTATACTACTGTGGTTGCGGTTTCTTTAGAAAGGTAAAATATTAATTCAGCATAGATTCAGATTGTATTAGTTTTCTTATGGTCACCAGGCACACCAGTAGGCAGTTTGCAATGATCACAACTTCACGGCAGATATCTTGTTCCATTATTCCCAATGTGGCATTTATCACCAAATCCAACCCCTCCCTCATCTCCCCCAAGGTTTAGTCAGGGCTGTGATTTAGTTCACAGTGTAAGTCGTACATTTACTGACTCTTTCCGTCTTGTTCTTATCCCCATAAGATCCCAGGCAAAGAATGTGCAAACCATCAGCACTCAAGACTGCAATCCCCATAAACAAATATGTTTATCAGTGCTCCATGATGTCAATCACAAATCTGAAACTCTGAGCGAAAACTTAGTTTAAATTTTCACTGGGTACAGCTGAAAAAAGAGGAAACGACTACTTGGGGACACCTACCGCATTTCTTCCGCAGTTAACACAAACACTTTCCAGCCTATTCCCTCAATCCAGCAAGAACATTTTGTCTGCACATCTGTCCCAGAAGCAATAGTAACTGGCGGTTCTATAATGATTTGCTTGAGATTGAGGTGAGACAAAATTGGATATGAGAATAGATGGGCCCAATCCAGGTATTACAAGGCACTATCATCCATGCTCAGTGGCGATTCAAACTTGTTTAATTGAGTGAGCAACTGACAAAGTAGTTTTACTTTTGTGAAAAAATGTGTTTAGTCATGTCAAATCCGGCTTTCCGATTAGTATGCATATAACATGCTTAGAGAGTCCTGAGGAAAGAAATTGCTATGTTTAACTTGTGACATTCATAGCCAAAGAGTTAAATAGCTTATTAGTGCTATAGAGATAACATAAACCATGCTTGAACTTGTTATTCTATTATTGTTTCAGTGCTTAACAACATGCACCATGCAAAATCAAATTGTATTGTTATTATTAATAGCATGAGCCATTTACTTAGTGCCAAAGTGAGAGCACAATAGCTTTAGTGTCTTACAAACACCATCGTATTTAGGGATATTAGGACGAAAATACCCTGAGAATGAAACATTTTTATTCAGCGGTCAAAAGCATTTTATGTGTGTATTTGAATAAATGTAGCAACGCAATAGAACGCTGTTCAACATATGAGGATTTACATTTTTGGATGACATTACATTTCACATATTTGCAATGGCATTATATTTAATACATTCACAAGAGAAAATGTGATTCTCCCAGAATCACACAATTTACAGTCAAGTTTCAGACCCCCATCAGAACACAGGTTTACAGATTCCAAAGCCAGCAACTTAGTCACTAGAGCCTCTAAAATGGCATAGTTTCCAAAAAATCAACATAATATATGTAGTAATTTCATGAATTACGCATGATCGCACTTAAGGGCTCATTACGATGGCGTAACGTTCGCCACCGCCGAGCCGGCGGTGGCGACCGTTACGCCACGTAACGTGAAATACCCCCTGCCATATTATGATGATGGGGGTATCGCGGCAGCCGCAAAGTCCGTCCCCCGCTTTACTGCCGGTCGGCAATCGTTCCGATTGCCGGCCGGGTGTTGCTCGGCCAGTAATATGGTGGCGGTGTCCAGCAGGCACCGCCAGCCATATTACGATGTGGGCTGCAAACCGGCCCTTCCATGGCGGCGATGCCACCATGGAAGGGCTGGCGGGGATTGGCTTTGGGGGCCCGTTGTGGCCCCCGGGGTGTGGGGGGGTGCACTTGGGGGGTACCCTTGGTACCCACCTGCAGTTCCCTGCACCAAGTGGCAGGCACCGCGTGGTGCCTGCCACGGGGTGCAGGGAAATGCTGTGCATGCCCTTTTACCATTGCAGACGATGCTGCAGCCAGCAGCACCGTCTGCAATGGTAAAAGGCCAGGATGCGCCCGCCAGTATGGCGGGCGCATCCTAATTGGGCCGGTGGGACCGCCGCACGTCTGGCGGTCGGTCCCATCACAGTTATGATGGAGGGCGGACTGATGTCCGCTCGCCATAATAATCAGCCCCTAAATGTTTTGCATTTTTATGCTCTCTGTATCAATCTACAAGTCCATTCTGTGTCACAATGTGTGTGCTCTTTCCCTATGAACATAAGGCAACATAGACCCAATTGGCTTAACTTTTCTGAAAAAGACAGAATAAATTTGCGTAGGAGATGTATCAGTATCTTGGAAGTTAAATGCCATGACGTCAGTGAACATTTACACCACCCATATGTTTGGTGACCAATGGACACCATAGTGGCTGCTGTATAAAACCATGCTATAACACATAGCAGCCAAAAATGTGTTCTGCCATGTAGTAATACTCACTTTAAATATTAGATAAGTCATCCCTAAAATTAACTCTAAGTAAAAGTGGGGTGAATTAAATATTTAAAAAAATATATTTCCCTACATTAGACAGCTACCAAGTGTGTTTGTCGCTGTGTAGGCAAAGATGCATTTTCGTAAGAGAGGTTTTGATTGTTATAAGTCTATTTTTACAGTTTTGTCAAGTAAAAAGAGAGAAACTTGCTTTAAATTTCTTTTTACTAATTTTTGAAAAACTTAGTTCATTATTGAAATTAGATTTTGGAAATCTGTGTTCGAAAAGTAACTTTTGAAAATCGTATTTCATGATGTCTGGAAGTCAAATTAAGCCAGTTCTACTGGTTTTCCTTTCCTCAAATAGTAGTATTCAGCATACAGTAAGGAAAATCCATAAAAGTGCTCTCTTTCTCCCCCCCCTTCCCTTCATCATATTACAGATATGGACCTCTTCCTCTAGGACAAATGGGTGGTGGTACAAGCCCTGATTACCGCACACAAAACACACTGAGGACGTACAAGAGCACTTCCAATTCTCACAGCTCCAAGCTCCCTCCTAACATTGCAGGCGCAGTTCACAAATATACAATATTTTGAAAATGAAACCCAAGTGCCTATCCCTTAGGGAAATAGCAACTGACTCATTTCCTACATGTCACGTGCCACTTATACAGAATGAGGCAATCTTTTGGCTAGAAAAAGTCAGGGAAGTGTTGACAATGACTGAACACATTAAATTCTTATTCAGCAGTTCTGAAGATAAATCAGGCTCCGGGGACAGATACGCTTGGCATACCCAGTGACATCACTTATCAACCTGGCTCACTGGACCAGTAAGGCTTGCAAGGGGCTACAGGAGAGAAACTGCAAAGAGTCATCACATTACATGTAATTAAACCCACAATCGAAGGTACATAAGATGAAAAGACACCAGCAGTTAATACCAGTCCTACAACGTCCGTAATCCATATTGCCATGCAGCCTAAGAAAGATCACAGCAGATTTAGGCGTCACAGTAAATTACCAGACCTTTTCATTGAAAATGTGGGGATCTTGGTGATGGGAGTGTGAGAGCATTTCTAATTATTAGCAAATAAAGCTTAATTTAGATTTGTTTAAATTGCCATGACTAGGCCTCTACAGCTTGCACTGACATTCATTCACATTTGCAGAAAGAAAGTGCAGTTTTATTTTTTGTGAACAAGCATTCTCAATGTGCATGTGTTTCTCTGTATGTTTTTCCATTAAAAAAATAAGCTAAATAGGAGCCTTATTTGTGGTGGTGCATATTTTATAAAAAGAATTGTTATATTATAATGCTCCTTCCTCTTGAGGAAGTCATGTCCAGGTATTGAGGTAGACTCTATGTCAGTCCAGTTGCAGAACTGTACTTTGGTTCTGGCTTCTATTTCCTTAGAATTGATGGTATGTCAATTCTCTTGCGCTATTTGATTTTGTCTTATTAGGATTGCTGGTTCCCCATGATTCAACTAACAAATTTTGGTCCTTAGGTAATGATCCTAATTTTGAATGAACCTTTACGGTTTTGACTTGAATTCTTGTTTTGTGGAGATTTCATTGAACTGCATAGGGCTTAGTCTTACGAAGTCTCCCACAGCCCTGATCCTATCCTTCAACCTCTTACCTGTTTTAATTAGAATGTTAAGAGGAGTAAAACTATTTGAAAAGTAATCTCCAATAACCATCCATTGTTGCAATGTGTTTGTTTTAATGCAGCATTATCAATAGTATTTATTCAAATCTGAATACCAGTATTAAAGCACTGTTCTGTGCTTTTATAGGTGTTGCTTCCCTAGCTACCCCAAACTCATATTCACAATGTATGTGCATGAAGCCAGGCGGTGTGGATAGGAGCCATAGAGTTTTAGAACATGGGCTTAGTCCTTGGAAAAGACAATGGATGAAACTAGAGCAGCTAACAAAAATGGCAATTGATGTTTGGGTACATAACTACAAATTTTACTGAAAAAAAAGAAGTAATTATAAATGCGTGCTTATTTTATGAAAACAATTAAAAGTATGTGTTTGTGGTTAATATTGTTTATTTAATAAAATGTAAAGCCTAAATAGAGGATGAGTGTATTTCTGGAAAATGACAAGCTGATATAGGGTCCTATTCATCAAGGTCAATTTACATTTAATTGTGTAAATTTCCTTTTAAACTTATTATAGTAAATTTACTACTTTTGGCTAGTCATTGTGTCTCAGCGCAAATTTACTACAAAGTGCACTTGCATGTCTCCTACCTCTGAAATAGGAGGTGGAGCCAAAGTTACGAGCTTAAAGTTACTAATAGTAACTTTTCAAATGCTGGTGGAGTTCTACCATTGATAAAGTATAGTGAAAATGTAAATTGTTTATTAAAGTTATTAGTATATATTTTACATGTAGAACAAGATTAAAAAAATACTGCAACTACTAACTTAACATTTGATTACAAATTTTATTAATTTAAATATATTAAAAATAAATGTATTTTTCATATCTAAAAGCTTTGTTTAAAATTATCCCACTTAAAGTAACATTTTATATTTATTTAATTCATATGAAGAATTACAAAAAGTTATATATAGAATTAATTTAATGTAATTATTGTTTTATTTAAAGTCACACTTATTTTCAAATTTAAAACGTTAATGAAATATTTATCATAAAATAATATTTGTTGCTATATACTTTTTTAAGATTAAATTAAACGTATGTATATTAAAATAGTCAACATAAATTCCTTTATTTAACCATTATTTCCTATGCCCCGGTCTCCATTATTTTCTATGGGAGGGTGATGCAGCCCCTGAGGTTGGCCATGAGTGGTGCTGGACTTACTGCAGGCCTGAACTGCAGTACATTTTATACTGATTTGGGTCCTTTTTTGGCTGTAGGCACATTAGAAATGGGTAGGGTAAATCTCTCCAGTCATCACTTGTACCTTGGAAGTGGAGAATGAGCTGGAATTGAGGGAGTTGCACATGCAATCAAGTGACTAATTGCTAGTGATATATTGGTCTGAGCATGAATTAGAGTTGTGGGACATCTTCCTCCAACTTGACTCCATGTCTTGATGCTCAATATAACTTTTCTGAAGGTTTTTCCAGTTTTTGGAAAACAAGGGTAGACATTTCAGAACCTCTTCCAAAAGTTGAGACTAAGATATTTTTCATCTCTGATGAACAATAACGTGGTATCGATCCTTTGCAAAAAGATGTGCTCTCCATGGCTATATTTTTTATGGTTTGTCGTACTCAGAAATTTTGACTGTGAAGCACAAGGCTACCATAGGACTGCAAAAAGGTATATGCCTTGTGGAGTCGTGTTCAGCTACAGCTCATATTGTTGCTAATACTAAAGATTTTCAACCTCTATATTGTTTTAAGACTGAGGGTAAAACTTATGATTGGGTCTTGATTCATCATTGGCCATCAGCAAAAGCTATCTAAATGCTGTTGTTCCATAAAATTTGATTGGGGTGTGCCATCAACTCCTTTCCAACCACTTTTCACCTCTGGTCAGCTGGGAATCATTTTTATTTCCCATTTATGGTGCCCTATTGACTTACATTAAGTTTGAGCTCTCATTGTTTCGTTGAGAAATGTTCTTTATTAATTTCTTACTAAACTGTAGTTTGGTTTCACTGTTGCTGCACATGTACCACATATACAATTTTCTCTCATGAACGCATTTATGATTGTGACAAGCTACCAAGTGTGAGAAAGTTATCCATAAGAGAGACAAGTTCACCTAGTAAGAATCATATTGTTTTGGATTTGTGGAAGCTCAGTTAAAGTCTGCAATATATCTCTCTCTCGCTCTCCCTCTCCCTCTCCCTCTCCCTCTCCCTCTCCCTCCCTAAACATTCAGAGTCCTATGTCTGTCATTTGGCCACATCTTCGTTCTCTGTAACTTTCTCTATCAGGCTAATTATTTGGATGTGCCCTATTCCTCTGTCTATGATGCAGTAATTTTTTGTCTCAACCCAGTTTCCAGAACACAATTGTCCTTACTAACCGGAAGTCCCAATTTAAATGTTCCTCAAATCACCTAATAAGAATAATGTAAACCGTAATAAATGCAAACATAAAGTTGACATCCAAATTGTTCTTTTCTCCTGTTTTGACACCTGCTCCACTGACTAACTCTCTGGGACTAGATTTCTAAAGGACGATAAATCCTTTGCCAATGTTAATTTAGTGATAATAAAGACCAACTGTAGATGAGCCAAGTCCATTTGATCAGAGTAACCAACTAATCCTTAAATTTAAAATAAAACATGAAAAATGTTCCACATTAACCCTTACAAAACCAAAATGCTGAACAAAATCTGTTCATGCAAGAATATGCAAGAAAAACCTAGGCCGACTGGCCTAGTATCTTGCTAGATGTTATCTATACTGACCAATTACTGTTTTTTTTTTAGAGCTATAAGAGTGGAATTATCTATCAACATATTATTATTTATATTATTAGTCTCGGCAAGGACGCACAACATCCTATGATTCTGGGCAAATCACGTAATCTCCCCGTGCCCAACAAAAAAAAAAATGAATGTGTCCTCATGTAACGCAACTGGTGCTCCTGTAAAGCACTCTGATACCCGATACCTTCGGGTCAAGTTCGCGCTATATAAAACTCCGTAGAAATAAATAAATAAATAAATTCCACATGCCATCCTCAATTCTACTTTGGAAACACTTAAAGTAATGAAAGACAATATATTAATATTCTCTCTCAATCAGCACATCATTCAAGAACAAGGTTCTGGTCACTCATTAGAGACCAGGCACACTCATGCAGGGTAAACTAATACTCAACAAAGGAAAATTCTGCCGACTGTATAGGGCAGCAGGCGTACTTCGCACAAAATTTTCTTTAATGGAAAAATAAAACAGTTGCACCAACAGATCTTGCATCAAAATATATCAATTAAAATGTGTATATGCGATATGTATGAAATGATTTGTGAAATTAATAGGGAGAAATCTGAATACCTGTTATCATGTTTTCCACACATTGGTTTAAAGAAAAGTGCAAGGAGTATTTGTATTCATAAATGAAACTCAGTCACTCTTATGCAATTGGTTCACTATATGTTTCATGACTCCAGTTGTCACATCTATGAATGTAATGCTAATTTTCAATGGTAGTGTAATGGTAGTATAATGATATCAGTGTGCAGTTGTTTAGGATACATGTATGTTAAATATTGCTATTAAATACATGTTGCATTACACAATTTGACACACGTCCATCAGTCAACTGCAACCAATCGAAATAGGAGTTTTGCAGTCTTTTTGAAAATGTATCAGTAATGTGACACAGACTCTTAAACGTCTTCAATTTGTTCTAGTATTTTAAAGATTTTGCCCTGATGATACTGGTTGTAGAATGCATGTTAGTTGCGAAATGCTGTAAATTGTGTGCCATGGCTTTAAAGCATTTCTGGAATAATTGCGAAATTTGAACAAGGAGTCTGGGGCCAACCGTCTGTTTTTTGCATGCCAGGTGTCTGAAGTTGAAACATATAAAACTCAAACTTTTTCAAGGTAATGCTTGAACTTTAGACAGAAAAAGAGAGAGGTAATTCCTGCTTACTGTTTCTGACTTGTTCTGTTTAAAGTTCGTGCATTTAACACAGAGAAAGTCCGAGACGTATGTATGAACATTAGACACATCTTTGCAAATAACAAGCTCTCTGCTCAGAGCCTTCAAGATTCATCCTTTGAAGGGCCCTTTTGTGTCCGCAATATTTTCTGCATAGTCATGGACCTACCACACATGCCACATAATTTACTCTCTGCTGTGTAATTTGTGGATTTATTAATGTTCCTAGTTGATTGCGTGGGGTGTGCTACCATCTATAGCAAAAATAATTCCCAATATATTTAAGAGGAATTCAAATGAGGTGGAGCTAATTATTCCTTCTTTCTCATGGAAATGTTGTCTTCATTATTCGTGCTAATATATGTTACACCAGAGATGCTGTTCTCAAAACATTATTATAAAATACAACTCGAGTGTCGAAAAATATCAAATAGTTTGCTTTTCGGTTTAAGGTCTGATGAATTGAAGCTTAGAGGTACTCCTAGTGAGTCACTTACATTCCACAAATACAGTGTAAAGGTCTGTTGTGCAAGGTTCTTTTATAATGGAAAGTGTTGCTCCTAGGAGTCGATAGTATAGATACTGAGTGAAGACGAGTTCTAAAGCATGACATGAGTACACAAAATGAAGAAGACTTGCTTTTATTAAATTAAGTGTGAAAATCTTGGCTTGTTTGCGGTTGAGTGTAAACTTTTAAGTTACTATTTCACTCTGAGAGTTTCATGTAATAGTGTTCATAATAGGGTTTTTGTGCTTCCATGCAAGTCAAATACATTATTTTTCACAGCATTAGGATCCATTGTGTTATAATCTGTGTTAAAATGAAAAAAATATCAAGATAATAATGTCACAAAATCTGTTGCATATAATGGTCTCCAACTGAATAATTTCAATTGCCCTGGGTATCAATGAGAGTGGCTCTGTTTTGTTTTCTTGTAGGTGAAAATTTATACTAACCCGCAGACTTAATGCACATGGAAATAAAAAATAAAACTTGACCAATACAAAATCGACAAATTAATCTACACAGCCTGGCATGGGTTTAGCTCAGAGGTCTGAAGATGTGTATTTTGTAACTTTGTATGGTGTTTGGACGATCAAACTTAGAGGAAAAACAGTAATTTATGCTCAAGCCGCATCTGAGGGATGAAGATCAAAACAAAATCATGAAAGGTGGCCACACTCTTATGGAGTGACAATAAGAAGACCTTAAACATTATGCAGTTGATTGCAGGGAGGAGCAGTGCTATTTTCCAGCAATTGTGTTCATCCAGTGCTATAGATAGCAGTGGTAGCCTCATCAATACCAGGGAAGAACATTTGCATAGGGAGTTCCCTATTTAAGTATTTTCCCTTTCATGCCTATCTCAGGGTGTTCTAATTGCCAAACTGAACAATCATTTGAATTTGCAGTGCCATTACCAGAAGAGAGATCAGCTTTCTTGTGATTTTATTCTTGCATCTACAGAAATTGTACACAATGGACCAGCAATGCAAACAATATAATTTACTCTCTAAATACAAGGCAAGTACTTTGTCAGTAAGTTCATCTACAACTTTTCAAAGCCAAATACATTCTAACTAAATCATCCCACATAATGAAAGAAAATCCAAATGACTTAAAACTGGTAAACCAAGATTTTGACACTTTCCATGCAATGAAAGCAATGAATTTCAGAGAAGAGAAATGCAATTCCTGGTCCAAGGGTATATCAGTTTTTTAAAACAGAACCAGACTGTTATAAATGTTCTTCTCCTCTTTTTAGGCACAGGGAGATTAAATGATTTTGAACCTGGCTCCTCATATTTCAAAGTCAGCAGCTCCAGCCACTAAGCCATATCTTCTCCCCGATGTTCACTAAGTATTATAGTGTTCACTGAGTATTAATGACTAAATAGGTGTATTTAACAATATGGATATAATCTAGTTACCAAAGCTATCATGCAATGGGAAAGAAATCAAAAATTTTGCAATGAAAATATTGAGACTATCATTAAGAAGAGATTGTATGGCTGTACCTAATTTCTGTAAATAGTTTGCAAATGTCCAGTTTCCATAAATGTTTGACAAAGAAGATGTGTTTGCAAGACATATGAGAAAAATGGAAATGAAGATTTCGTATGCACACTGTGGATTATGAGAAATAGTATTAAGAACAATTATTAGATAGCAAATCAGTACTTATCATCTAAGATGTATAAGATACATTTATAGCCAGTCACATAACACATGAGATGTTTAATAATGAGTGATGGTGTAATATGTTCACTAATGAAGGCATTTGGAGGTTTGTTTATTAAATTTGCTTCCCAAAAATGTAAAGGTGTGATATTATGTTAAGAAGAGAACCTATTTATGCTGTATATAAATTAGTAATACTTTACTGATGACAGACCTATTAAAAGAAATGGAAAGTTCCACAGCCTGTAAACTATTTGTAACAGAAGTGCCAGAAGCAAACAGTAGAATGTTTAACATATGTGGAATATGTACAAATGAATTGGTGGAGGCAGTTTGGATACAATAGGTTTACTAAACAAACAAAATGCAAAGCGGCCCTAAAGCTATTGCTATCACTTTATTAATATTTTAAAATTGATGATCTCTAATATTCTAAAGAACTAAAATTCTTCCCGATATGAAATACCTCTGAAATAGGTAGTGCCACAAAATAATGAAGCTAACCAAACATTAACATTTTCATAGAATGACTTATGTTTGAGTTTACATTAATGAAATATGAGCGGTATGTATATCTGAGTGGAATAAATACATTTGTGTCATATAAAGTATTATGTTTTCTTATAATGATCTGTGGGGCAAAACATGTTCTAGATTTATAACACATGGGACTCTGCAACCCCTGTATAAATGCCTGCCTCTAATTTCTTTATAATTGACGACTTCTGACACACTCATTCATCAATCATAAAGAAAAGACGTCAGAAGTCAACTGCAATAACTTATTACAGTTAAGTTCTGATGTCACAATGCCTGCTGCTAGAGCCAGCAGCCAAGGTGAAAGGCAGGCCATGTCACAGAGCAGCTGTTTAAAGCAACAAAATAAAATGTTGCTTTTCTTTTTTCTGCTCTGTTTTCCAACTCTATAGTGCCGAGCAGAAAGTAAATATTTATGGCCACATGTTTATTTTTTGCACTCTTTAAGAAATTATAGAAAAGTTAGACTCTTTCTGAATGTTTCTGCTGTGCCTTTTCGTTAAAACTTACATATTCAATTGCTTCTAATTTCTTTTTTAAACAACTAGCTAAAAACATTTTTTGATGTGCTTGATTTTGCACTAATGATTCTATTTTTATTCTTCATGTTTGCAAACATGCTCTCTCTTTCATATGAAAGAGCTACATACCAAGAACTTAAGTGGTTTATCGGAAAGGTTATGGTGTGGCCATGTATTATAAGGAATAAAGTACCCCTACCGTAGGTGATAAGGATATTGAAAGTCAACTCGGAGTTCCATAACCTTATAACGTAACTTGGCCTTCAGCCTCATTCCTCTTTATTGCCCCGGAACTCCTCGGTGACTTGAGGTCTCCTTATAATATATGGCAGTGGGTACTTTATCCCACATATAATATAATGAATATCTTGTATATAAATTATATTGTATTTGACTAATATTGGAGCAAAAGGCACACACTATAAAGATGTAATTGCTTGAATTGATTTATTGTTTTATAATTATAAAATTAAATATGTACATCATCTTATTTAGATTTAAGTTTTATTGTTATTATATGGATCAGGGCCAGACTGGGAACAGCAACCAACCCTGGTAGATTGCTACTCGACTGGCCCTGGGAGCGGGGGGGTGCTTATATCGGCTCCCACTTTTGTTACTGGGGGCCAATATAAAATCATCCCCCAGTGACAAAACCGGCCCCCACCCCTCCGGCCCAGTGGGGAAATGCCCAGTGCCCGCTACGGCCAGTCCGGCTCTGATATGGATACCTTTTCCATTCTAATACATAACCCTAATATTTAATGTATTTCTAAGAACGTATTTGCCAGTGCGGGCTCCTCCCCTAAGGTGTAGGAGCATCGTCCCACTGAAGAGGCTGAAAATCGAAAAAATAAAATTATAATAACTCATTGTTATTATCATTTTATTTTCCCCTTGTTCAGCTGGGTAGGGGCGGGGCTGCTCTGCTCACAGAGCAGGTCAGGGGAGGAGTGGTTTGCCCACTCCAAGTGCGCAGGACACTTTGGCCAGCTGTCTCAGCAGGTCAGACCGTCATGCGCACTTTGCATGTTTTCCAAGCAGGCTGCAATACAGCCTGAATGGAGAACATTCTCAGCCTCCCATTCTCTGACTGAGCGCCGAACCACAGCACTCAGACCAATCACAACGCTGCATTACAGCATTGTGATTGGCTATCGGGAGGCTGGGAGCTGGGTGCATCCTGCTTCCTGCCCTGGAAGCAGGGAAGAGGACAGAGAGGAGGCGGCGGTGACGGCAGGCAGCAACAGCAGACAGGTAAGTGTCTATTTTAATTTTAATTACATTCCCTCCCCCCCTCCCCGTGATCCACCCCCCACCACCTTCAAATACCAGCCACCACTGGTGTTTGCAGTTTTAATGTAAAGTAAAATGCATACATTAATAAAAAGGAAATCTCCAGGCCCATCCACAAGGAGTACTCTGCTAAGTGTTTAGGAATGAACTTCTGACTGAGACAATGCTTCCACTAGGGAGGAGGGCTGATAAGGCTCTATTGCAAGATGGAAGAAAGCAGGATAGGGATCCAAATGCAATTTCCTTTGTGAATGCAAGATATCTGCATTTGAAACAGAAGCATACATTAAGGGCTACAACTGGAAATCACTCTAACTTACATGTGCATAGTAAAGAAATTGATTAGGTATATCTGACCATGCTTGCATTACTAACATTCTAAAGTATACAAAAAAGTTATGAACGGAATGCTTTAATTAATCTCAGCCACTGGTAATCACTCAGGCCGCCTCACAATCCATCGTTCTTTTGCACACCATGTCACCTCAGTTTGGACCCAGCCATATGCAAATCAGTCTTAACCCTGCTCCAATAGGAACGGTACAGCCCCAACCACCTAGCCAGGTCCTCCCTGACCCAGAACACTAGCAACCCAGAACCGGTTTCATTCTAGTTGTGGCCTCATCATCCAGGTACTGTTCGTTCCAGTGACACTGTGTGCATGGGACAAACATTTGGGCATACCTGTCCTACTTAGGGCAACACACTACGATATACAAAAAAGTGATGAATAGAATGCTTAAATTATTCTCAGCGACTAGTAATTACTTGGGTTTTATCCCAATCCATCGTTCTTTTGCACACCATGTCACCTCAGTTTAGACCCGCCATATGTAAATCAGTCTTGACCCTGCTCCAATTGAAGCAGCCCAGCCTGAATTGCCAAGCCAAGTACTCCCTTAACCGGAACACAAGCAACCCAGGATTGGTTTCGCCCTAATTATTGGTTCATCATCCGGGTGTAGCTTGGTTCCAGTGGCACAGTGTGCATGGGAGCCATGTCTGGTCATACCCATCCTACTTTAGGCAACACACTAAAGTATGCAAAGAAGTGATGAATGGAATGCTTACATTAATCTTAGCCACTGGTAATTACTCTGGCCACATTCCATTCATCACTGTTTTTTATACTTATTGTGTATTACTAACATACCAATCAGCGTTTTGAAGATATGCATCATTAAAAAAAACTGGTGATCATTAACTGGTTGGATGGAATGTCAGTTATATTAGTGCTCAGCAGAAAAGCAACAAACTTAGTTGTCATCAAGTACTATCCCATCTACATGAAAGATATGTGTCAGCAACTCTGGAGTGACAGTAAATCATGCTGCTGCACAACGGGTTCTAAATCACAATCTCATTTAGTTGTCACTGTGTTGTGACACTTGGTTAAAATTCATTTCATTTCTGCCTATGAAATTATACATTAGCATTCTTATTAATGGCACTATAGCATATAAGATAAATTCTGACTGCACATTGAAAGGCAGCAAAGGAAAAAATAAAGAACAACAGCAAAATATTCTCCAATTATGTTTCATCTAGTACAAGCTTGAGTTGATTAACGATGATATGCATCTCCCTTAAGAAAAATAAATTCTGCATAGCTTCTAATTTTCGGGTACTCATGCAAGTACTGTATTACAATCAGTTTAGGTAGAATTGAGCAATAAGCATAGCATGGGAAAATATTGATTATAATATCAGAACTGGGGCTTTGCCGACAAATACTGTGTAATTGCTAAGGTTTGGAAGTTCCTATATTGAGCAATGTGCCTGTAGCAACCAACACAAACTTGAAGGAGACATCCACAACTGGATGCAATAAAAAAAATAATGATATCCTCGTCATAATCTGTAGTTAAACTGAACAATATTTAAAGTGAAAAGATATGTAACTTAATGTGCTCCATTAGTGGATATGACAATATTGCAAGCATAAATATAGTCTGTTAGAAATGGGGTTTCTGGTTGGCTAACATATACACCCAAGTAAGGCAGAACCTACCACTCTAGTCAGGGTAAGCTAGATACAAAACTGAGGTAACCTTTGCTCACTCTCTGGTAGGTTGGAGCAGTGCAGACCTATCATAAGAGGCAATGTGTAAAGTATTTGTGCAACATCCACACACAGAAAACAATGAATGCAGCACAAAAAGACTCCACACAGGTTTAGAAAAATAGATATTATACTGAACAAAACAAGACCAAAACAATAAAAATATAATATATGTTTCTCAAAATATAAGTGTTTAAAGATAATACTGTTCGTGTTGAAGTAAACAATGTTAGAATGATAAAGATACAATTAATACTTCTAATGTTGTGCACTTTTAACAAAATATCATATTAGATGCAAGTTCCCCACATATTGAAAGGAATCACAATAAATGCAATCATCACAGTTACTCCGGAAATCCCTCATGCTGGGAGCACTGGGAGCGAGCGGTTATGAGATACAGTTAAAGGCTCCTTCGTTGCCACTATGGGGAAAGACATTGTTTTACGAGGGGCTCAGGGAGTGGGGACAGTGCGTCCCTCAGGACTGGGGACTCAAGGAATATGCTCCGGCTGTGTGTGCGCCACCTGGCAACTCGGGCCTCTCAGACCCTGCCTCACTCATCACATTACCTGGGCTCCGGCTGAGACAGTTGGGCATCGATGCCCAGGCTCTAACAGGAGTAGAAGTGGCTGTAGCGGCACAAAGGGATCCCCGATGCAGCAATATTTTCTCTTGACCGACCCTTCCATCAGTAGGGTCGTCGCGGACACTGATGTAGTCATGTAGGGTGGCCTCACAAAAAGTGGACAGGCTGGCTGAATCCTACATCGTAGGGGAAGCCCTGCATAACCAAGGCAATGCTGGGGCCATGCTAGCAGGTTTCTCTCTGCACTGTGGCGTCCGCTGGAGCACAGAGATGGCAGGTCAGGTTGACCCCTCGGCACGATTGTTCTGAGCTTAAATAATGCAGGTCAAACAGCAGGGTGCTGGACTTTTGTTGGTCCCTCCGTCAGTAGAGGGGAAATTAAAGTATTTAGTGGCCCTGAGACTTTGTAAAAAGGTGGCAAGCCAACAAGCCCTTGGAGAACATGTAGAACGTCCGCACAACAAGAGGCAGCCGGTGACAGGCCAGCACAACATGGCAGGTAGCAAAGTGGCAGTCCCTCCTGCAGCTCAACAAGCAGAAAGCCAACACAGCATTGCAATTAGCAGAGTGGCAGTCTCTCCTGGTAGCACATCTGTCCTCCTGGCAATGTGCAGATGTAGAGTCAGCGATGTGTGGTTACAGGTCCCAAAGTGTCTGATTAGATGGGGTCAGAGCCCCAGTGATTATGCCCAAAAGGGCCTTTGATGTTGGGGGTGACTTCAAAACAAGCCAAGTCATATCTGCCAGGCAACCCTGGGGGTAAATTGGTGCTTTGTGTGAGGACAGGACATAGCCGATTTAGATGCAAATGTGAGCGGCCTCTCCCCCAGTCTGCCTAGGAAGGCTATCAGTATGTAGATGAATGCAGGTGTATCACCTGCCACACCTAGTCTTTCCTTGGTTGTGACGTTCTAGACGTACTGCACAAAGTGTAGCTGTCACCTAGCCCAGACGTGTATAATAGACAGCCTGTAAGGCACAAAGAGCAGTAAGTACAGAGAAATGTCCACTTTCTTAAAGTGGCATTTCTAAAACAGTAAGGTCAAATCCAATTTTACCAGTAAGGAGGATTTATCATTACCATTCCAAACATATGAAACATGAAAAAGCTACTCCTCTCCAATCAGGAATTACCACTTAAAAAGTTATAAGGAAAATTCCAATGCGAACCTATGAGAGGGGTAGGTCTCACAGCAGTGAAAAGTGAATTTGGGTGTTTGTCACTACCAGGACACGTAAAACATACAGGTACATGTCCTACCTTTTTACTTACATGGCACCCTTCCCTTAGGGTCACTTAGGGCCTACCTTAGGGGGGACTTATATGTAATAAAAGGGGAATTCAAGGCTTGGTAAGTAGTTTTAAATGGAAAGTCGAAGTGGACATACAAGCCCTGCAATGGCAGGCCTGAGACAAGTTTGAAAGGCTACTCATGTGTGTGGCACAATTAGTGCTGCATGCCCACTAATAGTATTTTAAATACAGGCCCTGGGTATATGGCATACCACTTTGCAAGGGACTTACCAGTAAATCAAATATGACAATCAGGTATACACTGTCATCACATTTAGAGAGAAACACATGCACTTTAGCACTGGTTAGCAGTGGTAAAGTACTCAGAGTCCTAAGCCCGACACAAAGAGAGTCAGCAAAACAGAAGGTAAAAAGCAAAATGTCTGGGGAAATACGACCCTAAGGATGCCAGGTCTAACATTGGCTAACATAAATATTGTGTTATAAATATTGTTTACAAAAATATTGTCCCAATGGGTATAGATTTTCTATTGTTAAGGCCAATGGGGAGCTTTTTTGTGCACACAATTTGAGGCACAGTATTTTTGTGTTAGGAAATATTCTGATAGCTATATTCTAGTAACACACCTGCGATAACCCTACTTGAAATGGTTTTAAAAAAGAAACATTTACAATACAATATGAGCACACATGTAGGTAGATAATATTGGAGTTTAGGTTTGTTCAACACAAAATGTAAACTAAGCAGAGACAGCATGTGGAGAAGTACAAGAGACAATAAACACAAATGAAACATGCAGACATTTCAATATCAATAGCAGTTGTGGCATTCTTTGCCACACTTTTATATGTGATGTGTCTGGCTTCCAACAGAGTTGACTTTAGCACCTGACTTTCACAATTGTGTGTCTACAAAGGAATTCCTCAGGACACAAATGTACAGAGAAATATGTGGCATGGTATTTTACAGTACCATTAAACCCACAAAGAATGTTAGCGATCAAGAAAGGGCTTTACAAGTGATACTTTTCATCACCATAGACCCTATATTTTGTGTGCAGAATGCCATAAAGAAGCAACTGAGTTACTCTTTAAAACCAAAAATACTACACATACCTCAACACACATCTGGTTGGATCTATGAAACCAATGTGTGCTTGGAGGATGCCATATGTCTTAGTGTATGCACAAACACAGATAGTTAATCTGCCCTACCATTCTACCGGACAAAGCATGAGGGACCGACACTGTAGATGATATCTAAACATAAATAACAAAACCCATGTCTTTACCTAACAGATTACATCCAATGCAAATTTAGCTCCTGCATGATGATGCTTTTTGCAAAACAACCAAGATAAACAAGCATATAACAGGGCATTATGGAGCATTCTGATGCACCAACTGGATAGAGCATTATCTGCCTAAAATAAAAATGAATGTGTCTGCATATACGAAGCCTAAGCCATCTGACAAAGCAGGTGACCGGGTGAAATTAGGCCACTAGATACTATTTTCATTTAAGATCTTAAGCAGTTATATCTCCATTTCACCTTTTTAAATTTTTGTTGTTTTTGTGTCATTTGGTAATTAAACTATTCTCAAATTTTATAAACTGGAGTTTAATTTCTATTTTGTTATGTTTTCAACTTTTTAACTGTTTTGGTATTTCTAAATGCTTTACACATGTTCTTAAGTAAACCGTGTCTACTCTGTGCTGTTGCTACCAGTGGTTGAGCTCAGGTTTAAATTAGTGAAACCTTTACTGGACCTAACAAGAATAGTGACATTATAACTTGTGGTGGATTACCATCCACCCCACCTAAAAATCCACTTTCTTACTTTGGGGTTCAGCAGTGTGATCCAGAGCTTGTTTTTAGCAGTACTACTCAGCTATTAAGTGGGAAATTAAAAATCCTTAAATTGAACTAAAACCAGAAATTGATTTTTGATATTTAATTGGCATCAGGTCTTTGATTGGGTCATTTTTGATTTTTTCTAAATTATTTCAATTCCCATTTTTGCTCCTTTTAAAAGTCATGAAGAACATGGAGTTGGATCTGGCTACCCTGATAACTATGACAGTGGTGGAGATGAATGTTCTGTTCAAAGAAAGGAAATAAAAGTTGGGGCAGGATGTCAGGAGGCTGGATTATGAAATGCATTCAAGGCCTGGGAGGATGCACTCCAAGCACAGATCCCCTCTGACGAAGAAGCAGTGGATGCAGACCCAGATAATAAAGGGTAGGGGACCGCCTGCCCTAAAACGCCATCCAGTGCTTGGAGCGAAGTATGCTCTGCCAGCATAAGCCCTTCCGAACTGGCCATCCACCATTTGGAGCTCAGTGACAAGCAATCAGCAAAGGAGCTGCAGGCCAAACTGGCAGCCATAACTAGAGAAGACAATTGCTTGGTGGAGAAAAAAGCCACTTGAGTTCCCAAGAAGATGGTGGTATCAATGCTGAGATGTCTGGAGGGGTAACACACCCCTCACTTGCCCAAGGGAATTGTGCTATCATTGGTGGTGACAACAGTGACATATGGTTTGCATCCTATGAAAGAGCATTGAGAATGCACAAGATGGATCAACAGCATTAGCGAGCCTAACTGTGGGAGTTAACACCAATACTGGGAATGAATACTGTGGCAGGGCTGTTATGGTGGGGAACCCGGGGGCACTGCAGAAACTCAACTGGCTTTCTAGAAATGTCAATGGCCGGCACCCTCAACAGCAGCAGCAGCAGACTCATAGGTTGCAAGAACGAGGGCAAGAGGGGCGTAAAGAGGAATCCAGAAAGATGATGACATTGGTTTTGGTGCGGCATGAAGATGGAGGCTAGGAAGAGCGAGTCAGTAGGAGGAGGACAGCAACCGGAGGAGGCCGACTCGGCTACAGTGACCAACACAGCAGGGACCCCAGAGATTGCTGCATCTATAAGACAGCTGGAGGAATGATACCAAGGAGCTGGTGCTACTCCCAAGAACCTGGGAAAGGCGAGAAGGGTGAGGCAGCCGCGGCTCTGCACAAGAGTCGCAGCTTTAGGTAATTGACCAGGGAAGGGGCGTGCAAATTTGCTTGGTGGTTTAGAACATGGGCATACTTGGTGGGGATATAATATACCATTGGTATGCTCTGCGGGCATAATACAGAATTGTGTCAGCCCTTTTTATTTAAAGTTTCCTTTGATACATGCATTCTTCATCTTTTGTGCCTGGTATTTATTTGAATCCCTCACCAATGAGAGGGAATTGTAAGAGTATCATCCACCTGGTGAATGTGTGTCACTTCTGGACGGGCTGGTGCAGGAAAAGAAGCACCATTATCACTGAGGTGTATTACGAGTGCTCTCAGAGTCCACCTTGAACAGGGAATCCTGTAGGACAGATAAACACACTGCGGTGCTATTGGTGAATGGTTGTTTTATGACTATGGTCTGATATTCAAAGCCTCCAACTTCTGTTGAACCGAGGGTCCCACCAGCCAGTAGGGGATCAGAAGGAGAAGACTCCAAGAAGACCCTACAAACCCAGAGAGGAAGGTTCAGACTGAACATTGGGCGTGTGCAGCTTGGCGGCTTCCATCGGATGACATTTCTTAATAAAAACTTTACATATATCAACCGGCTCGTGTGGGTCGTGTCCTACCGTCCTGTACCAGATACACTGCTCACTCTAGAAAACGGGGTGGTTGAATCCTGCAATCATTTGTGCAAGTGTTTGGTCTCATACCTGAAGATGCCCAGAGGAAGTTCTGGTACACTCACAAAGACCCACAACAATGCTGGTTTGATATTTTAGATAACAATTAAAGCACTAGAGGACTAGGTAAAAGGCAATACAGTCACTACTTATGATGGACTACATAATCTGATCATGAAGGAGCACATCATGAGTAATTGTTATTCAGTTACACCAGTCTGTAGTGGAGTTGAAGTAGTTTGACCCCAGGCAGCTTGGTAAGACAGCTGAAACTGGATATACCCTAGGGTGTCTAAAAGGTCCTAGGGAGTGATCCCAGGAAAGGAGGTTCAGCCCCCCACCCCCACAAAGGAAAGAGGGGAGCATCAAGGATTAAAAAGGAGTTTTCATAAGGGCCCAAAAGTCTACTCCAGAGATGGAGTCCTGTGCCTTTTCTAAACCCAAGAGGGAAGGGTAAAATGGGAAGAAAACTTTTAACCTCACGAGCCAGGACATGAAAAGGGAGACTCAGTCTGTTCCAAGAAGCCCTCCACAGGATGGCATTTCCAAGGGATTGCAAGTGTAGGAATTGGGGTGGAAGTTTGTCCAGGAGAAATCAGGAGAAATCAGTGATTGGACTGAAGCTACCTTATTCGCCATGTGTGGGCTGAATGTTGAAAGCCTGGCCTCTTTACCTCTTAGCATGATGAAGTACAGGCAATGGCCAGTCATCAACAGGACTAAGGTAGAGGCTCTAAGGATACAGGGACCAGCATGACCATGGTGGTGAACGGGCTGGTAGCCCTACATCAGATTTTGCCAGATGTTCTCAATAGGGTAGTTAACACTGACAATGAAGTGAAATTGCATCCCATAACAATGGTCACCTTGGAGTGGGTAGGATTACTGCCCTGAAAAAGGTAGCTGTAAGTCCTGCTATTTCATTGCTTATGCTGAGGTGGAAAGGATGGCTCATGCAGAAATGTTGATTCTGCCGGAGTTAGTGTATGTGGCCTCCAGGGCCAAGACAACCAGTCAGGGAAGTCAATGAATCCTGGGGTCTTGAACAATGGCCCAAGTTACAACAACCGAGGGAAAGGACGAGAGGAGCAGGAAACAAGCTTCAAAATTTCCTATGGCCCAGTAGGAATCTGACCCCAAGAGGATGATCTTGAGCCGAAACGGGCAGAGAAGCCTACCTTGAGAGACCTGCCTGAACTCTCTGAGTTGCATGGGGCAGGAGGACCTTCCAAGGAGAAATTCCTCCAAGCGTAGAAAGAGTACACAATTCATGAAGGCCTTTGGCGGCAGGCTGAAGTCCAGAAGCAGGGGGATATCAGTGGAACCCAAAGAACTTACTGGGAAGAGGGTGTCTTATACAACGTGGCTAGGGACTCAAACCTGGAGCAGGTAGGAGATTGGTGGTTGCCCAACAGTACAGGAAGTTCCTCTTAAATTAGCCCATGATATTCCATTGACTAGGCATTTGGTGCAGACCAAAAGCTGAGACATTGCTTGTCAAGAACGTTTACTGTACTCAGAAGTCTGAAAACGTGAAGGATTTCTATCATTCCTGCACCACCCGTCAAGCCAGTGGCAGGTCAGTAAGGCAACCCAAGGCTTCCCTGATCCCACTACCTGTGGTGGGGACACCTCCTGAGAAGGTGGAGATTAACACTGTTGGCCCACAAGACCCTAAAACAGCTTTAAGGAACAGGGTTATTTTGGTGGTGGTGGACCATGCCACTAGGTACCCTGCAGCCATATCTATGAGGAGAGTGACTGCACCTGTGGTGGCAAGGGCCTTGCTTCGTCTCTTTAACAGAGTGGGGTTCCCAAAAAAGTTATCTCAGTTAGGGGGACAATCTTCATATCTGCATACTTGGCTATATGGGGTAAGTGTGGTGTGACTTAAATGTTTACTACCCCTTATCACCACTAAACCAATGGGCTTGTAGAGAGATTCAACTAAACCCTAAAAGGTACTATTATGGGGTTGCCTGAGAAACTCTGTAGGAAGTGGGTTGTCCTAATGCCATGTCTTTTTTTGCCTGCAGGAAGGTACTACAAAAGGTAGTGGGATTCAGCCCTTTGAGCTTTTGTGTGGGCACCCTGTCAGAGGACACTTAAGTTTTGTCGAAGAAGGGCAGAAGAACTATCTCAAGGGACCCAAACAAGATATTGTGGGCTATGTTCCGGCCCGGAGTTCCTCCATGACTGAGTACATCAGATGGGCTCAGAAGAACTTGGGCGCTTGCTAGAAGCTTAATACGCACTAGTATAACCAAAAAATAACCTTAGTGGAATACCAGCCAGGTCACAAAGTGTGTGTTTTGGAACCTGTGACTCCTAGTGCCCTCCAGGACAAATGGACTAGGCCCTACATGGTATCCCCACACAGTTCCTGGAAGGCAAGTACACCTGAACACGTGCAGAATGACCTTTTAGTTTTAATGCAAACTTTGATTTTTAGTAGTGCAACAAAGACAGTACTGACTTTGAATTGATTTCACCTAAAGTCATAGCTTAAACACACAAGGATGGCTAAAAATAAAATAAAAAAGGATAAATAACAGAAAGAAAGAAAACAGTGGCAAAGTATAGAATTGGCCCACCAGCCCTTGAACCTAAACACTCATCCTTTTAGACAGTATATATTTATGAGCACTGTTAGAAATGGGGGTCTCCAGTTGGCAGAGGTAGGTACCTTTGTCCAAGTAGGGACCATTGCTTCTAGTCAGGGTAAGGGGGATACACACTTTAGATAACCCCTGCTCACCCCTTTGGTAGCTTGGCACGAGCAGACAGGCTTATCCCAAAGAAAATGTCTAAAGTATTTGTGCTCAAAACACACAGTAATACAGTGATAACACCACAAATGGACACCACACCAGTTTAGAAAAAGAAAGTATCTTTATCTAAACTCAACAAGACCAAAACTACTAAAATCCAACATACATGTAGTAAAATAGCACTTTAAAATAGTTATTTCAAGAATAAAGCTTGTGGAAAACAAATAGCTCCACCTGGCTATTGCAACATCGTAACAGCAATAAATCCAAAGTACGGCACTGACTGCGAGGTGTGCAGCGTTGGGCACAGATTCATGCGGACGCTCAAACAAGCAGTACCTTTGGATAATTAAGTCTATGATGATGCACAGCGTTGAGGAGGTGAGGCGACGGTGCTGAGGTCGAAGGCCAGGTCTCTGGCTGCCACAGGGGAGGCGGGGCATCATGTCCTCCAAAGAGGCGATGTGTCGAATCCAGGACAGGGGAAGTCGGTTGCATCGGCAGTGAGGCGTCGGTTCTGGTGAGGTGATGCGAAGTTGGTGAGTTCATGGAGTCACCCTCGGCGGTTATCAGCGCTGTGATAGCAGGATGCAGGTGCTGGCAGTGATGGAGTCAGTGCGAGCGCTGGCGTTGGAATGCCGATAACTACAGGCATCGGCAGACGTCGAAGGCTGTTGGAGCTGCGGTGCAGGCCGGGCAGTGCGTCGTGCACTTCACAAACGGTGCCCCTGGCCTTGGTGCAGGGCCTGACGGTGTCGGGGACATGTTTTCTTGCTTCTTTTAAGTTGCTTCCAGCTCCCAACAGCAGAAACAACCTCCAGAGGCCCAAAACTGGAACATGCACCTCCTGGAAGGTCAGAACGCTCAGCAATAGAGTTCAGGGGAGCTGGGGGTGAAGTCTTTGTATCCCTGAGACTTCAGAACAGGAGGCCACCACACACAGGCCTTAGGAGATTCTTCTTCAAGCAGGTTCACAGCAAAGTTCCAGTCTTTGTCCTTTACTTGGCAGAAGCAGTGCCTGCAGGCCAACCACACACAGCAAAGAGGCAGTACTCCTCTCACAGCCCTCCAGCTCTTCTCCTTGGCAAAGGTTCCTCTTGAGTCCAGAAGTGATCTAAAGTTCTGGGGTTTAAGGTCCACTACTTATACCCCATTTTGACTTTGTTCCTCTTTGTGCAAGGGTCTCTGTGCCCAGTCCAAACCAGTTCTGTCCTCACTGGTGCAGTATGACCACTCTGGGTGGAGACAGCATTGTGCAAGGGAGACAGGCCCTATTCAGGTGCAAGAAAAACTCCTCCCACTACTCTAAACACAGCTAAGGTTTATTCAGCTCAGCTCTAAGTCATCCAGGAAGGGCCAGGCACACCTCAACCCCCCCCCAGTGGATGTCTACAGTGAATGCACATCCCCAGCCCCTGTCACTCCAAAATCAGACAGTCAATCCACAAACAGGCAGAGGCTCACAGAATGGTTCAACAAGAAAATGCTTACTTTCTTAAAGTGGTGTTTTCAAACACAATTTAAAAAACATCTTTACTAAAAGATGTGTTATTAAATTCTGAGTTCAGAGATCCTAAACGTTATCTCTCTATCTTGTCCCAGTGGGAATTTTTACTTGTAAGATGTTACAAAGTATCTCCCATGTTATCCTATGGGGCAGATAGCCTTTCAATAGTGAAAAACGAAATACACTGAATTCCACTATCAGGACATGTCACACACACCAGCCATGTCCTACCTTTCACATACACTGCACCCTGCCCATGGAGGTACCTTATATGTAAGAAAAGGGAAGGTTAGGGCCTGGCAAGTTGGTGCACTTGCCAGGCTGACATGCCAGTTTAGAACTGCGCACAGACACTGCAGTGGCAGGTCTGCGATACCTTTCCAGGGCTACTCCTGTGGATGGCACAATCAGTGCTGCAGGCCCACTAGTAGCTTTTGATTTAGAGGCCATGGCACACTCAGTGCACTTTACTAGGGACTTACCAGTAAATCAAATATGCCAATCATGGAAATACCAATCCATAAACACAATTTAGCCAGAGAGCATATGCAGTTTAGCACTGGTTAGCAGTGGTAAAGTGCCCAGAATCCCAAAGCCAATAAAAACAGGTCAGGAAAAATATGAGGGAGAAGGGAAATGTTTTGGGATAACCCTGCAAAAAGGGCCAAGTCCAACAAGCACACAAAATGTTGCCTCTCACAATGCAAGTGACTCAATGGCTGAACTGGGCAGACCCGTTGCCCACTGTTGCCTGCTGTGGTGGGTGGCATCAAAATGGGAATGACAGCTGAAGTCAAATGGATGAAGAAAGCTGACGCAAAGCTCCTCCAGATATGGGTTTATGTATGCACTTGTTTTTGTTTTGTTTTTGTTTTACATGAGGCTGGAGGGTAAACCTAAAAATGCAATAAACCATGGGGCAGGGAGGTGCACCATAGGTTGTCATACCACATTTTACATATTTTACCACGGCCATGACATTAAAGGTTAAACATTTCGTATTAGCATCATGAACAAGGTGCAACATATTGCCTATATGTTGTAATAGGTACAGAATTAATGCCGAAGTTTAAATTTGCGCTTCCTGTACTAGCTGAGTTATGTCACTTGAACTTTGCTTGTTACAATCATATAGATTTCTTAAAGTATTAAGTAGTAAGTGTGACACTGGCTGCCTACTTTCTAATTCCCACCACAACCAATTAGCAATGAACTTTTCAACAGATTGGCAGAGCAGTCTATTAAACATAACCTTTTTATGTGCTGCATCTATAATTGTCTATGAGGTCCATTAACAGATGCATTGAGATCAGAAACTTCCACTCTCCCAAAAGGGCATACGCAGTGCCTCAACACATAGCGACCTGTAATTACTCAACCAAACAACTTGTATGCACAAAGGGACCGAAGAACCAGAGCTTTACCTGCTGTATAGAATGTCCATTCCCATTTTCTCTAATATTGCTTCCCGGCATGAAAGCGGAAACCAATAAAGCGGAGGCTCACATGGGTCATAAAAACAGTGCACGCTCTCATAAAAAATGTAACACTCGGAATAACCCTGCCTTCCTTTCTGTGCCTGCTTGGACTGCACATGACATTTTAGCCAAGCATCTAGGGAGGAAACCGAAATGGTGCAGCTCCACAGTTATTTATGAGTGAATAAAACAATAGCTCGCCTGAACAAGGGTAAAATTAAAAGACATTTATTACATCCAACAAAAGTATTATAATCATCATCATCATCATTGTGGTGACAATCTTAATTTATAAAAAGAGAACATTTAGTTCTCTCATAAGGGCCACCATAGTAGTGTATACACTTTAAGAAACCAGAAGAGATATCACAGTCGACCTAGAATCAGTAATACTGATCGTTTTTAATGTGCACACCACAAACTGAATCGTCTCTTTATGAGAATTTTTTTTTAAAAACCAGTATAGATATCAATGCCTTCCTAAATGCGGCTAGGCAATTCGGAGGTTTAATAAAAAGGGAAGAGAGCTCCTAAACCTGTTGGCCTGTCATGCAAAATGTCACTTCTACCCATAAACCTGAATGAGCCCATGGACATAATCTACTGGCAGAGACATACTGGACCATGCCACAAGTAGGCTATTGCTAGACCTGTCATCCTTGATGTGGTGTTCCCTCAAACTGTTTTGCCTTCACCCCTTCTGTTTTCTGAACATTGCTAAAATGCACGTGCACTCTCCATAAAACATGGTACTATCAGCTTACACCTGATTGCCATGTTTAATTTACGTATACTTCACTAATATGTAGTACTACATGTACCCAGGGCCTGTAAATCAAAAAGCTGCTAGGTGGCCTGCAGTGCTCATTGTGTCACTCCTGTAAGTAGAACTTTAAAACAAGTCTCGAGCTTGCCATTGCAGCCTGTACTGCAGTTTAAACTGCCAATTGCGCCTGGCTTTTTGCCATGCCTAAACCTTCCTTTTAAAAACATATGTCACGTCTATGGCAGGCCCTAAACAGCCAATAGATCAGCATCGTGTTTAAAAAGTA
This sequence comes from Calotriton arnoldi, assembly GCA_963921515.1. Taxonomy (NCBI): domain Eukaryota; kingdom Metazoa; phylum Chordata; class Amphibia; order Caudata; family Salamandridae; genus Calotriton; species Calotriton arnoldi. Next base: position 767,518 of record CAWUFW010002315.1, on the reverse strand, counting down.
GGACATGAGTTTAAGTATTACATGTCCTTGTAGTGAAAAACTCATGCATTTGTTTTTCACTACTATAAGGCCTATATTTCAATCAGATAACATGGGGGTACCTTATTAGATTTAATAAGTGCTAGCTTTTGATTGAGAACAGATAGGGATCAAGTTTGTATTTAATTAATTTTATTTTAAAATCCTCTTTAATGGTAAAGTCGGATTTAAGTCACAATTCTGAAAATGACACTTTTAGAAAGTTAGTATACAAAACAGTAATGGATGGAATGCTTGAATTAATCTCAGCCACTGGTATTCACTCGGGCCGCATCCCAATCCATCCATATTTTGAACACCACGTCACCTCAGTTTGGACCCAGCCATATGCAAATCAGTCTTGATCTTGTTTCAAAAGTACCAGTCCAGCCCGAATTGGCAAGCCAGGCCCTCCCTGAACTGGAACGCCAGCCATCCAGGACTGGTTTCACCCTTGTTATGGACTCATCAGCTTGGTTCCAGTGACAAAGTGTTCACAGGACCCATGTCTGGGCTGGTACTTCCCACTTAGGGTGACACAATAACTATACAAAACAGTGATGGATGGAATGCTTGAATTATTCTCAGCCACTGGTAATTACTCAGGGCAGCAATCTAATCCATTGCTATTTTGCACACCATACCACCCTAGTTTGGACCCAGCAATATGCTCTTCAGAGGACTTTCCTGCTGCTTGAAGTCTGCCTTGCTGCTTGTAGGAGAGAGGACCATCTCCTTGAACCTAAGACTACTAGAGTGACTCCAAGAGCTAGTTTGCTGGCCTCCTCTTTGAGCTATAGGGACATAACAAGTTCCAAAGACCTTGAACCCTGCACCTGGCCTCTGCTGCAGGGAGCATTAACACCCCAAGTGGTGCCCTTTAGGCCCTGGACTCTTGGAAGTGGTATTAGAGGAGCTGCTCCTGCTTAACCCAATAAAGTTGAAACTTAAAGAGAATTTTCACCACAAGAACCAACAGAAGACTGGGACCTACCTTCCAGTCGATCCGCCGAAGATGCATCACAGGCTGGCCTGACTTTATGGTAGCTCCCGCTATGTTCTTCTCTGCAGCAGCAAATCTTGTTCAGCGGGACCTCCCAGTGACGGTATCCAGCCTTGTCAAGCACTCTTCGGCTACCCCTTGCAGCTTCAACCCACTGGAGGTAGGTTTTAGACTTCTAAAAAATTGCCTGAGTCCGAAGGTAAAAATCTTCACCTGGCTTGCTGGCAACAGGCTCCCCATCAATGATGATGACCTCCCCAGCCTGGAAATCAGGCTTCTCCCAGTACCATACCCAGCTTTTTCCTGCCATCATCAACGTATTCACTGGGACCTTGTCCAGTTCTCCTAAGCAACACCTGCTGCTTTGCCCTGCTGAACTCTACCTTCTCCTGGACTTTTTCACAGAATTTCTTCTAAGTCAGAAGGTAAGCCAAGACCCGACTAAATCCATCTTGTATATCTGACCCACGTTCCATTTTGGTTGGCCTTAACTTTTCACTTTGCGCTGGACACGTGCACAGATACACGCAGTTGGATCTCTGATCTTTTAGACCTTCTTTTTCACTAAAACGTAAAACATTCATAACTCTGGTTCTACTGATTGGATTTAATTCATTTTTGTTTCATTTTATTTATTTAAATGTTCTCTATTTTTCTAAACTGGTGTAGGTTTTTCCTTTTGTTATGTTTTCACTTTATTACCGTTTGTGTGCTTCTAAATACTTAACTCAGTGGCTCTGACAGCTTTTGTTTCAAGCTCCTAGAGGATTACGTACAGGTTAAATTAGTGACCTTTGTTGTTCACCTTGACAAGGATTATGGCTCTTGCTTGTGTAGGGGTTTTCCACTCAATCAAAAACTCAGACTCTTACATATATGATATTTTTCTTCAAGCATTATTAGGGAGGCAAAAAAATACATAGGCAGATGAAAGTGAACTGATTGATCACTGAGGGACACCCAATTGGTCTTTTTCAAGCAACAGCATTCTGAGTATTCTTCAAATGCTGTGACAGATCGGTAGGCAATCTTATGTAAAGCTCATATGGCATTTGAGTAATATTTTATTGGACACAATATAAAAGGCAATGATTATTCATGCATATCTAAATGACACTCAGGAACTTCATTGTAGACCTTTGAACCTCTGGTGCATAGTTTCAAATTCTGGGCACTGTGCATTAACTGCTTAATTGCATTGCATTAAACTACTCTCATCTGGGATACCAATGCTGTTTCAAAACTGCAAACATCTTGACCAAAATCATTACAGAGCTTTGTAAGGGTACTTGAAATTGATGCAGAATATAGGTTACTAAGTTTAAGGTGTGGGACTAAAAGCAACATACAATAATCTGCAGTGGCACAACAGTAGTGACTTCTATCTTTCATGCATATAAGCATATCACCTGAACCAGTATTTCTAAATTTATACATGTTTAATGCAAAATCTTGGTAAAAGAAAGAGGTTAAATAAAGGGGATTTCTCCACTTGCTATAACCAGCACTCCTTGGTATGCTATCCATAGTATACCCCATACAAACACAATGATCAAAGTAGCATCGCAGTAAAAGTTTTTGCCCTATGGATAAGAAAGCAGCAAATACATGATTGAACATGTAGATTAAAACAAAAACAAAAGCAGTTCTACTATATGGATACAAATAAAATGCTGTCCCAGGGCAGCACATTAGTCTCCGAAGAGGATTTCAGGAAGCATTTTCATTGAGATAAAGTGGTTACAATGAGAGTGACCTTGGTTTTCCTCTGATGGCTTATACATTGATGTTAGTGAGAATGCATTTCTTAGAGAAAGCTCACAAATGATCAACAAGCTAACCATTACAAAATATAGATAGAAGTATATAAAACACCTTCCACGCCACTGGTAAGAATACAAACATTTAATAAGAAATACAAAGCAATAAGAAATTTAGATGGTATAAATGTTGCAGAAAATGAGAAGTTCTCAGCAATAAAATCAAGTGGGATTGATGGAAAATGAGAAATAATAAAAGTGTGATCCATAATACAATATCAACCTGTAAAAGGTGTGGCACTAAAAATCACTGGCAGAACAAACAGTAATTTCCAAGAGGTTGTTGGTAAAAAAGGCATACGCTGTGAATGATCTACACATTGAGGTAGTTGAATAGGAGAAGGATTTTTGCACCAGTGGGATTCTCCCATCATACTTCAAAGTAATTTATGGAGGTTAAAAATGTCCAATGGCGCTAACCTCTAGGGTGCATCCATTCTGAATTCCAGGGGGCCATTAATGTCTTGTAAAACAGCACTTTTAAACACAAACTTTCAAGTCAAAACGGTTAGTTATACAAAGGGAAAAAAAACAGGTTAACGTGCCATTGCCTTTTATGGGGGTAAACTAGAAGTTGTGAAAGAGTACACTTATTTGGGAGTGAATGCTTCAAACAATCTCCTGTCGGCTCGTCCGGATCACTTCAGCTCTCTAAAACAAAAGTCCATAGGTATTGGTTTATTGCAGTTTGTTAATGCACACGGAAAGAGAGATGTGCAATTGCTATTCAAGGTTTATGTAACAAATGTTCCCAAAGTAGCATTGTATGGCATAGAGACAAGATCCATGTCTTCGCTAAACATAATATTATGTATCAAATCTGAATTGTGGAAGCAATATCTTGGCCTTTGTAAGTCAAGTTCAATTGAAATCTACGTCTTGAGTATTGCCTCACTGAGATAAAATGTTTAGCATATTCCTATGGTATTCCTTAATTTTTTCAATTGTTTTGTAGATAAGAAAATCATTGAAAAATTTGGAGAGAAATTTTACGGGATAGGAATGGGACCTATATCTTTGGAAAAATGTATTACCAGTGCTTGAAACAGATGAATTTGGACTGTGGCGAGATGATTTCATGTAAGAATAGTAATTCTTTGAATCGGTGATTAAAAAGGTTCTGAAGATTAATAGTTTTCAGGTTGATCTCCACCATTGTTCACAGATACAAAGATTGCAATTGAACTTCGTGTTTGTATTCTGTGGTATGATGCAATTGTACTTGTAGGCTAATATATGTCCTACTGGATGAAGACATTTTAAGAAATTTAAGTTTGGTCAAACACTGATAGGTGAAAATATATGAATCAAAAGGAGGGGACTTATTTTTACACAGGCTGTCAATAGGATGGCGCTGAGATGCAGGATATGAATCGTGCTTTATATTTATGGTATGTCCGCAACAGATGGAACAGGAATTTCTTCTGAGCATCTCCTCTAATTCTTGAGCATCGAGAAATGTTATTGTGCAGTAGTATTTAAGGAAATATACTACTTAGTAATTAATAGAAAAACACTATTGTATACTAAATATTCCCCACAAACTCCCTTCCTATATTTGATTCTGTATGATGTAAGTCGGTTCCTATGGACTAAACAGAGACATTTGGGAAAAATACGACTGAATACCTGGAAAAGAGATCACTCTGAAACATTCAACAGCCTACAAAAGCCAACGCCTTCCCCCCAAACCTCAATTGCATTCCATGTTCCCTGGAGACAACAATAGGATAGGCCTCCCGCACCTGTATTTCACCGACTGGTCAGGGAAGTCATCTCCTAAAATGTAGAGAGGACAAAAGTGCCACTCACAGTTCACGGAAGAAAGTTAATCCTAAACTGCTCTGCCACCTTCTCCTGTCATGTGTCCCAGGAAGTATTCAAACTGATCGCAGAGGATAATTGAAGAGCTGTCCATCTCAGAAGATACCAATATAACTTGAATTTATCCTTGTCCAGAGACTACATGAAATGTCAATTGCTGTAAGAAATATTTGAAATCTGCTTGAAGATTTGTGCTTTTCATGTAAAATAGGATCCACAAATCAAGAGACGGTAGTGGTGGATAGAGAGATCGCACATCAATAACAGAAACAGTTATAAATAGGCTGCCAAGTACAAGGTGAAATCGAATAACATGGAAAAGTCAAAGTGGTGCCACTCAGGGTAGAAAACATCCCACTACCTTGGGTGCAAAAAATACAGGTTACCGGAGGTGACCTGTGAAACTAGTTTACAAAAACTGGGTTTACCCCGGCACTCATAACATTTGAAACTGAAATATGTGACACTGTTTGGTCAGGACTGGTAAGGCAGAAAATGCTCTTAACACAGGAAAACACAAGAGATTTCATTTATCAAAAACATTCACTAATTTATTTCATTGGTATCAAGAATGACTAGAAAAAGTGTTACAAAATTTGTAGGGACTGAAACAATTCAATCTCGATGATACAGTCAAACATTAAAGTCTTTATAATTGTAAGATAGTGGTCCAGTCCTTGATACAGAACACAAAACAGCCAACACGTGTTTCGGCATTGGAAGGAACTGCTTTCACGGTGGTTCTTGTCAATGTATTAAATGTTTGACAGACAGTATGGTCATTAACATGTTTTTGTTTCTCCAAAAACAAAAGCCCAAAGCAGGATTTGTTTTTTAAAATACCAAAAACGAATGACCCCCCAACACCATGGGAGATTTCTCCCATAGTGTGGGGGTCACAAACGTTTTTACTGCCCCTTACCACCATGTTTTTCTTAACAGAAAGGGAGAGTAACAACTGGTCAGTCGACCGCCCACTCTAAATCAAACAGGTGGTCAAATGGCCAAACCTCTGACGGCCATTACTATGTCAATCTGTCGGAGTAGTATGTTAGCAACAGATAAAGGATAGTCTCCATCACTGACATACTGAAGGTCTACCCATCCATCTGTAAATCAGGCAGGTGGACCTTGGCAAAGATGGTACTCCATTGCCATATAAATGGAGTACACTCTCCGCCAAAATCTAAATCAGCCTCTATAATTCAATAGAAATCCTATTGATACATTTACCTAGAAAACCAAGTTGTACATCTTTAGTTACCTTATGGTGAGGTAGCTTTTAGATTTACATTTTTACAATGCCTACATGGCATTCTGGATCCATGACAGACTGTGTCTGAAATACGAGGGTCTATGTTAAAGTGGAGCAAAATGCAATTTTAAATAGCATATATGGTGTCTCAATAATAGTTATCAAGCCTCAAGCCATAGTAGTGGCATTAATCTGGGTCAAACAGGTAAATAAACTGAATAGTTACCAAGGCTTTTGGAGTTTCTGCAATAATCACTTTTAAAATGTTTTAAATGAGCAACCTTATATAACACATTTTCAGAAGGTAAACATGGAATTTTTATTAGTAAAATTACATAGGAAAATATTTAATGAGAGAAAAGAAGTTTCAATTTGGCAATGCAAATTAGCTACACCAGGAATAAATACTAACCAAGGAATATAGAGTTTGAGATGGCTTAGAACAATAAAGTATCTTCTGATCATTTCAGTTGCTTTTAAAATGACAAATTTCATCCTATATACCTCCATCTCAAAACTGCAGTGACAGTTTGTATACTCACTTTGCATAGGCGTTTTACCAGATATTTGTTGATAAGCATGTATTTGTATAGGTTGCTAATAATTTAAGTAAATGTTTCCTCCTGTGATTTTGTTTCCCTAAATCCTAGCCAAAGTTACATGCTCATCAATAGGATCTGTCATCGCTGGAACAACCAAAAGTCCATGTGTGTTTATATTCAAGGCAACAAGCAGTAACTTCACACAATGGGCCTGATTCACAAAGGTAACTTGCACTTTTGAGTAAGTTTACACATTTCATTAAGTTTACTATTTTTAAGTATTCACAAACTTCGAGTGTAAGTTACTACTAATAAAAAAAACACAGTAGTAAGTCCAGCACTAAACATGGCCAACCACAGGTACTGCAACAAGGTCCCATAGAATATTATTGAGGTCAGGACTTAAAATAAAAACCTATAGGAAATAATTTATAATAAATGATTTAAAATAATAAAAAATATAAATAAATATAAATTAATGTAATCTTTTTTTTAAAGTACATATTTATTATTTACTTATAAACCATGTGGAGATCACCAGCCTGGCTATAGTGTCTCCCTATTTCATAGTATAGGAACATTTTATAAAATGTTGTTAACATGAAAATAAATATTAAAAATATGTTTATATTAAACATGAATGTGAATTTATTTTATATGTTCACTTTAAATATGGTATACAATTAAAAGGCTATAGTGCTATACAATTATTTTTAAAGAAAACTGTAATTAATGGAAAAACATTAAATTAAAATAACATTTCTGAAGTTTAAATTAAAAAATAAATCCCTAACTAAAGAAAAAAATATAATGTGCATTAATAATTATAAAAAATGATGTATAGCATTAATTAAAATAATGTACTTATTTTTATTATAATTAATTGCTGCATTGTTTTTAGGTTATTAAAATATTATATAATTAAATAATACATATGTATCATATATTCTAACATACATTTTGTTTATCTATCTTTTCATTATTTTAAATAAATGAATGAAATTTTACAATATTTCCTATGATGTTTTATCTTTAGCCCATATCTCGATTACTTTCTGTGGGACTGTGTGGGAGTGTGTTGCAGTAACAGTGGTTGGCCATGTGCACTGCTGGAATACTGCAGTTTTTTAGTAGTAACTCCCACTCAGAGTTAGTGAATACCGAAAAGCAGTAAACTTGCTCAAAAGTGTAAACTTACTCAAAAGTGTAATTTACCTTTGTGATCAGGCCTTTATATTTAAAGTGATTCAAATCTAGATGACCGCACCGTGGGCCCAATTCACATACATTTTGCTGTTTGATAATGCTCCTGAATTCCTGGGGTAAAGCAAGTGTATTGTTAGCTTACTTCTGAAATTTGTGATTAAGGCAGCAGTATCACAAGAATAAGTCACATTTACTCATACATTTACTCCACATCTACAGGACATCTTTACATATCACACACTGTGTCACAACTTCTGTTTTCATGCATATTGAGTCAAGGGTTTTTTTCACTTTTAAATTGTGTAAACTGCTGGTAATACCCATTCTGAATAAGTTTCTTTTGATAGGCGTAGACCTCGGTCTCCGTCATTATAAGGAACCACTACAAAGTAGTCATGCTAGCAGCAGAACATAATACTGCCACTGTTATGGTAGCACCAATTTATCAGACTTGAATTGAAATGTAAATTATTCTGCAAGTGTGCTCCAGCTTTAGGTATGTAGCTAGATCACTCCATCATTAAAGCAAGAATTCATGAAACTTTCTAATTTTGTAGAGTAAACCGATTTTTGTCAAGTTTTCGAACTCCAAAACAGATGTGCAGCATGACCAGTAGCAAGGCAAGAGTAATTAAATAAAAGAACAGGTAGAGGATCTCTGGCACTATAGGCTGTGCCAGTATTTCTAACAACAAGAAAAGGTACTGGACTGGTGGCGGCAGCAGCAATGCAACTTTGCAGAAAAGCTACAATTCAGGCTACTGCAGTGTGATCTTTATCATAAACCCAGGGCGAGTAAAGAAGGTGCAAAAATTGTGCAAGCTTACCACACAGGATAGGTACAGCAGTCCATACTTCCACACAGGACAGGTACAACAGTCCATACTTCCTCATGTGTGCCAAATGATTATGACATAGGCAGTAACAGAAACATTCTCTCATATTTGTCAAGGATGGCACAGTAAGCACAGAAGCACACCCACACTCACGCACACAAGCACACACACCAACCTCCCCTGGATTACGATGTCCCAAAACCGTCTCAGTCCTGGGACCGACCGACCTCCGGTCGGCGGTCCCGCCTGGCTAATTACAATGCAGCAATAAACAGGCAGTAGCACAAGCTCCCATTGAGAAATGGGAGGTGTTATTCATCCCTGCACCCTGTGGCAGGCACCTTAAGATGCCTGCCACAAGATTCAGGGATCAACAGGTGGCACCATAGGTGCCACCTCGGCCCCCAACCGGAGGTGGCACGCACAAGGGGGCCCTGCTGGGGCCGCCCAAACACACTTTCAGACATGGTTTCCATGTCAAACAGGCTGACATGGAAACCATGTCGAAAACGGTGCATCCTAATCCCAAGGGCGGAAAAGCGCGCCCTTTGGGATTATGAGCCGGCTCCGACTGGCCCACGAGCTCCATGAACCCGTCGTAAGCCAGCCGGAATGACCGGCCGGTTTACTTTCCGACCACCAACATCATAATGCAGCAGTAGGAAAGTAAACCAAGCGGCCCATTATGATGCGGCCAGGAAGGCTCCGACCATCGATCAGAGCCTTGACAGGCCGCATCGTAATCGGCCCCCTATATGAAGTTGTAGAAAACATTGGTGCGTTCTGCTCACCAGGAATTAGAGTGCATGGTACAGCATGCTGTTGGTGAACGAATGGAGGATGGGAATAATCTCCCTGGGTAGCCTTATTAGGATAAAGGGTACCTATTTAGCCACACTTTTTAAAGGTGACAGGTTGACATCATTCTTGAGGTGCATCTGTAGACATTAGTTGTGATGACCACGGTCGAACTGGCCTATAGTTCAATCAAGCAGGGCTGGTGTGGCAGGTCAGTGTGTGGGCCAGTATTTTTAGGAGATTGTGGGCCTGTTTAATGGCCAGGTGGGCCGGTTTTTACTTTTGAGTTCCCCGATATTACCACAAGCGTTGCCAGCAGCAAACATAAATCCATACAGTCTCCCATATCTTGCAAGATGTCTATACTGCGTGTCTTTACATGTTTAAAAGTGGTTTGATTTGCAAATGTGGGTCACTTTTTTAGTCGTCTGGTTTGCTAATGGGGCACTTTTATTTTTGTGCCCAGGAATATTTTTTGTCCCTGTCTGACTTTGGTAATGACTGATTTACTCATATAGGACACTCTAGCTGCGCACCTCTTGTAATTGTGAATGTCCTCCGTTTTGTGCTTGCCAACTCCCTGGTAATGTTGAAACACAAAGAGTGGGTGTGCCTGTTAAGATTGCACTTATGTTAGTCCAGGCACATGTTCTGTGGTGAGCAGCTGCCTGGATATCAGCAAAAAGAACATGTTGTTGTACACTTTCCTTACTTCCTGGAGCCATGTGCATCCAACATTTCTTCTGTAGTCCCAAGAAGCAGAAGAGCAGTTCCAAGCAGGCACGGATTGTTTAAAAAACAGATTAGTATAGGATCTACACTGAGCAAGATTTGTCCCACTGTTTCTATTGTAATAATGCATGGTTCCACTTCCACATTCAGCTGCATTCATTTTATCTACTGTTGGAGGAGAAAAAGATGAGGCATCCCCATAGAGATTTGAACGGTGACCTGCAGAGTGCACATAGTCTAGTAGGTCCCTTGCAAAATATGGAACACGTAGCCTTCCTTGTGAAGCAGTCAAAAAGTTCCTTGGCACAGTGCTACCGAAGATTAAGCTGCATACACCCACAGTGTGGGTCCACGACTGGAAGCATGTTATAATGTTCACGTTGAATAGCCAGAAAACACACCCTGTCTGCTCCTATACCAGTCTCCTTAGTCATCAATTGCTGTGGGCAGCAGTGGTCCGTGCAGGTAACAACGGTGGGGCTGGGTAAGGGGGGATTTCGAGGGACGATGCCAAGGGAAAATTAATTGATAGTTAATTTTCCCTCAGCATCGTCCCTCAAAATCCCCCTTTACCTGGCCCAACCCCCCCACCGCTGTTACCTGCATGGACCACGGCTGCCCTTTCTATCTACCTTTCCTTTTTTTTCTCAGTTTTTTTCATTTGCCTCACTTTCACACACTTTGGGGGTGATTAGGATGGCGAGCGGATCGCCACCGCCGGACCAGAGGTGGCGATCCGCCTGCCATCCCAACCCGATTTACCCCCGCCATATAATGATGGCGGAGGGTATTGCGGCGTACGCAAAGTGCTTACACCGCTTTTCTGCCGGTCGGCAACCGTTCCGATTTCCGGCCAGGCGGACTTGGGCCTTAATATGGTGGTGGTGCCTAGCATGCACCGCCATCCATATTAGTATGTTTGTAAAGGCCTTTCCATGGCGGTGATGCCGCCATGGAAAGGCTGGTGAGGAATTGCTTTGGGGGCCTGTTGCGGGCCCCCGGGGGGTGCGGGGGTGGGGGGCTGCACTTGGGGGGGTACCTATGGTACCCCCCTACATTGCCATGCAGAAGGTGGCACTTTGGCATTGCGGCGGGTGCTGCTTACAGCAGCACCCGACGCAATGTCAAAATTGCGGAATGCAACCGCCAGGGTGGCGTCGCATCCTAATTAGCGGTGCAGGACCGCCGCCCGCCATCCGCCATCCTAATCACCCCCCTGGTCTCCTTTATGTCTCTGCCTCACTACCTATTTTTGCTACTTTCTCTTCCCAGTTCTCCTGTATTCTTTTTCCGTATACATCCATTGTCGTCCCTTGGTCACCACCTCTTAGTTTCTATCGTGGCATTATTGGGAAAATGTATTCATAGCTTCCTCATAAATAACAGAAAAAGGAGGCCAATAAAGCTGTGATTAAACATTCTCTGTGACCCAGCCTGCCGGGCAGACAGGCTCAGTGACACCCCCGCTATAGCTGCTTGCACTGAGCTGCTATCAAAAGCACATCACAGGTAGGGGTTTGTGAAATTATAGTTTCATCTGCAAAATCTTACGGTTGCACAGTTTTTCACCTTCTCAAAACGTTGCCTGGGGAGATTATTCCTGCAATAACGCTTTTGGAGAGAAAATGCTTAATTAGATTATTTCAGTGTGGAAGGTGGGTTGGGGGGGTTTGATGTAGCATGAAGTTCTACTTTTTTGCAGAACATTTTACCTGCTGCTTTACTTACAAAAGTCTATGAGATCAGTGATTAGAACCCATGACATTAAATCTATATATAAATAATACTGAAATACAGTGTACATTAGGGACATGCTTAATTTTTTTCAAAAAGAAACAACAGGCAGTCTTCCTAGAAAGGTGCCTTTATTAGCATTGCTCATTTTTTGGCTGGAGACTTTCAGGACTACACATGTCCTTTCCTTTCATGCTCTTAGATTATGGAAGCCTGGGGGAGATAACCCTAGGCATTCATTCCCAGTAGTGCAACAGATATGTAAATGCACTGGCGTAACGAAACTTGAGGGGGCCCCCTGCATTGGACGTAGAGGGGCCCCCTCTGGACTAAATCACGAGTTCTCCTGCCAGAGTAGTATGCTGAGGGGGCCCCCTGGAGCTTGGGCCACACCCGCACTGCGGGGGCCTGTGTTACACTACTGTGTAAACGAAACGGGTAAAAAAGACTAATTGTGATTTTCGATGAAAAAATATACATTGCCCTCATCGTTGACACTTCACCCAGTCTCAATGCATCCATTTATTAAGAAACGTTACCCACAGAAATAGGATACAAGCAGAAGCCATGAATGTGCAGTTTATTAATGAAATTCTCTTTTGGTTTAACAGTTACAACAGTGCTATATTATAATGTCACAGAGGTGAGCGCAAACCATCCATACAGAGGACATTACAGCACGTTTCTGGCACGGCAAATATATATATATATCCACCAAATGTGCTTAGTCCTCTAAAGAAAAAACACACAGCGGTTCTGCTGCTTTTCCAAGCGTGTTTATTTAATTCCTGCAACAAAGTTACTCAACGCGTTTTGGAGCTCTCGGCTCCTTGTTCATAAACAAGGAGCCGAGAGCTCCTAACGCATTGCAACCCTGCCGGGAGCTCACCGCGGAGAAGAGGCTTGGGAGACAGCGGCCAGTTGATGTGGTATATATATATATATTTCAACAAACATCCTCAGTCGAAGACGCACTTGAAGAGCAGATAAGTTCCACTGATTCATTAATAAAAGGAAACTGGCATTTTAATTCAGATGCATATCTTGCCTTACAGGTTTCAGAGATGTTTGTTGAATGATTTATGGCTGGCAGTCCAGCTGGGAAGACTGCACCACCCCTCGAGGTCAAGGTTAGGGGGCCACGAGGACATGGAACTATTCCGAGTCTTCCTTAGTGGAACAGCAGAAAAGAAAAAATAAACGGAACATTTTCATCGCAGAGGCCAATTGGAGGGCTTTTAAATTAAATGAACATTTTGCTACAGCACAGAAGCCTACTAAAGGTAAGGAATTTATGAAAGTGCACTACTGATTCTATCATGCAACACTAAGTTGAACTCACCTGTGAGGCCCACTGAGAACTAATGAAATGGCCATGCAGAGGGGAGTACCTTTTCACCATTTCTGTGCAGTATCATGAAGCCTGTGATCAAGGAGCTGCTGCTTTGAAATGCGTATAAGAAGATATGTATCTGAATGAAAATGGCAGTTTCCTTTTATTAAAGAATTAGTGGAATTCATCTGTTCTTCGAGTGTGTCTTCAACTGGGGATGTCTGCTGAATGATATATATATATATATATATTCACTGAAAAAACCATAGGTTTTAGGGACAGTTATAGTTAGTTGGACATTTCACTCGTACAAAACCATAGAAATTCCCCCGTTATAGTTCGTTCAGCTAACTATAACTCGCGCCCCACAATGCACTGCTGATGACGTCACATATTACATCACTCATGACATGGTCAGTGACATCACTGATGACATCACTGATGACATCTCAAATGACATCACTGATGACATCACTGATGACATCATCCAGTGACTGTGCTTCTGTAAAGTTTAAATATGTTTAATATATATAGGGAAAGGCGTATTGAAGAATGAGTGGGTGTATAAGTGTCTGTATGGATGATTTAGTACGTGCGTGACTGACTCTACAATTGAGTGATTAAACGTATCTTACTGAATGCATGGGTTAGTGACTAAACTGTGTGAATGTCTGTATCCGTCTGTTTGTTGGTGTGTAAGTGGATGCATGGATTTGCGAATAGCTACATGAGTGTCTATATGGGTTATTGATTGGTTCTCTGAGTATCTGTATGGCTGCCTGAGTGTTTGTGTGGGTGGGGTGTGTGTGACTCTGTACATAGATGTGTGAGTGGGTGATTCACTGGGTGCATGATTTCAAGAGTGCATCTGTGATGGACTGCTTGGGTGGGTGAGTGTGTGTATGGGTGTGTTAGTGAGTGAATGTATATCTCAGTGGTACATGTGCGAGGAACTACATATTTAAAAAGCAGTATATATGTGTGTTAGAGTATTTAAATGGCTATAAGTGAGAGTGTGTGATTGTGAGAGCGGCTGTATGGATGCGTGTGTGCTTGTATCAGTTATTGTATAAGAGTGTAAGAATGTGCTAGTATTTGTATGAGTAAGTGAGCTGGTGTGTATAACTGTATAGGTGAGTAAATGGGTGTGTGATTAATTTTTTGCATGACTGACTAGGTGTGTGAGTACCTCTATGGATGAGTGGCAGTGTGTGAGTGTTTATATAGGTGTATGAGTGCATATGATAGTCCTGTACTGAGTGACTGTAAGTATGAGTGACTGTACGGGTGAGTGAGTAGATGTGTGTGTGTAGACCTAAGAATCAGTGAGTGGGTATGTAGTTATTGGTATTGGAGTGTGTATGGTTTTGAGAATGGCAGTCTGTAATTTAGAGTGGGTGTATCAAAAGTTATATTAGGGTGTGAGAAGATGCATGAAATTATCACATGGATGATGTCATCCGTGATGTCATCAGTGATGTCATTTGAGATGTCATCAGTGATGTCATCAGTGATGTCACTGACCATGTCATGAGTGATGTAATATGTGACGTCATCAGAAGTGCATTGTGGGGGCGCGAGTTATAGTTAGCTGAACTAACTATAACGGGGGAATTTCTATGGTTTTGTACGGGTGAAATGTCCAACTAACTATAACTGTCCCTAAAACCTATGGTTTTTTCAGTGAATTTCAAAGGTTTTTTAAATGCTAATTTCTAACTATAACATGTCTGAAACCTATGGTTTTTTCAGTGAATTTCAAAGGTTTTTAAATGCTAATTTCTAACTATAACGTGCCTGAAACCTATGATTTTTAAAGTGAATTTCAAAGGTTTTTTAAATGCTAGTTTCTAACTATGCCTACAGAGGTAGGACATGTGACGAAAGAAGAAAAAACGCACAGAAAGAAGCAAAAGAAATGCAGAAAGAAGCAACAGAAGTCCACAAAGACGAAGAAAAGTGCAGGAAGAAGCAAAAGATGTGCAGAAAGAACCAACAGAGGAGCAGAAAGAGGCCTTGTTGCAAAATCATCCTGTGCCCACAACTTTTTCAGACGGGTACTGGTGGTAACTGACTCGGACTAACCAGAGCCAGTGCTATGCTAAAAGACACTTAGAATACAGTGAAAACACCTACATACACTAGGGAACACTATGCGTTGGGGTACCCCTGTGATTAGCATGACCTCCTCTGTAAGTCCCTAGTACATAATAGGGCAGGGGGATTAAAACTACCTCTTAAAATGCGCTACAGGGCGCGTTTGCACAGTGGTGAAGGGAGGGGGGGCCTGAGGTGACATGTGTGCAAACGCGCCCCGTGGCACGTTTTAAGTTGCGGGATTAAGTCCCCTTGATTCCTGAGGGTCCCTGGGGCCCAACTAGCCCCCCAGGTACCTACAGTTAGGACCACAGAGCTGAGTTGCAGAGAGGCGTTCCGAGGCCACGCACCTTTATTCACCTCCCTGCAACGCAACTCTGTTGTGCTTACTGAAGGTACCTGGTGGGCTAGTTGGCCCCCAGGGTCCCTCAGGATTCAAGGGGAATTAATTCCCCAACTTAAAACGCACCACAGGGCGTGTTTGCGCACATGTCACCTGAGGCCCCGCCCCATCCCTTCAACACTGTGCAAACGCGCCCCGTGGCGTGTTTTAAGTTGGGGGATTAGGTCACCTTGAATCCCTGGGGCCCAACTAGCCCACCAGGTACTTCCAGTAAGCACCACAGGCCTGCATTGCAAACGCCTGTAACAAATTGTGCAGTTGTGTTTAGGTAGTGAAGGGGGTCGTGCTGGGGGTAGTGTTTTAGGGTTTAGGGTAGTGCAGTGGTGTTTGTGTAGTGTAGGGGTCATGCTGGGGGTAGATTTAGGGTTAAGGGTAGTGCAGTGGTGTTTGGGTAGTGTAGGGGGTCGTGCTGGGGGTAGTGTTTTAGGGTTTAGGGTAGTGCAGTGGTGTTTGGTAGTGTAGGGGGTCGTGCTGGGGGTAGTGGTTTAGGGTTTAGGGTAGTGCAGTGGTGTTTGGGTAGTGGAGGGGTACTGCTGGGGGTAGTGTTTTAGGGTTTTGGGTAGTGCAATGGTGTTTGGGTAGTGTAGGGGTACTGCTGGGGGTAGTGTTTTAGGGTTTAGGGTTGTGCAGTGGTGTTTGGGTAGTGTAGGGGGTACTGCTGGGGGTAGTGTTTTAGGGTTTAGGGAAGTGCAGTGGTGTTTGGGTAGTGTAGGGGGTCGTGCTGGGGCTGGTGTTTCAGGGTTTAGGGCAGTGCAGTGGTGTTCGGGCAGTGTAGGGGGTCTTGCTGGGGGTGGTGTTTCAGGGTTTAGGGCAGTGGTGTTTGGGCAGTGTTGGGGGTCTTGCTGGGGGTGATGTTTCAGGGTTTAGGGCAGCGTAGTGGTGTTTGGGCAGTGTAGGGGTCTTGCTGGGGGTAGTGTTTCAGGGTTTAGGGCAGTGCAGTTGTGTTCGTGCAGTGTAGGGGGTCGTGCTGGGGATGGTGTTTCAGGGTTTAGGGCAGTGCAGTAGTGTTCGGGCAGTGTAGGGGGTCGTGCAGGGGGTGGTGTTTGAGGGTTTAGGGCAGTGCAGTGGTGTTCGGGCAGTGTAGGGGGTCGTGCCGGGGGTGGTGTTTCAGGGTTTAGGGCAGTGCAGTGGTGTTCGGGCAGTGTAGGGGTTCTTGCTGGGGCTGGTGTTTCAGGGTTTAGGGCAGTGCAGTGGTGTTCGGGCAGTGTAGGGGGTCGTGCTGGGGGTGGTGTTTCAGGGTTTAGGGCAGTGCAGTGGTGTTCGGGCAGTGTAGGGGGTCATGCTGGGGCTGGTGTTTCAGGGTTTAGGGCAGTGCAGTGGTGTTCAGGCAGTGTAGGGGGTCGTGCTGGGGGTGGTGTTTCAGGGTTTAGGACAGTGGTGTTAGGGCAGTGTAGGGGGTCTTGTGGGGGGTGGTGTTTCAGGGTTTAGGGCAGTGCAGTGGTGTTCGGCCAGTGTAGGTGGTCTTGCTGGGGGTGGTGTTTCAGGGTTTAGTGCAGTGGTGTTCGGGCAGTATAGGGGGCCTTGCTGGGGTGGTGTTTCAGGGTTTAGGGCAGTGCAGTGGTGTTCGGGCAGTGTAGGGGGTCTTGCTGGGGCTGGTGTTTCAGGGTTTAGGGCAGTGCAGTGGTGTTCGGTCAGTGTAGGGGGTCTTGCTGGGGCTGGTGTTTGAGAGTTTAGGGTAGTGCAGTGGTGTTCGGGCAGTGTAGGGGTCATGCTGGGGCTGGTGTTTGAGGGTTTAGGGCAGTGCAGTGTTGTTCGGGCAGTGTAGGGGGTCGTGCAGGGGGGGTGTTTCAGGGTTTAGGGCAGTGCAGTGGTGTTTGGGCAGTGTAGGGGGTCGTGCAGGGGGTGGTGTTTCAGGGTTTAGGGCAGTGCAGTGGTGTTCGGCCAGTGTAGGTGGTCTTGCTGGGGTTGGTGTTTCAGGGTTTAGTGCAGTGGTGTTCGGGCAGTGTAGGGGGTCTTGCTGGGGGTGGTGTTTCAGGGTTTAGGGCAATGCAGTGGTGTTCGGGCAGTGTAGGGGTTCTTGCTGGGGCTGGTGTTTCAGGGTTTAGGGCAGTGCAGTGGTGTTCGGGCAGTGTAGGGGGTCTTGCTGGGGCTGGTGTTTGAAGGTTTAGGGTAGTGCAGTGGTGTTCGGGCAGTGTAGGGGGTCATGCTGGGGCTTGTGTTTGAGGGTTTAGGGCAGGGCAGTGGTGTTCGGGCAGTGTAGGGGGTTGTGCTGGAGTTGGTGTTTCAGGGTTTAGGGCAGTGCAGTGGTGTTCCGGCAGTGTAGGGGGTCGTGCAGGGGGTGGTGTTTCAGGGTTTAGGGCAGTGCAGTGGTGTTCGGCCAGTGTAGGTGGTCTTGCTGGGGTTGGTGTTTCAGGGTTTAGTGCAGTGGTGTTCGGGCAGTGTAGGGGGTCTTGCTGGGGGTGGTGTTTCAGGGTTTAGGGCAGTGGTGTTCAGGCAGTGTAGGGGGTCTTGCTGGGGGTGATGTTTCAGGGTTTAGGGCAGTGCAGTGGTGTTCGGGTAGTGTAGGGGTCTTGCTGGGGTAGTGTTTCAGGGTTTAGGGCAGTGCAGTGGTGTTCGGGCAGTGTAGGGGGTCGTGCTGGGGTGGTGTTTCAGGGTTTAGGGCAGTGCAGTGGTGTTCGGGCAGTGTAGGGGTCGTGCTGGGGTGGTGTTTCAGGGTTTAGGGCAGTGCAGTGGTGTTCCGGCAGTGTAGGGGGTCGTGCAGGGGGTGGCGTTTCAGGGTTTAGGGCAGTGCAGTGGTGTTTGGGCAGTGTAGGGGGTCGTGCTGGGGGTGGTGTTTCAGGGTTTAGGGCAGTGCAGTGGTGTTCGGGCAGTGTAGGGTGTCGTGCTGGGGGGTGGTGTTTCAGGGTTTAGGGCAGTGCAGTGGTGTTCGGGCAGTGCAGGGGGTGGTGTTTCAGGGTTTAGGGCAGTGCAGTGGTGTTCGGCCAGTGTAGGTGGTCTTGCTGGGGGTGGTGTTTCAGGGTTTAGTGCAGTGGATTTCTGGCAGTGTAGGGGGTCTTGCTGGGGGTGGTGTTTCAGTGTTTAGGGCAGTGCAGTGGTGTTCGGGCAGTGTGGGGGTCGTGCTGGGTCTGGTGTTTCAGGGTTTAGGGCAGTGAAGTGGTTTTCGGGCAGTGTAGGCGGTCGTGCTGGGGCTGGTGTTTCAGGGTTTAGGGCAGTGCAGTGGTGTTCGGGCAGTGTACGGGGTTGTGCTGGGGCTGGTGTTTCAGGGTTTTGGGCAGTGCAGTGGTGTTCGGGCAGTGTAGGGGGTCGTGCTGGGGGTGGTGTTTCAGGGTTTAGGGCAGTCCAGTGGTGTTCGGGCAGTGTAGGGGGTCGTGCTCGGGCTGGTGTTTCAGGGTTTAGGGCAGTGCAGTGGTGTTCGGGCAGTGTAGGGAGTCGTGCTGGGGGTGGTGTTTCAGTGTTTAGGGCAGTGCAGTGGTGTTTGGGCAGAGGAGGGGGTCTTGCTGGGGGTGGTGTTTCATGGTTTAGGGCAGTGGTGTTCGGGCAGTGTAGGGGTCTTGCTGGGGGTGATGTTTCAGGGTTTAGGGCAGTGCAGTGGTGTTCGGGCAGTGTAGGGGTCTTGCTGGGGGTAGTGTTTCAGGGTTTAGGGCAGTGCAGTGGTGTTCGTGCAGTGTAGGGGGTCGTGCTGGGGTGGCGTTTCAGGGTTTAGGACAGTGCAGTAGTGTTCGGGCAGTGTAGGGGGTCGTGCTGGGGTCGTGTTTCATGGTTTAGGGCAGTCCAGTGGTGTTCGGGCAGTGTAGGGGGTCATGCTCGGGCTGGTGTTTCAGGGTTTAGGGCAGTGCAGTGGTGTTCGGGCAGTGTAGGGGGTCTTGCTGGGGGTGGTGTTTCATGGTTTAGGGCAGTGGTGTTCGGGCAGTGTAGGGGTTCTTGCTGGGGGTGATGTTTCAGGGTTTAGGGCAGTGCAGTGGTGTTCGGGCAGTGTAGGGGGTCTTGCTGGGGGTAGTGTTTCAGGGTTTAGGGCAGTGCAGTGGTGTTCAGGCAGTGTAGGGGGTCGTGCAGGGGGTGGCATTTCAGGGTTTAGGGTAGTGCAGTGGTGTTTGGGCAGTGTAGGGGGTTGTTCTGGGGGTCGTGCTGGGGGTGGTGTTTCAGGGATTAGGGCAGTGCAGTGATGTTCGCACAGTGTAGGGGGTCGTGCAGGGGGTGGTGTTTCAGGGTTTAGGGCTTTGTAGTGGTGTTCGGGCAGTGTAGGGGGTCTTGCTGGGGGTGGTGTTTCAGTGTTTAGGGCAGTGCTGTTCGGGCAGTGTAGGGGGCCGTGCCGGGGGTGATGTTTCAGGGTTTAGGGCAGTGCAGTGGTGTTCGGGCAGTGTAGGGGTCATGCAGGGGGTTGTGTTTCAGGTTTTAGGGCAGTGCAGTGGTGTTCGGGCAGTGTAGGGGGTCGTGCTGGGGGTGGTGTTTCAGGGTTTAGGGCAGTGCAGTGGTGTTCGGGCAGTGTAGGCGGTCGTGCTGGGGCTGGTGTTTCAGGGTTTAGGGCAGTGCAGTGGTGTTCGGGCAGTGTAGGGGGGTCGTGCTGGGGCTGATGTTTCAGGGTTTAGGGCAGTGCAGTGGTGCTCGGGCAGTGTAGGCGGTCATGCTGGGGGTGGTGTTTCAGGGTTTAGGGTAGTGCAGTGGTGTTCGGGCAGTGTAGGGGGTCATGCTGGGGCTGGTGTTTCAGGGTTTAGGGCAGTGCAGTGGTGTTCGGGCAGTGTAGGGGGTCTTGCTGGGGTTGGTGTTTCAGGGTCTAGGGCAGTGGTGTTTGGGCAGTGTTGGGGGTCTTGCTGGGGGTGATGTTTCAGGGTTTAGGGCAGTGCAGTGGTGTTCGGGCACTGTAGGGGGTCTTGCTGGGGGTAGTGTTTCAGGGTTTAGGGCAGTGCAGTTGTGTTCGTGCAGTGTAGGGGGTCGTGCTGGGGATGGTGTTTCAGGGTTTAGGGCAGTGCAGTAGTGTTCGGGCAGTGTAGGGGGTCGTGCAGGGGGTGGTGTTTCAGGGTTTAGGGCAGTGCAGTGGTGTTCGGGCAGTGTAGGGGTTCTTGCTGGGGCTGGTGTTTCAGGGTTTAGGGCAGTGCAGTGGTGTTCGGGCAGTGTAGGGGGTCGTGCTGAGGCTGGTGTTTCAGGGTTTAGGGCAGTGCAGCTGTGTTCGGGCAGTGTAGGGGGTCATGCTGGGGCTGGTGTTTCAGGGTTTTGGGCAGAGCAGTGCTGTTTGGGCAGTGTAGGGGTCGTGCTGGGGTGGTGTTTCAGGGTTTAGGGCAGTGCAGTGGTGTTCGGGCAGTGTAGGGGGTCGTGCTGGGGGTGGTGTTTCAGGGTTTAGGGCAGTGGTGTTAGGGCAGTGTAGGGGGTCTTGCTGGGGGTGATGTTTCAGGGTTTAGGGCTGTGCAGTGGTGTTCGGGCGGTGTAGGGGTCTTGCTGGGGGTAGTGTTTCAGGGTTTAGGGCAGTGCAGTGGTGTTCGGGCAGTGTAGGGGGTCGTGCTGGGTGTGGTGTTTCAGGGTTTAGGGCAGTGCAGTGGTGTTCGGGCAGTGTAGGGGGTCATGAAGGGGGTGGTGTTTCAGGGTTTAGGGCAGTGCAGTGATGTTCGGGCAGTGTAGGGGGTCGTGCTGGGGTGGTGTTTCAGGGTTAATGGCAGTGCAGTGGTGTTCGGGCAGTGTAGGGGTCGTGCAGGGGCTGGTGTTTCAGGGTTTAGGGCAGTGCAGTGGTGTTCGGGCAGTGTAGGGGGTCGTGCTGGGGGTAGTGTTTTAGGGTTTAGGGTAGTGCAGTGGTGCTTGTGTAGTGTAGGGGGCCGTGCTGGGGGTAGTGTTTTAGGGTTTAGTGTAGTGCAGTGGTGTTTGTGTAGTGTAGGGGGTCATGTTTTAGGGTAGTGCAGTGGTGTTTGGGTAATGTAGGGGGTCGTGCTGGGGGTAGTGTTTTAGGGTTTAGGGTAGTGCAGTGGTGTTTGTGTAGTGTAGGGGGTCATGCTGGGGGTAGTGTTTTAGGGTTTAGGATAGTGCAGTGGTGCTTGTGTAGTGTAGGGGTCGTGCTGGGGGTAGTGTTTTAGGGTTTAGGGTAGTGCAGTGGTGTTTTTGTAGTGTAGGGGTCATGTTTTAACATGCAACGCTCCAATACCTGACCAGTCTGCACTACATAAAACTGCAAAAAACTAAAAATAAAAAGTGTTTTGCACACTTTTGTCATTGGGCTATATGTGGGCTAAATCTGGGTAATATTTGTGCTACATTTGGGCTCTTTTTTCTCTGGTGACCATCTTGGAAGACTTCTTTGTTATGAAGTTTCCTAATTTCCTCATTTACTGCAGTCTCCTCAGTAGGAAATGCTTTCAGTTTTTACTTTGATTCCATCAAGAAGGCATTCAGATGTGTCTCACATTAGCCATAAATTCAGAATGTTAGCACTCTAGTTGCTCATTAGATCACTGTAGTAAAGCTACTGCTCACCAGGGAGTTAACTGGAAGTCTGCTGCTGGTATTGAAAGTGATTGTTTCAGTCTGCATGTCAGAATTTTCTAATGAAATAGAAGAGGATTTGAGATCTCACTTAAAACATGCCCTAATTTTTCTTTCTGCAGCACTAACCATAATTTCTATTTCAAAAAGAACCCCCTCATTTTGTTCCTTTTTAAATTAAATGTTTTAAGTGTTACCGGTTTATTCCAATCAAGATGGTTTCAGGTGTGCCATACTTTTGTCATAAGTAAGGCTGTTAGCGCTCTAGTTGTTCTTTAGAACACTCTGGGAAGCTGCAGTAGAACACAAAGGCATCAACTGGCAGGCTGCTCCTGTTGAAATATAACAGGAAGATATTTGAGATCACACTTGAAACATGTCCTAATTTTTCTTTCTACAGCACTAACCATAATTTCTATGACAAAATGAACCCCATCATTTTGTTCCTTTTTAAATTAAATGTTTTAAGTGTTACCAGTTTATTCCAATCAAGATGGCTTCAGGTGTGCCATACTTTTGTCATAAGTAAGGCTGTTAGCACTCTAGTTGTTCTTTAGAACACTCTGGGAAGCTGCAGTAGAACACAAAGGAATCAACTGACAGTCTCTGCCCTTGTTGGATGTACATGTTTTACTGAGAATGTCAGACTTAATTCTCACATGACTGAGAAAGATAATGTGAATTTACAGAAAATATGCTCTCATTTTAGCTTCTGGAGCACCTTCCAAAACTCTATGGGACAAGCATGTGAAAATAGTTTTCTCTCAAACATGATTCATGATATCCCAGCAGAAGGTTTTTCACAGGGTAAAATCACCTTAGAACACACCACAATTCCTGAAATTAGTATGGTACCATCAACAAATGAATTCTAATGTAACTAAAGTCTGTTATCACCCTTTATAGTTCTCCTTTTGGTAACCCTCAAAATCTTTGATTCACTACAATGCATTTCAATGGGTACTATCATTTATATTGGTCCCAAGATGGCTGCCAGCAATTCCAGGATGAAGTGCTGACAGTCAATCAGATCTCACAATGACATGTGTGGTTAGGCTCCGCCCAGATATATATGTGATTGTACTTTTGATTTTCTCAGGAACTACTGAACGGATTTACACCATTTAACCAAAAGGCATGACTCTGAACCAAGGGCTACCTTTTTGCCAAATTTGGTGTAATTCCATTCAGCAGTTCGGGCTGTAGCTGCGACTAAAGGTTCCTATGGAAAATTGCATGGGGAAAACACGTTTTGGGACCCCCCTTTTTTCTCAGCCCCCGCTTGCCGAATCACCCCGAAACTTTCAGGATAGGAGCAGACCGGAGCGCCCGACGAGTTTTGAAAATTTCGCGAAGATTCGTCAACCGGTGCCAAAGTTATTGGAAATAGAATGTTGTGAATTTCCTATGGAAAATAGGTCCTAACTATAACTATCTACTGGCGACCGCCAGTAGATGATTATATTATATATATATATATATATATATATATATATATATATATATATATATATATTTGACCTACTAGCGGTCGCCAGTAGGTAGTTATAGTTAGGACCTAGTTTCCATAGGAAAAGCGTTTTTGATTTGCCAATATTGTTGGCGCCGTTTGACTGAATCTTCGCGAAATTTTCAAAACTAATGGGGCGCTGTGGTCAGCTCCTGTCTTGAAAGTTTCGGGTGATTGGTCAAGCGGGGCCTAGAAAAAGGGGGTTCCAAAATGCGTTTTCCCCATGTTCATTTCCATAGGAACTTTGTCGCTGCAACAGCCCGAACTGCAGAATGGAATTACACCAAATTTGGCAGAGAGGTAGCTCTTGGTCCAGAGTGCACTCTTTGCTTTAAATGGTGTAAATCCATTCAGTAGTTACTGAGAAATTAAAAAATAAACAATATTGATATCTGAGCACCGAGGAGGATTCGTGAACCCTCCCGAGCACGAGCTGACTTCTGATTGGCTGCCAACACTCAAAACCAGGAAGTGTTGGCAGCCATCTTGTGACTCGGTAAAACCGAGTCACAAGACAGTAAAAAAAAAAGATTAAAAAACAAGAAAAAGGGGCAGGGTAGAAATACCCTGACCCCCTTGGCCTGCTCAGGGGGTCCCACAAGGACCCCCAGGGTCAAAAGAAGCCTTTTTAAAAAATTAAAAAATCGGCCGAATTCATGCTGGGTGCGCAAATCCGGCCGAGATAATAAAAAAAAAACATAGAGCGGACTCCCGCACTTCATTTTCTATAAGCCCCCGGGTGTGCAATAAATTAGCGGGGCCCACGGGGGCCCCTGCAGCCCCGGGGACCGCCACCTCCCCAGGGCTTCATCCAATATGTGCAGGGGGCACGCAGCCCCCCCGCAGCCCCAAGGCTTGCCACCTCCCCAAGTCTTGTAAAAAAATGCATGGGGGCTCCTGCTCTCCCCACGCTACCCTGGGGACTGCCACCTCCCGGGGCATTGTTCATTATGGGCAGGGGGCCTTGCGGGCCCCCCCAAGCCCTGGGGACCTCCACCTCCTCGGGACTTAAATTAAAATTATAAAGTGTGGGGGGGCTCCTGCCCCCACCACACTGCCCCAGGGACCACAACCTCCCCGGGGCACTAATTATTTAAATACAGTGTCTGTTGTAGACCCCCGGGCCCCGGGGACCACCACCTCCCCAGGGCTATTTTGACAAAGGGAGGGGGGCCACGCGGCCTTGCTCCTGGAGCCCTCCATGGCCCTGGGGACTGCCACCCCCCCTGGGCCGGCTCCTGTAATGTCCCGGGGTGCCCACACCTGGGACATTGCTGTTTGCTCTTCCATAGCTAACACTGCTTTGCTTCTTGGAAGCGAGAGCAGGAAACCTGCTCTCGCTTCCATGAAGCAAAGCAGAATTGCTTTTGGGCAAAGGGAGCTGCATGTTAGCAGCTCCCCTTGCTCAAAAGCAATGCCGGCTCCTGCAGGAGTCGGGAAGCCGGCTGGGACTGTGGGGGCAATGGGGCTCCCCCCATGGTCCCCAATGCTGAGGCCAGGCCCCAGGGGATGGGGTCCCCGGGGCCAGAAGGTGCCTGGGAGGGGGCCACTCGGCCCCCTCCCCTTTAATTTAATTAATAAATAAATAAAAACGGAAGGTCAGCACCAGGGGATGGGGTCCCCGGGGCCATAATTGGCCTGAGGAGCCCCCTCCCAAATTAAAAAAAAAAAAAAAAAAAAAAGAAGGCTGGCCAGGCCACTCTGCAAACGCACCTCCTGGCAAACTGCTGCTCCGGGGATGAAGTCCACTTTAGTCCTGAGGTCCTCAGGACACAAGAGGACCTCATTGCCCCACCAGCAGTGCGCCAGGAGGTGCGTTTGCAGAGTGGTGTAAAAAGGGGGTGCTGTCTCGGACCACTCCCAGCAATCCAGCTGTGTGGGACTTACTGGAGTTACCTGGTGGGCAAGTTTGCCCCTAGGGACCCTCAGGATTCAAGGGGTCTTGATGCCCCAACCCAGAACGTGCCAGGAGGCGCATTTGCAGAGTGGTGGGGAAAGGGGGTGTGGCCTGTGTTCACCTTTCAGCAATCCCACTATCTGGGACATACTGGAGGTATCAGGTAGGCTAGTTGGCCCCTAAGGACCTCCAGCAGCGAAGGGGACTTTAATCCTCATCCAAGAGCGTGACAGGAAGTGTGTTTGCAGAGTGGTGGGGGAAGGGGGTGTGGCCGGCTATGAGAACCTAGCAATCCTGCTGTGTGGGACTTACTGGAGGTAATAGGAGGGGTAGTTGGCCCCCAAGGTTCACCGTGGGGGCCAACTACCCTCCTGTTACCTCCAGTAAGTCCCACACAGTGGGATTGCTGAGAGGTCTTCGGAGGCTACGCTCACCTTTCTCCACCACTCTGCAAATGTGCCTCCTGGCACAGTACTGGTTGGGGGATGAAGTCCACTTTACTCCTGAGGGACTTTGGCGGCCAAGTAGCCCTCCTGGTACCTCCTGTAAGTCCTACGCAGTGGAATTCCTGAACACTGGTTGGAGACCCAGCCCCCTTTCTCCACCACTCTGCAAACGTGACTACCAGTTAAAGAAGCATTTGTAATGTAATAAGTCTTGCAATGGCACGAGTTAGAGCTATTGGCGTTGTAAATCTAAAAGTTTATTACTAATGTTTTTGGAGTGGAGTGGATGTACTTTGTGTGTAGTGGAATTATGTGGTATGTTGTGCAGTGAAATTATGTGGATAGAAAGTATGTGGTATTTAGTGTATAGGAATTATGTAGAGTGGGATTATGTGTTATGGAGAGTAAATATGTGGTATGGTAGTCTGTGTTGTGGAGTGGTAACCTCAAGTTTAGACTTCCTCGTTTCCATAGAAGCTAAATTATTAACTCGAGACAAAAAAAGAAGGAATCACTGAGGAGCACTTCTGGACCTAGTCAGAGGTATGAGCAGGGCCACTGGAATTACGCAACTGTTTGACTGCACCGACTTTCGCACAATTATACATTTTCTGCATTAGCCACCTAATCCATCATCTGCTGCCTAATCTGCAGATTTGAACAAAAAAATCCTTGTTTCTAGCTCAAACAGCTCAAACGTTACCAACAATGCAGCGACAAGTGTTACAGCGTGGTGGAAGGCCCTTTGCAAACCTAGAATGGTCACCTGTTACTTATTGCTAAATGTGGGTGTTAAATTGGTACTATAGGTGTGCAAACCACTGTTGCTTCTTTCTGCGCCTCTCTTGCCACTTTCTGCATTTCTGTTGCTTCTTTCTGCAACTTTCTTTTTTTCTGCACTTCTTTTTCCTCTTTCTGCTCATCTCTTCTACTTTCTGTACCTCTCTTGCCTCTTTCTGCACCTCTGTTGCCTCTTTCTGCACCTCACTTGCTTCTTCCTGTACCCCTCCTGCCTCTTTCTGCCCACCTGTTCCCCATATCTGCACCCCTTTTGCCTGTTTCTGCAACTCTCTTGCCTCTTTCTGCAGTTCTCTTGCCTCCTTCTGCACCTCACTTGCCTCTTTCTGCAACTCTCTTGCCTCTTTCTGCAGTTCTCTTACCTCTTTCTGCACCTCTTTTGCCTCTTTCAACATTTCTCTTGCCTGTTTCTGCACCTCTCTTGCCTCTTTCTGCACATCCCTTGCCTCTTTCTGCACCTCACTTGCTTCTTTCTGCACTCCTTTGGCCTGTTTCAGCACCCCTCTTCCCTCTTTGTGCAACTCTCTTGCCTCTTTCTACACCTCTCTTCCCTCTTTCTGCACCACTCTTGCCTCTTTCAGCACCTCTGTTGCTTCTTTCTGCAGTTCTCTTCCTTCTTTCTGCACCCCTCCTGCCTCTTTCTGTACCCCTCTTGCCTCTTTGTGCACCTCTCCTAACCCTTTCTGCACCCCTCTTGCACTTCTGATGGTTCTTTCTGCACCTCTTTTGCTTCGTTCTGCACTTCACTTGCCTCCTTCTGCATCTCACTTGCCTCTTTTTGCACCTCTGTTTTTTTTGCACTGCTCTTGCTTCTTTCTGTACCTTTCTTGCAAATTTCTGCACCCCTCTTGCCTCTTTCTACACCCCTCTTACCTGTTTCTGTACCTCTCTTGCCTCTGTCTGCACCCCTGTTCCCTATCTCTGTAACTCTTTTTCCTGTTTCTGCAACTCTTGCCTCTTTCTGCAGTACTATTGCCTCCTTCTGCACCTCTGTTGCTTCATTCTGCACTTCCCATGCTTCTTTCTGCACCTGTCTTGCTTCTTTCTGCACCCCTGTTGTCTCTTTCTGCACTTATCTTCCCTCTTTCTGCACCTCTTTTGCCTCTTTCTGCATCTCACTTGCCTCTTTCTGCACTTCTCTTGCTTCTTTCTGCACCCCTCTTCCCTCTTTGTGCAACTCTCTTGCCTCTTTCTACACCTCTCTTCCCTCTTTCTGCACCACTCTTGCCTCTTTCTGTACCTCTGTTGCTTCTTTCTGCCGTTCTCTTGCCTCTTTCTGCACCCTTCGTGCCTCTTTCAGCACCTCTGTTGCTTCTTTCTGCACTTCTCTTCCTTCTTTCTGCACCCCTCGTGCCTCTTTCGGCACCCTTCTGCCCTTTTCCTGCATGTCTCTTGTTTCTTTTTGCACTGCTCTTGCCTCTTTGTGCACCCCTCTTGCCTCCTTCTGTACCTCTGTTGTTTCTTACTGCACTGCTCTTGCTTATTTCTGCACCTCTCTTGCAAATTTCTGCACCCTCTTGCTTTTTTCGGCACCCCTCTTCTCTCTTTCTGCATCCCTGTTCCCTCTTTCTGCACCTCTTCTGCCTGTTTCTGCACCTCTGCTGCCTCTTTCTAAACTTCTCTTGCCTCTTTCTGCACCTCTTGTGCTTCTTTCTGTAATTCTCTTGCCTCTTTCTGCATCCCTCTTGCCTCTTTCTGCACCTCTGTTGGTTCTTTCTGCACTGCTCTTGCTTCTTTCTGCACCTCTGTTGTTTCTTTCTGCACTTCTCTTGCTTCTTTCAACACCTCTCTTGCTTCTTTCTGCACCACACTTGTCCCTTTCTGCACCCTTCTTCCCTCTTTGTGCACCTCTCTTACCTCTTTATGCACCTCTCTTGCCACTTTCTGCAACCCTCTAGCCTCTTTCCGCATCTGTTTTGCTTGTTTCTGCTCTTCTTTTGCCACTTTCTGTACCCCTCTTGCCTCCTTCTGCACCTCTTGTTTTTTACTGCACTCCTCTTGCTTCTTTCTGCACCTCTCTTGTAAATTTCTGCACCCCTCTTGCCTCTTTCGGCACCCTTCTTCTTTCTTTCTACACCCCTGTTCCCTCTTTCTGCACCTCTTCTGCCTGTTTCTGCACCTCTGCTGCCTCTTTTTGAACTTCTCTTTTCTCTTTCTGCACCTCTGTTGCTTCTTTCTGCATTTATCTTGCCTCTTTCTGCACCTCTCTTGCCTCTTTCTGCACACACAGGGCTACTTTTAAACTGACCTCAGGCTCAGCAGTGCAGACATGCAAGTGAAGAAAAGGGCTGCTGGCCTCTAAACTGCCATGCCCTATTATATGCTAGTGACTTAGAGGTAGTTTTAATCCCCCTGCCCTATTATGTACTAGGGTCTTACAGGGGAGGTCATGCCAATCACAGGGGTACCCCAACCCATAGTGTACCCTAGTTTATGTAGGTGTTTTCACTGTATTTTAAGTGTCTTTCAGCATAGCACTGGCTCTGGGCCTGCTCAGGCAGAGCCCAGGGTCAGTCAGAGTCAGTTACCACCAGTACAAGTCATCAAAAAGTTGGGGGGTGCCCAGGGCACAGGATGACTTTGCAGCAAGGCCTCTTTCTGCACCTCTGTTGGTTCTTTCGGCATATCTCTTGCTTCTTTCTGCACCTTTCTTCCTCTTTCTGCACATGTCCTACCACTGTAGGCGTAGTTAGAAATTAGCATTTAAAAAAACCTTAGAAATTCACTGAAAAAACCATAGGTTTCAGGGATGTTATAGTTAGAAATTTTCATTTAAAAAACCTTAGGAATTCACTGTAAAAACCATAGGTTTCAGGGACATTATAGTTCGAACTTAGCATTTGAAAAAACCTTCTTTCTGCACCTCTCTTGCCTTTTTCTGCACTTCTCTTGCCTCTTTCTGCAAATCTCTTCTACTGTCTGCACCTCTTTTGCCTCTTTCTGCACCTCTGTTGCCTCTTTCTGCACCTCTCTTGCTTCTTTCTGCACCCCTCTTGCCTCTTTCTCCACTCCTCTTCCCCTTTTCTGCATCTGTTGCTTCTTTCTGCACTTCTCGTCTCTTTCTCCACCCCTCTTCCCTCTTTCTGTACCTCTGTTGCTTCTTTCTGCACCTCTCTTGCTTCTTTCTGCACCTCTCGTGCCTCTTTCATACCCCTAGTCCGGCACCCCTCTTGCCTCTTTCTGCACCTCTGTTCCTTCTTTCTGCACTTCTTTTGTTTCTTTCTGCACCTCTCACTTCTTTCTGTACCACTTTTGCCTTGTTCAGCACCCCTCTTCCCTCTTTCTGCACCCCGTTGCCTCTTTCTGCACCTCTGTTCTTTCTTTCTGCACTTCTTTTGTTTCTTTCTGCACATACATCTCTTGCTTCTTTCTGCACCCCACATGCCTCTTTCTGCACCCCTCTTCCCTCTTTTTGCACCCCTCTTGCCTCTTTCTACACCTTTGATGCTTCTTTCTGCACTGCTCTTGCTTCTTTCTGCACTCCTCGTGCCTCTTTCACACCCCTCTTCCCTCTTTGTGCACCCCTTTTGCCTCTTTCTGCACCTCTGTTCCTTCTCTCTGCACTTCTTTTGTTTCTTTCTGCACATCTTTTGCTTCTTTCTGTACCCCTTATGCCTCTTTCTGCATCCCTCTTTTTGCACCCCTCTTGCATCTTTCTGCACCTCTGTTGCTTCTTTCTGCACTACTCTTGCTTCTTTCTGCACCTCTTGGCTTCTTTCTGCACCACTCGTGCTTCTTTCTGCACCCCTCTTCCCTCTTTCTGCACCCCTCTTTCCTCTTTCTGCAGCTCTGTTCCTTCTTTCTGCTCTTCTTTTATTTCTTTCTGCACCTCTCTTGCTTCTTTCTGCACCCCTCTTGCCACTTTCTCCACCCCTCATCCCTCTTTCTGCACCTCTGTTGCTTCTTTCTGCACTTCTCTTGCTTCTTTCTGCACCTCTGTCCCTTCTTTCTGCAACCCTTGTGCCTCTATCTGCATCCCTCGTCCAACTTTCTGCACTCTTCTTGCCTTTCTGCACCTGTTCCTTCTTTCTGCACTTTTTTTGTTTCTTTCTGCAGCTCTCTTGCTTCTTTCTGCACCCCTCTTGCTTCTTTCTGCACCACTCGTGCCTCTTTCACACCCCTCTTCCCTCTTTCTGCACCCCTCTTGCCTCTTTCTGCACCTCTGTTCCTTCTTTCTGCACTTCTTTTGTTTTTCTGCACCTCTCGTTTCTTTCTGTATCCCTCTAGCTTCTTTCTCCATCCCACTCCCCCCTTTCTGCACCCCTTGTGCCTCTTTTTGCACTTCTCTTCCCTCTTTCTGCACCTCTCTTGCCTCTTTCTGCACCTCTGTTGCTTCTTTCTGCACTTCTTTTGTTTCTTTCTGCACCCCTCTTGCCTCTTTCTGCACCTCTGTTCCTTCTTTCTGCACCTCTGTTCCTTCTTTCTGCACTTCTTTTGTTTCTTTCTGCACCTCTCTTGTTTCTTTCTGCACCCCTCGTGCCTCTTTCTGCACCTCTTTTGCCTCTCTCTGCACCTCTGTTCCTTCTTTCTGCACCTCTCTTGCTTCTTTCTGCACCTTTCTTCCTCTTTCTGCACATGTCCTACCTATGTAGGCTCATTTAGAAATTAGCATTTAAAAAACCTTAGAAATTCACTGAAAAAAACCCATAGGTTTCAGGGACATTATAGTTAGGAATTAGCATTTAAAAAACCTCAGAAATTCACTGAAAAAACCATAGGTTTCAGGGACGTTATAGTTAGTTGGACATTTCACTTGTACAAAACCAGAGAAATTCGCCCGTTATAGTTAGCTAACTATAACTCGCGCCCCCGCAATGCACTGCTGATGACGTCACATATTACATCACTCATGACATGGTCTGTGACATCACTGATGACATCACTGATGACATCATCCACTTAATATCTGACGCACCTCCTCACACCCTAATATAACCTTTCATACACACACTCTAAAATACAGACTACCATTCTCAAAACCATAGGCACACCAATACCAGTTAGTACATATCCACTCACTGATTCATAGGTCTACACACATCCACTCACTCACCGATACAGTCACTCATACCGCAGTCACTCATCAATACAGCCTCTGATATATGCACTCATACACCCATACAGACAATCACATACTGCTGCTCATCCACAGAGATACTCACACACCTAGTCAGTCACCCAAAGACTCAATCACACTGCCATTTACTCACCAATACAGTTATACACACACCACCTCACTTTTTCTTACAGATACCAACACATACTTACTCGCTTATACAATCACTGGCACAAGCACACACTCATCCATACAGCCACTCTCACAATCACTCACTCTCACATATAGTCACTTGTATATTCCAACATTCACATATACTGCCTTTCACATTTGTAGTTACTCACAGATATACCACTGAGACATCCATTCACTCACCAACACAGCCATACGCACACTCACTCACCCATACAGCCCATTGCAGATGCACTCATGAACCCATACACCCACTGAATCACCCACTCACACATCCATGGAGAGAGACACACACACCCCCCATCCACCCACACAGACACTCAGGCACCCATACAGGTAATCAGACAACCAATCATTAACCCATATAGACACATGTAGCTACTCACCAACCCATGCAGCCACTTACACACCAACTGACAGACTGATACAGACATTCACACAGATTAGTCATTCACCCATGCATTCACTAAGACACGTTTAATCTCTCACTTAAACAGTCAGTCACGCACCTACTAAATCATCCAGACACTCATACACCTACTCATTCTTCAATACACCTTTGCGTATCTATAATTAACATTCTTAAACTTTAAAAAATCACCCAGTCTCTGGATGATGTCATCAGTGATGTCATCAGTGATGTCATTTGAGATGTCATCAGTGATGTCACTGACCATGTCATGAGTGATGTAATATGTGACGTCATCAGCAGTGCATTGTGGGGGCGCGAGTTATAGTTAGCTCAACTAACTAGAACGACCGAATTTCTCTGGTTTTGTACTAGTGAAATGTCCATCTAACTATAACGTCCCTGAAACCTGTGGTTTTTTCAGTAAATTTCTAAGGTTTTTAAATGCTAATTTCTAACTATAATGTCCCTGAAACCTATGTTTTTTTCAGTGATATATATATATATATATATATATATATATATATATATATATATATATATATATATATATATATATCACACACACAAAGTCTAGGGGCATTAAAGATACATTGTCGACCCTGGTGTAAAACCATACAGGCAAGTTTGGTTTCTGGTTACACTTGGGTTTTCATGGCCCTGTTCTTAATGTGCATGAGGTAGGGATGTGGCAAAGTTAGCACTGATAGGCAGGTGGCATCACTTTGGGTAGTGGGTGGACTTGAGGTGGGAACAATTTGAGAGGCCAACCAAAGCTCTTTTCAGGGGGTCATACCCAGGACCAGCAAAGGTGCATTAGTGGTGTACCTCTGTGTGTAACACCCTTGTTGATGGGTCTTTCTTATTTGTGAAGTCTCCCTTGTGTGCCACACATTGTGTGACTGACTTTAAGGCTAGAGCCCATTCCCAGCATATCTGCATTTGAATCAATTTTTTGAGCCCGAGGTGACCTGTTCATAAGATAAACTTCTGCAAGAGTAATGTTAGGAGCTCAACAATGTAGACAGGCCTGACTCTAGTGCCAAGCGGGGTAGGTCCTCCAACAGAAGGAGCTTGTCAATGATGAATGCATATGTGAATGAGGCAGTACCGGGAGCTGAAACCAGTGTTCACTTCAGGTAAGCTTCCAATCCGAGGTATGCACATTCCTTCTCAGACCTCTGTAGTCACTCACATCACATCACCCCAGACAGTGTGCCAAGATTTGACCCTGTTTTGTAGCATCAGCCCTAAAGTTAATTTTGACAAAGTTACAGTACTGTTTGCAGATTTGACAGAGGTCCGCTGAAAATCCTGCCTGCCATCAGATACCAGTGTAAGAGTTTCTTATATGTAAAGCTCACTACAACATTCCTGCCTTTTGTAAGTGCTGGAAATGACTGTTGTTAAAATGAAACCTCTGAAAGATGGAAAGTTGAGCTGGCAGGATTTCCACTTATTCTGTAGGTCACTAATAGTCAGCAGTGTGCATTTAATTCCCTGAGCCACCTGTACACCAGATCTGGTCTGGCAAACCAGTGTCAATAGAATAATTTTCTCTTGTACAACATTAATCTACATCATGCATGGACATTCATGTTTGGTGCACTGGTGGGAAACAGATGTCCACCTAGTTATTTATTTTAGCGCTCGTGCCACTTAGTGGCTGCTGCAGAGCACCACGCATACAAGCTTGCAGATCTTTTAAGTTTTCAAGTTAAAAGTATCATAATGTATTCAGGAAACATATTCTGTAGTGTGGTTTACAGTACAAGGCTGTGATTTGAGGTATATTAATATGAAGTATACATTAATCACATTACTTATTTAAAATATAATGGAATTATACATGGCGCATGTCTGGTTTAACATTAGGGTCACAAAAAATGTATATAAATTTGATGACATTTGTGTGCCCTAGGTTGAATCGTACATTTTTGTAAGTATTGGTTTCTAACATTTTGTATTTCAAGTGTTAGTTTTGTTTTGTGTAGTGTCTATATTAGTAGTGTTTTTAACATTCACAATGTTATATTTTATGTATTTTTATCAGCCTTGAAGAAGTCTCAGTGCTTACTGAACGAAACGTGTTGGCTGTGTTCACCATAATCTCTACAGCAGAAAAATAAAGAACA
This sequence comes from Calotriton arnoldi, assembly GCA_963921515.1. Taxonomy (NCBI): domain Eukaryota; kingdom Metazoa; phylum Chordata; class Amphibia; order Caudata; family Salamandridae; genus Calotriton; species Calotriton arnoldi. The sequence goes on along the minus strand of CAWUFW010002315.1, from coordinate 733,072 downwards.
ATGCTTTGACTGCAAACAAGAATTCTTCAGTTTTATTTTGTAATATAGTTTGAGAATACTTTTGACGAGTTTGGTTCAGTCTTACTGTTCACAGAGTGCTCCTTCTATATGTGTGTAAAAAGAACTACAGAAAAGCAAGAGCTAGTGGGCAGGATGGACTACACAGGAAGGCAGGATGGAGTGGACAGAATAGCAGAACTGATATCAGTCTAGTTGAAATTCAAGCTATAGCAATTCACAACCTGGCGGCCTCGAAAGTGTCCAAATCACCACAAAGCAGTGGATAATTCTGCTGGCAGGTCATTAAATCATGATCTCCTTCTTCACGACCATGCCATGGCATCAGGCCTTACCAAAAGGGAGCTCCAGGTCCTTCTTCTACCAAGTGGCGACTTGCGCTTGTCACTACTACTGCATTCAACTCTTGTATGGGTCCTTCCTGACATCATCTCCTAGGCTTCATCACACTGGAATAGCTCTCCACTGCCTCTTGGGTCATGGGCCGCCTAGCCGCTGCTGGCTACAGGAGACTGGAAAATTTTAGATAAGCGGCGACCAGAGGCTACATCCCGCACACAGAGATTGGGCCCAACTGCACCACCTCAAAGATTCCCAAGAATTTTGAGGTAACCTTCGGTTTCCCCAAAGGCATTACTAGGCAATCTCCAGCATCTGCATCAGGTATCCACCCGGGCAGCTGACACCTCCTATCAATCGAGGAAGTTCAGTAGGTAGCAGGTTTCCTTGAGCTGAGCTCAGTGTCCGAGATTCGTGGAAACACTCCTTACCATGCTGCTGCCATCTTGAAAAGTGTTTAGTGGGTGAATATTAGCTCAGTGGGTGACTGCCTATAATGCAGATAAGCATGATTAACACAATGATTCAAATCCCTTTGTGATCGACTCAGTTATGCATATGTTTAAGACTGATGTAAGGAGTATTGTAGTGAAACCGTAAGAACACATGACACTACAAAGAAGGTGAGAACAGCCGGTGAAGAAACAGGTAAGTACTGAAAAATTTACTCATTTTACTTGCTGGAGTTGTATATGAATTCCCAGTTTTTATTATTTAGTAAATAAGTAAGGTGTTGGGGCCCGATTCACAGAACTAACTTACGTCAAAAACGTTAAGTTAGTACTTTTGGTATTCACAGAATACACTTACTCATTTTGGTATTCACAGAATGAATTTACTCATTTCGGTATTCACAGAAGTTAGTAGTCCTAAGTTAGACTTTACTACTCCTAAACTGAGAAAAATCCTAACTTTAAGACTTTCGGTATTCACAGAAGGCATTTAGGAGTCCTAAAGTTAGGAGTCCTAACTTTACTACTCCTAAACTGAGAAAAATCCTAACTTTAAGACTTTCGGTATTCACAGAAGGCATTTAGGAGTCCTAAAGTTAGGACTACTAACTTCTGTGAATACCGAAATGAGTAAATTCATTCTGTGAATACCAAAATGAGTAAGTGTATTCTGTGAATACCAAAAGTACTAACTTAACGTTTTTGACGTAAGTTAGTTCTGTGAATCAGGCCCACGATGCGCAACATTCATTCATTCGAAACTTTATTCGATCTTTTTTGTTCAGATCATAAAAGTACATAAAAAGTAAATAAAAAAACAGACCTATAAAATCTCAATCAATCACAGTTCATTTCATAAAAGAGCTCCCCTTGATCAGGTTTACAATGGATATCCCTATAAAACACACTTAGAAAAATACATTGAGTTAAAAATTACTAAGTATTTTTTTTTTAAAGGATATTAAAACAGTAGACAATAAAAAATCCTCATAATTCATTAATGAACCGCAAATTTCCTTTTATGCATATATGCCCACAAAAACGATGCTACTGCATAACAGACAAGCGGGTTCGGTAGAGATTTTAAAAAATATAATGCAACCCGGCATAGATGAAAGTTGAGTCTCTTTAAAATCGGTATGATAAATTTCTTTCTTTCCTGAGCATATATGCTACAGAAAAGTACCAAGTGCAAATCGTTTTGTGGTGAGTTAAGATCACAAGGGCACAAAGCTAGATCAGAGTGCCTAAATCTTCTGGCCGGATACCCCAGCATCAATGGGATCAGATTTAGGCGAAAACGCAGAAGCATAAACTTGTGGTGTGACAGTGGGACCTCTGCTAAGTAAGAAAACTCACCCTCAACTAATGGGGGTGTTAGTTGGTACATCCAGACCATCTGCGCACCGTGATTCTTCTCTTTGCGGTCGTGCTGAGCCCTCAGCTTAAAAATCTCAGCCAACCTCAGCTTAGGGAAATTCTGGCATGTCGTTGGTTCCTTGAAAAAATGCGACAGACCTAAGGCACTAAATTCCTGCTCAACATAGTTTATCCATCCACTCCTGTTGTGGTTCTCCATTTAAAGTATGTCTATAATAATCCTTTGGTTAAGAGGGACGGTGTCCCAACGCCAAATCGACAACCACAACATGAGTGGAGCCGAGTTAATTGAGTCGGTAATATGAGAAAGGCCTAATTCTATATGAGAGATGTAATTTGAATATGATTGTGGAAGGGAGGTTAGAGATTTGAAAAATGTATTTTCAATTGTCTGTAATGGTTCAATGGGGGCGAAGCCCCATTCGCCTGTCCCATACGCCGCAGCTGATACTGTCTTGGCTTGATAGATCTTTTTTATGGGGCCAAGAGGTCTAGCACCCAACCTCCTTGTAAATATTTTTAGTGCCGTTAAGCTCCTATCCATAGCCATGGCCCTTGCTTCCACCAACTGTGTCCAAGATTGGTTCTTATGCGCAACATTCCAAAACAAATAAAACGTTGGAATTCTCAAACAAAAATAGGTCTTCCATTTTCTGGACAAGGTTACAATAATTTTAGAGGAATGCCTGTGCAGGTTACATTGCTACATTACAGAAAATCTTGCGATCGCTCAATGAAATTCAGTTATTTGCCTTTTAATATTTCAGTGTTCTTAAGCACCTCTAAATGAAAATAATCATGTATTGTACAGAGATGCAGCTTCACATTTTTAGTGGCGTTTTGTCTGCATTAATTTCCCGCAGTAATACCCAGGCTCCGGTTCAAAATGGGAGGAGGTGCCCAGGCAGATTTAGAGCGGAATTACAATAATGCTGCAGCAGAATGGGCACAAGAAAAAGGAAGAGGGGAACAGGGGGTTCCAGGTTTTGTGTCACCCTAAAATTATTGGGATCACATCTGGTAAATTTCCTAAGCCCAAAAAAAGAAACTGCGACCTTTTTGGAGAAATGGAAATCTGGCCACTGTCTATTTTTCCTTCCCTGCAGACATATTCTCATGCAGGTGAGTTTTAAAAGTCCGACAAACAACGTAATAGCATCTCAAATATGCAGGTGATACATAAAGCCATGCATGCCCTGAGCCCAGAAGCCAGTATGCCCACACAATAGTTGGTATTTTATACAAAATGCTCTTTTATAATACACCGTCAGTCTGCAAGTCACATGCATTAGAATTATTGCAAGGATTATAAACAACTCAGCAATTATTACACATATTAGGGCAAAGGTTACATGAGACCCAATAATATTTCATCACACATCCTAAACAATTAGTCTAAAACACTACCCAAGTTAGAACCAGCCTCCTAACAGCGTGGTAGTATTAGTTTAATCATAATATCTCAAGTCATGTAAAGCCTCCCCCAGTACATTATTGTGGAATCAGACCATAAATTTGAACTTCATGTTTCGACATCTCTACAGCAACCAGATTGTGTATCTAAGCCCCACCACCGTACCACCATTTCTTGTAATGGTACTCAATGGAGCAAGGAGGAGTCAGATCACGCTCGGCCCTTATTTTGAACAATACTTCGTACTCAGAATTAAACATGTACTCAGAAGTTTATGCTACTTTCAAAAGCCTTCTTTACAGATGGAATTGTGCAAAGTCTTATTTCCTTGTACCCACATTATAGCTACTGTGCTTATGAAAAAGCGCCAGTGAATGGAAGATTTCCTTCTGCGACATTTTGGTGTGAGTCTCCGAAAAACATTGCAATTAAGCATCATTTTTTAGCTACACCACTAAACAGGTTTTTGTTATAAGAACAAGTAAGTCTGCTTTCCACACCCTGTGCTTGCAACACACACTCTGATGCACTATGTTATCATGCAACTAAGGGGCCGATTCCGATCTCGGCCGGTAGGGCTCCGAATCGGATTCGTCTTTACCGGATCCGATTCGGAGCCCTATTTCCCGACCGAATCGTACGTGCATCCGGGCGAGCGAGTACGATGCGTGCGCTCGCGTAATCGCCGACCGACTCGTTCGCAGGACCCGACCGCTCCGACCGACTCGCACGGGGATGACTCACACCGCGCAATGGAGACGTTCCCCGGCCAGGTAAGTACGATGCGCACCTCGACCGCTCCGACCGACTCGCACAGTCCGGCTCCAAGGAGCTGTCGGAGCTGCACTTCGGGGGTCCGTGTTGGACCCCCCTGGAAGTGTAGGCACGCGTGTCGCACACAGGGGGGACCCATGGGTCCCCCCTACACGTGCATGTACGGCACGACCCGCATCGACGCGAACACGCTGTAGGGGGCGCCCTTGTTCGCGTCGTGCCCATTGAGTCAATGGGAGCCCGTGTACGCGTCGTACGACTGGCTCCCATTGACTTCAATGGGAGTCCGAACGAATCGAGTCCGATGGCATACGTGCGCATCGTACTCGTTCGGTCGGGCTGCTAGGGTCCGATTCGGTCGGAAATCTCTCCGGGTCCGGCTCGGTCGGGGAGATTTCCGGCCTGAATCGGAATCGGCCCCTTAGTCTGGATTATATGTAACATTAAAAATACATATAGAATATTTGCCACACATGTCACATAGGAGGCACATCAGCATGTTTTAGCAAGAACACAGGATGCCCTTCAGACAAAGCATCATTTTGAGTAGGCAAAGTATATATGCAATTCACTCACAGTAACTGAATGGCGGCACTTTTGCAGTGATGTCGAAAGGATACAGAAATATGACTTGGTATTTCCTTGCTGTTGGAAATGGCCCTTTTTGCAGGTTTATCCCCATACTTTTTGTATCTTCCTCCTATTTTTCCTGACCTGTTTGTGTTGGCTTTAGGGCTCTGGGCACTTTACCACTGCTAATTAGTGCATATGCTCTCTGTGTAAAATGTAATGGTGATTGGTTTATCTATGATTGGCATATTTGATTTACTGGTAAGACCTTAGTAAAGTGCACTGTGTGTGCCCAGGGCCTGTAAATCAAATGCCACTAGTGGGCCTGCAGCTCTGATTGTGCCACCCACATGAGTAGCCCTGCAAACTTGTCTCAGGCCTGCCACTGCAGTGTCTGCGGGCAGTTTTAAACTGCATGTCGACCTGGCAAGTGCTGCCACTTGCCAGGCCCTAACCTTCCTTTTTCTTACATGTAAGACACCCCTCAGGTAGGCCCAAGGTACCCCCCTGGGCAAGGTACAGTGTATATGAAAGGTAAGGCATGTACTGGTGTGTGTGACTTGTCCTGATAGTGAAAAACTGCCAATTTCACTATTGAAAGGCTAGCTGTCCCATAGGGTAACATGGAAATTTGTATCATCTTACAAGTATACCTTTCCATTGGAAGAAGATAAAGTAATGGAGTTTAGGCTGTCTAAACTAAGAATTTAATAACACGTCTTTTAGTATAGATGGTTTTTAAATTGTGTGTTTGAAAAAGCCACTTTTAGAAAGTGGGCATTTTCAAACTTAGCCATCATATGTGCCTCTGCTGGGCTGTGTATTGACTGTCTGGTTTTGGAGTGACAGGAGCTGGGGATGTGCATTCACTGTAGACACCCACTGGGGGGATTCAGGTGTGTCCTGCCTTTCCTGGATGAGTCAGAGCTGAGCTGAATAGACCTGTTCTGCATTTAGAGTAGTGGGAGGAGTTTTCCTTGCACCTGAATAGGCCCTGTCTTCTGTGAACAATGCTATCTCCATCTCCTGCCAAGAAGCTGGACCAGAGAGGACAGAACTGGTTTGGACTGAAATGAGAGACTTTTTGCCACAAGAGAACAAAGCAAAATGTGGTATAAATACTGGGGCACAGACCCCAGAGCTTTAGAATACTTCTGGACTCAAGAGGAACCTCTGCCAAGGAGAAGAGCTGGAGAAGCTGTAAGGAGGAGTACTGCCTCATTGCTGTGTGGATGCTTTGCTGGGTTGGCCTGTAGTGGCTGCTTCTGCCAAGGAGAGGACAAAGACTGAAATGTGCTGTGTATTCTGCTTGATGAAGATCTCCAAGGACTTGTTGTAGAGCGTGCCTCCTGTTCTGAAGTCTCAGGGACACAAATACTTTGTTTCCTCTGTCCTCCTGCACCTGGAACTGCTGTTTCAGCTGCCACAGAGGGAAAAAGCAACACTGACACAGGGGAGCGATGCTGCGACCTGCAACAAAGACGTGGGCACCGCTCCTGAAGTGCACGACCCACTGACCCAACTTGAACTGCAACCCCGATGCCTACCAAATGCTGCACCTTATTGACTCTGACCCTGTCACCGAGGCTGCTGCCTGCACCAGAGCCGAGGGCACCACTCGTGATGATCACGCCTCACAGCCCAGACTCACACCACAGCCCTGACCTCACCGACGCTGCTGCCTCATCACCACGGAGCCGATGCCTGACGTGGGTGACCTCCTGAATCCATTGACCCTGCACCGTCGTAAGGAACCGCTGCCTCACTGCCATCGCGACGTTACCTCCCCGGCAACAGTAAGGAACTGAGACCTCACCTCCCCTGTGGTCATAAGGAACCGACGCTTCACCTCCCCTGTGTTCATAAGGAACCGATGCCGCCAGGCGCCAATGACACATCACCTCCCCGATTCCGTGCACCGTCTTTGTTTTCATCATTTGCCAAGGTTCTGTTCTTAGGGTCCGTGCGACTCTATGCCCGGCCTGCCCACAGCGTGGTCCGTGCCATATTCTGGGATTTTTCATCAGTCACGACGTTGTAACAGCCCCAGGTCAAGCTATTTGTGGCTACAAGCTTTATTTTTGTGAATAACCTATTTTTGATGATATCTTGATATATGTATGGTGGATTTTTGTCATTTTGGTCTTGTTTTGTTCAGATAAAGATTTCCTATTTTTCTAAACTGGTGTGGTGTCCATTTATAGTCTTTTCACAGTGTTACTGTATGTGTACACAAATGCTTTACACACTGCCTCTGAGATAAGCCTGCCTGCTTGTGCCAAGCTATCAAGAGGGTGAGCAGGGGTGGCTAAGGGCCTAACTCCTTTACTCTGACTAGAATCAAGGGTCCCTATTTGGATAAAGGTGCAAACCATTGCCAACAAGAGACCCCCATTTCTAACACTTGCCACTTGTGCTTTTTTCCTGGCACACTCTTTCAATAAGTCTCCAAGGTCTATTGAATATCAGAAAAGACAGCTGCAGCCTCAGCACTATTAAATGTTACTATTTGCTTTGTGGAAGCAGCGGCAAGAGAAGAGAAAACAGAATCTATGAACACTAGGTTAGGGAATGACTTGAATACCACATACAAAGCAGAGCATTTATTCATGACTCAAAAGAAGTTCTCCTTTTAGAACATTGGCAGGGTCAAGTGACTACCTTAAGGAGGCTTAAAGTAGATTATTGTGGAGACTGTCTAGATATGGCCTCTATTCCAGCTATGATATTTTGTGCAGAGCAACAATATTTCCTTGGATCTCCCAACGGACACCCAAGGTGATGACAGTTTGCTCTGCAGCATTACATCACCCCATGTGTGAAGGTGGGGTTGCTGACATCTTTCTAACGTTGCCTTGGGGGCTTCACTGTACAATGTGAAATGTGCAGCCAGGAGTGCTGCCTGGCTCTGTGTCAGTGACCTGGCAACACTTTCACTGGAAAAATGTGTGTGTCCAGAAGTGTGAGTACAGTTATGAAATTTCACTTCCATAGTGGTGTTAGAAATGGGATTTCTGGTTGGCTAGGGCATTCGCCTAAGCCAGGCAGAAACCACCACTCTAGTCAGGGCAAGGGAGTTACACGCTGAAGATAACCCCTGCTCACCCCCTTGGTAGCTTGGCATGAGCAGTCAGGCTTATCCCAGAGGCAATGTGTAAAGCGTTTGCGCAACACACACATACAGTAGCAACACACTAGGCACACTACAAAAGAAACTCCACACAAGATTATATAAAAAATAGCCTTTGTATTATCCAAAACACATTAGAATCATAATCACACATATACACTGTGCCAACTGGCAATAGGCAATATTCACAGGGGATTATATACACGACAGGGCCAATCTGGCCACTGTCAGAACCATCACAAAGCACAAGTAGCAAATGTAAAACACAACCAGTAACTACTGGCACAATAATGACCTCAGCATTATATCACATTAGCATTAGCAACATAACCGCATTATGTCTGCATCACATTAGGCATAAACACATTATGAGTAAACCTCATAAGCATAAACACATTACACAACAGGCATCATCCTAAAACATCATTGCATGACATTAGGCATAAAACAGATTGTGCAGAAAACATGAGTACTGCACCCCAGTACCACACATAAAGTGCACACAGCACCTTAGTATACACCCTGAAATGACCCCAGGCCAACTGGCCTTCTCTAGGGGGGCCCAATGCCCTTAGTCCAGAATGTCAGGGCATAAGGTAGGGCCTTTCACTGGCCCCCTGGCTGCCAATGCAGCAAAAGCAAAGTGCGCAACGCGCCAGGGCAGAGGAGTGTATCTCACTCCTTTCTCATTTGCAGAAATCAAAAATGCCCCCTTTGTTGCAGCTGCCCTCTATCCGGTGGGGCAGCTGTAGGAAATTGGCTCTGGGACTCTACACACAAAATTGCCCCCACGTTGCAGCTGCGAAGAACAATAAAGGAACTGGCACTAAACGTGCCTCGGGAGCACTAAAAATGCTCTCCGCTCAGCCCCTACTCACCGGGGTTCTTCTGGACTCCTCCGGTCGCAGAGGGAAGGCACCGACAATGTGCCTCGGGAGATCCTCCTCCACCGGGACCTCTCCTGACTTCGCCTGGTCTCTCTCTCCTGACGCGGGGTTGGTGCTCGCCAGGCTCCGACGCTTGGGGCCACATGCGGTGCTCCCTCCGGTACACGGGGGCCCCACCTTCCTCAGCCCAGGCTTCCTCTTCGACCGCGCTGTAATTGGCCGGTCGTTAGCTTAGTCCCGCCTCAACCAGGCATGGCCGCCTGGCTTCCGGGTCGCTCTCGGAGCGGCGGCTTCTTTCTTCGAGGCAAAGTGCGGGGTGGGCCCCTGCCATAAATTAAACACCACTGCGGGGTGGGCTCCCACTTTCACGAGCACACAAAATTGCGGGGTGGGCTCCCGCTCCACAGGCAAAACGCGGGGTAGGCTCCTGCTTCAATATGAGCACAAATGCGGGGTGGGCTCCCGCTCCTCTGGCAGGCAGCACAGGGGGAATCCCACATGCCGGGATTCCCCCGGAGCATGTCGCAGCCCAGTGCTGAAGGACACACGCGCTCCTCTTCCCCCAGCAATAAAAAGATAGCGCTCATGAGGCGCTAAGCCTCCAGTTGTAGAGGGGCAGAGCTGGGCACAGGCAGGCCAGCACGTAGGGACCCTCAGGAGCCAGCAGCTGGGTCCCACAGCGGTTCCTCCTGTCGCCCAACAGTCCTTCGCCCCAGAACAGGTATCAGGAAGCACAACCTTTTCATGGGGTCACAGCCCCAAAATATATGCTACATTTTCTTTGTCTGCCCTGGCACAGGGCTTGGGGGAATCAGCCTGAGCTGGTTCTGGGGAGTTTTGGAGCACTCTGTTTACAGGGCTCCTCTTTCCCATTATCAGGTGGGGACTCGGTCATCAGACCACCACAGGGGGGGCGGAGCCAGCATTCACCCAGGCAGGCACAGACCTATTCAGGGTCTGGGGACTACTCCTCCCACTACTCCAAATGCAGATCTCCCATTCAGCCTAGCGCTGACTCCCCCTGCCCTCCCTGGAGCCACACACACCCCACCAGCCCCTGTCACTCTAAAGCCAGACATGCAATCCACATCAGGCAGACACATAGCACACAGAAATGCCAACTTCTAAAAGTGGCACTTCTAAAATAGTGATAATAAATCTTCGCACACTATTGCACAGCATTTATTATTACTATTCCAACCATACCAAACTTGACCACGCTGCTCCTCTCATATTAGGAATTACCACTGAAACACTTATCAGGGAATCCCCAATGCATTCCTATGAGAGGGCAGCCTCACAGCAGTGAGAAACCAAAATGGCTGTTTGTCACTACCAGGACATGTCACGCACTTAAGGTACATGTCCTACCTTTTACCTACAATGCACCCTGCCCATAGGGCTAGCTAGGGCCTACCTTAGGGGTGACTGACATGCAGTAAAAGGGGGGTCACAGACGTGGCACACACTGTAGGTGTCACGTCACAGCGGCAGTAACACTGCGCGCAAAGGCCCTGCAATGGCAGAGACCTGAGACAGGTTTGAAAGTCTACTTTGGTGGGTGGTGCAATCAGCGCTGCAAGCCCACCAGTAGCATTTAATTTACTGGCCCTGGGTATCTGAGATACCACTTTACAAGGGACTGACAGGTAAATTAAATACGCCAAACAGGTGTAGGCCAATCTTACCATGTTCACCACAGAGAGCACACGCACTTTACACTGGACAGCAGTGCTAAAGTGCCCAGAGTCCTAGAACCACCAACACCATGTCAGAAAAAAGGCTAGGAAGAAGGCAAAAGGTTCAGGGATGACCCTGCAAAAAGGGCCAAGTCCAACAAGTGGCTATCGCCAAGCTGCTCCCTATAGAGTGGGGTCCAGCAGCACTCTCAAAAAGAGCAAGGAGTGACATTAAAGCAAAATCAAAGTGTACTGTGGGCTGAGCAGCCACAAATGCAGATGTGTAGCAAAATCTTTGTACTCATGTACAGTGTGAGGATCTACAACCCATGCAAGAGGAATACTACTGTGCTGTTCCCTATTTCTTGTGCAGTACATGATTCTTATTTACTGCATCGGGACTTTAATGGACAATACCATGGAAATCTATGGTTTCTTGAAATGTAATCTGATCTAAAGTTGATATAGCAGAATGAACTAATATTCTTATTGTCTGTAATATAACCAATTTGAAGCCTACATCTCCTGCTAGAGACCATAATCAAGCAGAGAACCTTACAATGACAGTAACTGAGACAGTTTTCTTCTCAAAACATATCCCATCTAATTGTGATGCATTGCTGCAGTAAATCGTCTTCTGGTGGCCATAGCGGTTAGCCAATTACGAATAATGAATACGCTTTCAGTAAGGGAATGCTCCTCAGGAGCGATGCATCATCACGATTCAACGAGGTAATGAACTGTTACTTCAGAGATGGCATCCAGGTGTGAACATTTCCTGACAACAGTGTTTATTTTCGGAATTGACCCGATTTCCCTATACATGTCACAAATATGTGTGAAATTGCAGGATTGCACAATTTCAACAACCAGTTTTCTCACAACCCAGTTGATTATTTGCCCATATGTTGCGGTAACAAATGCGATCCATAAATGTATTGATTGATCACTAAGTGGCAGAAGTATTTCATTCATATTTTAATTCATAAAGTGGATCAAGATAAGTGCAAGCCTGAATAGTGAATGTTTGCTGGTGCATTGGTTATTCTATGTTTCTCTTTTGACAACTAAGTGATTGAGAACCTTGGGTGTAGTGTTCTTTGTGGGTGGTGACACGATGATTTACAAGTAAACTCCTCTCTCATTCAATGAAGACAAAGGTCAACTAAAACCTGGTGGGTTTACAACCATTACCTATTGATGAAAATGTGGATAAACAGGAATTTCTATCTCTTTTTTACTCTGTTGATTCCTTAGATGAAATGTCCATACCCAGATGTGGCCCAATAGCACAACTTAGTCAGGGATTCATGCCACCCATCAATTAAAAGGCTTAATGAGCCCTTTCTATATCTGCTAGTAATGGCATTGTATAGATGAAATGCACTTCGGAATTCGGACTGAACTGTAGGTCCGATTCACAAAAGGCTTTTATGAACTTCTTAAAGAGTTTCTGGAGGATTCCTGAAAAATGTGTATGCCCAAACGTGTGGGTAGCCATTTCTTGGTCTACTCACATAGAGAACAATCATGGTTGTGTAATTTCCTCTAGTGGAGGAAACACTTCCATGTTAGACTGCCAAAATGAAAATGCACTTACTCCTGACATCTGAAGGATTGAAATACACTTAACCCTGACATTTGTAGGAGTAAATTTCCCATCTAGGAAACTATTTACTGGTTTGTAAATATCTAGAGACTTTCAATTTGTGTAGTTTCACCTACCGTTGCAGGAAGGACCTCTCTGGAATGCCCACAGCCTTGTCCAGCAATACATATGTGATTGAAAAAATACTGCCATACTGGCATAATTTCATATATGGTAATGACATTTGTACAGTGATCTTGAATGGGATTTTGCCCTCATTAATAGCTGTGCCAATCCCGTGTAGTTAAAATATTGTGAATGATTTGCATAAGGCATGTTCAATTCTATAATAGTACAATTAGACTGATTTTCATATGATATGATCACATTTTATACAGGGTCGGACTGGGTAACCAAAAGTAGCCCTGGCAACAATGCTCAAATCAGCCCCGCTCCCTTCGTCTCCTCGTGTAATCTCTTTTTTCAGCGGTCCTCACAGTGATGGTGTTTGTTTGGCTTTTGTCAGGATTTACCAGTTCTATGAGATCAAAGACACACACTCCATATGCTTATGCTGTAAATCATGTCTAATAGCAGCTCATGGATTTTAAAAGTCGCTTTACATTGTGCAGACCATGCTTGACACGCTAAACTACCATTTATTTCACAAATAAGCCACACTGAGTTTACTGCTCTGAAATCATCCCTCAATCCTGTGGCCTGCAAACCAACCATCACACTACAGCCCTCATTACATGAAGCTTGGATTTCAGGACTGATACCACCATACCAAGTTCACTAGTGATATTGGTAATACCAGGTCCAGGCATGATGAAAAGATAAAACAAGAAAGCCCAGTATGCACTGGGGAATAACATGTGGGAATCAGCTCTGCCCCAGCAATTCCTACTGAGGAAGAGGCAACTATCATTGCAGGGTTTTTTTTCTCAGAGACAAAGACCTCCTGGTATGACCTGGAGGATTTCCTCAGTAACATGTGGAAATACCACATGCAGGGATACTGGATTACCAAAGTGGCTTGTAACTCCTCTTTCCAGCCCCATCGAGAATTATCAGTCACTTTGACATTGATTATAAAGTGCAGCAATGTCTTTTACTCTTCTCTGCTGCTACTGCTTTCCCACTTCACACTTAAAGACAAAAATGCCACTGATCTCAACAGAAATGAACCAACTAGTTTGATAACTGTGTGGAGGCAACTTTACTGCAAAACGTGAGTTTACTGGTGACAATGCTAAATCACATTCAAGCACTGAGCATGTGAATTCTTTGGCTACTTAATATTAATATTGCAACTTATTTTTGTTGCATAGATCTCTTTTGTGTTTGCTACCTTATTGCCAAATATAGTTGGTTATATATTATTGATTACAGCAGTAACTCAAGCAGTAATAGGAGGATACATGGTGGTCACTAGACCTTGTGTTTATATCATGCTTACAATTATGTATCAAGTGCTCGGAAGTAAATGACAGGGGGCATGCAGTACTTTTAAATACTCCTGCAACAGTTTAAAAAATGAGTAGATAAAACATAATGCTGTATGTATATACTGTAGCTGTAAACATATTGCATATGATGAGTACCCATGGAAATTGCAAAGCCAATTTTACTGCGTAATATATGAAAAAATTTACCAGAAATTCATTCACTAGTCAACTTCCTGGAGACACGAGGGACATGCATTTCCAGTGTGATAGCGATATACTATTTAAACTTAAACATGACTATTATTTTTTAGTTCCCTGCTTTTTACTGTTTGGTTTTGCTGGCTTGAGGAATCAATGCTAATCATTTGCTTTTCTCCTGAACATGTACATACCCAATTGGTTCACTTAACTTTCTAGTGAGGCATAATAAGTTGGTGGAGGAAAACACCACACACGTATGACTAAAGGTCATGGCTCCAAGGAACACCATTTTGATGTGTACATAACCTATTTCCCCATGTTAACTAAGTCACCCATAAGGGCGCCATTTGAGTCCACAGGCTGTGGACCTACTATATAAAGAGGGCCATATTAAATATTAAGATAGAGGATGCACACACAATGAACAGTTGCAAAAAGCAGTTTTTCACTCTGTAGGCGAAACATTTTTTCATTAACTCGGTCAGAGAACCTAGTGAAGATATAATTTTAAATTCTTTTCACCTGCTATTCAAAATCTAATTGAAATGTGAAAGTAAATTTTGATAAGTGTAGCAGAAAAGCAATTTTTAAAATCTGTACCTTGTGCTGCCTGAAAATATACTAGATGACCATAGTTTGCCCTGTTACCCAACTTTCATGATTTAAATACACGTGCCAGAATTGGTCTGAATGTCTGGTCTCATGAAAGAAAATGAGACTGCCTAAGGGAGCAGGGAGGCTGAAGTGGTGTAAATACTAACTACTTAGGAGGGAATCAGCCATATGGGAAGAGGACAGGAACAGGTGGAAACATAAAGGACTGCCACAACAGCTCTTCCATTAAATTGTTGATCATAGAAGAGTCAGATGAAATATACTATGTGTACAACCAGCAGGAGGGAAAACTAGTTCTAGCACACGAATAGAGGGGTTACCTCATTTCAATAGGGGTGTATCTGAAAGGAAGCACCAGGCTCTTGTGGAAAGAAGCACACCAGGGTCAAGAGGGAAGGTTTGCAGCAAATTTGGAAAGGCAATGCTAAAACATGAGGTTGGTTTTCAATGGGAAAGTTGCCTGGATTGGATATATGGATTTAACTAATAACTCTCTACTGCACATAATAAGAATGACACATTACCACCACCTCTTTAGAACATTCCTGAGCCTGGAAGAACATCTTGAAGTAAGAGTATTCTGCCTGACTTCAGTGGAAAGAAGGATGAAGGACTGCTGACCCCTCCTGGTAACTGGAATGGCAGACCAAGGACAAATGAGTTGGACTCTTGTTGCTGATATCAGAACACACATGGGAAAAGGGCTCTCTGCTCTGAAAAATGCCCAGCAGACCACTTAGAATGGACCATTGGAGAGCGCTAGATGGAGAGAAACCTAGTGCCTAGAAGCCTGCCCTAAGATTTTGTAGCCTATAAGAGAAATCAGGAGTGATTTTCCAAGCATCCAGAAACTTCTGGGACTTAGTCATTTTGTTGACCTGTAGAGTACCAGCACAAGGTGTTGTAGCTGCTCTAGGAAGGCTGCACAATCAGTGTCCAAAACCTCCCAAGTGCCACTGCTTACAGTTTTTTGCCAGCGAGAAATCAGCTCCAGCAGGACCTTGAGGTGAAAGCATCTGGCCTTGTGGAGCCCTGTGTGGCTACAACACTCCATCTTTACCCGCTGGATGGTTTTGTGCACAAAAATGCAACAAAGTCTGAAAGTAAAACTAGGGACTGAGGCTAGACAGCAAAGATACCCCATTAGGGAAACAAACTTAGTGATTATGAATTCCTGTTTTTGTACCACTCAGCTCTTTTGTTGCTAAAATTAAAGTCTTCCTTAAGAGCTCAAAAAAAGATACATCTGACATTGAGGGACCCTTACCAGCCTCCGCATCCCGCCTTGCACTGCCGGAGGATAGTGAGAATGAGAAAAGTAATTATAGGCCTGATTTAGAGTATGGTGGATATGTATTCCATCACAAATATGACTGATATCCTGTCCTTCTTATTACATGTGCCTTAGGAGATGATGAATTTGCAATAAGCTGGATAGCATATCAGTCACAAGGATATCCATCACATTTGTGATGTAGTTCAGTCTGCCAAACTTTAAATCAGGTCCTAAATCCCAAGATAAAAACTTTCACTATGGTGACCCTCTGGGTTTACACAACCCACATTCCATTAAGGTCAACATGAAACCATGTCTATGTCTTGGTTTACAATGAACACTGATTATTTCTGTTTTCTTGGGACTTTTAACCTTAACATTTTAAAATCCATATATGGGATTCCCATATTCAATTCTAACCATTTTCTTGGTTTTTACCCAATATTTTCTTATGGCCTTTGAAAATTAGTTGGGGAGTGTTATTGGGTTGTGTTCTTAATTTTACAATTCTTTAGTCCTGCATGATTTAGCACACATTTCACAGAGGGAATACCTCCAGCTCATTTCTTTGCTACCAGGGGTTTAGCAAAGATTCACTTTGAACTGTGCTCTGAGCAAACGACAGTGTGTTTAATAAATTGTACTCCACTTACAAATAATCCACTTTCTTACACAAATTTTCTTGTGAGTCATATGCAGGGCCACTTGTATTGTGTGATTCTGCAACCACAGAACTCCCTGCATAATTATAGATCTACTGTATTTACCACTTAATCTATTAGCTTTTACATTAAATGTAGATTTTAACAAGCAAAAATGTTTCCTGCTTAAACAGATCAAAAGTTATTAAAAACACTGCCACACGTGTTGCTGAACAGAGATGGGCCTTTGCTCGGCAGTGGCAGGTAACCTTTTAGTTGATGATTGTTGTATTTAAATGCTAAACTGATGCTAATGAGTTGAAATCTTGTCCCAGGCAGTGTTAACATGTTTAAAAATGACAAAATAGTGATGCAATGCTGCCACAAAATGTGCCACATTATGCTGCATAATCAGAAATTTTGTGCTACATAAATCGATCTTCCCCTGCCGCATAATTCCAGTGGCCATGGTGATAAATGTTTTTGCAACATGTATTTCCCACAGCTGAATGCAAAAATTGAAGATTCCATTGCTTACTTTGGTAAAGCAAATACCACACACCAAATTGTGTTATACAGAGGAATCAAAAGCCCAATTTAATTATTGGATCCATTTAAATGTATCTGCTTAGTGTTCCTTTCATTTATGCACCGTTATATGCCAATGAGACAGACAATCAATTTGAAAATGCCAACTGTATCCTTTTTCCTCAAACAGTTTGAGAAAATGTATGCATATCTGAAAACAATCACTGTCTCTTTTTTTGTTTCTGTAAACTGTCTTTTTATGCATATTAATCATTATACCTAGCATTACAGAATCCACATGCACATGTTGTCTGGTTTGAGGTAAGTTAAATAGAATCAAACAAAGCTACTTGTCAGGTTGTGAGCTTCTTCATATTATTTCTGTACTCAATCAACTGCATGTCGATCAGTCTGATCTTTTGATACATCATACATGTTTACAGCTGTTGACACTTAAGTTAGGAATTCAACACTGTTAGGGCTGAGATTTTGCTCTTACTATTTAATTCATATGCCTCCATTTAAACAGCATCAGTAATTATTGTCACACAAATGTATAAACACCTTAAATAAATAGGATTGTATAGTTTTATGGCTCCAGAGAGCTGCACAGCAATCCTGTACACCTGGTTGCCAACTTTATGCATAATATTGAAGACAACAATATTGACCCACAACAATATTCTGGCCAAATTGTCAACTACTATATACTATATCATGAAAGCAGTTGTATATAAGTAAGTATAGATTTAAAGATTTGCTATTCTTAATGGCACATCTATGTCAGTTGAAGAGAAGATAGAAGCTATTATATATATTACCTACTGGTGTCGCCAGTAGGTAGTTATAGTTAGGACCTTGTTTCTATTCAAAAAGCATTTTTTCTTTTGTCAATATCTTTGACGCCGTTTGACGAATCTTCGCGAAAGTTTCAAAACTAATGGTTCACTCAGGACAGCTCCTGTCCTGAAAGATTCGGGGTGATTCGTCAAGTGGGGGCCGAGAAAAAAGGGGGGTCCCAAAATGCGTTTTCCCCATGTTAATTTCCATAGGAATTTTGGAACAGGCTACAGCCCGAACTGCTGAACCAAATTACAGCAAATTTGACAAAAAGGTAGCTCTTGGTTCAGAAAGCGACCTTTTTTTTTTAAAATGGTGTAAATCCGTTCAGTAGTTCCTGAGAAATTCAAAAAATAAAAATATCGATATCTGAGCACCGAGGAGGGTTCGCAAACCCTCCCGAGCATGAGCTTCATTCTGATTGGCTGCCAACACTCTAAACCAGAGTGTGTCGGCAGCCATCTTGTGACTCGGTAACCGAGTCACAAGAAAACAGTAAAACAAAGGATAAAAAACAAGAAAAGGGGGCAGGGTAGAAATACCCTGACCCCCTAGGCCTGCTCAGGGGGTCCCACAAGGACCCCCAGGGCCCAAAAAAGCATTTCTTTTTAAAAAAAATTGTCCGAATTCGCGCTGGATGCACAAATCCGGCCCAAAAACAACAAAAAAAAAAAACCGAAGCGCGGGCTCCCATGCTTCCTTATCTATAAGCCCCCGGGTGGGCCAGGTCCCGGGTGCAATGCGCAAATAATTAGTGGCGGCCCGCGGGGGCCCCCGCAGCCCCGGGGACCGCCACCTCCCCGGGGCTTTATTTTAAACTGCATGGGGGGGCTCCTTTTCCCCCCACACTGCCCCAGGGACCAACACCTCCCCGGGGCATTGTACATTTTGGGTGGGGGAGCCTCATGGGCCCCCCCCAAGCCCCTGGGACCACCACCTCCCCGGGACTACAAGATTGAGATGCGGGGAGCACGCAGCCCCCCGCAGCCCCGGGGACCGCCACCTCCCCGGGGCAACTTCTAAAATCAAAGTGTGGGGGGGGGCTCAAGCCCCCCCACACTGCCCCGGGGACCGCCACCTCCCCGGGGCAACTTCTAAAATCAAAGTGGGGGGGCTCAAGCCCCCTCACACTGTCCCGGGGACCACCACCTCCCCGGGGCACAAATTATGCAAATACAGAGGTCCATTGCGGACCCCCAGGCCCCGGGGACCACCACCTCCCCGGGGCTTTAAAGAGTTGGGAGGGGTGCTGCGCGACCCCCTCCTGGAGCCCTCTGTGGCCCTGGGGACCACCACCCCCCAGGGCCAACTCCTGTAATGTCCCGGGGTGCCCACCCCCGGGGCATTGCCGTTTGCTATGGCAGGGCGGGAGCACGCCCTACCATAGCAAACACTGCCATGCTTCACTGAAGCGAGACCAGGAAACCTGCTCTCGCTTCAACGAAGCAAAGCTGAATTGCTTTTTGGCAAGGGGAGCAATGCCGGCTCCCGCAGGAGGCGGGGAGCCGGCAGGGACAGTGGGGGAATTGGGGCTCCCCCTACGGTCCCCAACTTGAGGGCTGGCCCCGGGGGATGGGGTCCCTGGGGCCAGAAGTGGCCCAGGTGAGGGGGGCCATGCGGCCCCCCTTCCAGGGAAAATTATATAAAAAAAAATAGGAAGGCCGGTCCCGGGGGATGGGGTCCCCGGGGCCATAATTGGCCTTAGGAGGGGGGCCACGCGGCCCCATGCTGAAAGAAATGCAGGCTGGCCAGGCCCCGGGGGATGGGGTCCCCGGGGCCAGTAGAGACCTTAGGAGGGGGGCCACACGGCCCCCTCCCAAAATGTTTTAAAAAAAATAAGAAGGCTGGGGTCCCCGGGGCCAAAATTGGCCTCGGGAGGGGGTCGCGCGGTCCCCTTCCCGTTAAAAAAAAAAAAAATGTGGCAGGGGATGGGGTCCCCAGGACCCAAAAAACATTGAAAGAAGGGGGGCCACACAACCCCCCTTCTAAAAATAAATAAATTAAAAAAGCCGGCATCTCACCGGAGGACCCGCCCCCTCTCTGCAGCACTCTGCAAATGCGCCCCCTGACACGTTCTAATTTGGGGAATTAAGTCCCCTTGAATACTGAGGGTCCCTGGGGGCCAACTAGCCCACCAGATACCTCCAGTAAGCGCCACACAGCTGGATTGCTGAGAGGTGGTCTGAGGCCACGCCCCTTTTTACAACACTTTGTAAACGTACCTCTTGGCGCACTGCTGGTGGGGCGATGAGGTCTTCTTGTGTCCTGAGGACCTCAGGACACAAGTGGACTACATCCCCGAGCATCAGTGCACCAGGAGGCACGTTTGCAGAGTGGTGTAAAAAGGGGGCGTGGCCTCGGACCACTCTCAGCAATCCAGCTGTGTGGGGCTTACTGGAGGTATCTGGTGGGCTAGTTGGCCCCCTCATGAGGAAAGGGGACTTCATCCCCCCCCAACCAAGAGCACGCCATGAGGTGCGTTTGCAGAGTGGTGGAGAAAGGGGGTGTGGCCTGTGTCCAACTCTCAGCAATCCCACTGTGTGGGGCTTACTGGAGGTAGGCTAGTGGGCCCTTAAGGACCCCCAGCAGTGAAGGGGACTTCAATCCCCATCCAAGAGCATGCCAGGGAGCACGTTTGCAGAGTGGTGGGCAAAGGGGGTGTGGCCTGGTATGAGAATTTAGCAATCCTGCTGTGTGGTGCTTACTGGAGTTAATAGGAGGGGTAGTTGGCCCCCAAGGATGTCCTTGGGGGCCAACTACCACTCGTTACCTCCAGTAAGTTCCACACAGTAGGATTGCTAAGACGTCTTCGGAAGCTACGTCCCCTTTCTCCACCACTCTGCAAACGTGCCTCCTGGCAGACTACATAATGGGGGATAAAGTCCACTTTACTCCTGAGGGACTTTGGGGGGCCAAGAAGCCCTCCTGGTACCGCCTGTGAGTCCTACGCAACCGAATTCCTGAGCACTGGTCAGAGGCTCAGCACCCTTTCTCTACCACTTTGGAAACGTGACTACTAGTTAAAGAAGCATCTTTCTGCACCTCCCTCTGACTTAGAGGTAGTTTTAATCCCTCTGCCCTATTATGTACAAGGGCCTTACAGGGGAGGTCATGCCAATCACAGGGGTACCCCAACCCATAGTGTACCCTAGTGTATGTAGGTGTTTTCAATGTATTCTAAGTGTCTTTTAGCATAGTACTGGCTCTAGGCCTGGTTAGTCATACTCAGTTACCACGAGTACCCGTCAGCAAAAAGTTGGGGGCACAGGATGACTTTGCAACAAGGCCTCTTATTGCCCCTCTGTTGGTTCTTTCTGCATATCTCTTGCTTCTTTCTGCACCTTTCTTTGTCTTTCTGGACTTCTGTTGCCTCTTTCTGCATTTCTTTTGCTTCTTTCTCCGCCTTTCTTCCTCTGTCTGCATATGTCCTACCTTATAGGCATAGTTAGAATTAGCATTTAAAAAAACCTTTAAAATTCACTGAAAAAACCATAGGTTTCAGGGTCATTATAGTTAGAAATTAGCATTTAAAAAACCTTTGAAATTCACTGAAAAAACCATAGGTTTCAGGGTCGTTATAGTTAGAAATTAGCATTTAAAAACCTTTGAAATTCACTGAAAAAACCATAGGTTTCAGGGACGTTATAATTAGTTGGACATTTCACTCGTACAAAACCAGAGAAATGTGGCCGCTTGAAGTTAGTTGAGATAACTATAACTCGCGCCCCGCAATGCACTGCTGATGACGTCACATATTACATCACTCATGACATGGTCAGTGACATCACTGATGACATCTCAAATGACATCACTGATGACATCATCCACGTGATAATCTGATGCACCTCCTCACACCCTAATATAACCTTTGATACACCCACTCTAAAATACAGACTACCATTTTCGAAGCCATAGACACATCAATACCAGTTACTACATACCCACTCACTGATTCCTAGGTCTACACACACATCCACTCATTCACCCATATAGTCACTCATACATGCAGTCACTCATCAATACAGCACTATCACATGCACTCTTACACCTATACAGAAACGCACGCACCGCCACTCATCCATACAGTTACTCACACATCTAGTCAGACATGCAAAGAATCAATCACACTCCCATTTACTCACTTATACAGTTATACACACACCACCTCACTTATTCATACAGATACTAACACATACTTACTCTCTTATACAATCACTGATACAAGCACACACTCATCCATACAGCCACTCTCACAATCACTCACTCTCACATATAGTCATTTATATACTCCAACACTCACATATACTGTGAGTGCCTTCATGTGTATGTGAGTCAGTCTGTGAGTGAGTGCATGAGTGTATGAGTGGGTCTGTGAGTGGGGGCATAAATCTCCAAGTGGGTTTGTGAGTGGGTGTGTGTGTCTCTGACTGGATCAGTGAATGGGTGTGTGAGTGTCTGAGCAGCTGTCTGAGTGGGTGTGTGATTGTCTGAACAGTTGTCTGAGTGGGTGCTTGAGTGTCTGAGTGGGCCTGTGAGTGGATGTCAGAATGTCTGAGTATATTTGCAACTGCCTCCATAAGTGTGTGAATCAGTCTGTGAGTGAGAGCATGAGTGTCTGAGTAGGTCTGTAAGTGGGTGCAGGAGTCTATAAGTGACTCTGTGAGTGGTTGTTTGAGTCGGTCAGTGAGTACATGAGTCTGTGAGTAAGTGCATGAGCCTCTGAGTGGGTCCGTGTGTGGGTGCATGAGTATCTGAGTGGGTCTGTGAGTGAGTATGTAAGTCTCTGAGTGGGTATGTGAGTGGGTGCATGAGTCTCTGAGTGAGTCTGTGTGGGTATGCAAGTGTGTTAGTGGGTCTGTGGGTGGGTGCATGAGTCTGTGAGTAGGTGCATGAGTGAGTGGCTCTGCGAGTGGGTGCATGAGTCTGAGTGTGTCTGTGGGTGGGTGGTTGAGTATGTGAGTAGGTCAGTGAGTGGGTGTGTGAGTGTGTAAGTGGGTCTGTGAGTGGTAGCATGAGTGTCTGAGTGGAGGTGTGAGTGGGTGCAGAAGTCTCTGAGTGGGTTCATGAGTCAGTGTATGAGTGTCTCATTAAGTATGTGAGTGGGTGCAGAACAATCCGAGTGGTTCTTTGAGTGGGAGTGTGTGAGTGTCTGAGTCTTCTGTTTTGCCCTCTTCTGCTCTGTTTTGCCTTTCATGCTCATTTGTTCTGTTTTGCCTTTTCTGCTTGTTTTTCTGCTCATTTTTCTGCCCTCTGTTTTATCTTTCCTGGTCATTTTTCTGCCTTCTGTTGTGTCTTTCCTGCTCGTTTTACAGCCCCCTGTTTTTCCACTTAAAAGCCCCGGTGACCACCACCTCCCCAGGGCTTTAGTTATATTAAGGAGAGGGGCCGTGGGGACCCGCCTCCATTTAGCTCAAAGAGCCCCGGGGACAGCTACCTCTTCAGGGCTTCATTTTTACTAATGTAGGGAGGGCCACATGGACCCCCCCCTTCTGGGGCTTTAATATGCTCCGGGGACCACCACCTCCCCGGGGCTAACTTAATATTAAGTGGGGTTCCGCATGGATCCCCGGGCCCTGGCACCACCTCCTCCCAGGGGCCAAATACTTTCATTAAAGTGAGAGGGGGCTGCGTGTCCCCCCGCCCTGGGCCAATTGTGGCCCCAGGGAGCCCCCCTTCAGGAGCCTGGCCTTGAAATATATCGTTTTTTAATGGTGAAGGGGTGCCAGAAATAACCCTCTCATCACAGTCACTACATGAGATATTGTGATTGAAAAAAGCAAGGATGCAAACACTTCCATCGCATATTACAGATAACTTTTCACGGTGGAAATGCAGAGAAAACACACTTGCTTTGCCTTGGCCATGCGCATGAAGTTAGGATGATTGGTACTTTGCAGAAGTGTAGCTTCAACTCAGGCACCTGCTTTGTTTATATCTGTAAGTACTTCCTGTTGAGGTTTCATTTCTGTGGAATAAGCATAGTGCAAAATCAATCCTGCCCTGCCTATATATCCAAGAAGAGCTCACCGTTTTGTGCAACACCTCTACCCAAGTGGAATACTTCTACTGGCTAATTAGTAAGTGCTACTTTGTAGGGTAAATGTATAGTGCATCTCCTACACTACAACTGCATAAAGGACACCGAGAAAATGTCTCCAGTGACCTTGTGTGTCTGTAACTTTGCCAATGTGATTGTTCCTCGAGCATCTTCACCAGATATCTTGAAAATTTTGTGGAACTGCAGAGAAAACACACTTGGATGATTTGTACTTTGCAGACGTAAGTGAATCTTTGTTTAGTGGAGATGCAATCATATTCCTATGCATGAGGAACATATCTCCAAAATGGTCAGGAAACACGCTGCCCATCATCCTGGGAAAAGGGCAGAAAGGCATTGCATACCCCTAATGTATATGGGGCGGGCTTGTAGGCAAGTTTACATACTTCTAGTTTGTAAAAGATTAGAACACGATCTCTGATCTCAGCAGCAGATGACAATAAAGAACCCCTTCGGGGAGGGGGCCACGTGTTTCCCTCTTCCCAGGCCGATTGTGGCACCAGGGACCCCACCCTCCAGGTCCTGGCCATTATCAAATGGGCAAGGGGCTGTGCATCCCCCCCTACCCAGGCTGATCTTGGCCCTGGGATCTTGTCCCCCGGGGCCTGGCCATTTAGAAATGGGGGAGGGGGCCACGCAGCCCTCTACTCTGAGCCATTTGTGGCCCCAGGGACCCCATCTCCTGGGGATAGGCCATGCTTCTCCAGTCTGCACTGGAACTAAACCCGGGCGGGTAACTCCGCTCCGCCAGCAGAGTATACAGAGTTTTGCCTACTCCATGTTCTGTTGCGAACGCAGAGTTTAGGCAAAATGCTGACTCCATGGTGGAGCGGAGTTAGCCGGCCTCTCCACCCTCCCAAAGTAATTATAATGTGAAAAAAGGCACCTACCTGCCGTGGCTGCCTCCTCCTCACCATGGACACTCTCCTTTCTCGTCCTTGCCATCCTTCTTCTTTGATAACCCCTACGTTGTACGTCTTGTGCATGCGGCTTGGGTCTAGAGGCTTGGGAGTGTTGAGTCCTATATTTTGGTATCGGCCACTATGGTCTTCCATTGGCAGGAGCTACCTAATGGCCTCCCTCACTGACTACATTACTGATCCCAGCTTTAGATAATTAGTCTGTGTCAGAAATTGAGTTATTTATTTGTGGGGGGTAACCCTCAAACTTATAAAACACAACTTGGTTAGGCCAAAACAGAGTTCTCTGAGAAGCGTGTATTAGGATCAAACAGTACCAACAATTCAAAGGTCATGAAAAACAGAAGATAAAATTTCCAACTCAATTAAATAGGCAAAAGTCACTAAGATCAATAAAATCCAATAAGAGGGAAAGGACATAGAATTTTTTTTAAAGTTTTAGGTAAAAAACTACTAGAAGTAATGCTCCACTGAAAAGCAACAGTTCGCAGTTGACAAAGACATAGGTGAGATTTCAGGCCCACTGCTATGGAACAATGATTGGATGCATCAAGTAAGTCATACCAGTCAAAGGTTTAACCATCTATCTTTTTTCTGGATCTCAGAATCCTCAAGCAGGGCAAGGTCCGAGGCTGAAGTCACCAAATGTCCCTCCAAGTCAACTATGTCATCATTGATCTCCTGCCAAAGTATTTGGTTTTGGGACCAAAAGCTCTGAGTAGGACCAAGCTGAATTTTGTAGCCTTCATGGTCGCTTCATTATTGGGATGGTTTGCCACCTTGCCCTGGTACTAGGTTTTTCTCTCAAAGATAGTCATTTTTTTAGTTCTCAAACTCGATGAGCTGCGGAAGGCTGGAACAGTAGCCGAGCAAGCTCTACAAGGACACAGAATCTGAGTACAGCAGAAAGCTCCGAGTTGGACCACCAAGGTTTTCTGGCCCACCTTAAGCATGACCTGATTGAGAAAGTCTCATAACCATGCCCTTATCCAACAACCACAGAACACATGACTGAGTTTCACTTTCCTCCAACTTCTGGGAAAGTTATTTTTGCTCTCTATAGTAAACCCCAGTTCCTCATTGCAGGCTCCTTGGTACCAGGTCTGTCTCCCCGCCAGGACTCCTGTAGCAACCAGTCCTTTCTGGTCAGCTGCACTTTTTTGGGGGACAGAAGCCATTCTAATTTTTGTGCCCTTAGAGCAGGGAAACAGTAGGTCAAGCACCTGACCGTTGGGTAGCAGTTCTAGTCCCTAGGTGCCATACAGAACTCAGGAGTCAGGAATCCTCTTCCTTCTAGCAGAACCTTCTTCTTCAGATTTAGCTTTCCTAGGCCCATAAATTCTTTGAGGCAGCAGTGTTAAGGAGACAGTCATGTCCTCTGCACTAGGCTAGTGATAAAAAACTTTTCGCTACTCTATCTTGTCTAATTTGTCACACTGTGCCAGTCTCCTTTTGCAGAACATCCTCTTCACTCCACAGCTGATGCACTAAATCAAAGTTGGCTGAAACTTCTTCCAGCATAAGAGTCTTTAGCTCGCTGTAACTCACTCAATTCTCGGTCAGGGCCCAACCTAATTTATCCTCCTTCTGGGGTTGGTGCCACAGGGACTAGGAGTGCTTGGGAATGAAGGGGAGGAGCTCTACTAGGCATCTTTGAGTCCACTGAGGTAATGTTAAACCTGCCAACTGTTCTTGTCCAATTCCATATCACTAATCCCTGCTAGCTAGCATGTTGTTGACAACACTCCTGCCTTCCTGGGTCCAGAAGCCAGGCTACTGTCCACTGGAAGGCAGGAACCTTAACTGCAGCCAAGAATGTGTATTGGCCTTTGGAGCTACAATGGCTGGCAGAATTAGCTCTCTGCCAATTTAGGCTCAGGCAGCACAAAATTCTTTTTGATAACTTACTTTGACTTTTCCACTAAAATTATAAAAATATCTGATTTCACTGTACAAAATCAGGATGTTAGGTGAGGGGGTGAGTACTCACCTCAAGTAATAATCACAGCCCTTGTCAAGGTGAACCCTAAAAGTCACTAAATTAACCTGGGG
Source organism: Calotriton arnoldi (assembly GCA_963921515.1). Classification (NCBI taxonomy): domain Eukaryota; kingdom Metazoa; phylum Chordata; class Amphibia; order Caudata; family Salamandridae; genus Calotriton; species Calotriton arnoldi. The sequence continues at coordinate 706,259 of CAWUFW010002315.1, read as the reverse complement.
TCAACCCCTTGGGCTTTATGGCACATAGCAGACAGGCTTAACTTGCAAGGAATGTGTAAATTATTTATGTAGTTCCAAAACAGTAATAACCGAATTCCGCCGCGGTGTGGCAGTTTAAAAGAGTGGGCGGGGCCGCGTCGGCCAACGGACGTGCGCGGCACTAGTGAGGTAGTGCTCGCGACGGCCGTTGGCCGACGGAAGCACGGAAGGGGATAAAGTCCAACCCCAACACAAGACAAATTCCAAACCAATTCAGAAAAAAATTAATAAATACATAAAATGCAATTAAAAGATGACAAAATTCCAATAAGGGAAAATGGAGTCATGCATTTTTAAAGTTTAAATATAAAAATAGCAATTACAACCGTTGAGAGCCAATTGCGGTCGTCTGGTTGCACTTGACCAGTACCTAGGTGCAAGTTAAGGCTGACCTTGATGGAGCGCAGGATGGATGCAAAAACCAGATTTAACCCTGTGGAAAGTTTTTCCTTTGGGCATAGTCTCTAAAATGGAAATTAAAAATCCTCAGCAGGCAAGGCAGTAGGCTGTGGCCAAAGAGGGCTCCAAGTAGTTGTTAGCTGTTGGACGTGGTCCAGGTGAAGCTGTTGACTTTTGGCAGGAAAGCTCCAAGAAAAGTTTGCGCTCAAGGAAGATTCCTCGCCTTCATGATCGTTTTGGCATCTTTCCGTGTTGAGATTTCTACCTTCGGACTTATTCACTTTTTTTAAAGCTCACATTCTTACAACGAGACAAGGCTGCAGGCTGTAGCCGAAGATATTTCAACAAGTCAATGAATGAAGTGTGTAGAAGTTTCCTAGCTGAAATGAACACTATTTAATTTAATATTGTATCCCAATGCTTTCCTACGGAATAGCCAACTCTGCTACAGTGATAAATAGATTTGGGGTCTTTTCACTGTAATGACCCGAAACGTTTACATGTCCAAGTGGGCAGTGAGGTCTACTTAGGAGTGACATGTTAATATTTAAAGGAAGGTTTATGCTTGTCAAAATGGTGTTTGACAGGTTGAATTTGAAGTTTAAAACTTCACAGAGAGGCTACAGAGGGTAGGCATGCAATCATTTTTACACCATCATTGTAGTGGATGGCATACTGGACGCTGCAGTCTTCTTTTGACATTTAACTTGCTGGCCCGAGTACACTTTTGTACCATAACCTAGGGGCTTATAGGTAAGTTAAATGTGCCAATTTAGGGAATATCATATTCGAAAGGGAAAGAAAAGGCACTTATTAGCAGGGATAAAGTGCACAAATTCTACAGCCAGCAAAAAGAGTCAAGGCAAAAATCTGGAAGTACACCATGGAAAAGATGGTCATTTAACATTTTGAAAACTAGGAGAACAATACTGTTGATTCATTTTGCTAACATTACACAATTATAAATGTAATTATATTGAGCTTCATACTTCAAGGGTGCAACTTAAACCCACAAAACAAAAACAGCTTTTAGGCCTTTTGTCACAGTTAGAGTGCCTATTACACAACCTGGGGGCTTACAAGGCACACATTAAGGATGAATTATGAATGTAAAAAATATGTTTTCTTACATGGAAATGAACATTTTCCTTCCTACAAGTAACTTCAGTACTTTTAAACTGCAGCCCAGGCAGAGCAGAGTGGTGTTCTTGGATGTCATATATTTTGTCATAGAGATGGGTTGTGTACTTACATCCTGAAGCTGACATACCCCATTCAACATCCACACCACTGGAGCAATTACTGTGCCATGTACAATGGCCTCAAAGGAAAGTTACATAAATTACTTGGGTATCACCAATTTTAATAGTACTATTTTAGGGCCAAAGCACACACAGTGGCACTCAAAAGCAGTGTCACAATGCACAGAATCCTAGCACCAGGAACAAGTAAGGTCCAGAAAAAGGCAAGAAATCAGGGTTGACCATGCGGAAAAGGTGGCTTTGCTACAACCTGTTTCAAGAGACAGATATCTACCTTTCAGCTACAACTGAGGGTGGAGCATGATGAATTCCCCTAAGTTGCCTTTGCTATTCAGCTAGGATATGTTGCTCGTAACTGAGAAAAACTCCAAAGAAGTTTTGATCATTTTTGAGTTAAAACTAATGGGGGAATTTTTTAGAGAAGTGGACAACGAACTGCGGAAACTGCTGTGGGACGGAGGTGGGGCTAGAATAGCACTAGTCAAACTCCAAAAAGGAGTGTATGAGGGTGGCCTCGCTGTACCAGACCACTAAAAATATTATTGGGTATCACAATTAATAACAATTAATGACTGGGTTTTCACAGATAGAAACGACTCGGCATTCAGGGTAGATCACCTGGCGATGGGGTTGAGAGGATATCCAAGTGCTCTGTATAGAGGAAAGGCTGGGAAGGGCATGCCCCCGCACACAAGACAGTCCTAGAAAAAGGAAGAAGGTGAATAGGTTCCTCGGGTGGGATAACAGGCTGACAGAGCAGACCCCGTTATGGGACAGCGACTTGCTGAGGGAGGTAGGCAACTTACAGGGTTTTAGCAAATGGAAGTTGCTGGATATAGTCCATCTGGGAGACAGATGGAGGGGTCTGGCTATAATGTCATTCGAAGACCTACAGAAAGAGTATCAATTAGCTGACTCGGAAAGGTATAAATGCATGCACCTGGGGCATGCGCTTCGTAGGCACAAAAGAGAATGAGAACGAATTCCTGAGTATAGCCCACTGGAGGATCGACTCCTGTTAGATCCAATCCCAGAAAAAGCACTATCATTCACATATAGGAAGATCATCAATAATTCACCTGACCCCTGAAAAAGTTGTGCGAGGCCTGGAAGGCCAACATTGGCCTATTGGAAGATGATGATTGGGTGGAGGCCATACAAAGCACAAGAGAAGTAGCAGTTAGAGCGAGATTTAGATTGATACAACTACGGATTCTACATAGATCATACTCCACAAGCACAGTTATGCACAAGCTAGGGCGCACATGCACAGATAGATGCTTACGCGGCTGCGACCAAAAATGTACCTTCTTCCACATCATTTGGGAGTGCCCAGCTATACAACAATATTGGGGAAAGGTAATACGAGTAATGTCAGACGTCCTGGGACTGGAAATCCCCCTGGATGCCAGATGGCATATTTTATGTGTCACGGGGGAGCAGACATGGCCTAGATCCCAGAAAATATGGCTGCTAATGGCGGCCATGGTGGCCAAGAGGAATATCGCCAGGGCGTGGGTGGCCACATTTCCCCCCAAAGGTGGGTCAATGGAAAGCCGACCTTGACTGGTGCAGCGCCGCAGAAAAGGTAGTATATGAGAGTAGGGGTTGCCCACGCAAATGGGAGAAAATATGGCACCAATGGGGGGCATATAGGGGCCTGTGAGGGGGGGCTTGAGAAATACTCGGGTCAATGAGGGGGGATGAGGGCTGTCAATGAGCATAGGGGACGGGAAAGTAAGATTCGGAACAATTACTAGAAAAAGGGATCATAGAAATGTATGCGTTGAGCTATGTATGTATGTCTACAAATGTCAGCCGAAACTAAACTGTACACTGTAACTGACGTTAGTTTAATAAAAAGATTGTTTAAAAAAAAAACTAATGGGGGATATGTTTTGAGGGGGGATTTCATGAATAGTGAAATTATTAAAAAAGTGGTGTATCTCTGCTTTTTATGTTGCTGTATTATATTCCTAAGCAAACTATGAAAGATATATGTAGTAGCTTGCTTCCACCTCTGTCTAAGATCTTATTGTTAGGGGATGCAAAGTCTCTCTTTTCCTATTTGTAGGAGAAGGGCATTGATGCACAAAATCTTACAAAACCGAAGGATAGAGAAGCCTGTAGGAGATATTTAGGGATTTCACTAACAGATCAAAAGTGACATTTCTTAAAAGCAGACATAGGTTTATAAACTTCAAATTCTATATACTCTGATGAGATTACAGAAGTTTTTTTATGTGACATATGATGTGGACCCCACAATAATAAAGAAAAGGAAGATTTTGGTGATATAGCATCGTTTTGCCCTACTCTACACAAGTTTTGGACCAAATCTACCTTCTGCAGCCTTATAACAGAGCTGTTGAGCTAAATACAGGATACTCTCAAAATGAAGAGCAGATTGGTGGCCGTTGCCTTGCTTTTTGCTAAGAGGAGAGCTACTATGGTCTGGATGTTTAACCCTCATCTGACTAATAGGTTCTCACTTCATGTGGAGTCTTCTTTCCCCCTCTGACTAGCAACCCCAACATATAACTGAAGGAAAGCGGAACTCAAAATTCATCTTTCTGCATTCACGAAGGGATCAGAAATTGATAATATGAGATAAGTAATGAAGGACTAAAGCTCAATCAATCCAAATGCAAAGTCCTACGGCTAACCTCACCACAAACTAGAATACTCTCTGCCCCATCACCAACTGCTGAGCTACCTATTAGAATTCCTTCCAAAATTCCCAATTGCTCACTCACAGATAGACGACTGGCAAGAAGACTGAGGATATTTGCTCAGGAGACCTTACCTTCTTTACGCTACGGGGAATCCCAGCGATTATATATTAATCAAGAAGGATTTTTTCTGATAAGATTCAAATGCATCTATTTATCAATAAAGAATCACTCGATTCTTGGAAATTCTTATCTCAACCGAAGAACCGAGGCTTTAATTTGGGTGATTGATAGCACGCAACGGGGGATTCACAATACGAAATATAACTATTCTCCATCGGAAGGCCTGCTCCATTGGTATTGATACCATGTCATATTTTAACCCTGATGAGGTCCTTTTACAGGCGAAACGCGTTGGCTGGGCTGGTGCATGTATTCATTCTTCTAATTGTGAAAATAAAGGCAACATAACTGAATTCAAGAACTATCAAGACTCCCATCTACATATGTTTCATTAATGCCATGATTTAAAAGATTATATTGAACTTGACATTTGAATTGCTTTAAATATTAGTGTGCTCCTTGATACTATCTTTGCATCAAAAATAGAGTTGTACTTACCACAGTGGCATGTGGACTTTTTAGTGGTGACCATGATCCTTTCTTAGAAAATATTTAAACGGATAAGATGACTCTCCAGCATCTGTCTCCCCAGTTCTACTCTCAACAATGAAGGGATTGTAGTACATGGGCAACTAGACACCATGAATGCCCTGTACACCAACCACATGTAATAACTCAACAGATGATACCATTTATCCTATGAGGTTTTTAGATTATTTGATTGCCTGAAAAGGGGCTCGATACCCACTCATTGAAGACAAATGCACTAGCTCCATGTGATGGGCGGCATTAATTTTCACATCTTGTGCATGATTTATAACTTACTGCTTGCACAGCTCCTTGAGCAAAATAAAACCCATCCTGCATCCTTAAGAAACTCCTTCACTCTCAATAAATATTAGAATAGCAAAACGTAGGTAGGGAGGACAGATGAGTCTTCTATCAATTCCCCAAAGACTGGCACATCTTCCCGACACGGATAAAATATCCTATTTTATTGGAACGTTGCAATTCTTGCATCAGTAAGGCATCTTTAATTCCCTCAATGCGACACCGTGTTCCCAGATGAATCAAAAGGCAGGAAGAGCTAATAGCTTACTGGGACATTTGCATATGGAACATGTAATACCTAATATATGTAATACGGATGTACAAATGAGTGCAAATAAACTAAATAAGTCAGTTCTAGAGTATGCTTATTGTTTGACAGAATTCCGTAAAAGGAAACAAATTAAAGGAAACATATATATATATATATATATATATATATTTTTTTTTTAAACGCATTTGTGACTGGAGCCCTTGCTTCATATTCCAATTAATTAAATGTAAATGTATTGTGAAGCAGTTTCTGTACACGCTTCCCTGCAGCATCTCTTACGTTCTTTCATATTTCATGTACAAGGATGCTTCGCAGAAACAACATACCGAGACTACCTGGTATTGTAAAAATGCGAACATCATAAATACTTGAAAATATAAAGCCCATCTTCAGAAAAGAAAAACCGCTCATAACGGCTGTTCCCATTTATCCAGGCGGCATCACATAATTAGTTGTGAGCGTGCTACTGATTTTACATTTCATGGGTGCTTAGTTTTGCTTAGTGGGGTTTTTGCCGCACCCTAAAACAAATGGATTTGGCGCACAGCCCATCAAAGCAGATGGTTTACTGGAATTAACATCTTAAACCTCTCGGCAGGTTGACCTTGACACGTACATACATTCCAATGCAGTTACCTTCTGTATGGAGTTTTTTCATACAGAGACCATAAACATTTTTACATTCAAAGTGTTTAGGTGTAGTTAAAATAGTTCCTAAAACATATTAACTAAAGAATAAGATAATATAATGGACACAAAAGAACAGCAGTACCTCGAACTAAGGCCTGAACAGCATAGACATTTAAGCAGGGGAGTGAGCTAGTATAATATTGCAAACAGGGGAATGTGTTCTTGCCACTTCAAAGAGGACACGACATTTTCAAGTAAAGCTATGAGGTCTACTTGGCAGACGTCAGGGTCCCCTGTATAAACCCATACAACGCACAATGCGTCTGTTTTTCCCCTTATTGATTTCGTTGTATGAATTCATGCGATTGCGAAAAGGCTGCAATGGCAGAGCTGTTGTCTCTGTGTCTATCACAAAAAAAACTCCTGAGTTATATTTGCCTTTGGCCCGTAATAGATTAGGAGCATAGCTCCCGCGCTCATGTGTAAGGCGGTGTGTTTATGCAACTGCAGTGAGGCCCCTGTCTAAAGACTAAAGTGGCAGCAGCTTGCAGTTATCCGCGAAATTGGTGACATTCATGGAGAGGTCTGTAATTTTCTATTATTCTGGGGAAGGTCTGTATTTTTCTATTATTCTGGGGAAGGTCTGTATTTTTCTATTATTCTGGGGAAGGTCTGTATTTTTGTAATATTCTGGGGACCTTTGAGGTGCATCATTGTTCTTAGACCAGGGAGTTCATTGGGTGTAAAACATTATGGTGAGCTGTATGCTTATTCCCGTTTTTTTTAATGTTGGGTTGCACGCTGCACTTTGGGCCAGATGTACGACGCTTTTTAGCATGCGCAAACGGGTCTTAGACCCGTTTGCGCACGCTTAAAAGCATGGGCCCATGTACAAACAGTATTTTGCAACTCGCAAATTAATAGCGACTCGCAAAATACTGTTTTGCGACTCGCTATAAGGAAGGGGCGTTCCCTTCCTAATAGTGACCGCAAAGCAATGTACCAATGTTTTGCGACTGCATTTGCGGTCGCAAAACACTTGAAAATTACCCCCTACTTCAAGTAGGTGGTAATGCATTCGCAAATGGGAAGGGGTCCTCAGGGGACCCCTTCCCCTTTGCAAATGCATGCAATATTAGTTTTTTTAGGGCAGGCAGTGGTCCCAGGGACCACTGCCTGCCCTTAAAAAATGAAACGAAAAAGTTTTTTTTTTAAATGCATCCCGTTTTCCTTTAAGGAAAACGGGATGCATATAAAAAAAAAAAAAAATGCTTTATTTAAAAGCAGTCCCAGACATGGTGGTCTGCTGAGCCCAGCAGGCCACCATCCCTGGGAGGGTCTGTCATTCCGAATGGGCTCGCAAATTGCGAGAGGCTCATTAATATTCATGAGCCTCGCAATTTGTGACCCTATTGGGAATTGCAAACAGTGTTAAACACACTGTTGTACATGCCAAATAGCGCCTCGCAAATTGCGAGGCACAATTTGCGAGGCGCTATTTGGCAGGTCGTACATCTGGCCCTTTAATTTTACAGTCTTAAGAAGGCACAGGGTATGATCGCAAATTAATGGTATTGGATTTAGAAATCCCAGACGGATTAGTTTAACCACTTCTGTATTTGAAGTTCTATTAGTCTGTCTGGAGGTAGTCACATGGTCGTCATATAAACTTTTTTTTAATAAAGCTGAATTTCAATTTTTTGATTAGTTCACGAAAATAAACATGTTTTCATACACCCACTATAAAGTTATATGACTTTGTACAAGTAAAAGCATAGATTTTACATATCAGCCTGAACGTACTATTACATTTTTAGCTGAGGTGTTAGCCAAGTCCTTTTGATTTTACTTAAATTATATATATATATCAAATACGTACTTAAAGGGGCTCTTCATCCGTTGGTCTGTTGTTGTGTCATTCTCATTTTTCTTCTGCTTGCTAAGGCATACAGAGAGTATGGGGCAATGGGTCAGCCTACTTCAGCGACTGGTTAATTTCACTTTGAGTAACTGCATTTTGCTCTTTCATAAGGAGAACATCCACCCACAAGGCAGTTCCCTTAAACGTCAGAGTTTTTGTTTCACTTTATAATTACTTTAGTGTTGCCCTTGCGTTTAGAGCCTGAGGTGATAGGAGGATGCTTTCTACCAGATGAGAGCATAGGCCACATTCCAGTTTTATCAGTTCCTGTCTCCAGCCAATGCTGTTGTAAATTCCCTTTGAAGTGTCCTTTGTTTATTTGACAGCTGGTATTTCACAACAAATTGCATCCATTAGAAACTGTTCGGTAATGTCTTAACTCACGCCAATCTCCAGCCTCATACCCCAGCCCATTAACCCCTTCGCTGCTTCTGTCGGCCAACGGCCGTCGCGAGCACTACCTCCGTAGTGCTGCGCACGTCCGTTGGCCGACACGGCCCCGCCCACTTAATTAAACCGCCGCGGTTAAGCGGTTAAGTTATTCCTTTTTTACTATGCATGCAGTACACAAACCAAAAGCTTAAATAAAATACATATGAATTCATAAGTGGTCAATTCATCACAACACTTTTATTCATGACTCAATTTTACCAATGGCTCTTTAATAAACTTAGCTCAGATAGAAAATCAACTTTTATCACGTTTAATTTGCCACCTGTGTAACAAATTATTTATTGCCTTCTTCCTTTGTTTTTTGTTTCTTTGCTATTTCCTTCTTTCTTTCTTCTTTTTGCCTTCTTTCTTGCTGTCTTTCTCTAGTGCCTTCTTTTCTTCCTTTTCATTTTCTTTCATTCCGTTCTTTTTTGCTTTCTTTCCTTCTTTCTTGCTTTCTTACCTTCTTTCTTTCCTTCCTTGTTTCCTTTCTTTCTTTCTTTTCTCCATCTTTTCTCTTTCTTTCCATGTTTTTTGCATTCTTACATTTCTCATGGTTTCTTTCCTTTTTTCTTTCCTTTGCAGCTCTTTCCTTCTTTCTTTCCATCTTCCTGCTTTCTTTCCTCCTTTCTCTTCTTTCATTCCATCTTTCTTTCATTTTTTCTTTCTTTCCTTCTATCTTTTCTTCCTTCTTTCCCTCTCATTCATTCTTTCTTGCCTTCCTCCTTCCTTTCATACTTTCTTGCATTCTTCCCTTGTTGCATTCTTTGTTGCCTTCTTTCTTTCTCAAAGGCAAGAGGCTGACTGCCCATGGCAGGACGATTGGACTTCCCGAACAATAACGTTTTGCAAAAAACATGACAAAAAAAAGAATTGCCAGAATGGTAGTGGACACCGCCAGACCTATTGGCTTTGCCAATTTTTGTTTTCAATTCACAAACATTTCCAGTAGTATGCCTTGAAAGCTGTACCAGGTGCATGTTTCTAGGTTTGGTATTTGGAATGTCATGTAAAATCTAACACAGTCTTCTTTTCCCCACTATACATAGTTCTATATAAAGTAGATTTAAGCACAAGGGGAATAGAAGCAGCTGTGCAAATCTACTTTTATTGTCATCAGGGAAAAAAATTTCCTGTGGAGAAAGCCCCACTCCTACACTCCCAACAAATCTGGGGTGATTCCTTCCACTTTCCATCTTGAAAGGAGTAAATGTCCAATAATTGATATTGCAATGCAAAGGTTTCCTGCATGGTAACAGACATGCACCCCTGCCTGAGTTACCCAAGTGCTTGGATATCAGGATCCCAGGTACTGATTTCTGGTCCTGGGTGAAAACGAATTATGCACGTTAGCCATGATGTTGGCCGGTCTCATGGTAACATGGTCTTGCTTGACTAGGAGGAGCGCACCAAGACTTACCCTCATAGTGTTACAGGGCTACTGCCCTTATTAGAGTTAAGCGGCAAGACCACAGCGGTGGTAGCATACCCCTTTTGTGTTTGGTAGTGATCAGTAGTGTGAAAAGGCCTTTTTAGGTCGAGCCTCGAGTAGCGCGCAAGCGCTGCTTAGAGGCGAAGACTTTTAGTAAGTGAGTTTTGAAAGCACTCCCAAAAACGCTCGTGCGTCGTGGCTGGCCTTTTTGAGATGGGTACGCGTGGCAAACATGTGTTTCCAATTATCGTGCGCGATAATTGTAAACACATGCCGGCAAAAGGCCATGACGCACGAGCGTTTGGTCAGCTGAGCAGGCTGCCGCGCTCGCCCTCGCCCCGCTCCTCTCTTGTTTATTTTATTACCCTCCCGCAGAGCTCTGCTGTGCCCATCTCGAGCTGTGAGCAGGCCTGCTTCCTGTCACTTTAATGAAGGGCGCTTCGGAATTTATAGGTCTCTGGTGAGTGCTGGGTTTGCCAGGTGAGGTTCACTGCGCCTGTGCCCGTTCGATACCAGGAAGTGATTTTGATTGTTTATTGTCACACTTTGCCACCGTTCTTAGCCTCATGCACGTAGCTTCCCTTTTAATGGCTGGTTTATTGCACTGACCTCTGCCGATGTCAGAGCCTTCACAGAAAGTGATGTACACAATTGTAAAGGAGCCCATGTTTATCTTTTGTGAATCATGTGTCAAACATGAATGTATTGCCTTGGGGAAAAATGCTGTATAAAGGTCGCATGTTCTGTTTGTGGGAAAACAGTATTTGAACATCCATCTGAAGTCTTCCAATGTCTCTCCCAACGTCTCTGCTCACACCTGTGCTCTCCTTGGTCCCCACTATCTCTATGTTTTCCCTGGTGAGGGTTGATTTACTCCCCCCGCCCGTCTTGCCGGCCGCGACTGGCCGTTGTGCCACCCAAGTTCCGCCTCCTGGGTGGCACAAGCTGTGGTTGGCATTTCTACTTAAGAAGACCAGGAGGCACCAAGAGCTGCAGAAGTTTGGCCTGCAGCTTGCTGATTTAAAGACCTCGGTAAACTTTAAATTACAAAAAATACCTAAGAACGGATAATTATGTAAACACTACAAGGCCACTCACACACTCACGGAACGGACTTAAAAATAAATTGCCATTAATCCGCCTTTTCGGTTACAGACAATAAATATGTGAAGCACTTTGTTCGCGGTCCGCGAATAATAATTAATAAAATCAGCCACACGGCACAGGATTCGATACCTCTCTTGCAACCTTTTCGCTACCATTGATTCGTACAAAAATGGCTGCACGGACCTGCTGTGTGTTAGTAAGTCACTGTTATGCTTTCTGGAGGTTTTAGCGGTATTGATCTCAAACACCTAAGGTCCTGACACAATCAATAGACCCCCAAGAGACACTACCCCATTCCCACTACATATTACAGGACAGACACAAGACTACAACACCTCTCCTACGTTGCAGCCTAGAGGCACGGCTTGCCTCTGCTCTATTACAGCACAGAGACGAGAGTACATCACCCCTGGGTGTTGCAACTCAGTGAGACAACGCCATCACCTATCGCATAACAGCTCAGACACGACTGCGACACATCTGTTAAATTACACGACAGACAAGAACGCATCACCTTTGCTACATTACAGCACAAACTAGGACTGGACTGCTACATTACAGCGACGAGGCAACAGTGCAGCGCTATTTCTGTATTCAGCACTGTCGTGGCTGCATCCCCCCTGCTATCACAGCACAGGCATGCCTGCATCACCTCAGCACAGGCATGTCTGCATCACCTCAATCACATCACAACGTGACTGCATTACCTCAGCACAGGCATGCCTGCATCTCCTCTGCTATACTACAACAGAGACACAGCTCCATCACTCTGCTATATAACAGCACAGACATCACTACATGTCTCAGCCCCGAATCCTCGTGGGGCTGACTCAGCCTATCATCTTTCTAAGGATGATAAGACACGTACTCGTGAGCTAAGTAATGCTATTTCCCGTTACTTACAGCCACAAAGCTAGTCAGTATTATTACTTCTCACCCTTCTCACTCACCTGCTGGTGCTTGATCTGCGGTGAAGGGCGCGCGTGGACGCTCAGTGCAAGCGATGCCAGGACACATAGGACCACGTAGGACGAAGAAGGTTTCATAGCTGCCAGAGATTCTCCTAACGCTGCATCCGAAATGGAGGACTACCCTCTGGTGAGCCTAGTCTTGGTCTTTTTTTTGTCGTCGCAGTAGAGATAAGCCCTATTCGTGTGGCATGGCCTGCAGGGGCCTTCGCATCACGGAGCTAACACGGCACTTCCTGTTCGCGCTCCTCAAGCGGCCAAATTACAATTAGTTTTGCAAGCAAAGCTGTCCTCGTGCCAATCGCCGTCACCTTGTACTCGGTCTTTGCGTGGTAAAGTGTGATTCGGGCTCATGATCTAGGCGAGGTGTGACTCAATGCTTCTAATCTCTAGTCATCTATCTAGTCAGAGAAAAGATAGGGCGCGAGTTTCCAGAATCCCAAACTTGGCGCCTCTAGCTGGTTGAACTTGGTTGTGAAATTTAATTTGTTCCCTTTAAGTTCTATCCTACCGACAACGTGAGAAGTATAAAGACTACTGACCCACCGGAGAGGAGAGGCTTTCTAATCAGAAAGCTGGCAAACAGAACCGAAAGATAACTGTCAAGGGAGCCACAGTAACAAGCATTGGCATAGCCAATAGGTCTCGCGTTTAGGACCTTATAAGTGTTTAGCCATGCAACAGTTGATGTTGTTGCACCAAGGATATTGTGCTGCATAACTAAATACTTATAAGGTCCCAAAAGCGAGACCTATTGGCTATGCCAATGCTTGTTACCTCTGTTACTGGAGTGATGACTACTGGCCCACTCATCTAAAGTTCGGCTGCTGGGTTAACTCACCCTTGGCAGACATGGTGATTGTGTATAGAGCCATACAGTGTGATACTTGTGTGTGCATGGCGGAATGCATATGTGCCGGTGCATGGTGCATAATGAGAGCTCTTGGTTCTCCGATGGCCACATAGTGAATATGTGGAATCGGTGTAGTGCCAGGCAGCATGTGATATTTGCAATTGCAAGCTGGGCGTGTGTTTGCCTGTGCATGGTACATAACATGGAAGCCTGTGGATTCCAGTTTGTAAGCCCAGAGTGTGGAAATGCTAGCATAGGGGAGGACTGCAACCCCCTTATAGGAGATTTGGATTGCCGATATTCTTGAGAGTTGGGGTCGGAACACACACTGGACGAAGGGGAGCTGAACATCCTCTGTGCAAATCAAAGGTCTCTTTGATTCCAGGAAGAGTTACTGGCTATTGCAAGGTTCATTGTCAGGGAGTTGGTTGGTATGATAAGGTTTGTAGTGGAATACCGTGTAATTATGAAATAGAGGAAGGCTTAGATCTTTGAACCTTTATGAGGCACATTTCAGTGGAGGTTGACAGCCACATGTGATTCCCCATTACTCTCTTGGACTGTGTTGTGGCTCAATCAGAATTGGAGCCACTCCTGCTGTGACAGACTGTCCCTTTTATAAAGGCGAGAGCACTTCAAAGGAGCTGACATCTACAACCCAACTTTCAAACAAACAGACACTAAGTCACATTAGTGTCTGGGTACTGACAATAGAGGTGGGAGCATGAGTCCCACGCTTTGTGCAACCGCACTGTTCAACAGAAGAGAAGATCACCAAGACTTCTGATGTTGGAACCAGGACTAGGGACTGAGGTCTGCCAGTCTCCCTGCTGGATGAGGGGCCATCATCCAGGAAGTCAAGACAACTTGCCCTGATCCAGGAGCACGAGCACTCTGCCTTCCAAGACCAGTGGACTTTGTGATGAAGAGAGGAGCACCTGCAGGGAGCAATGTCCAGTGGGGATACTGTTGAGCGGATTCCAGTGAGTGAAGCATGAGATACCTTGGTCGTCCGGGACTGCTGCACAGAAGTTAGCAACCCTCGTGTGCCAGGAGGGGGCCACTATGAAGGACCGTTGCCCTTGTGCAGAATGAGTAGGCAAATCCTGTGAACCAAGAGGGGGCCCCTGTAAAATTACATCTGTCACCTAAGGGAAGGAGAAATCAGCGATGCCCATGTGCCAGGAGGGGACCACTGTGGAGACAGACCCTTTGCCTTGGATCGTTGTGTCCAGGTTGCTGAGAAGATCACTAAGCATATGCTTAGGAGCTGTGGAGAAGGACATCCAACACTGACATGGGCCATCCAGAGACTAATGAGGCCAGATATGTTTTCGGGAAACGACCGCAAGAGGTTGCAAACCCTCAGCATCAGGAGGCCGGAGTTTGCAGAGAAGCACCCTGGTCCTCCCACACTTTCAGGCTGCCAACCACTCAGGTAAGTTTGTTTGAGGCAGCAGGCCTATAGGGGGCTTGCACACATGTACCGCGAAGCGTTGCTGAGGTTGACTATTAAGGGCAAACCTAGACTTTGTTGCATGTGAACTAGCATTGGCCACATCTGAATGCTGCCTCCAGTATCACATGGGAATAACCAGCTTCACTAGAAGGGACAAAGGGACTCAGCATCACCCCCAAAGTTGACATTAGAGTGACGACCTTAAGAGACTGTGGATAGCATATATTTAGCCTCTATGCCTTGAATGTTTATATTAAAATATTTCTTTTTTAATTGACTCAACTATTTGACTGAACTATCAACTTATTGAGGTTACTGTTTATACTTTAAATCTTGCGCTTGAGTATGACTCACACTGAGCCCCCATGAAAAGCCATGCACAGCTTCATTGCCCAGTTACTCAAGAGCAATATTAGGTCGGCTTTGGGATAGCAGAAATAAAAGATCGAAACCCCACAGTTGTGCACTGAAACCCTCGATTGCCCCGTGGCTCTCTGGAATGGGGTTGGACACCTTATAACACCAACTTTCCACATCTGGCATGAAATGTACTACTTCAGGTTTCTCTTTACACGCGACAGAGAAATCCACAATAATAAATCTATTGTTGTCGTCCAGCGCTCCTTTCATGGGTTCCTTTATGCATAAATGGATGTATTTTTAGCCAGAAAAGCATGTTAACAGCGGAATGTACCTTTTCGCATCGGGACCTATGGTTACAGTATCTTGTTATGCAAGTGGAATCTGCATGATTCAAAAGTCATCTGCTGAGTACCTTAGCTTGGCAGATCGAGTAGGACACATTAAGAGGCACTCACAAAAGATCAGAAGGAATGGCAATGCGTCAGCCAGGTTTAAACATGTGCACAGTAACAACAGTGTTCAAAACAACAATTCGTATTGTTTGCAGGTATGCAAGAGTGAATTATACAGTGTGAATATAGCAGCAACAAAGGGCACTACAGTATACATAGAAATATAGATACGGGTATAAGGTGAAGAGGGTGGGGAGGAGTATTGGGCTGGTAGTGTGTCATGTTTAGCCCTACAATAATTAAGCGTTACTGCCTGCACCTTCAGGCAATAACAGCTTTTAATTACATCCCGAGAATTATGGGACAAGAGAAACTAAACGCTGGTATTGCCCTGCAGGTAAAGACAATAAGGTTATTTGCCCATTGCACTCAATTAGGAGCCTGTGCCATCAGCAAGGGCCCATGATGAGGGGAGGGTAATTAAAAGCAGGTATTGCCCTGCAGGTGAGGACAACAAGGATAATATCACCCCTGAACCATCTCCAAAATAAAAAGGTGCTGTGATACAGAAGCAACCTTGTGGGTAAAAGCCTAAAGTGATATACTGTGATACAGTATTAATCCAGCTTTTTCTCTCACTGGCACTGACAAATGAAAAATGTTCCTTTGCTCTCAAGCTTGCTTTCCCCATGCAAAGGGTGAATGTTGTGTTCCTTTAGCATTCAAGGAATGGGGAGCATTTATTTTAATATCAACAACTGCAATAGTAGTAGCCGGAGCAATGCAGCATGCCAACAAACTGCTTTCAGCTATAACTTTAACACAATCATTCCCTCAAGATGGTTGAGAATGAAGGTATCTTACAAATAATAGGAAAAACTTAACATTGGGTGAACACAGATCCTGATGCCAGTGGAATAGTCAATACCAGCAATCTGGATGGGCATGGGAGTGGCAGCCACAGAATCCGACCATTGCAGGCCTATTACAGTAGCTACAGCCTTTAAAGGGATCATTCTGATGGCTTTCCAGCTCCCAACATTTCATCCAGGTTGCTAATTAAGCACTGTTATCCAAGGTGGATGGTACTCCCTGGGGGAGACTGTTTAGGGTGGAGCCAGATAAACGACCCTGCGGCGTAGCTGAGGGCCCTACTTCACGCCAATCACTACCTACCTTGGTGTGGCTTCTGCCTTCGATAATATTGCTATTCTAACTCAGACCCTTAAAACCCGTAAATTTGTGGTGAAATTCACAAGTGTGTTTGTTAGATGGTGTTATTTCATAGGCCTATTTAGGTGGAAGTTTACATGAAGCAGAGCTGTTGGCCATTTCTTGGTGAAAAGACCGCTATTTTTGTCCCATTTACATGCTTTGTAGTGGAATCGTGTTCTGGAGTTTTTATAAGGGCGCATATCGAACAAGTGATAATAGATTTTATCACAATATAAATAATTTAAATATTGTGATGAGTTCTAAGGTGATTTCACTATGTGAAAAATTGTGACCTGCTGGGGATTAAGAATCATATTCAAGAGAAAATGTTTTTCTCACATGAATTTCTCATAGAAATGATGGTTAGTGCACCAGAAGGGAGACACATTTTCTCTAACTTCCTCAGCCATGAGAGGGAAACATCTCATACTCTGAGTAAGATATGTACTATCCATGGGTGCAGCATCCTGTCACAGTTTATTCCGAAGTGTTCTACTGCAGCTTCTCTACAGATTTCCAATGAAAAACTATGAGAAAAGTGTGGTACACCTGTGCACTATGTTGATGGAATAGGAGCTGCCGAAGTGACAGGTTTTCCAATAGAGAAGACTGCAGTAAATTATGGGTTTAATTTTGTCATAGAAATTATGGTTACTAATCTTAAACGCCAAAATGATGACACATTTTCAATAAACTTTCAAATATCTTCCTCATCAAGATCAGAAATAAGTCTGGCTGGCTGAGTGGAATGTACATTTAACAGCAGCAGCAGCACCACTGATTTTTAATGAACTACTAGATTGCTAATATTCTATATTTACAACAAAATAGACACCATGTCCCTGAATAGGAGATGTTCAGTTTAAAATCTTTCACATGGAGCAGTTATAAGTAAATGAGATTTGAGGTGTTAATGTAGATAAAATATGTAAGGGCATGTATAATTTCTTCTCATTTATGGCACAAGATATTTTAAAGGGCTAAAAATAGTTAATGAGAAAGATTGCTACCTACGTCTTGTATTGCCTTTCCACAATTGATTCCTCAGACTATACATCCTTCCTCTTGCTTAATACCCCTTTCACATATAAATAGTACCATTTCTGTAGTTATAGAAGGAGTTTACCTTCCTTTTAAACATGAATCAATAGATCTTCAGAGGTGCTCAACGCTATTTGAAAACTCAGTGACTTCAAGGGCCACCGACGTAGGACTTCGCATTGCAGCCTCCTCGTGACCATTGCAGCGTGACGCATACTTGAAACACACCTTCTCATAGCAAGCCACTCATGGATGGCACCCTAGATGTTGACACAGGATTCCACATAGCAGACCTACAGTTTCCTTGTAACCGCAGCTGCACAACGCATCCTTGACGCAGGATCTAGCAATGCTCCTCAACCAGGATTTAGGGTACTTTGACAGTGAGCCTAACTTGGTCCCTGTACAATGCCCATGCTCCATCATGTTCGATCTGAACTTTTGACTTTGTCCTGGTCCAGCATGACCAGATAACCACAATTGGTGTGTTTTGCTTCTAGGCATTATTTTCAATTAAATATTTAAAATTGCATATCTCTGGTTCTACTGAGTGATAGTTGTTTTGGTCTAAAATAATTTATTACATTTTACTCCATTTATCTAAATTGATGTGGGATTTTTCTTGTGTTGTCTTTTTACTTTATTACTGTCTGAAGTACTGCAGAAATACTTTACACATTGCCTCTAAATTAAGCCTGACTGCATGTGCCAAGCTACCAAAGGCTTAAGCACAGGTCAATTTGGGGTTTGCTTGTAACTTCCACCTAACCAGAATTGCTGCTTGTGTAGGGTTTCACCCCTCAACCAGTAACTCAATTTGAAACAAGTATTGTCAATAAAAAATGTGAAGTTTATTGTTAGAAATGGGGGTCTCTTGTTGGCAGTTTGTTACCCTGTCCAAGTAGGGACCCTTCTTCCTAGTCAGAGTAAGGGGGATACACTTCTAAAATAATCCCTGCTCACCCCCTTGGTAGTTTGGCATGAGCAGTCAGGTTTATCTCAGAGGCAGTGTGTCAAGCATTTGCACATAACCAGAAGTAATACAGTGAAAACACTACAAAAGGACACCACACCAGTTTTAGAAAAATATCCAATATTTTATCTGTGCAAAACAAGACCAAAATGATAAAAAAAAATCACCATACAGTTCTTAGAATTATCACTAATCAGAAATAGACTTTAATAACTGTTCCTTGAAGTCGATAGCTCAGTCCGGGGCTATCAAGGTGTCGTGAACAACAAATCCAAACATTCTGGCTGCCCGGGGCGTCGCGGAGCAGCTACGGTGTCGGGAAGACCCGCAAATAGTACCTTTAGAAATGCAGGGCGTTGGTGACCTCGCATTGAGCCTTGAAGAACAGGCATTGGCAGGCGTCGGTTATGGAGGTTGGTGCAGGAGTCGTCGGGCCCTTGAAGTCACATGTGCTGCAGCTCGAGCTCCGTGTGGTTGAAGTCAGGAGTGCTGGCGGACGTCAGGGCTGCAATGCGAAGTGCAGCGGTGCGGCCTGCAGTGCCCTCAGGTCGAGGTGCAGGCAACAGTTCGGTGACAGTCATCGAGTAGGATTTGTGAGATAAGGGCTGCAGTGCGAAGTGTTGCAGTGCTCGTTGCAGTGCTAGCAGGTCACGGTGCAGGCAACGGCGTCATCATTGCTGAAGCGCTGTCGATGGCTGACGAACTGGAGTTGATGGCGCCGGCATAGGTAGACCAAGGCTGCGGTGTGGGATGGGGTGGTGCCTCGTGTAACTTATGAGCAGTGCCCTCTAACCACGGTGCAAGCAGTGGCGTCAATGTCGGCATGAAGCTGCATCATCGGGGATACCAGGGCAGTGGTGTGGTGCCCATAGGTTACGGTGCAAGCAGTGGCTCGGTGGCGTTGTCAGGTGGCGTCTTTGGTGAGAAGTATGGCGATGCCCTCTGCGGTGACTTCAGGACATGGAGCCGGCAGCGGCATCATTGACGGCGTCAGGTTGCTTTTTCTTCTGTTGCAGCACAAAACACACAGTTCTCCGTGCTGGTAGCAGATTAATTTGAAGTATTTGCTGTTCCTGAGATTTTTGAACAGGAGGCAAGCTCTACCTCAAGCCCTTGGAGAAACTCAAACAAAGAAGTTGCAGAAAGTTCAGTCCAGTCCTTCCTCTGCCCAAGACAGAAGCAGCCACTGCAGGCCAACACAGCAAAGCACTCAGCAAAGTGCTAGTCTCTCCTCACAGCTTCTCCAGCTCTACTTCTTGGCAGGTACCTTGATCCAAAAGAGTTCTAAAGTCCTGGGGTCAGGACCTCAATATTTATACCACATTTTCTCTTTATTCTCTTTGTGGCAAGGGTCTCTGAGCCCAGTCCAAACCAGTTCTGCCCACTCTGGCCCAGCTTCAGTACAGGAGGTGGAGACAGCATTGTGCAGAGGAGACACTGCCTATTCAGGTGCTAGAGAAAACTCCTGCCACCACCTTAAATGCAGACCAGGCCTATTCAGCCTAACTATGAGTCAACCAGGTACGGCAGGACACAACTCGACCTCCCTTGTCGCTGTCTACAGTAAATGCACATCCCCAGCCCCTGTCACTCCAAAACCAGACAGGCAATATACAAACCAGCAGATGCGCACAGAATGGTTAAACAAGAAAATGCCTACTTTCTAGAAGTGGCATTTTCAAACACTCAATTTAAAAACCATCTCCCTAAAAAGATGTGTTATTAAGTTCTGAGTTCAGAGAGCCTAAACTCCATTTCACCATCTTGTCCCAATCGAAATTTATACTTGTAAGATGTTACAAAGCAACTCCCATGTTAGCCTTTGGTACAGATAGCCTTTCAATAGTGAACGAAATTGGCACTATTTCACTATCAGGACATGTCACACACACCAGGACAAGTCCTACCTTCCCCATACACTGCACCCTGCCCATGGGGGTTCCTCGGGCCTACCTGAGGGGTGCCTTACATGTAAGAAATGGGACGATTCAGGCCTGGTAAGTGGGTGTACTTGCCAGGTCGACATGGCAGTAAAAACTGCGCGCAGACCCTGCAGTGGCAGGTCTGAAAATCCTTTGAAAGGCTGCTTGTGTGGGTGGCACAATCAGTGCTGAAGGCCCACGAGCAGCATTTGATTTACAGGCCCTGGGCACACCTAGAGCACTGTACTAGGGACATAGTAGTAAATCAAATGAGCCAAAAATGGAACCACCAATCAATCAACACAATTTACAGTAGGAGCTCTTGCACTTTAACATTGAACAGGACTGAGAAAGTGCACAGAGGCACTAAAACAGCAAAATGAAGTCCAACATACCATAAAACCAGGAGGTCACAAAGCAAAAAGACAGGGGAAACACACCAAAAGATGCCAGGTCTAACATCTATAAGCAGCTACATCCAAAAGTAATTAATTGAAACATTTTAAAATAAGTAACATTGTAAATCAGGCAGAACATTGAGGATACTTAGTCAAAACTGTCAGAAACTGCACTAATTGAGGAACACTTAAAAAATATAATACAAAGTAAAAGGAATATTTTCGGGGTCTCATTTATTTTAGCAACCTATAGTAGCTGAGGTAAGAATAATGTTAATGTACATATTCAGCTTCCTTACAGGAAAGGGAGTGATTCTAAAGTTGTCTTCTCCAGCATTATGTCTCCCAGTGGGGGCACATTCTGTTGGCTAGGCAAACATTCTAGTTCTTTATTAGAACTCTGTCATCTTCACAGGCAGCAGTTATGAGGAAACAGCATAGTTTTGTGTGGGTTGATGCAGTAATGAGACTTATCTTGAGTACTCGGTATGAATCTCCTGGGTAGATATTGGTCGGATAGGAGCCAATCAAATTACAGCTTTGTTGGTTGTGTATGGTTGTCTAATTTACAATGCTTATTATAGAATTGCATCTGTCTTATAGATCTGTCTCACAAGTGTGGTCACATTAAGAGCGTAAGGGACTAAAATGTGTGTTTGGATTGCTAAGCAGGTGCTAATGCTACTCGTACCTCAATATTATTATAACCCAGAACAAAACAAAGGGGCTCTAATGCTATTAGCATTCTAATGTCTCCAAGCTCCCTGTATTCTTCTTTATCCATTATACTTTCTCTGTTCAACATGCATTACTCTTGCTTTTATTTGTTTTATTTAATACGGAGTTACTTCTCCTATTGTTCAAACTAGTAAGTCATTTTTACTGTAATTACTATCAACAATCCACTATGGAAATATACAATCTCAGCATGTTTAGGCCTTAAAAATACAGGAATTAAAATGTTATATGCTAAGTGTGCCTGGGTATAGGTAAAAGACAGCAATATATTTAAAAACAATCTGTTTCCAAAATTAATAAAACAAGCATTGCATCCTTTACAGCAGGAATTTCCTCTGCCAAAGGCGATTGCCACACCTCTTTTTCTGGAGCCAGTAGAGGCTAGGGCCTAAACATGAACATTTCTAAAGATAATTTATCCAACCTCATATTTTAGAAAATTAATCTCTAGGGAGCAACCATCTGTAAAGAAAATGTCCATGCCACTAGCAAAATTCAAAATGACAGATATTCATTTCTCAGTTCTGTGTCCTGGTGTTGCACAAATAGTGCGGAGTTTTTAATTTCAAGTACTTTCAGACCAACCTATTGCCACCAATAGTTTTACCACCATCAAAGAATGCTCCCTATAGATTTTTAGACTGACTCTATGCTGTACTAGTCTCTTCAACTTGATAAAAGTTACCTTTTACTTTGACCACACCTGCCTGCTATAGGTTATGAAACAGACTAAATTATTAAGATACTTTGCACATTCCTCATTAAAAACCATCGACAATTCGTTCAATATTATTCTTCTTAACACAGAATAATTACCACTAAATATATGATATATTTTAAAGAAATTGCTAAATGCTATCTTTTCATTCTTTTTCTTACAGAGATTCTTCTAAACTCATGATTTATGATGGATTGCATATTACCTATTTCTTTGCATTCCAAGTGATCTAAAATTGTATTGCACCTGCTATAATCTATCATTGTGCAATAATTTAAACCAGAATTTGTTTTACTCGTAAATAATTTATTTTAATGCAGGTAACCATGGAACAGGACAGTATCTAATTTTATTACCAAACAAAATTATATTGACCTTTTCCTCTAAAAAAGATTTACCTCAAAGTTCATCACCATCTTTCAAAGCCTCCCTCGAATATACTAATACATTAAAACACCGAGTGAGATTTACCATCTGTTAAATCAGCCGTAAAGAGATTAAAGCCAAAAAATGCATTCCTTTATATTATCTACTGGCGGTCGCCAGTAGATAGTTATAGTTACAACCTATTATCCATAGGAAATCCGCGACATTCTATTTGAAATAACTCTCTTGCCGGTTGACGTATCTTCGCGAAATTTTCAAACTTTGTGGCCCGCTCCGGTCCGCTCCTACCCTGAAAGTCTCGGGGGATTCGTCAAGCGGGGGCCGAGAAAAAGGGGGTCCCAAAACGCGTTTTCCCCATGCATTTTTCCATAGGAAACTTTAGACACGGCTACAGCCTGAACTGCTGAACGGAATTACACCAAATTTGGCAAAGAGGTAGTTCTTGGTTCAGAAAGAACCCTTTTGTTAAATGGTGTAAATCCGTTCAGTAGTTGCTGAGAAAATGAAAAGTAAAAAGATAGTGATATCTATGGCCGAGTAGGGTCCGCGTACCCTCAGCGCACCCTGCGCGCACCGTCCCGATCACGAGCTGCATGTTAATTGGCTGTCAGCTGGCTGTCAACATTCCGATTCAGGAAATGTTGGCAGCCATTTTGTCCTCGGTAGAACCGAGGGACAGAAACAAGTGCGCAAAGTGCACAAAGGGGCAGGGTAGAAACACCCTGACCCCTAGGTTTGCTCAGGGGTCCCACAAGGACCCCCTGGGCAAAAAAATAAAAAAATTTTTAAAAATCGGCAGGATGCGCTCAGGGTGCGCGAAACCTGCCAAAAAAAAAAAAAACAAAAAAAAATCGAAGCGCGGTCTCCGCGCTCGATGTTAATTGGCCCCGGGTGGCCCAAGTCCCGGGGGCATGGTGGGGGGATAATTTAATGTGTGGGGGCCTCAAGGGCCCCCAAGCCCCGGGACCGCCACCCCCGGGGCTTTTTTAAAAATGGTGCGGGAGGGCTCTGAGCCCTCCCGCAGCCCCGAGGACCACCACCTCCCCGGGGCTTTTTTTAATAAATTAAAAAACCTGTGTGGGGGCTCCAGCCCCCACACGCCCGGGACCACCACCTCCCGGGGCTTTGAACTGAATGGGAGGGGGCCGCGCGGCCCCTCCTGGAGCCCTTGATGGCCCTGGGGACCACCACCCCCAGGGCCGGCTCCTGCAGTGTCCCGGGTGCCTACCCCAGGTCACTGTAGTTTGCTATGGCAGGACGGGAGCCTCGCGGCTCCCGTCCTGTCATAGCAAACTGCTTTGGATATTGGAAGAGAGAGCAGGGAAACCTGCTCTCTCTTCCAATATCCAAAGCACATTGCTTTCCACATGGGGAGCTGCATCTTAGCAGCTCCCCATGTGGAAAATCAATGCCGGCTCCCAAGGGACGCGGGGAGCCGGCGGGACTGTGGGGGATTGGGGACCCCCACAGTCCCCAACGAGAGGGCCAGCCCCGGGGGATGGGGTCCCCGGGGCAAGTAGTGGCCCGGGAGGGGTGCCACGCGGCCCCCCTCCCCAAAGTTTTAAAAAATTTAAAAATTTTAAAAAAGGGTATGGCCGGCCCCGGGGATGGGGTCCCCGGGGCCTTAAATGGCCAGAGGAGGGGGCCACGCAGCCCCCTCCAAAGAATAAAAATAAAGGCCATGCCCCGGGGATGGGGTCCCGGGGCCAATACAGGCCCAGGGAAGGGGGCCGCGCGGCCCCCTTCCCCGTTTTTTTTTAATTAAAAATTTAAAAAGGGGTAAGGCCCTGGGGGATGGGGTCCCCAGGGCCCAAAAACAGGGAAAAGGAAGGGGGCTACACAGCCCCCCTTCAGGGGACAATTTTTTTTTTTTTTAAACGATCGGGCCCGCAGGCCCCGCCCCTTCCTTCACCACTCTGCAAACACGCCCCTGGCGCGTTTGCAGAGGGGAACAATTCCCCTTGAATACTGGGGGTCTCTGGGGCCAACTAGCCCACCAGGAACCTCCAGTATGCGCCAGGGGCTGCCTTGCAGAGAGGTGTACAGAGGCCACGCCCCTTTTACACCTCTCTGCAACGCAGCTCTGTGGCGCTTTTGGAGGTATATGGTGGGCTAGTTGGACTCCGGGGACCCTCAGGATTCAAGGGGACTTAATCCACCAACTTAAAACGCGCCACGGGGCGCGTTTGCACAGTGGTGAAGGGAGGGCGGGGCTTCAGGTGACATGTGTGCAAACAGGCCCCGTGGCGCGTTTTAAGATGGGGAATTAAATCCCCTTCAATCCTGAGGGTCCCTGAGGCCAACTAGCCCAACAGGTACATCCAGAAAGCGCCACAGAGCTGCGTTGCAGTGAGGTGTAAAAGGGGTGTGGCCTCTCTACACGTCTCTGCAACGCAGCCCCTGGCGCATATTGGAGGTTCCTGGTGGGCTAGTTGGCCCCTAGGGACCCTCAGGATTCAAGGGGACTTAATCCCCCAACTTAAAACGCGCCACGGGGCGCGTTTGCACAGATGTCACCTCAGGCCCCGCCCCTCCCTTCACCATTGTGCAAATATTCCTCTAAAATCTGCCGAACTACGAATTCCGATTTACTCACCTGTTATCAGGAGAGACCTCAGTGCTGCATCTTTCAGCCCAGTACTAATCCTGAAAAGTAATTTTAACCGTACTTACCAGTAACTTGAATTTCCTTCCATAGGCTAACATTGACTGGTTTCACTTGGAAATTCTTCTAAGTGTGGAGTTTTGGAACTTTAAAATATTCCTCTAAAATCAGCCGAAATACGAATTCCGATTTACTCACCTGTTATCAGGAGAGACCTCAGTGCTGCATCTTTCAGCCCAGTACTGATCCTCAAAAGTAATTTTAACCATACTTACCAGTAACTTGAATTTCCTTCCATAGGATATCATTGCCTGCTTTTTGCTGAAAAAGTTTCTAAGTGTTGATTTTTGAAACATACAAATATTCCTCTAAAATCAGCCGAAATCCGAATTCTGATTTACTCACCGGTTATCAGGAGAGACCTCAGTGCTGCATCTTTCAGCCCAGTACTGGTCCTGAAAAGTAATTTTAACCGTACTTACCGGTAACTTGAATTTCCTTCATAGGCTAACATTGACTGGTTTCACTTGGAAATTCTTCTAAGTGTGGAGTTTTGGAACTTTATAATATTCCTCTAAAATCAACCAAAGTACGAATTCCAATTTACTCACCTGTTATCAGGAGAGAACCCAGTGCTGCATCTTTTAGCCCAGCACTGACCGTGAAAAGTAATTTTAACCGTACTTACCAGTAACTTATATTTTCTTCCATAGGAATCCTTTGTCTGGTTTTCAGCAGAAAAGTTTCAAAGTGTCGATTTTCACAAACTACAAATATTCCTAAAAATCGCCTGTATGACTTAAACGCATTCTTTCAACTGTTTACAGGAGATGCACCAGTGCTGGATCCAGGATCCAACACCGAGTAAGAAAAAGTAACGATAACAGTTTTTACCTTCTAAGTGAATTTCCTTCCATAGGATAACATTGGTGATTCTATGAGAAAAAGTTTCTAAGTGTCAACTTTTAAAGTACAATAATATTCCTTAAAAATCACGACTGTAACCAAAACGCTTTTACTCAACTGTTTATAGGAGATGTCCCAGGAGTGAATCTAGGATCCAGTCCTGTGGTTAGAAAAGTGATCCATAAAGTAACTAATTGCATTTAACTAGAAATTCACATTGAGCTGAATGTTGCATTGTGTTTGAAAATGTGTTGCCCATTGCAACAACTGTAACTACTGTACTTAAAAGTCTATTGCCTATGTGCAAAGTATTTAAACTAAAGTAATTCATTCTGAGAAAGTATTTTTTGTAATGTAATGTATAATGTAATTACAATGTAATTTAAAAAATAAAATATGTAAAAAAATTGTTTCTAAAAATGTAGTAAATCAGTATGAAAAAAATTAATATAACAATTAATACATTTAAAAATTGTCATTTACAAAACCTTTGAAATTCACTGAAAAACCGTAGGTTTCAGACATGTTATAGTTACAAATTAGCATTTAAAAACCTTTGAAATTCACTGAAAAACCATAGGTTTCAGGGACGTTATAGTTACAAATTAGCATTTAAAAAACCTTTGAAATTCACTGAAAAAACCATAGGTTTTAGGGACAGTTATAGTTAGTTGGACATTGCACTCGTACAAAACCCGTGAAATTCCCCGTTATAGTTAGTCCAGCTAACTATAACTCGCGCCCGCAATGCACTGCTGATGACGTCACATATTACATCACTCATGACATGGTCAGTGACATCACTGATGACATCACTGATGACATCTCAAATGACATCACTGATGACATCATCCATGTGATAATTTCATGCATCTTCTCACACCCTAATATAACTTTTGATACACCCACTCTAAATTACAGACTGCCATTCGCAAAACCATAGACACTCCAACACCAAAAACTACATACCAACTCACTGATTCTTAGGTCTACACACACATCCACTCACTCACCTGTACAGTCACTCATACTTACAGTCACTCAGTACAGGACTATCATATGCACTCATACACCTAAACACTCACACACCACCACTCATCCATAGAGGTACTCACACACCTAGTCAGTCATGCAAAAAATTAATCACACACCCATTTACTCACCTATACAGTTATACACACACACCAGCTCACTTACTCATACAAATACTAGCACATTCTTACGCTCTGATACAATAACTGATACAATCACACACGCATCCATACAGCCACTCTCACAATAACACACTCTCACTTATAGCCATTTAAATACTCTAACACACATATATACTGCCTTTTACATATGTAGTTACTCGCACATGTACCACTGAGATATACATTCACTCACTAACACACCCATACACACACTCACCCACCCAAGCAGTCCATCACAGATGCACTCTTGAAATCATGCACCCAGTGAATCACACCCCACCCACACACACCCCACCCACACACACACACCCCACCCACACACACCCCACCCACACAAACACTCAGGCAGCCATACAGATACTCAGAGAACCAATCAATAACCCATATAGACACTCATGTAGCTAGTCGCAAATCCATGCATCCACTTACACACCAACAGACGGATACAGACATTCGCACAGTTTAGTCACTAACCCATGCATTCAGTAAGATACGTTTAATCACTCACTTGTAGAGTCAGTCACTCACGTACTAAATCATCCATTCAGACACTTATACACCCACTCATTCTTCAATACGCCTTTCCCTATATATATTAAACATATTTAAACTTTACAGAAACACACAGTCACTGGATGATGTCATCAGTGATGTCATTTGAGATCTCATCAGTGATGTCATCAGTGATGTCACTGACCATGTCATGAGTGATGTAATATGTGACGTCATCAGCAGTGCATTGCGGGGGCACGAGTTATAGTTAGCTGGACTAACTATAACGGGGGAATTTCACGGGTTTTGTACGAGTGCAATGTCCAACTAACTATAACTGTCCCTAAAACCTATGGTTTTTTCAGTGAATATATATATATATGTAACACTCATTTAGATACTGACTTGTAGATACCATTACATCCTTATTTGTAAGGACGAAATTCAACGACATCCTGTGCTGCTGTGCCATACAGCCCATTTTCCTCTTTATTCTTAACGTTGCCGTTGTATTTCTCTTTTCGGCAACAATTTTGAGTTCCCTAATGTCTTGGAACCCCCTTGAACTGCAGATTAGTGCTCCTCTTGGTCGCCATTTTGGTGTACAGGGACACACTCCCTTTGTCTTCCTGATTCCTTATTAATAGTCGAAAGAGTAGCCTGTGTTGCCCCCTATCCAAAATCAAAAAGTATGTGGAAAATCTAGGATGACAAATTGCAAAGTAACGTAATGTTTTGTCGTACATAATGAAGTTTGGATCACAACAAAAGCTGGAGCTATTTCCAAAACAAACATTGAAAGCAGAAATGTAGGCAAGCACACTGCAGGTATTTTCCCTTCCACTGATAGAAAGTGCACCATAAGACTTTTTTTTTTTACATGGAATTTAAAAAGAAAAGGGACTTACGAAATTGGCACATGACTGCTTCTCCTGCCCATTGCCCAAAACAAGTGTACGAGAACAATAAATGGGTAAGAAACGAAATGAGCAATGTGGAGGTACAGAGTGTTTTCCTTCCAGCTGAAAGGAAAAAAAAAATCACTTCGAAATGTGAGTTACTAAAATAGGCTAATATCCAAAAATATTCCCCAAAAACAATTTCGTTAGTTCTGGTTCCTCCAAAATTACATAGATTACATCACTTCACTTCCTGGAACCCACACACGATGCCTAATATAAATCGTTGTTCTACCTGCTCTCCATCCTTATGCAAAAAGGCTGTCCTTGGATATTCTTTTTACATTGCTAAATTACAGAAACAGAACATTGCTCAATTTTGTTTTATTTTGTGGAAGGCAATTCATGAGCATCTGTGAATAACCAGTTTTTGTTTATAGATTATGTCATTTGTCTGAGTATGCCATTGAAAAGTTGCATAGAAGGCATTATTAGAATTTTAAGTTATACTTTTGTTATGCTGTTTAAATGATGTCAAGTGGAAGGAAAAGCCCAATGAAGACATTTATTATGATTAATTTTCTCTTGCAATGGTGGCAATGTATTTAAATTGTTATATTGAGTGCTCCCAATCTGTGCCTTTTTGCAGATTTTCCAATTAGATCGCGGTGTATCATTTTCACCCCTTTGACCAGTCTATATTTTTACTCTCGCATTTGTAATTGAAGAACATGCAATCTTGTTTTCTTCCATTTGCGGTTTCGACCATTTCCCAGCAGACTCCAACAATCAATTGTATTGATCATTTTTTAAATGTAAAAACCTCTGTAGTGTAACTGTGATGACTTCTCATTTTATAAGAAAAAAGAAAACCACAAATAAATCAGGGAGTTTATCATCGCAGAGTCCTTCTGCTTTGAGATTACTCTATCATTTTTACAGGATCTGAACTTTCAAAACGAACATTAAAACGTATATGTGTATATTCATTTGAACATTTGGATTCTAGCATTCTTTAGATTGCACGTCTTTTCAACACAAAACAGAGGATTGTGTTAATCCGAAGAAGACTAATGCAAATGGCATTTTTCGTAATATTCACCCTTCAATCGTTTCAAGAGAATTCAAGTATATGAGCATACTAGGTTTTATCAAAATCATATGATGTTTCAACAGTGGAAAAAGATTTACAATCCCAGATCTCCTGATAAATAAAGTATACACATAACTACTAACGTCCTAATTAATATGGGATTGACTCACAAAAACATTTGAGGATGTGAAGAGCTACTCCAGTAGCAGTACTTCACTCATGTGTGGGGTCAGAAAACTGATTTGTGAGCAAATATTGCCTGATACTGCTGCGCAGAATAAAGAGCAGAAGACAGTCACTTCTGCAGATCAAATTTACTCCTTAGAAAAATCAGCAGATTGTGTGCAATGTCCTGAGTAAATCTCCAAGCATGAGCAGGAAAGGAGTATTCATAAGTGAGGCACAGCCAAATTCTGGGGAACACACACAAGCTTGTAACTCTGTGGGTATTCAGAAACAATGTGCAGGTTCTTTCCAAACATAGGAAAATACTCTTGAGCAGTAGTAAGAGTATTTTTTTTAAATTAGGGCAGATGCAGGATATCCCCCCAAAAAAGGCAAATCTCCAGTTCCCCTTACTTAGAGTGCATAAACATCCATATACTCTGAGGAGGGCACATTGGCCATCCACACTTTTTGGCATATATCCAGTTCGCCGCCAAACTCTGAATCCACTTCTGAGAAAGTGAGTAGAGGGAAAATCTTTCAGTTACCATCATGCTATACAATACCTTCTGCAACTAAAACTCTTCAATGAAGATTTTCATTTTTCGCTTCTTCCAGCTCAAATCTACAATCTTTAGATTCCTGCTCAGTTAATGTTGAGCAGTGTTCAGAAGTATCTTTGACAACACTTGTAGCAGTGTACAAATATGATAAATAAACAAATAAAGTGTGTATGTTACAAATGGGTTCCGCACATTTAGTATGCCCAAAATATTTTCCTTTTTGATCAACCAGCTTTAGACCTCTACTGTGGGTGAATCTCACTCCCAGTAGTATCATGGTAAATTGCACTGCACATGTAAAACTAAAAAGCTAACTGTACCTATTATTGCGTGAACCAAAAACAGGAAGACGTTTCTCATTTGCCCCAGTGTCCTTCATGGAATGACGGTACTTATTAAAGCTGGGTAAGCCTGCTCCTTATTTAGACCAAACCTAGCTGGGTACTCTGTCTGCTTATTTGCCCCTTGCTTGACTGATGTTGGAAACGTCATGATCCAAGATATCTATGTGGCAGTGTAGTACAGGTTCCACTTTCTCAGTAGGTACTGTTCGTTTGTCGGACAACATAAACTTTGGGTTGGTGCCTGACTGATTCCATGCACCCCCTCAGGGTATGTTAGCTGATAGACCTGGTAGCTCACAGTGCCACCATATGTACCCCTAACCCTAGTAAGGTAAGAAATGGTTTGGGCAACCTCAGAACATGACATTCCCTGACTCTCAAGGAATCGTGGTAACAGATCTAGAACCTTTTCGCCTAGTCACTCGTGCTCTC
Source organism: Calotriton arnoldi (assembly GCA_963921515.1). NCBI lineage: Eukaryota > Metazoa > Chordata > Amphibia > Caudata > Salamandridae > Calotriton > Calotriton arnoldi. The sequence goes on along the minus strand of CAWUFW010002315.1, from coordinate 675,021 downwards.
GCAGAGAGATACACAAAGTGGTATTTTTAATGTTTATTGAACCATTTGTGACTCTTGTATCAAATATATGTGCTGCAATGATTAATAGACAGAAACAGATAAAAATGATTAGCAGTATAAGAACAGTGAAAAGGATAAATGATTCCACCATTGTGCTAAAATAGTGTATATATGCGGCATATAAATACTTTGTATAGTGTACTCCTACTATGCATTCCCCAAGCTAGTTGCCTAAAGTGAATGTTCGGACAAGAATCCCCTAGTGGATAATCTAATTCCCCATTACCTGAAGGCAAGGTATGTAGGTCCCCGTCTTGGTCACAAGTTGGACATCCCTCCTCGCAGAGGGTAAACAGGAATCAGCTGGGCTGAGACTCTGACACAGCGATTACCTCGCAATGACAGCAGAGTGTTCCTCTAATTTCAGCACGGAAATGCGTGTGCATTTATAATAAGATCATCCATGCTTCCATGTCAAGGCTTCAGCCGGGCCGACACTGTTTATTGTCTTTGTGATAGCCATGTGGCCTCATGGATGAATAACAAACAACAACATGTGCACAATGTGTGTTCAGGCCTTGTACTAAATGTTCAAGGTGTCATGATAGTGTACTTATGAAGTGGAATTGTAGGCAATGTATTTTCTGGGAAACTAAACCTGCACTGTCACGCTAGCAAATGGGTGCCAAAAGTTATCGTGTAGAAAAGAAGCAACTTATGAAACATGTACATGTAAAATGGCAGTATTTCATCTGTGGCCTAACCTAGCCAAGTGACACTAGAAAAATATGGAGTCCAGTGGGGCAGGGGGCACCTAAAAGAATTGCTGATTTGTCCCTTGTTAGAAATTGGGTTTCTGGTTGGCATACGTATGCATCCTGTCCAAGCAGGAACCACAATCCTAGTCAAGGTAAATCACAATACACCCTAAATTATCCCGTGCTCACCTTTTTGTAGCTTGCACAGAGAAATCAGGCCTAACTTAAGGGGCAATGTGTAAAGTATTTGTGCAACTCTTCAATCAGTAACACAGTAAAAATACCACAAAAAGATTCCACACCAGGTTAGAAAATTTAAGAATATTAGAAATAAAACAAGATCAAAATGACAAAAATCCAACAAATTGAAGTTGAGATATGAATTTTTAAAGAATAAAGGTAAAATAGCGCTTAGAAAAAATAAGCACTTTAATGGGTTATCTGGTCATGCTGGAACGGGGCCAAGTCAAAAGTTCAGGCCAACCATGATGGAGCGCAGGCCAGATACAGGGACCCACTTGGGCTCGCTGAACCAAAGTACCTTGATCCAGGATGCGTCATCGTCGATGAAGATGCGAGGTGCAGCGGAAGCGATGCCTCGGTGTCGAGCCACGTAGTAGACAAGAAGCGTTGATTTTCTCCATGCAACTGTGGCGATGCATCAGTTCTTAGTGTGATGCGCTGGTTTTGAATGTGATGTGTGGCTGCTGCTCCTGCAATAGGTGATGCGTTAATTTTGAAGGCAATGCACTGGGTCCACTCCAATCAACAAAGAGGATGCGCTTGTTCCGACTCACACAAAAGATAAGATGTGCCGGTCCCGATGAGGATGCGTGGGTTCTGGTTGAAGCAGCACTTAATACCCACTTCCAAGGGCCTGGGACTCGGTTGGCACTAGGGGTGGGCAGAGTTTCACTCTGCAGAATTCAGCGAAGTTGCATAATAACTTTGTGAGATTCCGCAGAATTCCACGAGCAGGCAGAATTGGACACTTCGCACTGCTCACACTAATCTTTAGCACCGGGAGCTTTTTCCACACTGTAAAATCAGCACGATTAGCACTATGCAGTGCGCCACAGGGCACTGGTTCTTACTGCCACTCAAGTAGATTTTCCACTTGAGCGCACTTTTTCTCAACACGAATGGTCGTGACCTGCCTCGACCACCAGCTTTGAGGTAATCTCGCTGGGAGGCGTTCTAGCATCTGAAAATCATGCTAGGGAATGAAAATTCTTGCTCGCCATCTTAACATTGTAGAACCACGTGCTAGAATAAACTCCACCATGCAGTGCTTGGCGGCGTTTCCCCAGAACTTCTGGATACTTGTGTAGCGCAAAGTGGGTAAAACTCTGCAAACTCTGTCGGTGGAGCGGAATTTTCCACCCATGCCTAGTTGGCACTATTTGGCATGGCAAGACTTGCAGCAAGCACAGTCCTGGTGCTGTAGCAGAATTTGTTGATGTCTTTGATGTCCCGGAGACTTAGAACAGGAGGCAAGCCAGCAGGCCCTTGGAGTCACTCTGGGTTCAAGTGATGCAGGTCCAGTCTTTCTCACCCAGGCAGGAGAACAAAGGCAGCAGGGCAGTTAAGCAAGGCAAGAGTACAGCAAAACAGCAGTCCAGCAGAGCAGCAGTCCTCTCAGCAGCACAACAGCTCTTCTTTCTGGCAGAGATTTCACAAGTCCAGAAGTGTACTGAAGTCATGGTGTCAGAGGTTGAGTGTTATACCCAGTTTTGCCTTTGAAGTGGGGGACACTTCAAAGAAAGTTTTTAAGTGCACAGAGGTCCTCCCTTCCTACCCTGGCTCCAGACTCACTACAGGGGGGTATACATTTAATTTACAGACCCTGGACAAATGTAGTTCACTTTACTAGGGACGTATAAGTAAATTAAATATGCCAATTAGGGATGAGCCAATGTTACCATGTTTAAGGGAGAGAGCACAAGGACTATAGCACTGGTCAGCAGTGGAAAAGTGTGCAGAGTCCTAAAAGCAGCAGAAACTAGATCAGAAAAATGGAGTGGGGGGAAGGTCACCCTAGGAATGTCAGATCAGAGCTTCCCTACTCAAAGACAATGCCCGGGTGTGTGTAGGAGTGAGTCATTGGCACACAACCACTGATGGTATGCTGCAACATAGTGATAAAGCAACCAGTCTACACATATCTTGATTTTGGGGTTCCCTTTAAACAGCTGACACCCATGTCCAGGATCAATATCCCAGCGGTGAGATTTCATCTGGACTGCTTTCTTTCATTTAGACCAAGACTTACCAACTATCATTTTCTAGACTACCAACAATGTAACTGATTCATTCACATGGAAAAGCAAAGAGTGAAGCTATATGTTTCCACTGGTCCAATCTTCCAACACCAGTCTTGCCACATGTACTTGCTTCTAGGATAAAGATTGACTCATTTATTTCGTTTATTTTATTGTTTCCCAATTTTGAGTAGTGGTATTTTATTAGCATCACTGTTAGAAATGGGGGTCCCTAGTTGGCAGAGGTAGGTACCTTTGTCCAAATAGGGACCCTTGCTTCTAGTCAGGGTAAGGGGGATACACACTTTTGATAACCCCTGCTCACCCCCTTGGTAGCTTGGCACAAGCAGACAGGCTTATCCCAATGGAAATGTGTAAAGTATTTGTACCAACACTCACAGTAACACAGTGAAAACACCACAAACGGACACCACACCAGTTTGGAAAAAATAAAGTATCTTTATCTAAACTAAACAAGACCAAAACGACAAAAATCCAACATACACAGTTAAAAATATGACTTTCAAAAGGTTTCAAGAACTTGTACCATAGAAAACAATGGATGCGTGACTTTTCACCAAAGTACCTGTAGATGTGTCAAAGTTCACAAGCCAAACAGCCGCAGTGTCGGAAAACAAAGAGATGCGACACTCCTGAGACCTTGGGGAGGCGATGCGACAGTCCCGCTGCATGCAGAGGAAGGGTTGCGTCGAATCCCGTCTGTACGGGGAGTGATGCGTCGATTCTTTGTGACGGTTCCAGATGGTGGGTGATGTGTCGGAAGGACTTGCCGCACAGGTACGATGCGTGGAAATCCAGGATGTGTCGGCGATCGATGCGGTGGCGTCGAGCGGAGCTGGGTCGGTCCTCTTCAGCCGTGATCCCTCGATGCATCGATTTCTGTAGTTCTTTGAGTCTCTTTCTTCCAGTTTCCAAACAGCATCAACAACCTCCAGAAGCCCCAAACTGGCACAGGCACCTCTTGGCAGGTCAGAACTCACAGCAGCAGAGATCAGGGGAGCTGGGGGTGAAGTATTTGTGTCCCTGAGACTTCAGAACAGGAGGCCAGCTCACTTCAGGCCTTTGAAGATCTCCTTCAAGCAGGGGACACAGCAAAGTCCTTCTCCTTTCCTTGGCAGAAACAGCAACTGCAGGCCAACCCCAGACACACAGCAAGGGCAGTACTTCTCCTCAGTCTCTCCAACTCTTCTCCTTGGCAAAAGTTCCTCTTGAGTTCCAGGAATGATCTACAGTTTGGGATTGTGTGTCTGATACTTATACTCCAAAATGTCTTTGTTCTCTTTGTGCAAGGGGCTCTGAATCCAGTTCAAACCAGTTCTGGGGGGCACTCTGCAAGTGCACAACAACATCCATTGTCAGTGTGAGCCTTGGCTCCAGACACACCACAGGGGGGGAGCCAGCATTGTGGAAGGCAGGAACAGCCCTATTCAGATACAGGTGCTACTCCTCCCACCACTCCAAATGCAGATCATGCCTATTCAGCCTAGTGCGGACTCATCCAGACTCCTGGAGCCACTGCACCTCCCCAGCCCCTGTCACAAACAGGCAGAGGCACACAGGATGGTTGAACAAGAAAATAGCCACTTTCTAAAAGTGGTATTTTCAAACACACAATTTAAAAACCATCTTTACTAAAAGATGTGTTATCAAATTCTGAATTCAGGGATACCAAACTCCATTTTTCCATCTTATCCCTATGGGAAGATATGCTTGCAAAATGTTACAAAGCATTCCCCATTCTGTCCTACGGGGCAAAATAGCCTTTCAGTAGTGAAAAACGAAATTGGCAGTATTTCACTATCAGGACGTTACACACACCAGTACATGTCTTACCTTTCACATACACTGCACCATGCCAGGGGGGTACCTTGGGCCTACAATTAGGGTACCCTATATGTAAGAAAAGGGAAGGTTAGGGCCTGGCAAGTGGGTGCACTTATGGTTGTTGGACTTTTACCCTTGCAAATGGGATTTGCGATAATGGCATTTGCGATAATGGCATGGTAGAATTGCTGGATTTACAAACTAAGGGGCATATTTACAAGGAGCTTGCCCCGCCACTGCTTCATTTTCTTTGATGCAACAGCGGCATATTCAGTGCTCCATATTGCCCCATATTTACAGACTGATGCATTGAGCCCAATGCGTTAGTTTTTGTAGGCCTGAGTCACATTATACCTGCGCAGGAACCAGCTGCGCCACGCAGTTTAATGTGTGCAGGTTAGGCGTTCCCCCCATAAAAAGCCCCTTAGAACTGATGCAGTAAAATTTACAAGTTTTCACTGTGTTGCTCTGAGCCTTGAATGCTTCAAAATTCCTACGCCTCTTCAAACGAGGTGTAGGAATTGACTAAGCATGGGCAGAGAACTCCGCTCCGCCCGCGGAGTGTGCGGAGCTTTGCCTACTCCGCGTTTCGCGGAGAACGCAGAGTAGGCAAAACCCTGCACACTGCGGAGCGGAGTTGGCCCGCCGCCCGCCTCCACCCCCCTATTAAGATATACGTTGGCAGTAATTTAAAACAATTAAAAAACATTTACCTCTTTAACGCAGCGTCCCCGGGCTGCCCTCCTCCTTTTCCTCGCCATTCGGATACTGCTTAAGAAAACTGTGCATGCGCGCACACCCGCACATTAGCATTTCTCGCTGCTGGCCATGCCCTTAGTTAACAAATACTGAATACCAGGTATGCTCACACTTGGATCTAATCTTCACACATTTAAGTTCCCATTGAGATTTCAGTCATTGTGAAGAATCACATTGTATTTTTTCTGGTAGTTCTCACAGAAAGTACATCAAATCTTTAAGAAGTGGATTGTTTTCTTTTGCCTAAATTCAGCTTTCAAAAATCATCACTCACTATTCTCACCAGATTTAATTCGGGTTTCTAATTATTCTTTTATATGCAATGCAATAGGAGTGTAAATTAAGAAAATGCACAATTTAATATCAGAATTATAAGAATGTATGAAGTATTGCAGTATCTGAAATGTCTAAAAGGAAAATACCACTCTAATAGAAGCTAAAATATTTTGTGCAGATTGTGCCAAGGTTTACACTATTAATAATACTCTAGTTGGTCTCCCACAGCACACTTGTCAGAGGCCCCAAAGGCACAAGATTGAGGCTTTCCTGTGTTTCTTTCTTCTCACCATTTTAAAAGTTAAGACATGAGGATCATCAATCTGAATGCCAATACAGTTAACACTTTAAATAAAGTGAAGTCCAAACTAAGTTTAGGAAATGGTGATTGTTGGAAATGGCCCTTTTTGCAGGGTTATCCCCAAACCTTTTGCTTCTTCCTCCTATTTTTTTCTGACCTGTGGTTGTTGGCTATAGGACTCTGGGCACTTTACCACTGCTAATCAATGCTAAAGTGCATATGCTCTCTGTGTAAATTGTGATTGGTTCTCCCTGATTGGCATATTTGATTTACCAGTAGGTCCCTAGTAAAGTGCGCTGAGTATGCCAGGGCTGGTAAATCAAATGCTACTAGTGGGCCTGCAGCACTGATTGTGCCACCCACATGAGTAGCCCTGAAAAGATGTCTCAGGCCTGCCACAGCGGTGCCTGCACGCAGTTTAACTGCCATGTCGACTTGGCAAGTGCACCCACTTGCCAGGCCCTAACCTTCTCTTTTCTTACATATAGGGCACCCCTATTGTAGGCCCAAGGTACCCCCCTGGGCAGGGCGCAGTGTATGTGAAAGGTAGGACATGTACTGGTGTGTGTAACATGTCCTGATAGTGAAATACTGGCAATTTCGTTGTTCACTATTGAAAGGCTATCTTGCCCCTTAGGACAGAATGGGGAATGCTTTGTAACATTTTACAAGCATATCTTCCCATTGAGATAAGATAGAAAAATGGAGTTTGGTATCCCTGAACTCAGAATTTGATAACACATCTTTTAGTAAAGATGGTTTTTAAATTTTGTGTTTGAAAATACCACTTTTAGAAAGTGGCTATTTTCTTGTTCAACCATCCTGTGTGCCTCTGCCTATTTGTGGATTGACTGTCTGGCTTTGGAGTGACAGGGGCTGGGGAGGTGCAGTCAGCACTAGGCTGAATAGGCCTGATCTGCATTTGGAGTGGTGGGAGGAGTAGCACCTGTACCAGAATAGAGCTGTGCCTGCCTTCCACAATGCTGGCTCTGCCCCCCTGTGGTGTGTCTGGAGCCAAGGCTCACATTGACGATGGATGTTGCTGTGCACTTGCAGAGTGCCCCCCAGAACCGGTTTGAACTGGACTCAGAGCCCCTTGCACAAAGAGAACAAAGACATTTTGGGGTATAAGTATCGGACCCAAAACCCCAAACTGTAGATCATTCCTGGAATTCAAGAGGAACCTTTGCCAAGGAGAAGAGCTGGAGAGACTGAGGAGAAGTACTGCCCTTGCTGTGTGTCTGGGGTTGGCCTGCAGTTGCTGTTTCTGCCAAGGAAAGGAGAAGGACTTTGCTGTGTGCAGTGTGCCCTGCTTGAAGGAGATCTCCAAGGGCCTGAAGTGAGCTGGCCTCCTGTTCTGAAGTCTCAGGGACATAAAGACTTCACCCCCCAGCTCCCCTGAACTCTGCTGCTGTGAGTCCTAGCCTGCCAAGAGGTGCCTGGGCCAGTTTTGGGACTCTGGAGGTTGTTGCTGCTGTTTGGGAGCTGGAAGAAAGAAGAGACTCAAAGAACTACAGAAATCGATGCATCACTCTTCTTGCCGCTGTTTTCCCGACGCATCTCCACGGCGCGAGAAGAATTTCCACTCATCGCCGTGCTGCTGCGGAAACCGCTGCAGGGCGTGTCACCGCTGCAAGAATCGACGCATCGAGGGATCGTGGCTGAAGAGGACCGGCGCAGCGCTGCTTGACGCCGCCGCATCGATCGCCGACGCATCCCGGATTTCCACGCATCGTGCCTGTGCGGCAAGTTCATCCGACGCATCACCTGCGGACCGGAACCGTCATGAAGAATTGACGCATCACTCCCCATACAGACCCGATTCAACGCAACCCTTCCTCTGCATGCAGTGGGACTGTCGCATCGCCTCCCCAAGGTCTCAGGAGTGTCCCATCTCTTTGTTTTCCGACTCTGCGGCTGTTTGGCTTTTGGAACTTTGACGCATCTACAGGTACTTTGGTGAAAAGTCACACATCCATACTTTTCTATGGTACTAGTTCTTGAAACCTTTTGAAAGTCATATTTTTAACTGTGTGTGTTGAAGTTTGGTCGTTTTGGTCTTGTTTAGTTTAGATAAAGATATTTTATTTTTCTAAACTGGTGTGGTGTTTTCACTGTGTTACTGTGAGTGTTGGTACAAATACTTTACACATTGCCTTTGGGATAAGCCTGTCTGCTCGTGCCAAGCTACCAAGGGGGTGAGCAGGGGTTATCTAAAGTGTGTATCCCCCTTACCCTGACTAGAAGCAAGTGTCCTTCCTACACAAAAACAATCCAGAGAGGCATTTGCAGAATGCAGCACACTTGGAAAGAGGAAAAAACAAGGAGAAATTAAAGCATTTATACTCGTTACTCCTGCTCTGGGGAGGCGTAGGGTTATGACACTGCCCCAGGTTTACGTGATTTTGTAAATCTGGGGCAGCATCAAAATCCATGGGGGTTGCATGGGAGCACCCACTGCAATGCCCATGGAACGCCTCCTTGACGCAGAGTAAGGCAACGCAGTTCTTTGCGCCTGCCTTGCCTCGCTCCATATCTATGAGACCATGCACAGCTACGCAGGGGGGCTTTGCATCGCCTCATAGGTATGATTGAGAGGCCTGCGCCACAGGAGCGTCAAAACTAGTGATGCTCCAGAGGCGCAGGCCTCTTGTAAATGAGCCCCTCAGCTCTTTATATTGCCCCCTCGCATATGCTGTATTGACAAAACTTTCCTGGGCTTTTCATTGTTTCTCATCAAGTCATTGTTATCAAGTGCATTATTTAAACTAGTTCCATCAATGCAAAGAAAAGACAACACCTTTATGATATGTACTCCTCATATGTAGAGTTTGAATCTTATTTTATTATCACATGGAGATTGTGCTGGAGCGGTATGGTGTCGCTTGTAGAAGGTTGTGCGTCACTGCTACATTTGTGGTGGGTCCAGTGCTTAATTTGAGCCGAGGCTTTCTGGTGCTAAGCACCGGCACTTAATTGGTTTCCGGTGCTCGGCACCGGCACATAATTGTCAACACCATACTTGGAACAGTCCACCACATGGTGGCGCTGCTCATCTAATTTAGAGATGAGCAGAACAACAGTAGTTTAGGAATACAATATACATTAAAATTGCTAATACCTGCCTCCCCAGCCATTCCTCTAGCTTTGGGGACCTGGAAAAATCTGAACTGTCGCATTTACATGCGAGAGAGATGGTTAGTAGTTGTTTTGGCAGCGATGACAAGGGCGATGGGTGGTGCAAGCTGCAGTGCCCTCCTGGTCAGAGCCCTGGCACTTAATATTTTACAAATTAAGCACTGGGTGGGTCTATTGCCAAAACACCCACTTGAAAGTCGCCAGCGCTCTGGACACTGAAGACTTCGATCCACTGTACAGCAGCAGAGTAAAATCGCTTTGGTGCAGCATAAACTGGAAAGTATGGCGAGCAATATTCCAGAAGATTGGTAACCGTAATCTGTTTTTTCTTCATCCATGGCAGCCCCGTGAAGCCAAGTGAAACAAGGTGCCCCGCAGAGAGTCCCCGCACATGAAATGAACTGAAAATAAAATGTGCTTCATGGCTCACAGGTTGCTTTTAAATTACTCAACGACAGAAAGGCTCAAACAGCAGCAAGCCAAAACATTTATTCGATTGTAGTTATAAAAGGGAAAATACTCGTTTTGATGTTGTTCTCTGAATACTAGCATTGTAATTACAACCACAAAGTGTTTCTGATGCACGTGTTGGTTCCTTGCTTTACATTAAACAAATAAATCATTTTAGCAACACCTGCTGGCATGTATTATTTTGTTTAAATCTTGAATTTGGATACTTCAACTTCTGGTTTCTTACAAAATTATTTTCGAAATATCTAAGATCTGCGTTGCGAAACATGAAAAAAATTACAAAAAAACTTGCTGAAGTGGCAATAGGCTTTGTAACTAAAGCATTCTAGCGCTGTTAATGTATTGGTACTTTTAGGTATTGAAGACTTTTGTTTAGAAACAATGTTAAATCAGCCCATATGCCATTGCAGGGACTCTCTATGTTTACCGCACGATAATGTGAGCTTGAGTTTATTGCATACTACAGATTAAAGTAATCTTGTGCGTGTATGTGACTATAATCCACTTAGAGTAATTGAGTAAAGCTAACTGTAGAGTCGACCTTTGCAAGGATAGTGCCTTAGGCGGAAAGACATTTAGTGACCTTGCTGCTGCTGGTGAACAAAATGTAACTACTGTCTACCATTTTGCCTTGAGCCATTTTTGTTTAGGATTCAGTCAAAAGTCAAGTCTTTCCTTTGGTGGTATCATGGTATGGGTGTTTCAGTCAGAAGACTTAAGTAGGACTGCAGCATCTTAGAACCAGCTTTTTTTTTAAATGACACTTACCTGGCTGAACATGTCATTTCTTCACATCCACATCCAAGATATTAATGAGGATCATTCACAAAGATTGTAGTACTCTTTTAGGTACTGTTACATTCTTTTGGAAATTGGCCCCAAAGCATTCAAAATGGGAATAAAATAGGACTATGCAGAAAATAGGCATGTATAGCTAGTGCAATTATAAAGGTCTTTGCACTCTTTGCTTTGCCTATGAGGGAGAGGTGTGGCGCAGTAGCCAGAGTGGCTGACTCCAGAGCGCGGGTCTCACAGTTCGATATGTGGCGCATGCGGCAGCTCTGCTCTAGCATCATGTGACTCTGGGCAATAGCTCACGTAATCTCCCCGACGGCCCCCAAGTGCCTTGATACCCTTAGGGGTGATAAGTTTGTACTTTACAAATGTGGAATGCTAGTAAAGTAAAGCATTCATAGAAAACAAGTGGGTCTTTAGCAATGATGAAAAACCATATGAAAAAAGGTAAGACACTAAAAAATGAAAAAGGAATTTCAGATTTTAAGAGCGAGGGTACATAACTGATGCTTACCAACCCTCATTCGTTTGAAGCATGTGATTTAACGCAGAAAAGCTCCAAAAGATGCCGGGGAGTGCAGAGGGAGGTACAGAAGTACAAGACATTTTAAGAAATGAGTAAAGCGTCCATAGATCGAATGATGGATTATGTAGAAACCTTTAAAATTAATCCAAACTCAAAAGGAAGACAATGTAAAGAAGATCAGACAAGAGACATTTGGAGACTTGGGAATCAAGCGAGATGCCTTATTTTCTGCTACCAGAAGGTATCTGAGCTAATATTTAGGCAGGTTGTGCTAAAGACAATTTGCTTATTCAAGGTACAAACCAACAAAAATGGACACCGACATTTTTCTACCCTGTATACACGGCGGGACTGGGAGCTCAAAGCAGCCCTGGCAATTTTGTCAGACCAGCCCCCAAGGGGGATGTGTGGGGGGGGGGGGGTTGGGAGAGGGGCAAGTGTGAAGCACTGCAGCTTCTCTTACTGGGGCCAATATTGCAGCACTGCTGCAGCACTGGCCCTCACTGCTGCAAAACCGGCCCCCACCCTTCCAGACTCCTGGAGAAACACCTGATGCCAGTATGGCCAGGCCCGTCCTGCCTGTAGAATGAGTACCAGTAGAAATTTCCTCAAGTGGCACAATTCAAAGGAGCAGCACAACACTACTATGGAAAGTTGGGAATTCAAGCAGAGTTTTGAGTCAAACTCCAGGATCTCTCGTCTTACTCTGATTTAACTTAATCCAATGGACTTCCATTCCAAGGATAGGAGAAGACAGATTTTTTAAGGGTGTAACTGACTGTTTCTCACCAGTTAGGGGGATGACAAATTGGGTGTCATCACCGACATACCTAAAAAAAGAAAAAAATACAGATCTGGAGAATGGATCAGAAGTCAGAACAATAATATGTAGATATTAAAAAGACATCAGGAAAGTACTGACCCTTGGGGTATGGTAGATTTAAGTGGACACGCAGGAGAACAGAATGAAAATAGAATGACTGATTGACAGATGTCCCCATATTATTTGCGAGTTATTAATTGAAAACTGTACTATCAATGATGCTTGCAATTCATATCAGGGGCCCTACTACATACATTGCACACTTTTCCTGTTTGCACCATGGTGCACTTTTAAGTCGGTACACCATGCACAAACAATAAACAAGTGCCCCATTACAGGGATTGGACTGCCACCAAGGCAGCCGCAAACTCGACCTCCACTGTAGGCAGCGCATTCAAGTGAAATACGAAGCAGTTGCATCAAAGGCACTGCCCGTTTCACTGTGCAGGCAGCAATCCGCCTGCCTGCCCTTTAAAGAGGGATTAGAGATCTCTTTGCAGGTGGGTGCAGTAAGTGACTGCACCTACCTGCAAGGGGATGTTTGAAGGTCTATAAGATCCCCTTTCCCCCCTCCAGAGATCTACCATCAGTGGGCGCACTGACAGTGCACCACCTTTTTGTGGCGCACTTTCAGTGCACCTCCTGACAGCTTCTTTGCCTTTGTGCCTGTATCCATAAGATGCGTAACTGCAACAAATGATGGCCGGAATGCTGAATGATTCAAACATTCTCCCCCAGTCAAGAGATCTTGGTTAAATCCATTGTTCTTTTGCCAACTACGCCACCCCAGTTTGGACCCAGGAATATGCAAATCAGTTTTGACCCTGTGCCTCATGGGAACAGTCCAGACCAAACTGCCAAGCCAGGCCCTCCCTGGACTGGAAACAAGCATCCTTGGACTGTTTTTTTTGTCTTTTTTTTTTTTGTTTGGGGTAAAAACTTTTATTAAATGCTTAAAAGTTGCGATACATAGGTTTATAATGAAGTGGTACCTTTCCCCTTAGAGAGGGCAGTCCACTTTAACTTTTGTTTCAATATATTTTTAACATTTACATTCCATCAGTTTGGGATTCAGAAATATTTGCAATGAGCGTGTTTATTATGGTTTTAATGGGGCCGCCATTTTAAAGAGTACAGTGGGGAAAGAGTGGTTTGTTACAGTTCTTTCTCTTCCTCACTTTCCTTCTTGTCCATGGCTGCATAGTCTCTTAGCAGGCTGAGCACCATCCTGCGGCATGCTTCTCTGTTTAACACCTCTCCATTGGTCACCAGGCGGGTCCTGGCGTACAGGAGAATGTCCTTCACACAACAGAGGAGTCTCCAGCACCCCTGGATAGCTTCCTCTGTGTGTGTTCCTGGAAACAGCCCATACAGCATGGCTAGGTCCGTTACATTCTTGTAAGGGATGTGGGCTTCCAGCTCTTGTCATAAGGCAGTGCGTAGTCTCTGGGCAAGGGATCAGGCCCAGAGAAGATGGTATGCAGATTCCTCTGCGGGGCATCCCCTTGGGCAGTTCCTGTGTGGGCACAGGCTTCTGCTGTGCATGAATGACCTCACTGGCAGACCCCCCTTCATGGTCATCCATGCAATGTCCTTGTGTCTGTTGGTCAGATTTGGGGAGGATACATTTCTCCATATGTGTGTGGCCGTTGCCGGTGGCAGGTCGCTCATTGGTTCCATGGTGTCCCTGGTCTTGATCAGTTTGTGGATTGTCCTGGGCTTCCAGAAGCTAGGAGTAACACAGTTCAGCCCAAATTCCTCCACAAACTTTTCTACCTCCCTGTAGTACCATGGGAGGTCCCAGTTGAATGTCACAGTGTTCTCCCACTTATCCCATCCCAGCCGTCTCCACACCGGGAGGAGGAAAAAGCGGAACACCTTGTAGGCGGAGTGGTCCTTGTTCACATTTGACAGGGTTATTCGGACGCAGCCACACACAAAGAAGGCCCTGAGGATCGTTGAGATGTCAGGGACTGCCTTCCCCCCTTTGCGGTGCTCCTTGTGCATGACTGACCTTTTCTCCCTGTCCATCTTTGAGTGCCAGACAAAATGGAACACCATGCTGTTGATGGCCCGTGCTACGTGGGCCAGGTGTGGCCAGGCCTGTGTCACATACTGCAGCACGGGCTGCGCGTCGTTCTCTGAGAACCAGAGCCTTCCCTTCAATGCTCAAGTTTCTCAGGCTCCAGAGGCCCAGTTTTTGCTTCACCTTGGCCAGGTATTCAATCCAGCTCTTTGCAGCCGACCCTGGTCCTCCAAACCAGGCACCGAGGATCTTCATCAGTCCTGCCTCGATGGGGAAGGGGAGAGGCTCGTTGCAGAGGTCCCATCACCCGAAGAGTTTCGTCTGTGACTTGTCCACGTTGATTTTTGCCCCCGATGCCTTGCCAAAGTCTGTGCATGCCTTCAGCAGGGATTGGACCGATTTCCCATCTGCACAGAAGAAGTTGACGTCATCCATGTACAGTGAACACTAGACCTCCTTCTTTGCGTCGCCAGGTGTCGGGATCCCTCTGATGTTCGGGTTCTTCCTGATGTACTCAGCGAGTAGCTCTATAACCAAAACAAACAGAGGTGGCAAGAGCGGGCAGCCTTGTCTTACCCCAGACCTGATAGGAAAGGGGTCTGTTTTACAACCATTTACAATGACTGAACTGAAGATGTCTTTATACATTACTTTAACATAACTGCAGAACCGCTCCCCCAGCCCAAAACCGTGCAGCACCCTCTCCATGAACTCATGGGAGACGCGGTCGAATGCCTTTTCCTGATCAAGACAGACCAGGGTAGCCCGGATCTTGCGATCCGTGATGTACTGGTTTGTGTCCCTGATCAGTGCCAGGCTGGGACTGGTTTCGGGGTATGTCACCCCTCATCAGCCAGGCTAGCTTGAATCCAGTGGCACAGTGAGCAAGGGACCCACGTCTGGGTATACCTGTTCCACTTAGGGCGAAAAGTGTCACTGCAACAAATGATGGACGGAATGCTGAATGATTCAAACATTCTCACCCAGTCAAGAGATCTGGGTTAAATCCATTGTCTATAGTTCGGGCTGGACTGTTCCCATGAGGCACAGGGTCAAGACTGATTTGCATATGGCCAGGTCTAAACTGGGGTGGCATGGTGAGCAAAAGAATGATGGATTTAACCCAGATCTCTTGACTGGGGGTGAATGTTTTGATTTGTTCTGCATTCCATCCATCAATTATGTGTCTTTTGATTTCTCATCCTAAGTGCGCCCTAAGTGCGCCAGGTATGCCCAGACGTGGGTCCCGGGCTCACTGTGCCACTGGATTCAAGCCATCCTGGCTGATGAGGGGTGAAACCCCGAAACCAGTCATAGGATGCTTGTTTCCGGTCCAGGGAGGACCTGGCTTGGCAGTTCGGGCTGGACTATTCCCAGGAGGCACAGGGTCAAGACTGATTTGCATATGGCCAGGTCTAAACTGGGGTGGCATGGTGAGCAAAAGAATGATGGATTTAACCCAGATCTCTTGACTGGGGGGTGAATGTTTTGATTTGTTCTGCATTCCGTCCATCAATTGTATGTCTTTTGCTTTCTCGCCCCAAGTGCGCCGGGTATGCCCAGACGTGGGTCCTGGGCTCACTGTGCCACTGGATTCAAGCTATCCTGACTGATGAGGGGTGAAACCCCGAAACCGGTCCTAGGATGCTTGTTTCCGGTCCAGGGAGGACTTGACTTGGCAGTTCGGGCTGGACTGTTCCCATGAGGCACAGGGTCAAGACTGATTTGCTTATGGCCAGATCTAAACTGGGGTGGCATGGTGAGCAAAAGAATGATGGATTTAACCCAGATCTCTTGACTGGGGGTGAATGTTTTGATTTCTTCTGCATTCCGTCCATCAATTGTGTGTCTTTTGCTTTCTCGCCCTAAGTGCGCCGGGTATGCCCAGACGTGGGTCCCGGGCTCACTGGGCCACTGGATTCAAGCTATCCTGGCAGATGAGGGGTGAAACCCCAAAACCGGTCCTAGGATGCTTGTTTCCGGTCCAGGGGGGCTGAATGTTTTGATTTGTTCTGCATTCCGTCCATCAATTGTGTGTCTTTTGCATCCATAAGACGGCATGGGTGCAGAGGTAAAGAGAGTACCTCATTTACATGAGGTCACACCCCCATGCAAATGAGGGAACATCCTCTTGAGATAGTGCTGGTGAACACGTAGCGCCAGTCCTATCTGTATTATAGAAGAGGCTGAACAAGTGTCTGCAGACCCTTCTGTAATACCAAAGTTCCCAGGGCATTTTCTGTGATACGGCCCTAGGAGTGCTAATTGTACTGCCTATTTTTATTTCTGGATGTTGTTTTCTGCTGGATTCCTCCTTGGCTCCTTTCATTCCTTCTGACCATTTTGTATTCATAGATGTTTTCTATGTGTTTTGAGATGTTATGTTTTCCTATGGAGAATTTTCATTCCAGTTTCTATTTGAATTTTGTTCTTCTGGTCCACATATTTCATCAATTAATATGGATACTAGTCTTGTGAAACAAGATGATTGCTCATACCCCGTTGAAAAGGGAAACAAAATCCACCAGAATAATCCCGCCCTTGAAAATTTGTAAATGTGCATGCAGTAATTATAAAACATACTCAAAAAACTTCAACATTATCACAGTGAAATTGCACAAACCAGTCAAAGTAATGGAATTCAATCTAGCCGCAACATCCTTTATGCGCGCTAGAAGTTTCTACTACATAACAATAAAGGTCCATGATTAGAGGAATTTTTCATTAATTTACGT
The DNA here is from genome assembly GCA_963921515.1 of Calotriton arnoldi. Lineage (NCBI taxonomy): Eukaryota > Metazoa > Chordata > Amphibia > Caudata > Salamandridae > Calotriton > Calotriton arnoldi. Next base: position 658,307 of record CAWUFW010002315.1, on the reverse strand, counting down.
TTAACAAATGAGTATGGTTTAATATACAAGGACACTTTAGGAATAAGCAAGATTCGGTACCTGAATAAGCATCTGCAATTTTTGAAGGCGGGCTATTTCCATTCCACCTTTCTGTAAGTTGCCCGGAACCCCCCACTTTTTAAAATCTACATGACGCCGCTGGTATACCTAATCGAATCATTTGGTATCCAGGTGGTCTCCCATGCAGGTCTGTTATAAATGGGGGTCTCAAGTTTGCAGAGGTATGCACCTTTGTCCAAGTAGGGACCCTTGCTTCTAGTCAGGATAATCAATATAGGTATCCCCTGCTCACCCCCTTGGTAGGTTGGCACGAGCAGACAGCCTTATCCCAAAGGCAATGTATGTGCCCCCAGACACACAATAACACAGTGAAAACACTACAGATGAACAGCACACCAGTTTAGAAAAATAAAGTATCTTTATCTAAACCAAACAAGACCTAAACCAAACAAGATCAAAATGACAAAAATCCAACATACGCAATTCAAAATATGACTTTTAAAAGGATTACTGCAAAAATACATCTCATCAAAACATAGAGCTTCAACTGGGGCTATTATGACGTTGTGACAGACACAAATCCAAAGTACGGCACTGACTGGGAAGTGCGCAGGCAAGCCTCAAAGTCACACGGACCCCCAAGCAACAGTACTTTGGAAAATGAAGTCAAAAGACGGTGCACGGCATCGTGAAGGTGAGGCGTCTAATGCCCAGGCAAGGCCGGCTCCCTACTGCCACAGGGAAGGTGAGGCGGAGTCAGCGGCAAGGCAGCAGTCCCAATCAGTAGTGCAGTGTTGATGAGTTCGGGAAATCACCCACGTCAGTTATCGGCTCTGTGATGTCGAGATGCAGGTGCTGGTGACAATAACTTGCAGGCCTCAGCGGACGTCGGACCTGCGGTGCGTCGTGCACTTCACGAGCGGTACCCATGGCCCTGTTGCAGGTTGCGGCGGCACTGACGGCACCAGTGTTATTTTTCTTAAGGATGCAGCACCAACCACACGATTCCAAAGGCCCATAAACTGGAAATGGCACTCTTTGGCAATCAGGAGTCTACCAGAGGAGTCCAGGTACTGTTTAGCAAGATGCAGGTGAAGTCTTTGTGTCCCTGAGACTTCAGAACAGGAGACAAGCTCTACTTCAAACCTTTGGAGAATCTTCTTAAGCAGGATACTACAGCAAGGCAAAAGTCCAGTTGTTTCCACTGCCCTTCGACAGAAGCAATAACTGCAGGCCAACCCAACAAAGCAACACACAGCAAAGGGGCAGTACTCCTCCTGACAGCTCTTCAGCTCTTCTTCTTGGCAGGGTCCTCTTAGTCCAGAAGTAATCTAAAGTTCTGGGGTTTAAGGTCTAATATTTATACCCCATTTTGTCTCTGAAGTCTTTGTTGCAAAAGTATCTGAGCTCTGTAAAAACCAGCTCTGTCCTCCCTGGTCCAGCTTCCCTACAGGAGGTGGAGACAGCATTGTGCAAAGGAGACACAGTCTATCCAGGTGCTAGTAAAAACTCCGTCCACCACTCTAAATGCAGACCGTCTATTCAGCCCAGCTATGAGTCACCCAGGAAAGGCAGAACACAACTCACCGCAACCCCCTTATGCCTGTCTAGAGTGAACGCACATCCCCAGCTCTTGTCACTCCAAAACCAGGCAGTGAATACACAAACAGGGAGAGACACAGAAGGGTTAAACAAGAAAATCCCACTTTCTAAAAGTGCCATTTTCAAACACAATTTAAAAACTACCTTTACTAAAAGATGTGTTATTAAATTCTGAGTTCAGAGAGACTTAACTCCAAACCTCTAGCTGTTCCCAACTGAAAGTAAATTGTTACAGTGCAGCTCCAATGATAGCCTGCGGGACAGCCAGCCTTAAAATAGTGAAAAGCGAAATACACAATATTTGACTATCAGGACATGTAAAACACACCAGTACATGTCCTACCTTTTGCATACACTGTACCCTGCCCATGGGGGTACCTTGGTCCCACCTGAGGAGTACCTTACATATAAGAAAAGGGAAGTTGCCAGGTTGATATGGCAGTTTACAACTGCACATGCAAACACTACAGTGGCAGGTCTGTGACACATTTACAGGGCTACTTATGTGGGTGGCACAACCAGTGCTGCAAACCCACTAGTAGCATTTCATTTACAGGCCTTGGCGCACTCTGTGCCCTTTACTAGGGACTTACCAGTAAATCAAATATGGAAGTCATGGATAACTAATCATAATCACAATTTACACAGGGAGCACTTTCACTTTGACACTGATCAGCAGTGGCAAAGTGGCCAAAGCATCTAAGCCAACAAAAACGAAATCCAGCACACAGTCAAAAATGCATGAGGTAGAGGCAAAAAGTCAGGGGAAACCACACCAAGGATGCCTAGTCCAACAAAATGTCACCCACCTTCTGCAGACCTATGATAATGCATCGGAGGCCAAGCCTAAATTTGCAACATGTATGGTAGCAGTGATGGGATGCTTTAGGGCCAGCTCTCTATAATGTAACCCATAGAAAACAGAGGTCCTGTTGTTCGGTGTTGACTCCCTTCCCGGAGGGTCAGGGGCCTGGCAAATTAGCTGCATTTGACCTCCCTTCCCTCACAGAGGTGGCCAAGAACTTAGGGGTGTACATCGACATGCACCTTGCCTTCAAAGTTCAGATCTCAGCAGTGGTCAAATGCTCCTGCTGGTTACCAAGGATGCTAAGACAATTACTTGGCCTCTTGCCCTGGGAAGCCCAGAAAACAGTAGTCCAGGGACTGATCCTCTCAAGGCTGGACTACGTTAACATTTTGTACTTGTGAATCACGGACTGCCTTATTTAATGACTGCAAATGGTACAAAATATGACAGTCTGCCTTCTCTTTAAACTTTTAAAACATGTCTCAATTTCCCACTACCGTGACCAGTTGCACTGGCTACCATTAAAAAAAAGGATTATCTTTAAAGCCTTGACTGTGGAACATTCTTCTTTCTACAAGACAGGTCCTAAATATCTGCATAAAAGGATGGTAGAATACCATCCTAAAAGATCTCTGCTCTCACAGTCTGCACGGCTGCTGGCTATCCCTTACACCAAATGGAAGAAGTGGGGCGGTTCAGACTGCTTGATTCTGTCAGCAAAATACTAGAAAGAGCTTCCCCTTCCACTCAGATGTTTTCCAGAAAAAAACATAGTTCAAAAGCAACATAAAACACATCTATTTACGCTGTAGGGTGGTTGTTATGCTCCTGGCCGTTTGCCTTAGTGATGGGACACTAACACAGTAGCTGTGCAATATAGAACTCCTTTCATTCATTCAACTATTACTTTTTGTAAGGTGATGCAAGTTCTTGCAGTAAACCTGATTTGGGAACAATCTGTGAAAGAGTGTAGCAGTTGTGCGTTGGACTTGGCAGTACATTGAATATTCCTTTGTGAAATGGGAACATGGCACTTTCAGCAAAGATGTCTACAGTCACACTACATATATTTACATTTACTTTGAGACTGCACAAAAAAGATTGAAAGAAAATGTGACCTCGATTGAGTACTTGTAAGTAAGCCTATTTTGATGTGGAAAATGTAGATGTGGATTTCTGTAACAATTTACAATGGACACCACAATTAGTACTTTTAATGCAGGCATGATAGCTTACGGGGGTCATATAAATTAAACAACAGTAAAATCTGTGCAGCATAGAAGTCTCACAATTCTGTGTGAGATGAGCAGAAAGAAAAAAAAGACAAAGGAAAAATACTTGCCTTGTGGTATTTCATGATAACTGGTATTTCCTAATATCAAGGGGCCATCAAAGCATAATAACAAATCACATTTACTGATCTTTTAGGTTTGAGAAGATGCTTTCCTTGGTCTAGTGATAGACAGATGGGTACGTGTTTGACAGCATCCATTCGTCATCTCAGTGTTTGTCATTTCTGAAGAGGGACTCTTTTCATAGTATTGATAATCAATGTCTAAAATAGCAGTCGTTGGCCACAGTTAATTAGAGGCTTGCAACCTCTTGTAGCTATCAAGAAAATATTGCCAGATAACTAGTTCAAACAACAATGGATGTCCTTTGTTGCCAGTGCACTACAACTAAAGGAGGGGCGTGAAATATCACAATTATTATATTTAATATTTGTATGAATGAGGTGACCACTTTCCTCCAGTTTATCAGGCTCACTGTATCCAGTACTAGACTTACATGTGATAACCTAACAGGTTTCAAGTGTTGTAATCTTGTTTTGTTTCCATTGATTTATTTTGACAAGCACACCTGAAACCATTGATTTGTAGGTGAAAAATTCAGGGCTGGGGAAAATGTTCCTAATGACCTGTAGTTAGGTGACCACCCTGTAGTGATGTCATAAATAGAACTGTGGCCATGTAGCCATGGCCACGAAGAATGCATGAGAGTTCTAGTTTAGTCAGTTACTGCAGATTAGAGGTTAGGAAGCAAGCGGACTGCTCTGTGTCCGTCCAAATAAATATTTTATTAATAATAGCCAGGCTCCGCATCATTACAGATTGGCGACGAGCACTGATGGGAACCCACGTCTGCCTGTCCTCAGCCTGTTCTACTAATCGCGGTAAGAGCGCTTGCTGCGCATCATTTAAAAATTGAGCAAAATCTGCGCAATATTAGAGCCATTGTGTCTCTCAGGGATACAAATTGGACTAGTTTTGCCAAAAGTGAGGAAAACTGCTTACCGGTGTGAGAAACAGTTTGTTCTTATGAAATGCGAGTGTCAAATCTCGCGTGAGTTTGCCTGATCAGTCACAAACAGCGGCCATCTTAGAATCAGGCGAGAAAATCACACAACAGCTCGCCTGATCTGTCATAAACGGCGGCTATCTTAAAAGCAGGCAAGAAAATCACATGAGACTTTACAAATCTTGGCGGCTATCTTTAAATCAGGCAAGTATTGGGACATTACAATAGAATAACATAAAAGTTCATATTAAGGTCAGGCAAATTTGATTTTAAATCGATTTTAAGCCTAAAAAAAAAAATACTAAGATGTTAAACAATAAAACAATACAAATGGATACTAGATCAATAGAAGGAGAAAGTTCAACATGTGTGTCAGCACACACACACACACGAATGAACAAGAGGAAGAAAATGTGTCAAGCATGATCTAAAGAAGACCTCTACCGTTTGAGATTACAGATCAGCAAACAATCGCTCAAAGGAGGGAAAAGTGGACAAGACGATTTGATCATTTTCTGAAAGCAACATGCAAAAAATATACTGATGAGCAAGCAAAGGATTTACTGCTCAACTTAGTGAGTGATGAAGTGGAATATATTATTGTCACGTTTCCAGATGCAGATAAAAATACATTTGAAGGCATCATGAAAGGTTTGAATGAAAGATTTGGCCCACAAAGAAATGTAGATTTTGAAAGATACACTTTTAACGTGACATGTCAGCAAGACAATGAAACCCTTGATGAATTTGTGACCAAGTTACAAAAGCTAGTCATGTTTTGTGAATTTGACAAATTTAACAATGAGGAAGCTGTCAGGTTAAGGGTCATTCAAGGATGCAATTCAGTAGAGTTCAGAAAAAAACATCTGGAGAAAACCTACGACTTGAGAACGATTCTACGCATGGCACGTACTGATGCTCAAGCAACAAAAACATGCAAATAACATGGAGCAAGGAAGAGTTAAAACGTTAGAACAAGTTTGCCAAAAGACTAAGAAAGGCAGCAAAAATGAAGAAAAGGATAACAAAAAGGATGAAAAAATTAATAGTACAATGGAAAAGTCAGCAGCTTTTAGAAAAGAGAAAATGTGGACAACCATTTCCACATACAAATGTATGTCCAGCCATGGGACAACAGTGCAAGGAATGTGGAAGAATGAATCATTTCTCTACTGTATGCAGGTTCAAAAGAAAGGACAACGGAAAAATGTGGAAACGTCAAGTGAAAGGAAATACAAAATACATCAGACAAATGGAAAATGTTGATAATTATTCCGCTGATGAAATTGAACAAGAGCGATTGTATTTAATGTCAGAAGGAAATGAAGATGAAAAGATCAATCTGTTAAAAAAGAAGACATTGAAAGAACAGCTTCTGTTGACATATTAGTGGGATCTCAAAAAGTCCCTTTTGTGTTAGACAGTGGAGCAACATGTAATATCATGTGCACGACTGCATATGACAAAATTAAAGATAAACCTCCTCTTGTTTCATCAAATGTCAAAGTTTTCCAATGGGGAGCAAAAAGCCCTGTAACTTGATCAGGGACGTTTGAAGAAAGTTTATCCTATGGAAAGGTGTCTCTCAAAGAAGAAATACATGTATTGAAAGGAGAAACTGCTGGGCCATGTCTGCTAATTAATGTCACAGCTCAATTGATGGGACTGTTGGCCATGACGTTTCATGTGACAATGGAACAACATATACTAAAAGAGCTTCCTGTTTTAACAAAAGGTCTTGGAAAATTAAAAGGAAAAACCATTTCATTTCACATAAATGAAAAAGTGAAACCAGTAGCACAAATGCACAGGAGAGTCCCAATTCATATGCAAGGTAAAGTTGAAGAGGAAATTAATTCTTTACTTAAGCAGGACATATTTGAGCCTGCTACAGGTCCAACACCGTGGGTGTCTCCGAATGTAGTGGTGCCAAAAAAGGACACAAGCCAGATTAGAATCTGTGTTGACATGAGGATACCGAATACTGCAATTGAGAGAGAGAGGCATCCTGGGCCTCATTTGACTGACATGATTAGTATTTTGAATGGGGCGACAGTTTTCTCCAAGTTAGATCTCTGTAAGGGGTATCATCAATTGGAAATTGATGAGAAATCAAGATATATTAAAAAAATTTCAACGCATATGGGGTTATTCCGTTACAAAAGACTTAATTTTGGAATATGCTCAGCCGCAGAGATTTTTCAAGAGATTATAAAAAATGTAATTAGACCAGTAAAATATTCAATGAATTACAGTGATGATATTCTTGTTTTTGGAAAAACAGAAAGTGAACATGATCAAGCACTAAGAGCAGTTTGTCAAGAACTTATGAAAGCTGGGCTAACATTGAACCCTGAAAAGTGTGAAATTGCTAAACCGGAACTAACATTTTACGGTCATATATTCTCAAGCAAAGGAATGAGACCAGAGAGTAAGAAAGTATCATCACTAATAGCAATGTCTTGTCCAAAGGATCTAACAGAATTACGCTCTTTCTTGGGAATGCCTAGTTATTGTTCTCGTTACATCAAGGATTATGCTACTGTCAGTTCACCCCTTAGAGAGCTAACGAAGAAGGAGCAGACATTCCTCTGGAGTAAGGAAGCAAAAATGCATTTGAGACGATAAAAAGTGACATAGCAACAGCAGCAAATTTGAAATATTTTGAACCAAATTTATGCACAGAAATAGTAGTAGATGCAAGTCCGGTGAGACTAGGTGCTATTCTACTTCAGCATAAGTTTGGAAAAGACACACCAAGGTTTGTGGTCTCACATGCCAGCCGAAGCCTGACGGATATAGAAAAGAAATACTCTCAGCCGGAAAAGGAGAGTTTGGCGGTAGTCTGGGCATGTGAGCATCATCATGATTTTTTGTTCGGAAAACCATTTGTGATAGTAAAAGATCACCAGGCACTCAAGACTATTTTTGGAAATCCGAAAGCGAAAAGACCTCTTCGGATTGAAAGATGGGGTATGAGGTTGATGGACTAGGATTTTAAAATAATTCATAAGCCAGGAAAAGAGTACAATCCAGCTGATTATTTGTCTAGACACCCAACAGATGCAGACAAAAATGAAATGGATGATACAGAAAATCATATAAACTTCATAATTAAGTCGACAGTTCCTGAAGTGATCTCTGAACAAGAACTGATTCATGAATCTAATAAAGACAATACCCTAGCAGAAGTGAAAAAATAATAAACTTAAACAGATGGAAGCATGTCAATGCATTAACAAAATTTCAACCAGGAATATCCAAAAGAGATGTGCTTGCATTCAAAAATGTTCAAGCAGAATTAACAATAGCCACTTCTGGCATTCTTATAAGAGGAAACAGAATAGTCATTACAAGCAATTTACAAAGACGTGTCATTAATCTTGCACATGAAAGTCATAGAGGGATATCAGCGACAAAACCACTCTTAAGAGAAAAAGTGTGGTTTCCGAGGCTTGACAGTCAAGTAGAAGAAATTGTGCAGTCTTGTCATTTCTGCCAGTGTACCACAAGAGAAAGAACTGTTGAGATTGCAGATGTCTAAACTGCCAGATGCTGTGTGGTCTGAACTAGCGTGTGATTTCTATGGACCTCTAGATTCAGGGCATTATTTATTTGTGCTCATTGATGAATATTCTTGATTTCCAGTTGTAAAATCAGTGCAATCCACTTCTGCATCCGCGATACTACCTGTTCTTGATGACATTTTTTCAGCTTGCGGTATACCCAAAGTATTAAAAACAGATAATGGTCTGCCTTTTAATGGAAAAGAATTTACCAAATTTCTTGATTATGTGGGTGTGAGACATAGGAAAATTACCCCACTCTGGCCACAAGCAAATTCTACAGCAGAAAGATTGATGGGTACATTAAAGAAAAGTGTGCAAAGAGCAAAACTAACAGACATTTCAATGAATCAAGCTGTGTGCCAAGTTTTGCGTGATTACAGGTATATGCCTCATAGCTCGACTGGAAAAACTCCTGCAGAGCTGACCTTTGGCCAGTCTAGACAAACACGTTTACCACAAATGCCATTGAAACCTCCTAAAGAACATACACAAATTGCAAAAAGAGATGAAATGATGAAAGGAAAGATGAAGCGGAATGCGGAACAAAGGAAGTATGTTCATAGAGGAAGTTACGAAATCGAAGATCTGGTATTGGTAAGACAAAATCAAACAGGGAAGTCTATGAGCAGATTTCACCTGTCTCCTTTGGAAGTGACTAGGGTGAAGGGTTCAGCTATTACTGCTCAGAATGAGGATAAGGTGATAATAAGGAACAAGGCACATTTCAAGAAATGTATACGCCCTTCAAATGACGTGTGTAGAGAAGGGGATGATGTCAATGTTTGCATTCCTCTTAGAAGAACAGGAAGGGCACAAAAAAGACCTCAAAGACTGATTGAGCAATGTTGATGATTTATTTCCTTATTCTTCATTTGTTTGTTTTATTTTATTTTTGTTCAGTATTGTTTTCCTTTGTTGTCAAGGAGGGGGAAGATGTAGTGATGTCATAAATAGAACTGTGGCCATGTAGGCATGGCCACGAAGAATGCATGAGAGTTCTAGTTTAGTCAGTTACTGCAGATCAGAGGTTAGGAAGCAAGCGGACTGCTCTGTGTCTGTCCAAATAAATATTTTATTAATAATAGCCAGGCTTCGCATCATTACACAACCTATATACAATAGGAACATTGAAACACTTGATTGCTATCCCTATTGTTTATAATATGTACTGTGCAGATTCAGGGGTGGATTTACAAAGGTAAATTTACACATTTAGATGTATACACTTGTAAATTTACAACTGCAACTAGGTGTAACTTTATTACTTTTTGCTACTCGTCGTTTCGGAGTGTAAAGTTATTCCTAGGTGCAGACTAACATGTCTCCACCCTCCGATGGAGTCACTTGCAAGAGATTTTATGAGTGTGAGTGCAAAATTACCACTCTCACTTTTTTAGATGTAGGTGGTCTCCCTATGGAAAAGTATAGAGAAACTAATAAAGTTGTATAAATATAACAAGGATTAAAAGTATGTAAATATTTATTGTAAAACATAAATTAATGGTAATTATTTTTAACCCAGAGCTTAAAATAAAATGTAACATCAAAATAAAAAATAAAATATTTTAATTTAAAAATGTTATTTAAAATAATGTTTAAAAGTTGCACCTTCATTACATCTTTATATTTACTTGTTGTTTAGCAAACACTATTATAACTTTTGTTTAATTAAGTTTAGTTAATGTTATTCTTTCATTTAAAGTTTAAAGTGTTTACTTGATTATAAAAATTAAATCATGATTTCTTTAATTTAAAAAATAATTTTTAAAACTGTAGAACTTTTAGCGCCTAGAAAATATGCATCAATTTAAATTTGAAATAATGTTATTTATTTCATATTATTTACTAGGTGGCATTTTATTTCCATGCCTCCACTGTTTTCTATGGGAGTGTGCCACAGTAGCTGTGATGCCCCCATGCTCCAATGGATTTAAATAGCCAGTTACGAAAGTACAAGGCATGCAGGTATCTGTGGAGCAAATCTAGGACATTTGTTTTCCGGTTGTCCCTGCTAGTCCTTAGGCCACAATACTCTTGCTTTACCTTCATTCTTCTTAAACTGTAAAGTAATTATTTGTCTCCCTCCTTGACAATGCAAGGTATAGTTTCCATGTATGCACATTCCAAGTGCCTTGGATATAATGCAGTGTGGAATTAATATTGCCTGCTGATTTATTTGTGTGTGCTACAAAAGCAAATATGTATCTTTCTTTCTAAGGGATCGCTGCAATTTTCAAAGAAATGAGGGATTAGATAACTGTACCTAGTCCTAGTGAATGGTTGGAAAAATTGTGTAAATGTGTGAAGTGCTTAATAAGGACATTCTCATTTGGGATTCTTACCTCTCTCAGCAGAATAATTAAAACAGGTTTCTAGTTCACCACTCAAGTCAAGTCAAGATCATTTATTTGGTTTAGTTCTCTGCTGAGTACAACAAATTTTAAACAATGCATTTGTTAATAAACATTAATAAGATAATGATTTCAATACAATTTAAAAAAAGTTTTTAAAAATATGAACAAATTATAACACAAATTCATCAGGCGGTGATTTAAGAAGCGAAATCAAACCTTGTACTGAAGTACTATTGCATCTAGTTTGAATTAATTTTAAGTACCGATTTCTGGCCTCAACTAATGTCAAATTATGGCATACAAACAGAACATGCTGCAAATCTTGCACTCCTCCATTACAGAGATCACACATACTAGTGGCATTTTCGTTGTGGTTCCATCTAGAAGCAAGTGATTTTAAGGGGAGAATCCCAAGCCGTAATAAAATAATGCATCGCCGAACTCCATGCCTTAAGGTAAAACGAATGTACTGTTGCAAATGTTTGTATTCTATTGACTCTGCATAAAGTTTATACTGATGCAATTTGGAACAATGTTTAATGTCGAGATCGTAACTTATCCTCGGCGTTAAATGTTTTAAGAAGAGCCTCAAGTGCGCAGGAGTGCAAGATTTCAATAGCGCAGTTGTACAGTTCGATAATTTAAAAGCTGCAATTAAATTTTGACTAAAAGTAAATTTCGATGATTTGATCTCAAAAGTATCCGTTTTTAATAAAAATCTTAAGGTACCTTGTTCTGCATCTATAAGATTATAAGCCCATTTTATGATGTTAGTGATAGCTCTGGCATATGAGCTAACTAGAGAAAGCTCAAGGTGCAGAGATTGTGCAGGAACTGCTTGGTGGACTTTAATCATTGTACAAAGTATTTTCCCTTCTTTAGTTTGTATTTGTTGCCACTGTCTTATTGGAATGTATTCCAAAGCGTACGATAAAATGGGTGGAATTTTGGAACTAAAATCCTGTGAATGAGGGTAAAAGTGCCTGTGCCAGAGGAGGAATATAAACGTTGGAGAGCCCCGACATGTACGTCTGCTTTACGGCCCAAATGCTGCAGATGAGGGGAATTTTGTAATGTTTGTGTAAATAATCGCCCTAAATAAGTATATTCTTTAACCACTTCTAGTGGTTTTACCCCTAAAGTCCAATTGAATTTTATGTATTGTTTTCTTCCTCTGAACTGAACTATTTTCGTTTTAGTTATATTTGGAACTAAAAAACGTTCTGTATATCTAGTTAGAACTTGTAAATTCCTAGTTCATCTCTCAATATCGGTTCCTTCTCATTTCTCACTGAGGAAAACAAAAAGCTGATGGGTGCAATGCTTGAATTAATCTCAGTCACCTCGCTGACAAGGACTAAAAATTTTAAACCAGTCTGGGGTCCCTTCTCTTTCCATCTGGAGCGGAGCTGGCCTGGCAGTTTGGATGGACTGTTCTTATGGGAGCAGGATGCTGACTCCTTTGCATATTGCAGGTCTCTGTCTAGAGTGGCATAATTGGCAAAAAAAAACAACAACAAAAAACACAATGGACTGGAATGTGTTGCGGACCGAGTAAATCAGCAGCAGCCGAGAATAATTCAAGCATTCCACAACGAATATCAGGACATCTTTGTGAGAGACCCTACAATTCTGCTCGAGGAAGATCGCTGCTTACTCCTGCATACTCATATTGTGTGAACATGTAGCTATGTTTTTCTCTCTCTCCCTCCCTCCCCTGCCGTCCACAGTGTTGAGCTGGGCCTCAGTGAAATTCACTACGGTACAAGGGAGGGTGGTAGATTCGGACCCATTTGGTACAATAAATATTTCCCAATATATGTTGCCTAAATCTGACCAATCCTTATACAATCTCAAAACTCAGAATTGCTTTCTTTGTAGTGGAACTAAATTTGAAATGAATTTATAAAACTAGGAATTAAACCCTGCACTAATTGGCATATGCGATGATCAAGCTTGTTGCACATTACCAGTGTCTGTCCTACTCGGCCTATGTTGTTTCAATTTCAGTAAAAAGAAAATTCTCCGCTAAGCATTGTGGATTTCTCATTTTATTTATTATCTTATTCCATCTTTGACAGAGTTAAACAGCTCCGCTTTAGATACAGAGATCATATTACATCTTAGTGCTACTTCATCCAATAAAACCTTAATTGACCTTCCTAACTGCATAATACCCTCACAGCTGACCAGGCAGTCTAGGCCACTCAAGCTATTTTGCTTTTGTCGTAAAAAAGAGGAAAGAAATCAAATTGGCATAGCTATTTATTGAAGCGCAGCAAGACATAGACGGATCATAAAATCTATATAATGTCTATATAATTCCCGTTCTTCAAAATAGATGGGCGAATATTCCAGGAAATAACTGCAAGATAGCAATAAATATAATAGTACTTGTGGGGAAATTATGCAAGCTGCTTTATTGGATCATATAGTAAAACTTTGCAAAAGCACAGCTTGATAAATGTAAGCATTTTTTTCTAAAGAAAGAATGATCATGTTTTCTTAATTTGCTACCATTTTATGGGGTAATTACTACAGCAATAGATACCTTGGGCCTGATTTACAAAATGACTTGGCTAATTAACTGGCTCAAAACTAAAGAATGGCAATTTTGAGCAGCTTCATTTATCTTTCCAAAGGCATCGCACTGGCTCATCTACAGCACCCAGCTTTCACAACCGGTAAAAATATAGGTTAATCTTAACCTAAAAGAGGTACCAAACATTAGGGACATCGGGGTGCCACTTATTTTAGAAACCTTAGTATATATTCATATTTTATGATGGCTGATATAAAGAGATGCATGCATTGCATTCTGGGACATTTAGTTGAATTTTTACCACTGTAAGTATGTGGTAAAATATCTCAGCATCCAATGCCATATAAACTAAAAAGCAATGCCTGTATGAAGGCTTTGTACAGGATGCATGAAATCGTACCATGAATGGGTGTACCAGCCCAGAGCATGGTTGTGTGCCTTATTTGTTATATGTTACACTGTCTAAGATCCACCCACTTAACTCGGATATTCTCTGAGGCGCTGCTTGAGCTGCAGATAGCACAGCGAAGAAACAACTGCCGCCTGACCTTAAACTGCATTGAAACTGTGAATAAAGTATCAAATGCCCAAAGTAACGTCCTTAGTATGAATACGATACATATGATTTAAAAACAAATTACAACTGGTGAAGATCACGCTGATGAAGCTGAGCTAAAAAGGTCAGCTCTGATAAACAGGAATGTTTACAAATAGCCAACATGATGGCAAGTGAAGAAAATAGACTCATGGGCCTTACTGTCTGGTCCCCACGTCGAGAAGCAAACAATAATGATATCAACCAAAACTTAATAATTCCTAAAAATAGAAGTAATTTAATAAAAACTATTGTAATAAATTATAAAGCAGGAATGAGACTTAGGGGCCGATTCCGATTCGGGCCGGAAATCTCTCCGACCGAGTCGGACCCGGAGAGATTTCCGACCGAATCGGACCCGTGCAGCCCGACCGAACGAGTACGATGCGTCCGTATGCTATCGTACTCGAGTCGGTCGGACTCCCATTGAAGTCAATTGGACCCGGTCGTACAACGCGAACGTGGGCTCCCATTGCCTCAATGGGTGCGAGGTGAACAAGGGCGCCCCCTACAGCGGGTAGGCGGCGAAGCGACTCGCGCCTTACACACACAGGTAGGGGGGACCCATGGGTCCCCCCTGTGTGCGCGGCTACGCGTACAGGGGGGTCTGACACGGACCCCCGAAGTACGGCTCCGACTGCTCTTTCGAGCCGGACGGCGCGTGTCGGTCGGACTGCTCGCGGCACGCATCGTACTTACCCGGCCGGGGAACGTCTCCATTGCGCGGTGCGAGTCGTGTCCGAGCGAGTCGGTCAGTGCGGTTAGACCCGGGAACGAGTCGGTCGGAGCGGTTGGGACGCCCGTACGAGTCGGTCGGCGATTTCGCATCGTACTCGCTCGTCCGGACGCGCGTACGAATCGGTCGGGAAATAGGGCTCCGAATCGGATTCGGCATAACCGGCCGAGATCGGAATCGGCCCCTAAGTGAAAATGGGAATAAGCGAATCAGAGTTTGGGTATTTCGAGTATGCCTTTATTTCTAATGTGTCAGCTTCTTCCATGCGGGACAACAACCGTTAACGAACCATTAGGAAAGAGGAAAGGTAAGAGAGATTTGGGAATAAGAGGCAAGTATTATGTGTTAGATAGTGGCAGAATAGGGTTAAATTTCATAGAAAAGCGAATTTTGCAAAAGAGTCAAAGAGAATCAATCAATCAATCAGGAGGTTTATAGAGCGCGCTACTCACCCATGAGGGTCTCAAGGTGCTGGGGTGGGGGGGGGGAGCAGCTCCGGATCAGTTGAAGAGCCAGGTCTTGAGGTCCTTCCTGAACGTGTGCAGGGTCGGGGAGCGTCTGATGTTCACCAGGAGCTCGTTCCAGGTCTTGGCTGCGATGTAGGAGAAGGCTCTCCCACCTGCTCTGTTTCTGCGGATGCGGGGGACTTCTGCCAGGGCGAGGTCGGCGGAGCGGAGGTTCCTCTTGGGTACGTGGAAGCATACTCTCTCGTTGAGGTATTTGTGTCCAATGTTGTAGAAGGATTTGTAGGTGTGGGTGAGGAGCTTGAAGGTGGTTCTCTTCTCGACGGGGAGCCAGTGAAGGTCTCGTAGGTGTTGGGTGATGTGTTCGTGACGCAGTGTCCCGAGGACGAGTCTGGCTGCGGCGTTCTGGATGGTTTGAAGTTTGTGTAGAAGAGTTCTGTTGATTCCGGCGTATAGGGCGATGCCGTAGTCCAGTCTGCTGGTTATGAGCGCGTGGGTGACGGTCCTTCTGCAATCGGGGGGATCCATTTGAAGGTCTTGCGGAGGATGCGCAGGCAGTTGAAACTGGTGGAGGCAACGACGTTGATCTGGCGGTTCATGGTGAGGGAGGAGTCAAGAATGACGCTGAGGTTTCGTGCATGGTCTGTAGGGGTGGGTGGATTCCCGAGGGTGGAGGGCCACCAGGTGTTGTCCCAGGTGGAGGTGGAGGATCAGAGGATGAGGACCTCGGTTTTTTCTGAGTTGAGCTTCAGGCAGCTATCTTTCATCCAAGCTGCGACGTCTTTCATTCCTTCATGGAAGCAGAGTCTGGTGTCTTCGGGATTCTTCGTGAGTGAGAGGATGAGCTGGGTGTCGTCGGCGTAGGATACTATGCTGAGCCCATGCTGTCTGATGATGGCGGTGAGGAGGGCCATGTAGATGTTGAAGAGCGTGGGGCTGAGCGATGATCCTTGGGGTACTCCGCAGTTGATATCGGTGGGTTCGGAGAGGAACGGAGGGAGTCTGATCCTCTGGGTTCTGCCGGAGAGAAAGGATTGGATCCAGTCGAGGGCGGCTCCTTGTATCCCCGCGTCGTGAAGTCTGACTGTGAGCGTGTGGTGTGAGACGGTGTCGAAGGCTGCGGAGAGGTTTAGAAGGATGAGGGCCGCCGTGTGTCCCAGATCGAGTAGTGTGCGGATGTCGTCAGTGGCGGCGAGGAGGGCGGTCTCGGTGCTGTGGTTGCTGTGGAATCCAGACTGGGAGGCATCTAGGATGGAGTTCTCTTCGATGAAAGTGGTCAGCTGGGCGTTTACGAGTCTCTCTGTGACTTTGGCCGTGAAGGGGAGGAGAGAGATGGGCCGGTAGTTTTTCAGGTCCGTTGGGTCGGCCATTGGTTTCTTGAGGAGGGGTTTGACCTCCGCCCTCTTCCAGTCGTCTGGGAAGACGCCAGATCCAAAGGAGGGGTTGATGGTCCGTCCTAGTTCGGGTGCGATGGCGGCCCTGTGGAATATGTGCGGTGGGCAGGGGTCTGTTGGGGCTCCTGAGTGTGTTTTCATCATGGTAGCGGTGATGAGCTCGACGGTGGTGGGATTGCAGGTCATGATGGTTGGCTTATCGGCGGTGGTGGGTGGGGTGGTGTCCGGCGTTTGTTCGGTGAAGTTGTCGTAGAGGACCTTGATCTTCAGATGGAAGTAGGAGCTGAGCTTGTCGCAGAGTTCTTGGGAGGGTGTGACGTCCGTGGCTTCGCTGGGGGGTTTGGCGAACTGCTGTATGACGTTGAACAGTTCCTTGGCGTTGGTCGCATTGGTCTGGACTTTGTCTCTTATGAAGGTCCGTTTGGTGTCTCTTATGCGCTGGTGGTATTCCTTCAGGGTGCTCCTGTGGTTGTTCAGTGCTTCCGTGGTTTTCTCGCTTCGCCAGGTTTTCTCTAGGCATCTGCAGGAGCGCCTGGCTTCTTGCAGTTCTGTAGTGAACCATGTGGCCTTCAGCGGGCGTTGTTTGGCGGGGTTGCGGAGGGGTGCAAGCTTGTCGGCGCAGCAGGAGATCCAGCGGTGAAGTTCTTTGGCTGCGGAGTTGGTGTCGGTCGTGGCACTGGTGGGGTCTTGGAGGAGTGTGCTATTGAGGAGTTCCTCTGAGACCTCGCTCCAGTTCCTTTGTGGCGGACGCGGGCGGGCTTGGGTGCGGTGGTGGTGTTGAAGGTGAAGTGGACACAGTGGTGGTCCGTCCAGAGGGGCTGGGTGGTGTGGCTGAAGCCGATGTGTGTCCCTCCTGCGAAGATGGGGTCGAGGGTGTGTCCGGCTCTGTGAGTGGGAGTGTTGACCAGCTGCTTCAGTCCGAGGTTGTCGAGGAGAGTGGTGGAGTCGGGGTCGTTGCAGTTGTCGAGGTGGAAATTCAGGTCCCCGAGCAGAATGTAGTCCGTGGAGGTGATGGCGTGGGGTGCGGCGAGCTCGGCGATGGTAGTTGCGGACTGGTTGCGTGGTCCCGGCAGTCTGTAGATGAGGGTGCTGCATAGCGTGGTCCTGGGGCTGGCCTGGATCTGGAAGTGGAGGTGTTCAGTGTTGGAGTGGGGGTCACTCATGCTGGAGGTGGAGAGTCGGAGAGGGATCTTGTGTGCGATGGTGAGTCCTCCTCCTGGGCGGTCCTTTCTCTGGATCTTGTAGCCGTCGGGGCCGGAGGTGGCGTTGGTCCAGGTTTCCGTGAAGAAGGCGATGTCGGGTGAGAGGGTGTCGATCAGGTCCCAGATCTCTACGGCGTGTCGGTGCAGGGAGCGTACGTTGAGGAGGATGCAGGTCAGGGTTTCGGCGGTGCGTGCGTCCGGCGGGTCTTCGGTGGTTGTGGGGGCTTTGTCGATGGTGAAGGATCTACGGCAGTGTCTGCACGAGAACTGTCCGTGGGTGGTGTTCGGTGAGGATCTTTCGCAGTCGGTGTGTCTTCCGGGATTGAGGGCGTGGAGGGTGGTGGAATCGTAGCGGTGGGGCCTAGGAGGACCAGGGTTCCTGGCGCTGGCCGACCGAGTATAATGGAAAATGAGAGAACTAAGAGAGGCTGAGGAGGTGTTGGATAGTTATAGTGAGATGGGAGTACAAGGAAGAGAGTTTGTGGGTCGTGCTTGAAAGTAAACAAAACAGGCAGTGGCAAAGCCAATAGGATGGGCTTTAACCCTATAGGTGTTGATGTCCTCTGAGCTACTTCCGCAGTGAAGAGGATGTCAAGGGATCATCCTCCTATGGAGGTGGGAGGGAAGTTCTAGGGCTCCCACCGGTGGCTTTCCTCAATGTAGGCACACGTGGGGGCCGACACAATCCACGAGCAGTAACCCTACTAAACACCAGAAATGTCTTGGTTTTTTTGGGGTGAGGTGTGGGACCCCAGGCATTGGTTGACCTCCCCCCCTCCCCCCGGGAGCAAATGTATAATTTTGTGATTTTACCTTCCCTGTGGGGTCTGTTTGATTAGGCTTCAAAGGGGGGTGTGATTGGTCCCATAAGGCATGGAAAAATGTGCCAGCCATTTTTATAGATGTGCCTGGGGCTTTTCTGGTGCTCCCTGGGTATTACAATTTGGGGAGGCTATGACTCCCTTGGCATGGTTTGACGTTCCCAGTGGTGCACATAATATTTTAGAGATTTTCCATTCGCCAGGGGGGATGATTGGGTACCTGTGGGAGTGCGATTGCCGTCTCCAGGTAAGGAAAATGTGTTGGCCATTTTGTTTTTATTTTCAGTTCACCTGGGCATTCCCTGGGCATCACAATTGCGGTTGTAGCACCCTTTGCAAGGGCCAACCCCCCTGTAGGGTAAAACATAATTTGAAGATTTTCCCTTTGCTAGAGGGGGCAATAAGTCCCCCCAGGTAAGGGAAAATTAGGCTGCCATTTGTTTGTAGTCACTACTGCCCGAGGTCCTCTCATCGCATAAAGCAGTGTCAGCCCACTTCTGCCACAGAATAGTTATTATGTCATTCATATTTTATTTCCACACAGCACACGGCACTTCAGCTACTGTTCAGTCATTCATGTTTTTCTGTGCCCACACTATTTAGGAGGCTGTGGTGAGTGGGAGCAAAATATGAATGGCTGAATAAATTATCAGTGGCTCAAGTGGATTCATCTATTGCCACATATTCTGTGTTGGATGAAAGTAAAGTGTGACTGGCACTGTAAATGAACACTCGTTGAAGTGTGCCGACATTGCCCTACACTGTGGTGGGTGGAAACAAAATGTTAATGGCTGAAAAAGTGATCAATGGCTGAAGTGTGTTTACCATTTACCCCAATCATATATGCTGTGTTGGGTGGAAGCACAATGTGAATGGCACAATAAGTGATCAATGGCTGAAGCGGGCTCACCCATTACCAAATGATGTATGTTTTGTTGAGAGAAAGTAAAATGTGAGTGGCACAATAACTGATCAATGGCTGAAGTGGGCTGACACACTGCCCTATGCTGTGGTAGGTGGAAGCAAATTGACAATGGCTGAGTGCCAGTTCATCCATTGACATTAGCTCAAGTGGATTCACTCTTTGCCCTATGATGTGTGCTGTGCGGAAGTACAATATGAATTAGACGATTGCAGATCAGAAGCAGGAAACATTCTGAACACCACAGCCTCAGCCACGTGTTTTCAGACTACGCAAGAACTACCACGCTTGCCTTAACCACGCATATCCCTTAACCACGCATATGCATGGTTAAGGCAGTGCACGGTTTAGCTGCTGGCTGCTGCTCGGTGGAAGCAGGAAGATGCCAGGAAGAGAGCCAGAGGATGCGGTGAGGTTAGTGGGGCCGAGGCCAGGGCCGGGTTTGTATGGGTTGGGGGGTAGTTTTCAGGGTTGGGGGGTCGGGGTAGATTTCAAGGAGGGGGGTTGGGGTTGTTTTCAGGGCAGGGGATTGGGGTAGTTTTCAGTGCTGGGGAGGGGTAAGGGTAGATTTTAGGGCTGGTGGGGGGGGTCGCGATCGTTTTTTTAATTCGGGGTTAGGGTATTAGGCCTAAGGGCAGTGGAAGGAGTTAGGGTAGTTATACGAACAGCGTAGGTGGTGGGAGGGGGTTGAGTAGTGTATGTAAAGGGGCAGGGTTTCAGCGCTCAGAGCAGGGCAATGGGTAGTCGGGGTAGTTTTTAGAGCTTAGGAGAGGGCGGGGTAGTTTTAAGGTCTCAGGGGGGTCAGGTGGTTTTTTTAAATTAGGGGTTAGGTTTTTAGGCCTTGGGGCTCAGTGGGGGGGTCGGGTAGTTTTTTAAATCAGGGGTTAGGGTTTTAGGTCTAAGGGCAGTGGAAGGGGGTAGCTTTAGGGACAGCGCAGGGGTGGGTGGGGTGTTAAAGTTTTGGGCCTCAAGGATGGGGGCAGTTAGGGTGTTTGTAGGTTAGGGCGGGGGGTCAGAGTAGTGGCGACCTTAATCACGCATACCCCTTTACCATTCATGCCTTTACCACGAAATTGCATGGTAAAGGAATGCATGATTAAGACGGATTCGTGGTTCGGGCTGCGTGGTAGAGGCACGTGTGGTTTAGCCATGTGTGCCTCTATCATACAACCATCAGAAACTGACGTGGGCTGACACATTGGCCTATTCTATAGTGGGCAGGTGCGGAGGGGTACATGGTGCACATGGCTAAGTTAATTCTGAGTCTCCTACATTTTGCTCTTTCACAAGGAGCACATTTCTCAATTGAAACTTCTAGTGTCAGGGACAAATTTTGCATAATGTTGTTGTGGTTTTACCACATTGGGTGTGTTGCAATGTGAATTGATTTTTTTCATCCATTTTCTCTTAGTTTCTGGGAAAAGTTATTTGCAGCATTGATTTTTTTGTAGGGTGATTCTTTCCAGCATCGAGTCAGGCAATTGCAGGTTTTGAGGCTGTGGTTGTGTTGTGATCACAGTCTACTATACTATCACAGCATTGCTGTTAGACCTGGCATCCTTGGCGTGGTTTCCCCAGTCTTTCTGCCTCTACCCCCTGTATTTTTGATGTTATGCTGGACTTCAGTTTTACTGGGTTAGGTACTCTGGGCACTTTACCACTGCTGATCAGTGCTTAAGTGCAAGTGCTCCCTGTGTAAATTGTAATTCTGATTTCCATGATTGGCATATTTGATTTACTGGTGAGTCCCTAGTAATGTGCACTGTGTATGCCTTGGACCTGTAAATCCAATGCTACTAGTGGGCCTGCAGCACTGGTTGTGCCACCCACATGAGTAGCCCTGTAAAATTGTCTTTACTCTGCAATGTAGTGTCAACCTGGCAAGTGCACCCACTTGCCAGGCCCAAACCTTCCCTTTTACTACGTATAAGGCACCGCTAAGGTAGGCCCTAGGTACTCCCATGGGCAGGGTGCAGTGTATGTGAAAGGTAGAACAGGTACTGGTGTGTTTTACATGCCCAATAGTGAAATACTCGCAATTTTGTTGTTCACTATTGCAATGACTAGCTCTCCCATAGCCTATCTCACTAGGGGACAGTGAGATGGTCCAGAGGACCCTTGTGGCTGAGAACATTAAGAAATACAGGCAGTGGGTAACCATCAATAAACAAAGGATGGAGGCGCTGAGAGACACAGGAGCCAGTGTGACTACTGTGAGGTGTCAGCTGGTGTCTGAAGAGCAGGCAGTTCCCAATGTGTTTCACCAAGTTGCTGCAGTGGAAAATTCTGAGCACTGGAACAAGGTGGTGCAGGTTTTCTTTGAATGGGGGTCTCGGGTTCCTTGAGAGTAGCTGTGAGGCCAACCATGCCTGTTGATTGTCTACTGGGAAATGACCTCAAATATTCCCCTTGGGGTGAGGTGGGACACTGGTCACACTTGGAGATCTTGAGGTTGCCTGGGTGGGCATGCATGACCACCCATTCTATTGCAGCCAGTAAGAGTGATCAGAAGGATCAGCCTGAAAGAGTGGCCCAGGTCCTCGTCAGAAAGAGGAGGGGCAGGGGGTGCGGGAAACACGCCCCAGAAGTTCCCACGGTCCAGGAGGAGGCAGAACCTGAGGGGGATGCCCTGGAACCTACAGGGTATCAAGTGGCGGAACTGGGGGACTTGACTGAGCTGACACATTAGCAGCAAGAAGAGGGTCCCACCAGGGAGGAATTCTGCAAAGAGAAGATGGAATGCCCTTTTCTTGAGGGTCTGCAGCAGATGGCTGCAGACCAGGCAGCTGGCAAGGAATCTGATCACACTGGATTTACTGGGAAAATTAGTCTCCTGTATAGTGAGCCTAAGGGTGCAAGGTTTGGTGGACCATGCCACTCGGTAACCAGAAGCTATACCTCTAAGAACAGTGACTGCACCTGTAGTGGGCCGGACATTGATGGGGATATTTTCCCGCATGAGTTTCCCTAAAGAGGTGGTATCCGACCAGGGTACCAACTTCATTTCTAAGTATATGAAGTATCTGTGAGAACAGTGTGGTGTAACCTACAAGTTCACCACACCTTACCACCCCCAAGGTAATGGGTTGGTTGAGAGATTCAACTGAACCCTGAAGGCCATGATCATGGGTCTGACTGACTTTGTGAGTCATAATTGGGATGTCCTCTTGCCATGCCTTCTGTTTGCTGACAGGGAGGTACTGCAGAAGGGACTGTGCTTCAGCCCCTTTGAGTTGCTGTATGGGCACTCTGTGAGGGGACCTCTGAGTCTGGTGAAAGAGGACTGGGAGGAAGCTCCCAGGAAGCCCCTCTAAGATGTATTTAGCTACTTGCTGGCCTTCAGGAACTGGACTGCAGGCTTCAGGAAACTCGCTCAGGTGAACTTAGAAACCAGCCGAGAAGATATGACACGCTGGTATGACCAGAATGTCACTCTGGTTGAGTTTCAGCCTGGCCAGAAAGTGTGGGTCATGGCCCCAGCGGAGCCGCAGATGCTCCAAGACAAGTGGACTGGGCCTTTTGAAGAGGTGGAGTGCAAGAGTGAAGTCACCTATCCGGTGAACTTGCATACTCCAAGGAACCCTTTAAGGATCCTGCATGTGAACCGCCTCAAGCTTCACTTTGAGAGGTCTGAATGAACTATGTTCCTGGCGACAGAAGATGGAATGGAGGAGGAAAGTGAGGATCTTCCTGGCCTCCTGTCTGCCAGGGAGCAAAATGGGACTGTGGAGGGTGGGAACCTCTCCCAAACACTGACCCTGGAATAGCAGAGAGACTATCGCCAATTGCTGGGGCAGTTTGCCTCTCTGTTTTCCTTGACCCCAGGATGTGGATGTGTATACCGGGGATGGTCCACCTGTAAAACACAAAATTTACAGGTTGACTGACAAGGTTAAAGCCAGTATCAAGGAAGAGGTTTCGAAGATTTTAGCGCTAGGGGTGCTAGAGCCTTGCAGCAGTCCTTGGGCAGCCAAGTGGTCTTGATCCCGAAGGCTGCTGCATCTGAAGCTACACCTGAACTGTGGTTCTGTGTGGACTACTGTGGGCTCAAAGCCATCATTAATACCGACGCAGACCCCATTCCCAGAGCTGATGAGCTCATAGATTGGCGAAGGACTGCCAAATTTCTCAGCACGTTTGACTTAACGTCTGGGTACTGACAGATTGCCTTGACCGATGGGCTGAAAGAGAGGTCAGCATTATCAACTCCAGAGGGGCACTTCCAGTTCCGTGTGATGCCCTTTGGGTTGAAAAACACCCCTGTCACCTTTCTGACGTTGTTTAACCAGGTTTTGGCTGGGCAGGAAAATTTCAGATGCGCCTACCTGGATGACATTGCAGTGTTCAGTTCCAGTTGGGAGGATCACTTGAATCACCAAGTGTTGAAGGCTCTGTAGAAGGCAGGCCTCACTATCAAGGCCAGCAAGTTCCAGATAGGAAGGGGTCTGTGGTGTACTTGGGACACCAGGTAGGAAGTGGCTAGGTGGTGCTCCTACAACCCAAATTGGACACCATTCTGGCGTGGAAGCCCCACCCCCCCCCCACAAGACCCAGACTGAGGTGAGAGCCTTTTTAGGTCTCACTGGTTACTATAGGAGATTTGTCAAGGGGTATGGCACCATTGTTGCTCCCTTGACTGATCTGACTTCTAGGAAGCAGCCCAGGATAGCGATCTGAACTGAGGATTGTCAGACCACTTTTGATGCCCTGAAGGCTGCAATTTGCATGACGCCCATGCTGAGGTGCCAGACTTCTCCAAGGTCGCAGATAAACGCTTCAGAGCATGCAGATAGATGCTTCAGAGCATGGTGTGGGGGCAGTTCGAGCACAGATAAATGAAGAGGGCCTAGATCAACCTATAGCCTTCATTAGCAAGAGGTTACTTCCCAGGGAACAGAGGTGAAGTGCAATTGATAGAGATGCTTTTGCTGTGGTCTGGGCACTGAGTAAGCTAAAGACCCTACTTGTTTGGGGCTCAATTCCAGGTTCAGACAGACCACAGGCCCCTCAGATGATTAATGCAGATGAGGGGCGAGATCCCAAAACTGTTGATGTGGTCCATTTCTCTCCACGGGATGGCTTTTACGATGGAACAATGCCCTTGTACAGAACACATCAATGCTGATGGTCTGTCCAGATTCTTCCACCTTAGTGATGAGGACTCCCATGAGATTGGTTACTTCTCCCTAATTTCAGCTGGAGAGGACATGTGTCAAACCTGGCATCCTTGGCGTGGTTTCCCCTGTCTTTTTGCCTCTACCTCCTGCATTTTTTATGATATGCTGGACTTCGTTTTTGCTGGTTTAGGTACTCTGGGCACTTTATCACTGCTGATCAGTGCTAAAGTGCTTCCTGTGTAAATTGTAATTCTGATTGGTGCTCCATGATTGGCCTATTTGATTTACTGGTTGGTAAGTCCCTAGCAAAGTACACTATGTGTGCCCAGGGCCTGTAAATTAAACGGTACTAGTGGGCCTGCAGCACTGGTTGTGCCACCCACACACGCGTAGCCCTGCAAACTTGTCTCAGGCCTGCCATTGCAGCATCTGTGAGTGCAGTTTTAAACTGCAATATGTCGGACTGGCAAGTGCCCTCACTTGCCAGGCCCAAACCTTCCCTTTTACTGCATGTAAGGCAGTCCCAAGGTACTCCCATGGGCAGGGTGCATTACATGTGAAAGGTAGGGCATGTACTTGTATGTTTTACATGTCCTGATAGTGAAATACTGTCAATTTTGTTTTTCACTATTGCAAGGACTAGCTCTACCATAGGCTATCATTGGAGCTGCCTTGTAACATTTTACAAGTGTAACTTTCAATTGGGAACAGCTAGTGATTTGGAGTTTGGTAAAGGTGGTTTTTAAATTGTGTGTTTGAAAATGCCACTTTTAGAAAGTAGGCATTTTCTTGTTTTACCATCTTCTGCCTCTGCCTGCCCATGGAATCAACATCTGGTTTAGACTGACAGGGCCTGTGTGTTCATTCACTCTAGACAGTCACACAAAGGGAGTTGAGGTGTGCCCTGCATATCCTTATGGCCCATCACCAGGCTGATGGGCAGTGATGTTTTAAGGCATGGCCAAAGTGGGCTCTGATCCAGGGCCCCAGCCATTCAGGGGGGCTCTGTTTTGCAGGGAGTCTTGCCCTGATGACCTTGAATAATTCGTAAACAAATTGTTTTAAATACTGTTTTCCTTTAATTTACTTTTAATGTGGGTGATGTGTGAGAGTCTACTACAGACATTTTCCTGAGAAATGTTGTTTATGTTTCATGCAGCATCCATAAAAATATTTTAGATCAAAACAGGACATCACATATGAGAAATGGTGAGCGCGTCACAGAAATTACTTGCATTAATGTTAGTGAGCTGCTGCTGTGTTTCAATATTGAAAACACATATCACTATTCCTGATTATTAAATGTAAACACATTTAGAATTTGGGTGTGTGTCCCTGTGCACTGTGAGTGACCTGGACAAAGAGGGAGTGAACAAGCTGAAATCAGATTATAATTTCAAAATTGTCCTAAAGAGGGGCCCCCAAAATTAATTTGACAAGGACACCGAAAATGGTTAAGATGTCCCTGCTGATGGACAATCCTGAGCTAGAGTGGTGGGAGGAACTGTCACCTGCACCTGAATAGGGCTGTGTCTGGCCTCTCACAAGCTATCTCTACCCCCCTGGAGTATGTCCGGAGCCAAGACCAGGTAGGACAAGAACTTGTGCACTACAATGACAATCCTTGGAAGAATGACTACTTCAAAGGCCAAAAGGGGTATAAGTATTGGACCTAAAACCCCAGACTTTTAGAACACTTCTGGTACTGCGGACTCTGCCAAGAAGAAGGGCTGAAGCAGTGTCAGGAGGAGCACTGCCTCTTTGCTGAGTGTGTTGCTTTTCTGGGTTGGCCTTCAGTTTCTGCTTCTGTCTGTGGGCAGTGAAAGGACTAGACTTTGCTTTGTATCCTGTTTTTCCAAGTTTCTCCAAGGGCTTGTGTTTGCTTGCCTCCTTTTGGAAGTCTGAGGGCCATCAAAGACTTCATCTGCAGGATCCCTGAACTCCACTGCTGTTCTGACATGCCTTGTAGTGCCAAATCCAGTTCTGGGCCGTTGGAGGTTGTTCCTGCTGCAAAGACCTACTTGAAACCATTGAAATCGACTCATCGCCCTTCTAGTGCCTATTTTTCTGGTGCAGCACCGCCATTCCAGAGAAATGTCAATGCACCGCCGCGTTGAGGCTGAAGAAATCGATGCAGCGCCTGCCCGTGGCCAAAGAAACCGCCGCAGCCCCAGTTCAGCGGACTGGTTTCTGAATTCCAAGACCATCGCACTGACTCCAATGCAGGCCCTGCTGTGTAGCTGACAAGATCGACGCATCGTGGGACCGTGGCTGAAGAAACCGACACATCGTCGGTTTGCCTCATCGATCTCCTGCGCCTCTGGATTCCTACACATCGTACCTGTGCGCCACGCTTCTCTGACACATCACCCGCAGACCAGAACTGTCTTGGAATTGACACATCGCTTCCCCCACAGCCCTGATTCAATGCAACTCTCTCCTGCGCACAGAAGAACTGGTGTATCGTCTACCCAAGGATTCAGGAACTGATGCATCACTAAGTGTCTTCCGATGCTTCCCTCCTCTGCAGCTGTTTTGCCTTGTGGATTTTGACGCATTTGAGGTACTTTGTGTAAAATCACCCCATCCATAGAGTTCTATGGACAAAATTGCTTGAAACCTTTTAAAAGTCATATTTTGAGTTGTGTAGGTGGGATTTTTGTCATTTTGGTTTAGAGAAAGATACTTTTTTTCTAAACTAGTGTGGTGTCCCTTTGTAGCGTTTTCACTGTGTGTGTTATGTACAAATACTTTACACATTGCCTCTGAGATAAGCCTGACTGCTACCAAGGGGATGAGCAGGGGTTATCTGGGTCTGTAACTAGGCTAGAAGGAAGGGTTCCTCCTTGGACAGGGTACAAGCCACTGCCAACTAGAGACCCGCTTTTCTAACACTTGCACTCTATCTTTTTCTGTGTGTGTATATATTCATTCTCATTCTCATTCTCTCTCTCTCTCTCTCTCTCTCACTCTCTCTCTCTCTCCTCTGTATTCTACTAAGGTCGGAACATTTTAGATAGAAAACAGAGATGGCATCTCGTTGAATGATTGCTTCAGAGACTCTAACTGAAGTAATGGTGAAGAGCTCTAAGGCAGGGTCTGATGCTGAGACAGCATCTGTGGGAGAGGTCAGGGAGCAGAATCTGGAAGTGATTTTTCAGTCACAGTTCCTTTCGATGAGGACTGATCTACCAGTGATTCTATAAGAGCATGGCCATGGCAGTCATGATATCCCTCAGCAAACACAATCTGTGCAATGGAGAGTCAGTGATAGTGTTGACCAATTCACAGTGCAAGCAGTTACCATGCAAAGGACAGGCAGATTGTTCACTTGGCAAACTCCTAATTTGGTTCAGTCCCAAATTTCCCCAATCACTGCACCTGGATTTAAGGTCAGAATTACGATTTTGTTTGCCTATTATTTATGTTCATCTTTTTCTGGGTTAAGAAGTCCTTGAGGACATTGTGCAACAACAAATATGCATCAAAAACAGTTTCTGAGGGAGCATTGAGGCTCTCTAGGGCACAGCTGTGGACTACCACTTCACTTGGGGAGTTGAAAACATTTTCTGGGCCTAACATGGAATATTGGACTAGTGCACAAACCATCCATACAATCCAACAGGTATATGGTTTGCGCAACATCCAGCAATGCACCGGTCATGAGCAAAGACAGGTTTTACATTTTGAATCGTATTCTGCATTTCAAAGAAAATTCAACTGCATTGCTCAAGACCACCAACTCCATGACAGGGTGTTCAAATTTGAGCCTGCCATGGTTCATTTTTCTGCCAAGTTTCCAGAGATTTATAATCCTGGAAAGAATATAGTGCTCGATGAGTCCTTGATCTTATATAAAGGGTGGCTGCTGTTCAAGGCAACACATACCAAGCAAAATAGCTCATTACAGCATCAAGATAAACATGGTATGCAAGATTTCTACTGTTATGTATATGACCTGAGAATATATACAGAGAAGGGCTCTGCAATAAATCCTGAAGGTTATCCTTCCACATTAGGAGTTAGTGAGAAGTTCACATAGGAGCTCGCCCAATCTCTTATTCATAAAGGTTATAAACGTTCTGTGGATAACTTCACTACAGGAGCCCAGCTGTTTAGTAAACTGTACAAAGCTGGCAATCTGGCTTGCAGTACTATTAGAAAGCACTGTAAAAGATTCCCTCTAAAGCTTGTTTGTAAGAATCTCGAAATGGCCAAAACAGTGTACTGTGTTGTAGCAAACTGCTCGTTGTCAAATCCTCAGACAGGTTGGAAATATATGTGCCCATTACACTTCATAATGAGAACACATCCCCAGGCAAATTTTGGGTTCAGTTAGCAGAAGTCCACAAGCCCACCTGTACACTTGACTACAACAAGAAAATGGGTGGAGTGGACAAACATGAGAAGGTTCTTGAACCATATAATGTGATCATAAATCTTGCATATGGTATAATAACTTGGTTACTCACCTGATTCAGCTTGCAACAAACAATGCATATGTTGTCTATTGGAAAACCACTAGGAAGCCTGCTGTCCTTCCTTGACTTACAGGAGGATGTTAGTGAAAGCCTTACTGCTGTAGCCTCCACTTCATCTTTTGTGGATGATGGTGCAAGGTTACAGCATCAGCACTTTGCCAACCCCATTCCTGCAACAGAGCAAAAGAGTCCCTAATATAGCAGATGCTGAGTTTCTGCTTGGCAAGGAAAGAGTCAAGGGAGAAGATATTAATGTCCCCAGAGCACATCTCAGCCTGGCCTGTGTGTTCCAACTTGCTTCACTTTGCAGCACACAAAAGTGAAGGTCTGGGAAACTGACTCAAGTGGAGCACACAGATTAAGAGTTTCCATCTACTCTAGATGTCTGTTCATGGACAAATACTTCCCATGGTACATTCATTAAGTAGCTGTGCACCTTGTTCAATTCCTCCATCTAATTAGGAAAGAAGGAATGTAATCCAAGATTTTTACTTCCAAAATTAGCTTTCTACCACAGTGTCTTTACTGACTCTAGTAAAGAGACACACATTGGTCTTGGTTTTGACTGTTTGCCAACTTCAACCTCTTTCAAAATGTGGCAGATGTCCTCTCCGCAGCACTACAAGTGCATTACAGTCAATGCACTGCACATAATGTTGAACAGAACACGCGCCATGTTTTGACTGATTACCTTGACTCAAAGCATGGACTATGCAAGTCATTCCTGAGGACTCCCATTTCCCCTAATTTGATAAATTCCTGTCACAGACACTAAGCCAATCAACATAAGTTGAGTAACGTTTTCATTGAGACAAGTTTGAGAACACTGGGTTGTAGGAATTATGTGGTTCCCTGTAGATTCTGGAAGGTCCCTCACAGAAATACGTGGAAAATGTGCGTGTTTAGCCAAAGTTAAGGTTTGCAAGATCGTCTGGGTAAAAATTCAACGCTGCAAGAGCCACACTAGTCACAGCAGTCTGGACTCCTGAGGGTCTTCAAGTTTTCAGAAATGTCTGGGAGTGGCAGGTTTCCAAGGGTGCCAGCAGATCCTAGGCTCAAAATCCACAGATACCCTCATTGGGAAAAAAGGACATGTTGTGCGTGGAAAAGTGTGATCTACACATGTTGTGCTTTGGTGCTTTGCTGGTCACGCGTACTAGGCACACCCACACAAGTGAGGTGCATTTTTTTCTGGAGACATGTGGGAATGCTGGGTGTTAGGAAATGTTTTGATCCCCAAGATTTCCAGAAGTTTCTCTCACAGAAATGGGGGTAAAATGTGTCTTTTTAGCCAAAATATGTGGTTTGCAAGGCCATCTGGGTAAAAAAAGCATTGTGGGAGCCCAATAGGTCACACCAACCTGAATTCACCTCCGTGTTTAGTTTTTGGACAGGTCTGTTCTTGGTAGGTTTCCCTTGTAGACAGGCAAGTCAGCACTAAAAATCTACAGTTACCCACAGCACCAAACAGGAAAATCTTTCTCTCAGAATTTTTTGATCTCTTATGTTGTGCTTTGGAGTATTTTGTGCAACAGGCACTAAGCTCAGCCACACGATTAGGGTACCATTCTTATTGGGAGAAATGTGAGAACGCTGGTTGGTGACAATCTTGTCAATCCCCACAACATCTGGCATTTTCTCAATGAGGAACATTGGTGGTTTTAGCCAATGTTTGGGTTTTGTAGGGCCGTCTGGGATCCACACATGTAACACCAGCCCGGACTCCTCTGGTTGCCTAGTTTTCAGGAATGCCTGGGTTTGGTAATTTTCCATTGTTGGCAACTGAGCTAGGGCCCAAATTCCACAGGTACCCACATTGTTAAAAGAATACCTCAATTTTAGTACCTATATTGTGAAATCTCCAGGCACTGTTTTGGATCATTGGTGTCGCAGGAGTTAGGCCCATCTACACAAGTGGGGTACCGTTGTATAACAGTAACAATTCAAAATGATTATAAATATTTTCCATTTATGGGTGACATATATAACTATAAGATGTCAAATAATATTGGCTATAAAGAATGGAGCACATCCGGAGCTGTACTGTACAGTACAATAATATAAGTGGAAATTTAGCAACAGAATAATGCGTCACTACTCCAGCATAATGCAAGAATAATATTATGTTACATTGGGATGACAAACTTTCTGTCTATGAGTTTCAGCGATCCAAACAAGGTAGCCATGATGCATTTGTAATGTCACAATGTGGTTATGTGGATATAAAGTACCAGATGAACAATGTTGGCAATTGGGTAACCGTGTGCATCAGAAACAATACTAACGGCCCACAGTAATAAATAGTCTTAGTGACATTTTAATCAATTACATGTGGAATCCATTGATTGGTTTTGCTTAAAATGTGAAAATCTGCATTGAATTATGTGTTGATATGCTGTGGCACACACCCAGCCGACAGCTTTTCATATAGCAGTGTTTATTAGTTTGACTTACGGAGAAATATATAAGGCTGGACACACCTAGATGCAGGAGAAGAGATTCGTTTTAGTAGAGGTGAGTCTTTCTATTGATAGTCCGTTTGGAAATAGATCTTCAAAGATGGGGACCATTTGAAGTGACTAGTCATCGCGGGCTTTCGTGGTACTTCGTTCTATACACCAATTGATGTTATTGATGGTACTAAACATGGAGGTGAGCTTACTTGGACTACCTCACCACGAATAGATAGAGATTTGGGTAAACTGGTAAAAACGAAATACCTGGGGAGCTTTATTATGATCACCACGAACAGATAGAGATTTGGGTAAATTGGTAAAAATTAAATACCTGGGTAGCTTTATTATGATGATCACTTGACTCATGCTTAGACTGTTCAAAGATGGCAGCCGCAAAATGGTAACTATCCTTGCGGTCTTTCCTGCTAGTTCTTCTTCCTTATTGTGGTACATATTGAGGCTGCCAATGGTGTCCGTGTTGAATGCGGACTATCGAGCGTACATGCTCTACATATTTTACAGAGAGAAGTGCGAAATCGGTGAGTAAATAAAATGCTCATTGTACACAAGAGATGGGGACCACTTTGATTTTAAAGATGGAGTTCCCGGGATATACGAGTCCTTTCCAGCACGAAACAAAGTGATTACAGAAAAGCGTTATAATTAAGGATGCTTGAGAACAGAGTGGGGAGTGCAGTATGTTCGAATTTGGTTTTCCAAGTATTTGAGGTTTGTTTATAGTTTCTGATGGCTACTTTGCGGATTTACAGGCAAGTTGAAAGGAACACAATATTGATTTTCGCCGGGACGCAAGTAAAACTGGCAACAAGGTATGGATTCAGTCTAAGTAACAATTTGAGATTTGTATTCCTCTAAAGATGTTGCAACATGGAGTAATTTTTAATGGGTTTGGTTCCTTTATTAGATATGGATATTCTTTTGAATTATACAGGTAATTTCACTATAAGGACTTTAATTATTGGTGGTAGTGTGTGCTGGTATTGGGCACGGAGGTGTGATAACTCAGGAGACAAGTTGGAGGATGAGCACCATTTTGGAGGATATCCTAGATGGTGGGACACAGTTATTGAGGTGTCAATAGAACCCCCTTTTGTACACACTAAGTTTGTGATATGTCATGTTGATGCATATGATGTAGTATTTAGATATATTTCTTTTGTAGTATAAGTATATTGTGCATGGATTTCCACACATATGTCACGATTAGGGACATTAAGCAATGTGTTTACTGACAACAATGTCACTATATGAAGGGAGGAATTGGCAATATAGAAAATTCTACATTTACAACCAAGATCATTTTCTCTATATTTTTTTGCCCTGAGGCAGTTGTTGGGCAGTCCCCATTAACGACGAAACATGTGCTGGCTTTGTGGCTAGAAAGAAGAGATCGACAGGCTGAACAATTAAAAACAACTTGGGAATATGGATGGTGATTTTGGACATACTTTTGGGTACTGTAAACATTTTATAAAGCATGTGCTTGAAGCTGGGATATGGTATTGACAGTGATCTCTTGATCACATGATTGGGGAGTGGAGTGAATCTCCCTACCTCTGAGAGCACTGCAACTGTACTAATATTGTGTCAGATATTGTGAACAATAACTAACTAGGTGCCAGATCCTGATTTTGATCACCCACATGAGACTAAACAAACTACAAGTAGTTTGAAACCACACAAATTAGGAAAAATGCTCTACTTCGGAGATGAATGCAAAAACTGTGGCAAAAAATGTGCTTTTGATACAACTCAACTTGCTCCTGAAAGCTGGAAAGATGGCAATCCTAGCACAGCATGGCATTTAAAAAACATGCACTTTCTTGCACAGTACTTTTCTCTAGGGGTGGACGGTAAACACTGCTTCACTGGCAGAATTTGCAGTGTTTTGCCCACTCAGCAATCCCCTTGGAGCGTGGAGTTTGGGAAAAACTCTGCTAATAGCAGTGTGGTGGAGTTGTTTTCACGCATGCCTCACCAACATTAATTTGGCAAGCGTGAGCAAGAAATACAAGTGCTAGATCGCTTCCTAGCGAGATTTCTCAACTCGACCTATTGCTCACGTTGAGAAAGTTGCTGCTCGCATTGCGAAAGCTGATACTCGAGTAAAAAAATCTACTCAAGTCGCAGAAAGAAGCAGCGCCCTCTGGCACTCCCCCTGGTGCCTATTGCACTGATTTTACAGCAAGGGACAAGCTCCCATTGCTAAAACTCAGCATGAGCAACCCGGTTTACCAAAATTCCACCACTCGCGGAACTCCGCAAAATCTTGCAGAGTTTTTAGGTAACTCCGCAGAATTCAGTGGAGTACAACTTTGTGGAATTCAGCGGAGTAAAACCCCACGAGTTCTGCCCACCCCTATTTTTTTCCCCCATGATACCACCTCCCCCCAAAAAACGACCAAATTGAGCTATATTTTGGCTCTTTTCTTAATTCTTTCCTGGGGAGTTTACAAATCTAGGGTACTTTTAGAATCCCCAGAATACTGGAAAAATGGGTGAAAATGTAGCGTGGATACCTTATCTGGAAAAATACAAATATTAAGGCATAATATATCTATATCTATAGGACCCCCAACCCTGGAACACCTAGGGGAGACTTAGGGGTTCTGGATATGTAAATATATTGTAGATCCTCACTCCACAGTGCTCCTAGCACAAAAGTCGATTTTGGGAAGCACTTTACTACAATGTGGGAAGTGAAATGCGCAATTTCACTAAACCCAAGGTATATAAAACCCTCTTTTATAAGGGTTCTCCTTATAAGTACCTGACCCCCCACCACTGGGACACCAAGGGGAGACCCTGGCGGTACATAATATGCCACAACATTGTAGTTTATTAATTTGTAAGTGCCCCAAACACCAAAGTCGAGTTTGGGCACAATTTACATGTTAAAAGCAGTCCTACAACACAGGTCTGCTTTCAAACTAATCTCAGACCCAAAGAGAAAAAGCTGCGTAAAAGTTTCTAAGTCAAAAGGTAGAAACTTTGACCAAGACCTCCTGTGAGGGGTAGCCGTGCAGCGCTCCATCGCAGTCGGGCAGAAACTTTGGCTTTGTCCTGGTCTAGCGCGACCAGGTGTCCCAATAGGTGCTATAGGTTTCTATGTGCTATATAGTGCTAAATCTTTACAAATTCATATCTCCTTTCCCTACATTGCATTTTTTTTCTTTTTGGTGTCATGTTAAAAATAAAAATAGTTCCTATTTTTTTAAAATTGGTGTTGGATTTTTATTGTGTGTTGTGTCTTAATTATTTACTGAATTGGTGTTTTTAAATGCTTTACATACCGTACCGGTCTTTGAAGTTAAGCCTGCCTGCTCGCAGCCAAGCTACCAAGGGTTGAGCATTGGAATAATTTTCTGAGACCTATTCTGAGCCTTATATTGTGTTAGTGACATTATTGCCTGTGGTAGATGAATATTTACCACTACTAATAATCCACTTTCCAACATTTGCTGTTCAGCGGTGTGGATGAGGACTTGTGTTTAAAAAGTATACCTTTCAGTAAAGTGCATTAAAATTTTAAAATTCATCTAAATTGTCTTAGAACAAAATGTTTGAGTTGATTTTTGGAATATGGACTAAACTCTTTTTAATCCATTGTTTTGATTTTTCAAAAATTGTTCCAAGTCTGTTGTGCTAGTTGTTGTGACCCAAAACTAGGGAACCATGGAGCTAAACCTGGCTAAACTGTCTCAGCTCAGGATGGCTGATCTTAGGATGCAGCGTAGGCTTAGTGGGCTGCCGGCTTCCAACAAGATTAGGAGGGCAGGGTTGCTTAAGTCCCTTAGGGCCAGGGCTGGGGTAGCTGAGGAGATTCAAAAGGGGTGGAGGGTGTTCTCCTCAACCTCACCCAAGAAGACCTTGAGGATGGTGCCTCTTCTATTTTTTCCAGTGTTAGCCATGTAATTCCAGATGGTGGGTGGAGGGCAGGGTCCCCTACTCAGGAACCATCACTGTCCCTTGCAGAGAGACAGCTTGGGGACCAACTAGCTTTGGAGGAGAGGAAACTGGAATTGGCTGAGAAGAAGTGGGAGACGACCGAGGCGATAAAAGAAAATGGTGGCAGTGAAAATATTGAAGAGTTTTAGATGTCCAGGGGTAGTGGATTTGACCACACACTTCAAGGATATAGTACCCAGGTACAAAGAGGGGGATGAGATTGACAAATGGTTGACTGCATTTGGAAGGGCACTTGAGATGTGGTTGGTCCGCACCAAGCATTGGGGTTCACTCTTTTAGGAACTGATTCCAGTGGCTGGAAGGGATAGGCTCCTGACCCTGCAGGGAGAGGAGGCAAAGTCCTATACTCACATGAGGCAATGTTTAGTTGAGAAATTTGGTTTAACACCATGGCAGTACAGGATGAAGTTCAGAGACACCCAGAAAGTGAGTACAAAGTCATGGGTAGACTCTTTAGACATCTCACAGAAGGCACTGGTAGGCTGGATTGTTGTAACAATGTTGACACATATGAGGGATTGTATCATTTGTTTTTGAGAGAACACATTTTGACTCATTGTGCTGAAGGGAATTATGCCAGTACCTAGTGGACTCAAAGCTGTCTAGTCCTAGAGACCTAGTCAAGGCAGCTGATGAGTGGGTGAGAACTCAGGTTTCCACACAGCACCAGGGGGTGTGACCAGAAGAAAGGAGGACAGGTCTCTCCCCAGAGGAAATCCCAGGGAAAACAAGGTCAATAACAGGAGTCCTCCAAATACCCACAAAACCCTGAACAAGAAGGGGGGCCCTAAGCCAACCCAAAAATCGAAGGGAGGGGGTATCAGGGAAAGAATGGTAGGTTCTTTGATCCCTCAAAGGTGGGTAAGTTCTTTGACTGTAACCAGCCAGGGAACAAAAAGGGAGATGATGTCTGCATCAAGAAGCCACCCACTAATGGGCCATCCTCAGGGATTACCAGTGTAAGTGTGGGGGTTTCAAAGTGGTACCCCAGAGAGGAGTAGGCAGGTGTTGGAAGAAACCTTAGTGTCCTTGGGTGGGGTGAATGTTGCAACCCTTGCTGCCTTACCTCCAAACATGGATAAGTTCAGGCAGTGAGCTGAAGTTAATGGAGCGGAGGTGGAGGCTAACAGAGACACAGGGGCTAGTGTAACTATGGTCCTGGACAAGCCGGTGCCTCAGGAGAGGTTGCTACCTGGTGAGTTTCACCAGATGACCTATGCAGACAGCACTACCAAACTCCAGTCTATGGCTGTGGTGGATTTGGAACGGGGAGGTGTGACAGGCCCTATGAAGGTAGCTGTGTCTCCTGTGCTCCCAGTCCAGTGTTTACTGGATAATGATTTTTAGGCATCCGAGTGGTCAGAGCTGGAGAGAGGTCTCCATATGAAAATATTGGGGCTCCCTGAGGGTATGTGCTGTGACTAAGTCACACTCTATCCAGAAGGGAAAGGCTGGAGAATTGGACCCTGGAACAAAGGGCCAAGCACCCAAGGACAAGGGTACTGGGCCTGGTGAGCCAGCCCAGGGAACTCCAGAGGTGCCTGATGGGGAGGATCTGGCCTCTGAAGAATAGACTCCATCCCAGCCAGAGCTGTCAGGTTTGGCAGAACTGACATGAGCAGGTGGACCCTCCAGAGAGGAGTTCAGTAAGGAACAGAGAGACTGTCCCACCCTTGAGAGCTTAAGGCGGATTGCCTCTAAGCAAGAGGAGGGGGGATGACAGTGGGTTTCACAGAATCCCCAGGGGGGACAAAAAGAGTTAAGGTTCTGTGTGGACTACAGAGGACTGAATGCAGCCACAAAGACTGATGCTCACCATATACCTGAGTTGAGGAGTTCATTGACAGATTAGAGGCTGCTAAGTACCCAAGTACATTTGACTTGACTTCAGGCTGACAGATTCCCCTCACAGATGGAGCAAAGGAGAGGTCAGCATTCTCCACACTAGAGGGACATGATCAGTTCAAGGTAATGCCCTTTGGCTTAAAGAATGCACCTGCCACCTTACAAAGGTTGGTCAACAGGGTATTATCTGGGTTAGAGCAGTTCAGTGCAGCTTATCTGAATGATATAGCTGTATACAGTTCTACCTGGGGGGGGGGGGGGGATCACTTAAGCCACCTGAGGGAAGTGCTTCAGGCCATGCAGCAGGCAGGCCTGACTATTAAGGCGAGTAAGTGCCAAATAGGGCAGAATTCTGTGGTGTACCTGGGCCACCTGGTAGGTGGAGGCCATGTACTGCCTCTCCAAGCCAAGATTCAAACTACAGCTCCGGTTACTCAGACTCAGGTCAGGGCATTCCTTGGACTAAGTGGGTACTATAGAAATATTGTTCAAAATGATGGGACCATTGTGGGGCCCCAACAGAACGGACTTCTAAGAAGAGGCCCAAAAAAGGTGGATTGGACCCCAGAGTGTCAGAAGGCTTTTGACACTCTGAAAGCTGCTATGTGATCAGCACAAGTGCTGCTGGCCCCTGACTACACAAAGGAATTTGTGGGTCAGACAGACACATGCTTCATGACAAGAGTTTGGGGAAGTGTTGTCACAGTTAAGTGAAGAAGTCCTTGATCAGCCAGTTGCCTTTATTAGCAGGCGACTTCATCCCAGAGAGCAGAGGTGGAGTGCCATTGAGAGAGGCTTTTGCTGTGGTTTGATCCCTGAAAAAGCTGAGACCATATTTGTTTGGGGCTCACTTTCGTGTTTCAAACTGACCACAGGCCTCTCAGATGGCTCATGAAGATGAGAGGGGAGAATCCCAAGCTTTTAAGGTGGAAGGTGGTCCATTCCCCTACAGGGAATGGACTTTGCAGTGGAACACAGACCTGGGGTTGCCCATGCCAATGCTGACGGACTTTCTAGGTTTTTCCACTTAGCTGATGAGGACTACCAAGGTGTAGGTTAGTAACCCATCACCTTTCGTTTGGGGGGAGGGGAGCTATGTTGCAAAGTCATCCTGTGCCCTGGGCACCCTGACTGTCCCTGGGCTCTGCCTAACTAGGCCCAGGGCCTGTGCTATGCTAAAAACACACTTAAAATACAGTAAGAACACCTACATACACTAGGGTACACTATGATTGGCATGACCTCCCCTATAAGGCCCTTGTACAAAATAGGGCAGGGGGAATCAAAACTACCTTTACGTCCCTAGTATATAATAAATCATGGCAGTTTAGAGGCCAACAGCCCTTTCTGCACTTGCATGTGTGCACTGCTGAGGCCTTAGGTCAGTTTAAAAGCAGCACTCTGTGTTGCAGGACTGCTTTTAACATGTAAATTGTGCCAAAACCCGGCTTTGGTGTTTGGGGCACTTGAAAATTAATAAGCTACAATATGTTGGCATATTAGGTACCAAAACACACAAGATGATGGACGGAATGCTGCACATTGGCAAACATTCACCCCCAGTCACAGATCTGGGTTTAATCCATCGTTATTTTGCTTCACCACGCCACCCCAGTTCAGACATAGCCATATGCAAATCAGTCTTGACCCTGTGCCTCATGGGAACAGTCCAGACCGAACTGCCAAGCCATGTCTTCCCTGGACCGGAATCAAGCATCCTAGGACCGGTTTCAGGCTATCAGCCTTCATCAGCCAGGATAGCTTGACTCCAGTGGCGTAGTGAGCACGGGACCCACGTCTGGGCATACCCTTCCCACTTAGGGCGAAAATGCAAAACACACAAGATGATGGACGGAATGCTGCACATTGGCAAACATTCACCCCCAGTCACAGATCTGGGTTTAATCCATCGTTATTTTGCTTCACCACGCCACCCCAGTTCAGACATAGCCATATGCAAATCAGTCTTGACCCTGTGCTTCATGGGAACAGTCCAGACCGAACTGCCAAGCCATGTCTTCCCTGGACCGGAATCAAGCATCCTAGGACCGGTTTCAGGCTATCAGCCTTCATCAGGCCCAGGATGCTTGTTTCCGGTCCAGAGAAGACATGGCTTGGCAGTTCGGGCTGGACTGTTCCCATGAGGCACAGGGTCAGACTGATTTGCATATGGCCATGTCTGAACTGGGGTGGTGGAGTGAGCTAAAGAATGATGATGGATTAAACCCAGATCAGTTGACTGGGGGTGAGTGTTTGATTTGCTCCAGCGCTCCGTCCATCATCCCCTTTGGTATCGCTTTGTTCGCCCTAAGTTGGCAGGGTATGCCCAGACGTGGGTCCCTTGCTCACTTTGCCACTGGATTCAAGCTATCCTGGCTGATGACGGCTGATTAGCCAGAAACCGGTCCCAGGATGCTTGTTTCCGGTCCAGAGAAGACATGGCTTGGCAGTTCGGGCTGGACTGTTCCCATGAGGCACAGGGTCAGACTGATTTGCATATGGCCATGTCTGAACTGGGGTGGTGGAGTGAGCTAAAGAATGATGATGGATTAAACCCAGATCAGTTGACTGGGGGTGAGTGTTTGATTTGCTCCAGCGCTCCGTCCATCATCCCCTTTGGTACGGCATATTAGGTACCCCCAGGGTCTCCCCGAGGTGTCCCAGTGGTGGGAAGGTCAGGTACTTATAAGAAGGACCCTTATAAAAGAGGTTTTAAATGCCTTGGTTTTCGTGAAATTGCACATTTCACTTCCCCATTGTAGTAAAGTGATTTCCAAAATCGGCTTTTGTACTAGGAGCACAGTGGAGTGAGGATCTGCAATATTTTTACATATTCAAAACCCCTAAAGTCTCTCCTAGGTGTTCCAGGGGTGGGGGGTCCTGTAGATATAGTCAGGGTCCTTTTAAAATAGGTTTTATATGTCCTGGTGTTGGAGAAATTGCCCAGTTCATTTTCCCCATTGCAGATCCCCAGCCGCATAGGTTAACATGGCAAGAAGATATTAATTAATAACTCCCACCAGGAAACCCCAAAAATATCATTCAAGGACTTAGTAGAATAGTATTGATAAATCCAACAATATGCTATTGTTGAATTTATCCTAAAATGTACAGACTTTGTCTGTAAGCTGAAATTCAGCCTTCCAGTGATCTGCCCTGATTGGTCAGAGTTAAGTGGATTAGCCAGGCTGCTTTGATGAGATGATAAGTTGCCCCTGGGGTGAAAGAGCCATTCGGCGAAGAGAGGGTTCGGCTGCATAGGAACGCCAGAGCAAGGGGGAGGGGTTGTAAACCATCACCTTCAAAAGAAGGAGGGGACAGGTAAAAGAAACCAGTTTCATTTAAGCCCCTACCCTCTGAACCTAGCCAAATGGTAGGCTTAAGAAAGGAATGTGCAGATGCCAGGGGAGGCAGTCTATGGAGGGGAGCCATCCTGGAGGTTGGTTTAGCCAGCTCTTGCCTCTCTGCTGAGACTTCAGCCATAATGAATTATGGGGAAATAGTGCTTTCTGGGAGACTATTGTGCCACACTTTGGCAGAAATGGTCATGCTCTGGGGTGTTGCCGTGCACCTCATTGGAAAGGAGTGCCCTCCTGTGTGACCCCAGAGAACACTGAATAAGTATCTGAGAGGGGCAGTGCCTCTCAGAGCTGCTGCTTGAAACTAAAGGAAGAAGGGTCCATGCTGGAAGTTTGGTTTTCACCAACCAGGCCCTGCACTCTGACTGACTGTGCCTGCTGCACAATCTGGAACCACAGCCCTGTGAATCAAACCTGCTTCAATAGGACTAAAGAGTGATCTCCCTGCAAGCAACAGGTTAACAGGTTAACAGAGCTCACCTGGACCATCACCACCAAGAGTCCCCAGCCTGGAGTACGAGTGGATTCGTAAGGCTTTTGTCCAAGTTGGTTGTGGTAATTGAAGTACCAAATTTTTTTAAGGACCATCCTGGAGCTTCCAGACCCTTGGAGTACGTTTTGGACACTTTGGGACCCTCAAAGGCACTTTAGGAAGGAGTTCCAGAAGTTTGGAAAACTTTGGAGCAACTTTGCCAAAAAAGCTCCATAAGGGGACCGACTTGAAGTGGCCAGCCAAGCCAACAACCCTCAAAAGCGAGCCGGCCTGCCCTCTAGGTTCGTCCCGCTGAAAAGCTCCAGAGGTCTGACTACCAGAGTTTGACTGGGAGCTGGTCAAAACCCAAGCTGGCGAACCCACAACCGATCGGCCTGGTGAAGAGCATTGAGGAACCCGGGGAGAAAAAGCTCCACAAACGTTTCTAAGTCTGAATGTAGAAAATGTGACCAGGACGAACCACAAGAGTTAAGCCCCCCACCTTCAACCGCGAGCCGGCCTGTATCTCTGGTTTGTCCTGCTGGAAAGCTCTGAATGTCTGACTTCCATACATTTGACCGGGAGCTCTTCACAAGGAGTGTTTCTGGGGCAGCAAGCAGGGGGACACCCCTGACCAATAGGGTACAGGGTGCTACCCAAAACTATGAAAGCTTTCTCCAAAGTGTGGTATATACTTGTCCCACAAAGTACTGTACTTTAAAATTCAAGATGGAGAAACATTCTCCTTGGGGTTAAGACCTGGCTAAGCCAACCTACTGGTGTAGCTCATTTCTCTTGAAACTCCCCTTCCAGCTCTCCTCAAGTTCCATACCTCGGGCTCCTATCTGGCTGCGGGACAGACAGGAAGAGTGGGCGGGCCTGGCTTACATCCTTACTGTCCTGCTCTCTTTGAAGACCAGTTTGTTTACCTTCGTGGCCTGTTCTCTGCAGTGTCAAATCTTCCCCCACCCAATATCCTTTGTCTCTGTGCAGGCCACTTATCACCTCATCAGAGCAATTTGGCTAAGCCCGTCAAGGCTGACCATTCAGAAGAGGCTGCTAGAAGGCTGGATTTTGGCTCACAGAAAAGAGAGTTCTATAACTTCTTTTCTATATTATTTATGATAAATTCAACAGTGGCAAGCTGTTGAATCTATCATTACCAATCTTTTAAGTCCTTGAAATATTATTTTAGCTTACTCCTGCCAATAGTTATACTTGTTTACAGTATTACAATGTTAGCCTATGGAGCTAGAATGCTACAATGGGGAAAAATGAAATTGGTGGCATTTCCCTCACCAGGGCATATAAAGCATAGTTTAAAATGCCCCCGTCTATTTTTACATGGCACCATACCGTGGGGGCACCTAGGGTAGACCTTAGGGGTATCTTATATGTAAAAATACGGTAGTTTAATACTTTGAAAGTACCTTTAAATCCAAAGTAAAATTTGCATATAATTTCAATTTAAAAGCAGCTTGAAAAGCAGGGCTGACTTTTAAAATGACAGTAGGCAACACAGCAGCACACACTTAAGTGCATTAAGTCTGCTGGGCCTCCAACCCTACATGCCATATGATATACCTTTTAATCAGATCACTGGGCCTGGGTAGCAGAGCCCAGGGCACAGTCAGAGTCAGTTACCACCAGTATCAGTCAAAAAATGGGGGTGATCAGGGCATAAAGGATGACTTTCCCACAGCAAATTAAACAAATCAAAAAAAGTTGTTGGATAGTTGCTACATAAAGATATTAGAAGCAGTTTAATATAAGTCCGTTTTTCAAATAAAAAAAGATGCAGAAAGATGCTAACGTTTCTATAAGTTCCCATGGAGTGCAAAAAATAAACATATCACCAAAAATGTCTTCTCTGTGCTCGTCAGTGTACAGTTAGAAAACCAGAGCAAAAGAAAAAAAAAGCAATGTTTTTCTTTCCTGCTCCCATGCCTGACCCATCTTTCCCCTCAGCTGATGGCTCTGGCAGAAGGCATTGTGATGTCAGAACTCAATTCCTATAAGTTGATACCGTTGAGTTCTGACATCACTTTTTTATAATCTGCGAATGGGTGCATCACAATTTGTTGATTATGAAGAAATTAGAGACGGGTTTTCAAACAGGTATTTCAAAATCCCATGTATTATACAGAAATCATGCAAGGAAAACTTAAGCCCTGCTTTCATTTTCAAAGAGAAAACTGCACTCTCGCCTGGCTGAGATAATGAGGTTGGCATGAAGATGGAATGAGTGCAGCCTTTGTGAGGGGAGTTTCGTAACATGGACGGACATCATATGGAAACAAGCCCAGGACCGACTTATGGTACACATAGATATGTGTTCTGGCAACAGAAAAGACCCTCACAAAATAATTTTCAAAGAATTCTTTGGGGTTAGCCAGATTTTCCACTAGGGAATTGAATTGGGGATACTTGAAGCAGACGGCTATCTAATTCCATCCTTCACTCTCATTGAAGAGAGTAAGCCATCTTAGAACAATTTTATTGATTAGAAACGGGTTTTAAATTTTACCAGTCCAAGTTCAGAATGTTCGATTACTGAAACATTTGTAGCACTTAACAGGATATTAATTGTCAAGAAGCACATACTAATTAAAAAACCGTTACTTGCCACAGAGTCCTGCAAGACTAAATATTGTTTCAGAGCAGGTTAGGCTATTCACTGAATTCACACGACAGCTAAAATACTGCAATACTTCTGCTTCATAAATGAAGTGGTGCAAACTTACCTGCTGGTAAAGGCAAATTACCTGAAAAACCCAGCCAGCAGAGCATAGGATGCCCGACACCCTTCTGTGAGGAGAGATGTAACAACCTCCCTGCTTACTTTGAGGGTATTTAGGAACACCAAGTGAATATCACATGGCAACCTGAACCAATGGCCATCATATATGGTGTCTGAAATACTGTAGGGGCAGATGTTTGACACCAACTGCATTATCACTGGCACAAATACTGTGCAGGCATTGTCACTGGGCAACTCCGGTGTGAGAAGCTGCATATGTCCTGGAATACCTATGCAGTGTTCTAAAATCTGCTAAACAGGTTAAGCACTGCAAGCTCCGTTCCAAAAGATATTCAAACTTTTCTGTGCGTTCCCAACATTCCATGGCCTTTTTGTGGTCTTGCTTGACAGCACAGCTGTTGCCAGACAATTATGTGAGCAACACAATAGAGGGGCTTTTGCTCCGCCCACATGTTGGGAGACAGGAGTACATGTTTTGATTCAGCAGACGTTGTGTACTTACACAAAAATGTTCTTGCCCTTCATGTAGCTGTGATCATTTTGTTGATGTATCCAACTCTGTGAACTTGAGTTTTAAGGGGTATTGGAAATGGCCCTTTTTGCAGGGTTATTCCCAAACTTTTTGCTTCTTCCTCCTATTTTTTCCTGACCTGTGTTTTTTGGCTATAGGACTCTGGGCACTTTACCACTGCTGATCAGTGCTAAAGTGCATATGCTCTCTGTGTAAATTGTTATTGTGATTGGTTAGCCATGATTGGCATATGTGATTTACCAGTAGGACCCTAGTAAAGTGCACTGAGTGTGCCAGGGCTGGTAAATCAAATGCTACTAGTGAGCCTGCAGCACGGATTGTGCCACCCACATGATTAGCCCTGAAAAGATCTCAGGCCTGCCACCGCGGTGCCTGTGCGCAGTTTGTTAACTGCCATGTCGACTTGGCAAGTGCACCCACTTGCCAGGCCCTACCCTTCCCTTACACATAAGACACACCTATGGTAGGCCCAAGGTTACCCCCCTGGGCAGGGTGCAGTGAATGTGAAAGGTAGGACATGTACTGGTGTGTGTAACATGTACTAATAGTGAAATACTGCCAATTTCGTTTTCACTATTGAAAGGCTATCATGCCCCATAGGACAGAATGGGGAATG
The DNA here is from genome assembly GCA_963921515.1 of Calotriton arnoldi. Taxonomy (NCBI): domain Eukaryota; kingdom Metazoa; phylum Chordata; class Amphibia; order Caudata; family Salamandridae; genus Calotriton; species Calotriton arnoldi. Next base: position 613,350 of record CAWUFW010002315.1, on the reverse strand, counting down.
CTTTGTAACATTTTACAAACATATCTTCCCATAGGGATAAGATGGAAAAATTGAGTTTGGTATCCCTGAACTCAGGATTTAATAACATCTTTTAGTAAAGATGGTTTTTAAATTATGTGTTTGAAAATAGCACTTTTAGAAAGTGGCTATTTTCTTGTTCAACCTTCCTGTGTGCCTCTGCCTGTTTGTGGATTAACTGTCTGGCTTTGGAGTGACAGGGGCTGGGGAGGTGCAGTGGCTCCAGGAGGCTGGATGAGTCAGCACTAGGCTGAATAGGCCTGATCTTCATTTGGAGTGGTGGGAGGAGTAGCACCAGTACCTGAATAGGGCTGTGCCTGCCTTCCACAATGCTGGCTCCGCCCCCTGCGGTGTGTCTGGAGACAAGGCTCACACTGACAAAGGATGTTGTTGTGCACTTGGAAAGTGCACCCAGTTGCCAGGCCCTACCCTTCCCTTACACATAAGACACCCCTATGGTAGGCTCAAGGTTACCCCCCTGGGCAGGGTGCAGTGTATGTCAAAGGTAGGACATGTACTGGTGTGTGTAACATGTCCTGATAGTGAAATACTGCCAATTTCGTTTTCACTATTGAAAGGCTATCATGCCCCATAGGACAGAATGGGGAATGCTTTGTAACATTTTACAAACATATCTTCCCATAGGGATAAGATTGAAAAATGGAGTTTGGTATCCCTGAACTCAGGATTTAATAACACATCTTTTAGTAAAGATGGTTTTTAAATTGTGTGTTTGAAAATAGCACTTTTAGAAAGTGGCTATTTTCTTGTTCAACCTTCCTGCGGTGTGTCTGGAGCCAAGGCTCACACTGACAAAGTATGTTGTTGTGCACTCCTGTTATGAAGTCTCAGGGACACAAAGACTCCACCCCCAGCTCCCCTGAACTCTGCTGCTGTGAGTTCTGACCTGCCAAGAGGTGCCTGTGCCGGTTTTGGGCCTCTGGAGATTGTTGCTGCTGTTTGGGAGCTGGAAGAAAGAGAAACTCAAAGAACTACAGAAATCCACGCATCGAGGGATCGCGGCTGAAGAGGACGGACGCAGCGCCGCTCGACGCCGCCGCATCGATCGCCGACGCATCCAGGATTTCCACACATCGTGCCTGTGCGGCAAGTTCGTCCGACGCATCACCTGCGGACCGGAACTGTCACGAAGAATTGACGCATCACTCTCCATACAGACCGGATTCGACGCAACCCTTCCTCTGCTTGCAGCGGGACTGTCGCATCGCCTCCCCAAGGTCTCAGGAGTGTCGCATCTCTTTGCTTGTTAACTTTGGGTCAGAGCATTTTGTTGGCACAGAAATGAGCTTAGCATTTCATGACTTAAATTTTAACTTCACTGTGACAGTTCAAATAGTCTTGCCCAGTTGCCAATATGTCTGGTTATACTGTAGGACATTTAATTGCTTAAGTTCCTAATGGGGTTTCTGTGATTTGGTACTCAAAAAGATATGCTGTGAGGTAAGGGTAGCTCGGTTCATATCTTAAATAATTACAATCCTAAATTGCTAATTCTGCAATGCTGGCAGCAAATTACTTTCTGGTCAACTCTTAAGTACAATTATTCGTGAAGCAGGGATATTTTCAAACCTATTTTCAATGTGTCCCAAAGTTCTAGATGTATAGCTCACTGCCAAAGGCTAAAATGCCTAAGTAGAAGTAAAAACACCACAGCAGTGGCAGTTAGTAGCATTCCTTGAAAGGAAAATCCTTAATAAGTAATAAGGATCAGTATAGAATTTGCCTTCTAACAAGAGTATGACCTACGACAGAGGTGAAGGAAACAAATCAGTAAATAAGGTCAAGCTGATCATGTTGGCTCCATCTAAACACAAGAGAGCTTACATGCAGGGTTGACATTCACATGAAAAATACATATATAATCCTGTAGGATCTATATAGTGCACAAAAATGAGGTACACTGTGCAGAGAATCTAGGCAAACCCCAAAGGAATTACAGAGGCAAAAAATTACATCCAAACGGCTCTCTTTTGTGATACTGTGGGCAAGCAGTTATGCAAATCAGAGGGTAGTGCTAAGCCTTTATTAAGTACACACAAAGGCAGCAAATGAGATACACACACAAAGAAATCCAACACCAATTTATAAAAATAGCACATTTTAATATAAATTTAGATACCAAGATGATCGGAATCGGTTAAGTACTTATCAAGTTATGAATTTTTACAGTTTTCAGAAATGAACACAGTGCAGTTTCTGGATCAATAATGTTATCCTTTGGAGGAAAAACATGCATTGCATTTGGGCACTTAGCAGCGACTTACAGAACTGTTCTTCAGGACTTAAGGTGAGTATGGGGCAATGTCCAAAGTCACACCAACTGGTCACCTCAGGAGGATCTGGGGCATCCGGGTGCAGAGGTGTGTTACAGTGCTGGATGTCCCGTTCACTTCAATTGGAGAACGGTCCAGTTACTAACAGGCTGCAAGCAGGGACTGGGGCACCAGTCCGGGGGAACCCACAGGAGGGCTCGACTCTTGAGATCCCCAGGCATATGAGGATGTCTTTGGTCCACTTCTTCTCAGTCTATGGGGCTCTGGGAAAAGGGTGTTTTTTTACTTTGGATTCCTGTGCAGGAGTCTCATACAGTTGGAGGGGTCCTGCAGAAAGGCTGCAAGCAGCAACTGGAAGTACATTCTGAGCAAACCCAAGGATAGGCTTGGCTCTTTTGGGTCTGGGGACCCCGTTGGCACCATCACTTCCCTTGGACTCGGGCTCTGAAGCATGGGTGCATAGGTACTTTGAGGCGTCAGGTGACAGAGGTTACAGACTCACGTTTTGATGTTTGTTTTGCTCGATGTGGGTCTCACTGTCCCTGAAGTCCCTCGACATGCAGGTTGGTCTTCTTTGCATTGGTGTCCAGTCTGGGCACAACAAACCGTGGCTGCTGCAAAGGGTCCAGTACCCCAGGGATTGGCACTGTACAGCTTTGGTCGGCCCTGGCGTCCACACAAATGTAGGAGCACTGTTACCTCTTCCTGGGTGGCTGCTACATTGGTAGCCCTCCTCTACTACAAGGGAGTTCCTTTGGCAATTTGCAAAGCACTGGCAGCCCTCCGGGTTTCTTGAGGTCTGCACAGTGGCAGGACGAATCAGTTGCTTCATGATGGTTGGGTACGGCAGACAGTCTGCAGGGTTGGCGCCAAGTCAGTCATGCTTCTCGGGACAGCAGTCTTCTTCCACTCCTTTGTGTCCAACGAAATCTAAAGATATGGTATTAGGGGTCCCCTAAATACTCAATTTAGGGGAGTGAGGGGCAGCAGCCAATGGCCTACTTACCCCTGGAGTCACTACACCCACTAGATGACCACTTCCTTTGGGGAATGGGCATCACCCTGTCCCAGAATTCCTAATTCCATCTCACACAATATGGTGGAATTGCTAAAGTCAGTCATAGCTAATTTCCCCACCTGTCCAGGTGCCAAAGGGCTCTGGACAAAGGGGGTCAGCTTTCTCTTCTGTGAGAGAAGCCAGATTTGCATTCCAAAGGCGGTGGGCTCTTTGAAGCTCCCCTGCCTTGGAAGGCTAATCTGCAGGTCATGGGTGGGAAAACACTCTGAATGAGCAGGCTTTGTTTCTGACCTCCTGTAAACAAAGGCCCTCACCCTTGGGGGTCCAAAACTGGTCTCTTTTGGCAGGCTGGGGAAAACTGATCAGTCAGCATACGAGCGGCTGGTAGGTTTTCAGGGGGCACTCTACGTGCATGTATTAATGAATCTAACACTGGTATCAGTGTGGGTTTATTAATACGAGAGGTTTGATACCAAACATCTCAATTTTCAGTGAAGCCATCATGTAGATGGGGAATTCATTTTATCCAGTGTCCAGCACATGCTTCTTTTAAATTGGCTTCCCTGATCACTTACAATATCTAGTAATGGAACTAGACATCACGGGGGCACATCTGCTCATTCCTGCTGTAGGGGTGGCCTACATATACTAGATGCAGTGACTTTGGCATGACACACGTGTCATGCCGTGCTTTCACTCATGGTTTGCACCATGTCACGCAGAATGCAATGGCAGTCTATGTGGAATTTGTGCATGGGTCCTTAGGGTGGCATAAGATATGCTGAAGCCCGTAGGGATCCTCTTTAGTACCCCTGCCTTAGAGCACCTTTTACTAGAGACTTACAGGGGTGCTAAGGTCCTTTGCTAATTTTCACACAATTAGACAACACCTTGTTTTAGGGAAGGAGCACTGGCATGGAGGTCAGGTTAGCAGGCCTCAGTGCACTGTCGGAGTCGAAAATCAGCATCTCAGAGCTAAAAAGGGGGGTACAAATGGTGGGTAACTGCAACAAAAGCCCAGTTCTCAAGAAATCCTTTTGAAGGGACCATTTTGGTTTTCCCCAGATTTAGAGTGATGCTGGAAAGTGGTATCCAGTTTATCTACTATGAAGGTCTCTTAACACCCCATAAAACAGCCAACTGAAAGCATTCAGTACATCAAGAAAGATACCTGGCATTTAGTGACAGCCTTGCATTGTACTGAACATTAATTGAAGCATTTTTCTCATTTTAAAAATGGACTTCCTATTGCACATAAAGTAGACTGAGAAATACTTCTTTTTATACATCACTTGCAGTGTGCTGTGGCATGAAAAAACTTTTTTCCAGAAATATCATGATAGAATCAATTGAAGAGAAACAAGTGATTGTTCTGGCAGCTACCAGGAAGAGCCTTTAGAACCTAGACATTTTTATCACTGTTTTAAGATATCTTGGCCTAATGCTCTCATCAAACACATTCAATGCAATTGAACCAGCTAGGAGCCAGATCTGCGACTGGCATCCAAAAATGTGAATTGGGCATAAGATTGTTTTCTTAGCCCAATGACAACTTTACTCGATGGGCTAAACCTGCACTACACATTGCCTGGTACACTGTAACCTTGACTAATTTAAAAAGATTATTAGGGTCATTTAGAATTTGGCCAAGTGGCAGCACAACCAAAGATTGACAGTGGGGCCACCATGCCAAATTCATTCCAACCCATTTAGCACTGCTGAGCTTCTGCTGGTCTTCCATCTGTAGAGCTGTATTTAGTTATTCAAACAGAAACCATTGATAATGTGGTACATTTACCACTGGAACACAGGGTCAATGGAAGTCAACCTGCCCTTTTTAGAGCTGGATGTCTTTCACAGTTTTTTTCCTTTCTGTGGACTCCCCTGTACATCAGAGACAATGTATTTTGTTTTACACCCATGTTGGGAGTTTTTTGCAAAGTAAAAATAAAAACGACAAGCCAGCCATTTCATCATGGGGGCGTTTTTGGTATTCAACAGTAACGTAAGTGAAATTTTTACACCAGCGAATGCACTTTAAATGCAAACACACTGGTGAGGATCACGAAATATAATGGGTGGCCCACCACCGGGGACCCAAAAGGCAAAGTCCTCCGTTGACCTCCCATCAAGGTCTAAATGGCCTTAACTTCTTTTCATCCAAAATGCACCTACTTTTACCCATGGCATTTAAATCATTCCACTAGTACAAATTTGCTCTTTATCTACTATATTTTTGTAACTCTGTTTTTTTCTTGGAGCTGCAGCATGTCATGTACGGTGTAGATGTAGGCTTCACAAAGCTAATAAAAACAAACTTAGGGAAACCTACTAAATGCATTTTACTACTAACTGTTTATAAATAGGTTATTGCCCTTTAGAGAGCTCTTGCAACCAGTATTTTTGCGACCATGCTAGAATTTTAATAATCAACCCATGTACCAATACATTGGTTCAGAAAATTCTGGTTCGGAGTGGGTAGTAATCTGACTTACCTCATGAATATTAATGGCCATTACAGGGATGGTAGTCCACTAGGTTCAGGAGACCACCATGTATCCGGTCATCTTTAACCCCTTCTGTGCTCATGACGGAATGGTTCCGTCATGAGCACAAGTGGGATTTCATTTTTTTTTTGTCTTGGGAGATGGGGAAGAGCTTCCCCAACCTCCCAAGGTATATTTTTTGTTTTCCTTGTAATGACGATCGCGCACATGGCGCGCTGTTGTCGTAACAACGAAAACAAAACTGAAACTTAGTTACATTTCACAGTTTCGGTGCTCGTGGGGCTATCTGAGCCCCCGAGCACCGAAACACATGGGAGAGGTATCCTTGGAAAGGGGAGAATCTCCCCTTTCCAGTGGTACCCTTCCCTAGTGGATCCCTGCTTGAGGATCGCCCCAGGAGAGCGATTCCCAAGCAGGGATCAACCCACTAGCCACCAGGGAGGGGGGAGCGGCCCCTTGGGCTCCCCCATTTTATTCTGCCACAACCAGTCTTTCTGCCCCCCCCGGCGGAAGATGGGGGCAGTAGCCAAAGCACTCTAGATGCCAGTGATTAATTTTTTATAGGCCAGGGGTAGGGGCAGCCCAGAATGGGCATGCCAATGCCCCCACCCTTCCCTCACAAATAAGGAAATAGACTTTCTGCCCCCCCCCCCAGGAGGCAGATAGGGGCAATAGCCCCTTGTCTGCCCCCCCCCCCGAGGAGCAGAACGCCCACTAGGCACAAGGGATCTTTTTTAAATATGTAGGGGTGGGGGCTGCCCAGAATGGGCATGCCAATGCCCCCACCCCAAAACAATTGCTACAGTCTTTCTGCCCCCCCCGGGAGCAGATGGGGCAATAGCCCGTTATCTGCCCCCGCCGGGGGGGCAGAAAGCCCACTAGGCACCAGGTATTTTTTTGTTCAAAGTTCGGGATGGGGGCTGCCCAGAACAGGCATGTCAATGCCCCCAGCCCCCCCCATAAAATGCCACAGTCATTCTGACCCCCCAGGAGGCATATGGGGCAGTAGCCAGGGGTGGGGGCTGCCCAGAATGGGCATGCCAATGCCCCCTACCCTCCCCCCCAAATAAGGCAATAGACTTTCTGCCTCCCCAGGAGGCAGATAGGGGCAATAGCCCCATATCTGCACCCCCGGGGGGCTGAAAGCCCACTAGGCACCCAAGATTCTTTTTCAATACGTAGGAGTGGGGCTGCCCAGAATGGGCATGCCAATGTCCCCACCCAAAAAAAAATTGCCACGGTCTTTCTACCCCCCTGGGAGGCAGATGGGGCAATAGCCCCTTATCTGCCCCCCTGGGGGGGGGCAGAAAGTCCACTAGGCACCAGGGATTTTTTTTCCAAGGTTCGGGGTGGGGGCTGTCAAGAATGGGCATGCTAATGCCCCCACCCCCCTTGTGTGGGTGGGCCAAGGGCCTGTGACTTGGAAGGGCCAAAAGCAAAGGGATTAAGAGTATAGCAGAGAGATTTCTAAGCGCTACATTTAAAAAAAAAATGTTTTTAGCTGATTCTGCATTAGACAGCCACACAAGTGAGGAATCATTTTACTCGGGTGACCAAGGAGAACGCTGGGTGGTAGGACATTTGTGCCGGCACGGTGATCCCACACAAAAATGTGTGGAAAAAGTGATTTTTTTCAGCTAAATTTGAGGTTTGCAGGGGTTTCTGGGTAGGAAAACGTTGGGGGCCTAACTTACAAGTATAAGTTATTACTAAACAAAAACAAAAAAAATGCAGTAAGTCTAGCACCACATGTAGCCAACCCCAATTAGTGCAACACTCTCCCATATAAATAACAGAGGTAGAAATTTAAAATGAAACCCCAGTGAAAAAATGGTAAATGAAGTTATTAAAAATAGTTAAAATATAAAACGGAATGTTAAAAATAATTTCAAAAAATAATTCATAGATTTAAATTAAATTATTAAATGCTTTAATAACTTTGCTTTTAAATATTATTGTAATAATAAATTTCACTGAAATGTAATTAAAATATATTTTAATAAATTCTACACATCACTTTTAACAATTATTAACACAATATTATAAAAGATTTAATTCAAAGTTAATAGTGCTATGGCATTGTTTTATTTAGCTCCATTTAAGATATATGTGCATTACCATTTATCATAAAAATATTTTAAATGTTTTTTACTGATTTTAAAACACTTTTGAATTATCCTTGTTCTTTACCATGCAGACAATGAAGCCAGACTGCAGAATCTACTTATTATGAAGTATATGGTGAAGTTTAGGAAAAATTCTAAAAGTTTATTAAACGAAAAAAACACACGTTTATGATAAATATTAATGTAACTCCCACTGCGACGGTCCTTAACCCCCTCCCCAATCCCCTTCCATTTAATTGCAAGTATTCCCCATTTACCAGCCGCTCCCCTGTGCCCCATCCACATTTACAACTAAACCATATACTTACATGTGCGTGGACTCAACAGTCAGGGCGTATAACTCTACACAGAATGGGAAAGGCAGAGGTCTACTCTCTGCATGCAGGCTTGTGAATGGTATTTTGTAGTACATTCTGTTGTAATACACAACGTACTACACAATACAGATTATGAATAGATCCCTGAGATCTCAACATCTAAGAGCGGAGACCATTCATCACAATTTTTTCAGGTAGGTGTCATGCAAGTTCTGCCGAAGCAGTGACACCTAGTGACACAATGCTGCATCGTCGAATTCGAAGGGCGGGCAGAACATGGCGGCTGGCTGAATAGCCCGGTCGGGAGCTCTCGCGCTCTCTGGGCACAATGCCACACAGAATTGACTCACGAGCAGTAGTCCCGTAAAAACTCTCCCCCTCTTTCCCACTTCCCCCTACCTTTCGGGCATGCGGAACGGGGCTAATCGTAGTCCACAGCGAGGTGCTCTCCTTCGGCACGGAGAACTGAATGAAAGACGCCGGGAGGGATCCCCGGCTCGGGCACGCCCACCACAGGGAACCTCCATCCGGGCAGGCGCGGCAGCAGTGGAGGTATCGAGCCTCCGAGTTGACCGGAGCCCACACAAGGAGCCTGGGCAGTGTGGCAATCAGGAAACAGCACAGCAGAGAAAGGTACTGGCAAAGCTTCAGGCAGGAAACATAATTTGGGAAGACGCTGTGCTGATTCTCCGCACTAGGAGGAAGGCAGCTGCTCGGGTCTCTCTCCGGGGCAGGCTGGGAAGCCCCAGGGACTGCACAACAGTGCCTTACTGCCGCACCTCCCAAGGGAAGAGGAAGCAGTGGTTTGCCCACGCATGAGCCTGGTAAGTGAACAAGGCGGGGGGAGGAAAGCAAAAAAGAAACTATCACTACTTCTGGCCAGAGTATAGAGAAAAAAGCGGGAGGAAGCCCTTCTCCACTAAAACCCAACAGCAAGAGCAACCTCTGAGCCAGAAACGAGGAATAAGCTATTGTTTACGGAATAGGGGGGTAAATGTAGAAACCACGAGAGGGGGTGGAAAGAAAAACCCAGCAATAACAGCGGTAAGTGGTAGGAGAAAGACAAAAACTACAGAACAACCAGAAAATCCCACCACCACTTTGGAAAGGAGCAGACCCATAGGTACAAAAGTCAAGATCACCACATCCCTACGTTCCTTTTTCAAAGTGCAATCCAAACAGTCCCCCCCTCGTGGGCAGAACTCCCTATAGCTACCCAGATGGAGAAAAAGGAGACCTCCGACGCAATCGGCGAAACACCATTAGGGAAAAGGATCCTAACTAACAATAGATACCATGTCCTAACAACAGAGGAGACGACCACGCAAGAAGCACCCAAACTCCTAGTTCAGCACCACAGTGAGCAGGGGGAGACTAGTGGACAACAAGAGGAACGGCGACCCCAAGAAACTAGTGGTCATACAGGCATGGAGAGAATGATGGAACTTTAATAACCGAAATGAGGGCCAATTTCATCACGTCCAAGAACAATCAAAAGAAAATATAAGGGGCATGTGAAGCCCCAGAGGCTAAGATAAATACACTAATGGAACGAGTATCAACGGTAGAAACATCATTGGAGGAACTGGGCAGAGAGGTTGAGGCAAACCAGGAAGCAATACAAGTACTGAAAACTAACGAGAAAGACCTCAGGGAAAAAAAGAAAAAAAAAAGAAAAAAAAAGAGACTATGGAAAACCAGGCGAGATGAAACAACCTGAGGATCTTGAACGTACCAGAAGGGATCAAAGGGGAAGACATAAGGTGCTTCGTCATAAATCTTCTGAAGGAATTTGTCCCCGGCATTGAGCCTGCCCTCCAGGCTGAAGATATCCAGAGAGCCCACCGAGACCCTTTGAGAAGGAACTTTAAGGAAGAATCCACGGAAGATTCTAATCAACTTCAAATCTTAGGTATTGAAAGAGAAAATACTGAATGAGGCCCTCAAAGCAGGCTCCTACACCAAAGGCGACTGGTCCTTCAGAATTAGATCTGACATATCCAAGGCCACACAAGATCGACAGTGGGAATTAGGGCAACATATCCAGGAACTAAGGTCCTTGGGGGCATCAGCGCAAATGCGCTTCCCAGCCACGTTAAGAGTGATGTGGAAAAATCAAATGAACAATATAAGGGATCCCAAAGAGGTGGGGGCACTTATTGACCAGATCAAACTTCAGGCAAAGGGAAGAAGGGGAGGAGAGGAGGGGAGAAAAGGGACGCATGTAACGCCTGGAGCGCAGAGATCTCATAAGGGGCGAGAGTTGTTTTCGCCCAAAAGAAGATAGGGAGGGTTCTTCAGGGAAAGAGGGCACACATGGTAAATCATGAATATAAACTTGCACTGGGTGGGAGAGCAAGAGGGGGAAAAAATAAAAAAAAATGAAAGGTCCTTCATGAAAAAAGTCAAGAATCAGGGTATAAAGGGGATCTCAGAGAACATCTCTAATATGGATGGCAAATAACATAACAAGTTGGTATGCGAACGGCCTTCGAGTAAAGAACAGAAGGCAGAGAATTGTGGAGTACTTAAAAGCAATAAATTCTGGAATTATAATTCTACAAGAAACCCATTTAAGGCAAGTAGAATGGGTGGATATAGTGCAAAACAAAAATGGCTAGACAGATATGCGTGCACTAACTAAAAATGCAATGTTAAGGGGGTAGCTATATTATTTAAAAGATCGGCCAAAGCAGTAGTGGAAGAAGTAAGGGCTGATATAAAGGGGAGGTGGCTCACGGTCAAAGTCAGATTGTCCAGCAAAGCACTCATCCTGGCAGGCTACTATGGCCCAAACTCGGATGACCCCACCCCTTTACAATCCTTATATAGCCAACTTCTGGACTTCTCAGACCCGATAATCATTGGTGGGGATTTTAATCTAGTGATTAATCCAAGTGAGGACAGAATTCAAAAAGGGTAAGCCTCTAACCTCCCGAGAATGAGAGAGTGGCTGCAGCACTACATGGATGATTTGGGCATGGAGGATGTGTGGAAAAAATAGTGTGGTCAAGGAACACAAATTCACTTTCAAGAACAAAAATATGGCCACTAATCTAGAATGGACTTTTTTCTGACTGATAAATCCGCAAGTAAGAGCGTACGAAAAATCGAGCACTTTCCGGCACACCTGTCCGACCACTCTGCAGTCCAAATGTAACTAGTAGTAAACAAGAATATACCACCCCCAAGATGGACTTTGGACGGAACACTGCTCTTAGACCATCAGATTAAGGAGAAATTGAGATTAGAAACAAAAGATTACTTTCTAACAAACAAATCTGGAACCTCCCTACAGATTACCTGGGATGCATACAAGGCTGTCCTCAGGGGGAGCCTGATTAACATTGCTGCTCAGAAGCACAAGAATAAAAAGAAGGAGCTCAATCAGATAGAAATCAAGCTGCAACACCTGAGTGGGGCATTAGACCAAGCTCAACAGCCTCAAAATATAGACAAAATAAAAGAAGAGTTAGCAACAAAGAAACAGGAGTTATTTAACATTTTGGAACTCTCAGTCAGAAGTAAGTGGGAGGCAAGCCAACGCTCTCATAAATATGGGGAAGGCTGCAGCAAACTACTAGCCTGGAAACTAAAAACAGAGCAAACTCGCAATAAGATCACAGCAATACACCAGAAAGATCAGATAGCCCCCAGCAGGGAAGACTCTGAAATCAGGAGAGCTTTTGCAAACTTTTTTCAGGACCTTTACACAGAAGATACCATAGCCACGGAAGAACAAATCAATGATTATTTAGTCAAAATAACAACTCCAACACTGTCGGAAGATCAGAGAGACGTACTTAACTCGGAAATAACAATCGAAGAGGTAGTCAGCACAATAGCAAAATTTAAAAAAGGGAAGGCACCAGGGCCAGATTCACTGCCAAATGAAATTTACTGCACTTTAACAGAAGAGATAGCTCCCTTCTTAACTGAGCTTTTTAACGCTATTTTTGTAGCTGGGCAAGAAATTCCAAAATCATGGGAGGAGGCAATCATATGCCTAATACTTAAACCAGGGAAAGACCCTAAAAAGTGTGAGTCTTATAGACCCATATCTTTATTGGCCTTGGACTACAAAATATATACACAAATCATGGCCAGAAGGCTGGGGGAAGTTGAGCACATTTGATACACCTGGATCAAAAGGCTTTGTCAAGGGAAGACAAATCCAAGAATTGACCCATGAGTTATTAGGGGCAATAGATGTAGCCTCCCAAGAAAAGATCCCCCTCTCTGTGCTCACATTCGATGCGGCCCAAGCTTTTGACAGGGTCAGGTGGCCTTTCCTGTTCAAAGTAATTGACAAGAATAATCTAGGAGGGGTATTTACAAGGGCGATAAAAGCTTTGTATAAAAACCCAACCGCCAAAATTCTAGTCAATGGGAACCTCACAGAACAGATCGGCATAAGAAGGGTCACTAGACAGGGCTGCCCACTCTCTCCCCTACTTTTTAATCTATACATAAAACCATTAGCCCATGCTCTTAGACAGAATACCAAAATCCAGCCCTTTTTTCCCAGGGTTGGGAAAAGAAGTTTACTTTATACGCAGACGACCTAATGGTTTTCACAAATAATCTCCCAGCTACATTCCGGACAATACTACAAGATCTTGAAGACTTTGGGGGAGTCTCTGGATACCAAATAAACCGGCAAAAAACAGAAATCATGGTATGGAACTCCCAAAGCAACAACCCCTTGGTAAAAGACAGAATAAAATATCTAGTTATCCAAATAACACAAGATATCGACAAAATAGCCCGGGTAAACTTCAACAAACTTGCTCTCGAAACTAGAACGCTTTTAAAAAGTTGGAAGGCTCTCCCATTTAATTTTATAGGCAGATCTAGCATTCTAAAAATGTACATTCTCCCAAAATCTACTTACATCTTCAACACTATACCATTGGAATTTGAAAGGGCCTGGTTCAAAAAACTACAAGGAGAGCTGAGCATTTTTATATGGGCTGATAAAGGAGTCAGAATAGCTTGGAAAAAGCTCAGAAGGAAAAAAGAATGCGGCGGGATAGCCACTTTTATCAGTGCTACAGAGCCTTCCAATTAAAAAATGTGAGAGTATTACTAAGAGATCAGCAAACGTACCCTCGTCACTTGTTGGCCATGACGAAACCTGAAGGCAGTTTCTTCCTGTATAAATTTGGTCACCCAAAGTTCTAAAAACAAAAGTGAAGCTGAAGACGCTATGGTCAGCTAGCAAATTATGGTACCAGATCAGGAGAACGACGAAGATACCGTACTATAGTGAATTTGCGACAATCTGGGATTCACCAGGGACCCCGGCCTGCTTGAAAGATTCACTTGCATGACCACTAAAGCAAGAAGGTATCTTGAAGTGGGGTCATCTGCTAGAGGAAAACAAACTAATAGGCTGGGAACAGCTCTCAGCAAGGACAAACGGCTACACATCCAAATTTAAATACTACCAGCTTAAAAGCTGGGCAGACTCACTTAACAACGAAGACTTAGGAAACAGGGATCTCGAAAAAACAATGCAAGATAGTCTGACGAAACAAAAGGAAGTAGCAAGATGGTATTGGAGCTTAATAACAGCAGAGGATAGGGAATTTACCTTGCCAGTGAAGGTTTGGGGGAGAGATCTGCTGACGCTGGAGCACCCTGACATATGGCAAGTATCAATGTCTACATGCTGGCATGTTGTTCAATCCGCACCCCTCAGTAAGAATCATTTATTCACAGTGCACAGAGCATACTGGATGCCCAAAAAGCTAACAAAAACGAGCAGGCAAGAGGTGAAGTGCTGCCCTAAGTGCAGAGAAGAAAAGGCTGATGACATACATATGTTTTGGTAGTGCCCCCAGCTCCAAGATTTCTGGCAAGATGTGGGTAAGGCACTTACAGATGTGATGAGTTACAACATAGAGGTAAGCACAGAACTAACAATATTTGGGGTACTTAGTTGTAAGGGAAGTAAAGCGAAAGTAACAAATAAGCATAAAAATGTACTCTTCATTTTGATTCCATTGGCTGGGAGGGAGGTTTGCATTAAGTGGGTATCTAACATTTCGCCCACACATGAGGAATGGGCAACCTCAGTCCAGAGAATAAACAAATTGGACAGGGGGGGTGCCAAGTAAGAGGGTAAGCTTCTGGGATATTTGGGAAAGGAAATATGGTATAGGTTTAATGGAACAAGGGACAACATAATGTCCAATGATTACGCAGCGCAGCAATAATCTACAAATAAGGCTCTCGCACTGGTGATCCCAGAAAGCAGACCCCCTTTTTGTTGGAGCCAACGGGACAAGATGGAAGGGGTCAACCAGAGTAAAAGGGCCCCCAGAAAACAAAACCAGACCGAAGACGGTACAGAGAGAAACAAGACCCCGGATATCTCCTTTATCCCGGTCTATTGCACAAATGAGGACAATAAAAAAATAAAAAAATGCTGCATCATCATCATGAGATAAGGGACAATGTAAGATAAGGCTCCATTTCAAAGTAGTATTTATCTTTTTGCTACAACAGAGTTTTAACAAAAAGTACTGTACAGAGAATTTTATTCCAGGTACTTAGTAAGAGGGTGTTATAGGAAGAACAACAAGTCATACTGAGGGGGAATAAAATAAGAGGTAAGATTCGCTGAAGACTAAAGGCCTGATTAAGAGTTTGGCAGTGTGGGTGCGGACTGCCATGCCAGCGCCCTGCTCCCACACTGCCAAACTCATCTGCCGACTGCTTGCTAGATTAGGAGATTTCTCCTGGTCTGGAGGGTGCTTTGGCAGTCTCAGGCGGTGAGCCTTAGAAAGGCACCACAATGGGAACACCAAAGCAAGTTCCTGCATGGCATGGACTGTGAAGTATATGCTGTGCAGGAACTGGGGGTGCATACAGACAGGGGGCACAATATGTGCCCCCCTGCCTGCATCACCTAGCCCAGAGGCAACAGTCTTAGTTTCCTCATTGCCACCCTTTTCATGGCGGGCTCTCCACCATGAAAAAGGTGGATGTGAGGAAACTCGTAATAGGCTTGACGGTGTCGCAGCGGCACCGCCAGCATATTGCAGTCTCACACCGCTGCAACACCACCGAGGGATCATGGATCATCGGCGGTTGCAGCAGTCTTATGGCAGTCCAACCGCCAACCTCATAATAGAACGGTCAGACCGCTGGTGCGACATTGCCAGCACCGTTACCGTGGCTACAGCGGTTCATCAGACTGCCGTAGTCATAATCAGGTGCTGAGATAGCTTTAATTCAAAAGTAGGTTTAAGGTATTTCTTTACAGAAATAGTCAATGAAGACTTTGTGCAGTGCAATGTACCAAAGTTTCGATGACAGTAACAGATATACGAATAGAGAGTCATGTTTTGTGGGAATCGGTTAATTGTTTATAGTTATTTGATGTTTTTTCATGAATATTTTTTGGGGAGAATTGATTTCAAAGAATCACTCTTGTTTTTAAAGAATGAATCTGATTTTACAGCAAATCAATTCATTGTTGCCACCGTTTGCAAATTAAAGATCATTAGGTAGAATAATACTGAATCAGAACATGAAGCAATGACATTTTGGACTGAATGCTACCTAACTCACTCTGTGTCAAGTTTATTATTCAAGCCATTTTTGGAAACAAAAGCCCCACTGCGCTGCTGATGCATGGCAGTGTGGAAAGTAGTAATAGGAGATGATGACATGCACTGGAGGATACCAAAAATACCTTGCTAGGATAATTGGTGGTGTTTGAGAACCTTCATGGATGTCTGGAGTGAAGACTGCACCTCCAGGACAGCATAAGCCATTGTTGCAGGGCCTTAAAGGAATAAGAATATGGCAAAAAGATATGCACGTGGTGCTAGAGTTTTACGCAAAGTGGCTGTGCACTAGTATATAATTACTGTGAGGAAGTGGATTATTAGTTGGGGTGGATAATAGTTCACCACAAGTATTAATAACACTATTCTTGTTAGGTCCAGTACGTTTTCAGTATTTTAAATTTGAGCTCACAGCAGAGACAGGCTTAACCTAAGAAAATGTCTAAAACATTTAAAAGTACCAAAACTGTTAAAAGTTGAAAATACAACACAATAAAAATCAATTTATACAAGTAGAGATTAATTTAACGAACAAAATGATAAACATCCATTAAAGAGAACTGGAAGTTTTAAATGAAAAAGCACCAAAAAGGCTGACCATAATGGGACGTGGGCCCAAATCAGAAATCAGGTTCGTCCCAGTCAAAAGTTTTACCTTCTGATTTATGGCTTTGAAATGGAAGTCAAATATCCTCTAGGGCGCAAGGCAGCAGGCTGTGGCTGAGAAAGGCTCCATGAGGCCAAATAGCCATTGAGGTTCTGGTGAGGCTTCTGGCGCTTGGTGCAAAAACTTTGAACTGGAGAAATTCAAAATTTGCACCCAAAGGTAGTCCCTCACTGGCTGGATACTTTTGGTGCCTTTTTCCAATAAAGATTTCTACATTCAGATATAGTCACGTTTTTTTCTGAGCTTGTATTCCTCAGGCAGGTAAAGGCTGCAAGTGGAGTTGAACAGGATTCCATGAGCCAGACCTTCTCCATGACATTCCCACTGAAGTAGATTTGCTGCTGTGTAAAAATTCCAAGTGGGAGCAAACTGAATCTTTGGACCAATAGCAATGTACTTTCGCAGATATACAGGTTTGTCCCGGTCCTCCAGAGGTCTTTGGAGCCAAAAAGTATTTAACTCCCTGGTTTGTCAGGATGAGTTCACTTTAACACAGCCAAGGTTCTGAGGACTTCAGAAACAGAACTTAGGAGCCAAGACTCACTCCAGCAGAAGCCACCAGCAGGGCCCAGGTGGGTCAAGATGGAAATGGTCTGCTGTGCTGTTCATAAAAAGGGTTTTCTAGCAGTCTATTGTATCTATGCAGCTTACCAGGAGGTAAGACACCTTACCCCTTTGTCCTGGTATAAGTGGGAACAGGTCCAGCCTTCCATGTCTTCTCACTGCAACAAAATAGGGTGCAGTCCTTCTCCCGTCTTTGACTGAAATAGTGTTCTGAAGAGGTGCCCAGGACTGCCACATTTATGCCTGGTACTAGGTATGGAGGTGGTTTGATTCCCCTACCCCTCACTAACCAATAGGGAAAAGTTCCCAATGTTTGCAGCAGTTCCTGTGTGCCCTACTGCAAACAGGTGCCCCTCTCTACCAAGATGGCAGTATCTTTCTTCTTCTGTGCAGAGCTCCTGTGCCCATTCTAGAGGAGTTGCCAGTTAAATGGCCAAACCTTCCTCTATGATCGCGCAAAACTGGCGCTGGGGGGCAGCTCCTATCCCACTGGGATTGCTGCCTGGCTGACTGGAGGGACAGAAAGGAGGAGGCAGGCCTAGAAGTTAGCTACTTCGCTTGTGACAGGGTATTCCTCTTTGAAGATAATGCAGTTCCTGTGTGCAGCCCAGGTGGTCGTCCTGTCAAAGGAACAGAACACCTCTCCATACCGAAGGCCTTTGTTTCAGCTCTGGGAGCAAGTTCAAGGAGGCTAGTCAGCTCCTGAGTGACAGTTAGAGGCTCATGCAAAAGGGCTTCCAGAAGCTTTAGGCAGGTAAAAGATAACTATCTAAAAGTACAATATCAAAATATGCATCACATATCCAACTTTACCATTGAACAGAGCTTGTATTAAATATTTTAAAAAGTACAAGAATTAACTTTGTAGCTGTATCCTAGTCAGAGAGAACAATATTAAATGTACTGTGGTATCCCAATGCTCTCCTATATTAGAGCTTACCCTGCTACAGTTAAATAGCCGTTGCAGCCATTGCACTGTAAGGACATATTTAACATTAAACACTTGCATGTCCTACTTTTAAATACATTGACCCTGACTTATTGGACACTGAGGCCTACATAGGGGTGGCTTATTATTATTTAAAGGGAGTGTCTACACCCATCAAAAGGGAATATTTTGACAGGTCAAATTTGTAGTTTTAAAACTGCACAGACATTTTAAAGTGATAGGCCTGCAGTCAAGTTTGCACCATCACAGTAGTGTGAGGCACAATGGGTGCTGAAGTCCACTAGTGACATTTAATTTACAGTCCTTATGCACATTTTATACCATATAATAGGGATTTATAGGTTAAATATGTCAATTAGGAGTACAGCCATTTTTTTAGGGGTCAGAGTGAATGCACTGTGGCCTGGTTAGCAGAGTCTCAGTGCCCACAGAAAAAATCCAGCAGCATTAGTCCCCAAAAAATAAATAAATAAATTGGGGGCGATATTACAAAGAGGTATTTTGCTACAGTAACATACACTACATGAAGTGCCAAACCAGGCTCTGTTTTTAAGAACAGTTATATGAATGTGAACGAAAAGAAAATTATGTAAATAATTTCCTCTTGGCTGTGCCTAAGGCTAGTGGACAGTTTACTTTTCACACTTGGTGCCTTTGAAGCCGAGGAAGCTGTATAAACCAAGGAGTTTTGGGCATATTATGTTTATGAAAAATCATCTCAAGTCTCAGCGGTTTTGAATCTAGTGAACAGACCCATAGCCTCATGTTTTTCCCATCACATCAGACACTGCATTTTTGCAACTGTAATTTCAATCAAGATCCTATCCATTATGTAGGAAACTCATGCCTTCCTGTTCACACTTGAAACTGAACCTTAGACTAAAAACAGAACAATTATTCTAAAAAGGCCACTATTTTTTCTAGGAAAACAAAATATGAACTGAAGGTTTTTGTGCTTCAAACTAAAACCATTACGCACGGGTGAGATGGGTTTGTGGGGCTCCCCAATTTTATGACGATGCTAAACATATGCAAAATAGGCGACCTGGAACACTAATAAGTCCCCGCTGCATCAGGCACTTATGCTGTTCCCAGGGCCTAGTGTACAAACACCTGTTTTGAAGTGACACTTCTGAAATAAACGAGATGGCGTTCCCTGCACGTTAGTACTTTCTGCAACAGCCAGCTTAATTTGAAGAGCGTGACAGAGTCCAAACACAAGTATGTAACATTGAGCGATCTCCCTGGCAAGGTCAGAGCCGGTGAGGAGAGAATGACATCATTCTTGGAGAGGCGCTTTGATAAGCCTCCCTTCTGGCTGAGTTAGGGTAAGTAGGCAGAGGGTCACATCTTTTGAGGGCAACAACGGGCATTTGAAATAATCAGATGAAGATTAGAACAATAATGAAGCTCTGATCCTTTGCTGGCCTTCCTTAATATCTTAGGTCTGCCATTGGCTAAACCTCCTAGCTCTTGGGAAAGAGACACATGTTCTGTTCTTTCTAATGAGCACTATTACATTAGAAACGGATCAGTGACAAATGAAAACTACCTTTCCTATGGAAATCGAACAAGGTATACATTTTCATTTTCTCAAAAAAGTTTGCACATTTATTTTTTCATTTCTTTAAGTATTGCCATGTTACTATAAATTAAGAAGCTGAAGAATAATTGTTACAATTGAGTTCAAACATCATAATACCTTTATTATAGGTTATTAGAGTAAAGGCAGACCCTCCATACATGTTTTTATGCATTCTAAGCTGCAGCATTTCTTAATCTGACACATTAAACTGATTCAAATATATTTTCGCATATTTTTCTGGAGCTTTTTGTTATGTGGTTAATTTCTTACTAAATGTGTCTTTATTGTACGTTTGCAGCCAGATTATCTTTTCATATGAAAGTGCAAGAGCCCAAGGATTTAAGCGGTTTGTGGTAAGGGTGCATTGTGATTATGCTTGCAAAATGCTCTCTGCCGTACGTTAAAATCATATTGCAAGTAACCTTGGAGATCCAAAACTTTATAAAGGAACTCTGCTCTCAGCATCAATCCTTTACATGGTAACCGAACTCCTGAGTGTTTGCAATATTCGTATAATGTACAGAAGGGGTCCTTTATCACATAAATAAGAAACACGTTTAGCTTTTTCCAAATATTTAATGTAGAATTTTAATTAAGTCAATTCACCCGTAGTGGATTTGGGATATATGTTTTCTCTAAAACATTGAAGTCATTGGAGGAGGATCTTTAAAAGGTAATCTTTGGGTAATATCATGAAGTGCATCATAATCACTTACTGGTGGTCTTAAAGATCAAAAGGAGGACCTTGGTAGCAAAGCTAAATTTCTCATGCAGCCAGTGAATGTCATGGATGAAAATTGCAAGTTGAACAACTGTTATATCAGTAGTACTGTCATTCTAGATACCACAATGGCACTTGCAACCTCTAAACACAGCCCCAAGATAATGGGTGATGTGTAGACATTCATTCAGAGGTTCCCGTGCCATTGAACTGTATGTTGCGGAGCAAGGTCATGAAGTCTTCAAAGTGGAAGAAGCATCAATCAAGGCAGTTTGGGCGATATCCAGGAATAAAACTAATGCAAATTAATGCATTATGTTTGAAGTTACACTGTTTAATATAAGTTTGGAAACTTCCACTGCATAATGTAGGTAGCACGGCCGCTGGCGGCTAGATTTAAAAATCCAAAGTCCAACTGTTTTTTCAGAAGCTTGAAAAAATGTTCAAGACAATGGCCAGTAGAGCCTAGACTTGGAAGTTCTCTCTGGCCCAGGTTTCTTGTCCACCATCTACTATCCTTGAAATCAAAAGGACCATGGCAAGACCAGGCCGCTGCCAGAAGACTGTGGAATGATAGCACTATAAAGGATGCAACTAGCCAATGAAATATAAAAAATCATCACTTCCAGCTCTTGCCAGGCATAGGCTCACCTGCAGAGCAATCAGAAAGATACTTTAAGCATTTGACCTCCAACCCTTGATCTCCAACAGAAAAGCAACTTTGAAATGAGTACTTTACAGACTTTCACATGTTCACAGCATTTATATAAAACGTTGACTACACTGTGACAAAAGTGTGGTGTACATACGTCATACTGAGTATTACACAACTTTGAAATATTTAACACACTATTGTTCAGAGTTTTGAGAGTGTGGTGGTCTGAATGTAGTGTTCTGGCTAATTTAAATGGTTCTTCCATTTTCAAAGAGGGCATATGATTTTTCTAGACTATATTTGATGCGGCCAAGTGAATTATGCTCTCAAATATATTAAAAGTTCCTGAAAAGTGTTTGCAAATAAAAGTATGAAGTGAATATTTCATTGTACGTTCAACAAAATTCTACCATAAAATGTATTTGTCAACAAGTTACACAGTGGTCTGTTGTAGAAAATATTTGTCAGGTATATTTCTCAACAAGTTTAGATACTCTGATTATAAAAAGCATGTTTTGGTGTGTTGCAAATGATCTGGCCAGGTCACTATCCTGAGAGTTCAATAAAATTGTACATTGTACCAGGTCATATTCATCATCCAGGGCGGAAGAATACCTTTATTTTCATCAGATGTTGTTGGATAATATATATTTAATTTATCATGCAAAAGCCATTCCATGTTCCTGTTTCTCATTATGCTCGTGCAAATCGATATAAAAGCATGCTCCATTGTATGTCTAAATATGCATATAAAGGAATTTAAAATTTCCTATTATTTCATTCATAATGTGCAAGTATTTCATCTGCAACCTGGAGTCTTGCACTGGCAATGTTCTTCGCTAGTTCTCCTACTACTTTTCCCAATATCATCAGTTTGTTCAAACTCGAACGTATAGGTCCCGAAAGACCCTAGGAAACTGCAAGAGTGGGATAAAGGGGAATGGAGTGCAGCACAGTGAATTAGAGAGGCATCAGGTGGATTCAGGAATAAGGACCCTGACTCCCGAGCAGAGCTTTGGGCACCAGCACTCTTTCTTTTACAAATTAAGCACTGATAAATGTAATTCTTGGGGTGTTCTGCATTCAAATGTGCATGACATTGCAATTGCTGAGTCTAGTCCCTCTTGCCCCTCCACCCCTGTGTATTCCGTCAGGTTCGGCTTCTCACAATTCATGCAGGTTGTTGAGGACTTTATTGGACTGGTGTGATAAACGCCAAGGATCAGAAACCACCATGCCACTCGTAATGATGGCTTTAATGATCCCTGAAGAGTGATTATGTCAACTGAAATGTATCTTTGGTAGGGTGTATTCAGCAGCACCTCTCCAAGCTAAACTTTACCTTGTGTTAAGGGACTAAGCCCATTGAAAATATTGCTCTAGATGACTAGGTCTCCGATTAACACATGGGATTCTGCATTTATGATTTTTATAAAATTACACACTCCCCCAAAATGTCACCAACACACAAAGAATGGACCATAAATTTCAAAGAAAGAGGTATCAGCTTCAAATCAAAATAAGTGTAATCAGCACTGTCCAGGTAAAGAAGATGCAATAAATATCATTTAACAAAAACACATTTTCAACGTATTTCGGGTGCGCTCTGCTTATGCATATCCCTATCCATAGCCAAGTTATGGATTTTGATATAATGAATACGGACAAACAGAAGAATTTCGTTAGATGAGGCAATGGGCTGTTTTCACGATGTTTGATGAAGGAAAAGCAGCTCACAAAATGTGTGATGTCATCAACAAAATGGAGTGGATACACCCATCCTGAAATAGACACAAACGAATATGAATTAAAACAAGAAAGGGTAGTTAAAATGCCTTTAATCGTGTATCAAGATTTACTGAGAATGCGTGTTAGTGGGTAAGTCGACAAGTTTCTAATAGTATCATGGTGACCACTCACAGAAAAAGACATTAAAATAGTTATGCACAAAGAAATGTGGAAGACTTTTGAGCACAGGTAGTGATTTAGACACACTTATGAATACACCCAACACACAAAAATGCATGAGCTCACACACAGATAACACGTAAAATGCGCACACAAACACAGTTTGAGGGATGTATAAACAGGATACTATGTTGTGGGAAATAATTCAAAGCATAAGTGAGAGATGGTATCGGAATGTTGGTGTGACTGATGAATGGAATGCCTGGGTGCCTGTGTGGATGAGTGGTGACAGTTGGAGATGGGCTGAGCAGCAGGGAGGCTGCTCCTGGTGGGGCTGGAGTGAAGGCTGTCAACTAGAATAAAGACTGATGTTACCTGCAACAAGGGATTGATAAAGAAGTCTACAAAACTCCACCTGGCTACCTGTGTGACACCTGTCCTAAGGCCCAACACTTTGTTTCTAATTCGTGGTGTGAGTTTTAGTGGATTTTAACTGTAATTTAAGCCCTGAATATTTGTAACGATCAATTTTTTATCTGATGGATGTTATAGAAATGCAAAGACATGGTGCATGATGTGTATGCCTGGATTAAAACGAACAAAGCCATCAGTAGAGTTACGCAATAGCGGGGCCACTCTCCAAAATGTGGTGAGGGCCCCATGAGACTCCCGCATCTATATATTCATGGGCATTAGGTTTAAATCGGGCCCCCTGAAGGGTCGGGGCTCCCTACACTGCAGGGGCCTGTATTATACTTCTGCAAATCATTAGGAAACATCAAAAGTGGTGAGTGACTCTCCGCTTGCGTTTCCGCAAATGAGAAAGCTCCAATATACATATGGATTTGCATCACAAGCGCAGTGAATCCTACACTTGTGAAAATGAGTTATGTGCATAAAATACCACAGATTGAGGACTATTTCCTCATATTCCTTTTCAAAAACATGACTGCAGTCATGAACTTGTGTTCTTTTCCTATGTAGAAAATCGACCTACAATCACAGGTGTACCACTTCGGTTTCCTAAACTGACAGGACTAATCTAAAGCAGGACCTATAGCTTTGGGGTACTTAGCAGCTATAACATTCTGACGTGCAGTCGCGGGTAGATAGCACAGTATAGCAGGGATTGAAGATTCATCCATGTAATTCCAATATAAAAAAAATAAAGAGTACAAAAGTAGAAATAACAAGGGTCGGCAAGCTACCTTGCCCCTAGAAAAAAATAGTACTAAGAGGTACTTAAGAAGTGTCTATAGAAGTGAGATTATTTGCATGTTCATACCTATTCCCAGAAATGCACCAGCATATGTGCACACCTCAACATTTCATTTCAATACTTCTGGCTTCGGTAGAGAGGACTGCATCTATGGGGGCAGGCATCTCATCCTGCATGATTTTGTTTGGGTGAGGTGTGGAAGTAGGGGGGCTGGCGAGTAGTGGCTTTACACACGCCCTAACTGATTCCACGTTGTCAGTCCTGATGTGTGTCACCCAGAATTCAGTGCGACAGTCGTACACATTTAGGTTCTGCTTCCTCAAGCCCCTGCTAGCCAATTCCTGCACAAGAATGGTTTTCTTCCCACAGAAACTGCTCACGTAAATTAAGCGAAGTTTCTGAAGCTACAATGCACCCCAACATCAAGTGCAGCATCGGCCCACTTGAGTGCATCACTTGTCCAGCATTTGCGAGCCAATCCAAACCATTTCTCTGCAATAGAAAAAGATCAAGTGAGCTATCCCAAAGTAGTTGATTGCACAGGCTTCCACAGCAAAGACAATCACCTGTTTGGGTCATGAAAGGCCTTGGGCCACAATCTCTGCCCCTCAGATAAGCAGCCAACATTCCCTGCCTCTTACACGTGGCTGAGCTCCACATATCCACTCTCACATCTGAACCATGCAAATACACATATAATAGCTTGCACTTCAAACACCATGATCGCATCCACCACACAGTAGTGCACAATACAACAGCACATACCCTCCAAATCACGCTTATAAATGCCCACTGCAGAAATTCATAGTTGACAATTACAAACTACCTAGAAATATTGAACATCACAGAAACATGGTTGACACTCACATACATAGAAATGTTTAATGTCCTCATCCGTGAAAGCTACAGCATCCAACACACAGACCACAATTACAAGTCAGGAGGGGGACGTACCATCATCCACATATATTTTGGGCCATACACTTTAGCAACTCAGCAACACCCGAATATTTTGAACAACCACTTGTCACTCTCTGCATTTTTTCAGCCTCCTGCAAATTGACCTAAAGCCAACTCCGGATACCATAAGAATTTCACAGAAGCACTTGCATTGCACATAATATCATGTGTCTTACACACCCTACATAAACTTTAACTTACTGGGTGACTTCAGCATACAGACAACATTGGAATCCCTCTGTACATTCCTCAGTAATCTGAGCATCAGGCAGCACACCACTGAACAACCTAACCTGACGTTCAACAACTTCAACCTTATCTAATCCAATAATATTTGAAACCAATCACAACAGTAAAATTTGATCATAAGTGAATTTAACTTCTTTGTGCTTGGTAGGAATTCACTCAGGGATTCCTGGTAGGTGTAAATACATTCATTAATGCAGATTCCTTGGTCCCAAGTGTGAAGAAATCTGAAGCAGCCGTTTTCACTTAGGAGGTGGGAAATGTGTGTTCCAAAGTGTGGCTCGTCTTGCAAGTTTGTGAACACTGCTAAACATTTATGTTTGTTTGCATTCGCCAACTTTGACATCAACTTCGATTCTAGCTCTTTTCACCTTGGAAATGGTCAGATTAACTCCAGACAAATTCTGGAGTAATGCCTCATCCAGGATGGGATGGGAAGGCGAACAGATCGCCCACAGAATTGGAGTGGTGTAGAGGAAGGGCTTGCTCCGATGTAACAAAATGTTGTCCCCATAAAGAAAAGTTCAATGCACAGGAGGCTACCATTTCTCTTGTCCAGTAGAGAACTCTGCACAGAAGGAATAGAAACCTTTACAAATAGTCATGTGACATTTCTAGAAGTAGGCCTGGAAAGCTGCACTTGGTAAGACTTTCCAGGAGTACTTCTAGCAATGTTTCTGAATAGAAAACAATTTGTAAAAGTTTAGGTGGAGACGTAAATCTCAGTCCATATTTTTATGAATTTTCCATAGTTACGATCCATTTTCTTTAAGCCCCACAGCTGGTTTGTGATTAAAGTGGTGGTTAATAGCTAACTGCCCTCCTATCGCGAGATCACTCAATGCCTTACTAATTGAACTGAATATTGTTTTTGCTACGGATTTAGTGGAACAGGGGAAACGGCCACTACAACGCGGCCGTTTCCACGCATAACTTAACCACGCATGCATTACAACGCATGCGTGGTTACTACGAAAGCCTTTACCACGCATACCTTTACTACGTGATACGTAGTAAAGGCATGTGTGCTAAAGGCAAAAAAAAAAAAAGGGGGGGCTTGGGGGGGTCTCCCCCCCCCAAAAAAAGCGTAAAAAAAAAGGGGGGCTTGGGGGGAGTTCCCCCCCCCCCAATAAAAAACGCACCTTTTGAAGATTGTATGTGGAGGGAATCGGGAGGCAATCAGCGTCGTTAGAAGAAACGGAAAGACACTTCCGTTTCCTCTTAACGACGTACAACGTCAACACGGAAGAAGATTGAGAAGAGACGACGTGGCGAGGTAAGGGGAATATTAGATTTAAGAATAAAAAAAAAGGGGTCCGATTTCTGGCGTAAGGGCAGGGGAGGGGTATTTGTAAGAAGGGTTTAGGGGTGGGGGAATAACCTTTACCAAGAGTATGCCCTTACCATGCATGAATTTACAACGAAAATCGTTGTAAAATTATGCGGGGTAAAGGAATATTCGTGGTAAAGGTAATGCGTGGGAAAGGCATTCCGTTGTAACGCATGCGTGGAAAAGGCATGCGTTACAACGGAATGCGTAGTAACATCATACAACCGTGGAACAGTGGAGGTAGGTTATGCCAGATTCTTCAGCATTAATTAAACCCAAGGAATTCAAGATGTGCTGGCTCTTTGAAATTGGTGACACCTTGAATACATTTCTTGGAGCTCATTTTGCTCACCGAGTAGATACTGGGTAAGTATGCAGCAGCAATGGAATATTATAGAGTGGTTCAAGGAAACTAGAAGGAGTCCACACCTATCATTAGCAGAAAAGACAACATCGATTTTATCATGTGGGTAAGTAGGAAAGAAAGGTAAGTCTTGTGCAGCATTTGATTTCTTGGTAATAGCTGGGGCAGAAATATGTAGAAAGTGAGCCATAGACAGAAAACACAGGCACTTACCAGCTCTGCAAGATCTAGTGAGGATCATGTCTGGATTATTTATTTCTTATGTTCCTTGAATGTACGGGTGATTTGGGAGGCACAAATGGAGGCAATAGGAAGTTGGCAGTGGACACTCTGAAAGAGGCATTACACGTTCAAAACACATTGACAATCTTTCAGTTCAGCCCTGCTATGAAGGCATTTCTTGGGGTATGTGGGTTGTATTGGATGCAGTGTGGAACCCATTCTTTACATATAGGTGTTGAGACAAAAGGGACAGTAGAGACGGCATCCAGAGAAGGAATCATGAATGTTGATTCATGGATGTTTAAATGCATTCAGTGCTACCTTCATCATTTACAGAAGCTACTTCAGGGACCAGCGACTACCCAGTTAGAGAGTTGTCAGGCTGGGGACAAATGACTTCTGTTAGAGGGCTTTAATGGATGTTCCCCAATCATTTTTCTAAATGGTGTTTTGTACAAAGAGTGGATTACATCCATGCTGCGGTAGTATGCCTAAGAGAACAGGGGCAGTGTGTGCTAATTATAGCCAATTGTCAAAACAAGATTTTAAACATTTGGTATGGGACATTATCAATTGGTGGTGAATTCTGGAGTGTTAGGCCAGACCTAGCGATATTTTGGCGTTTGTTTAATGATGGGTGGTGAAGTATTAGAGCAATAGTAGCTCCAATACCAGTTCCAACCTCCATTATACAGGTAGGCCTATTGACAAGGATTTTTATACACAATTACAACTGCGCACCCAAGGACTCAATCTTTGGAGCACCAGTGGAGGCTTCCCCAAAACCTACCAGGGAGGGCATTCTTGTCCTCGGAGAGCTCCCTGACCTTGATGGATGACAAGTTGAGGGGGAGCCCACAGGGGAAGAATTCTCTAAGGCACATAGAGTTTCAAACCCTAGAGGGTATGAAGCAGCAAGCTGAGGCTCAAGCAACTGGTGACACCTCTGGAGATGACCTTATCTATTGAGAGAATTACCTCCTGCATAGGGGGCCTAAGGCACGTGTGCATGGGGCAACACATGTGTTGGTGGTCCACCAGTGCTACAGGGGCTTCCTACTGGGACTGGCTCATGACATACTCCTGGCGGATATCTGGGGGGAGGACAAAACCTTTGTAAGGCTGGTCTCCAATTTTCTTTTGGCCCCGGATGAAGACAGACTCATATACATTATGTAGGACATGTCCCACCTGCCAGGCCAGTAGAAAAAAAGGGAAAAAGCACAAGGCTCCCCTCAATCCCTTACCTGTTGTTGGCACCCCCTTTGAAAGCGTGGGCATCAACATTATTGGAGCCTTGGACTCCAATACTGCTTTAGGCAACAGGTTTAATCTGGTTTTGATGGGCCATGCCACTAGACAGCTAGAGCCCACCCCTCTGAGGGCTGTAACTGCATCTGCATGGCTAGAGCCATGATGGGGATTTTTACCTTAATGGGCTTCCCCAAGGAAGTGGAATTTGCCAGGGGCACCAACTTCATGTCAGCCTACATGAGGTCCATGTGGGAAGAGTGTGTGAAAACCTACAAGTTCTCCACAGCCTATCATCCTCAAACCAATGGGCTTGTCAAAACAAGTATTTGAAGCTAATGATCTCGTAACAAAAAGATAATTTTGATCTAATTCTTTTAACTGACACTTGGTTAACAGAAAGCCCACCTTCTGACACTATAAATGAGGTTCCGGATGGATAAATATTTTCTTGCAAAACAGTTACTCAAGCTGATCTGGTGACAGTATAGCAGCCATACTCGGACACAACATTAGGACATCTAGCCAGTCAATATGTATGTTCATATATATTGATCACCTCCTTCTTATGCTGAGTTACAATGCTTTTACGCTTTCGATTTTACTTATCGACAGCCCTCTGTATATAAATGTTCCTTCTCCTTTGATTATTTTGAGCTGGCAAGCACCCTCCTAGCGTTGTATGCTCTCAATTGCTCATTATGGGTGATTTTAATTATGAGTGGCCAACACAAGAGCTGATGCTAATGTACTATACAATCTGTTATCTTCTTTAAATTTGTGCAACATATACAGCCCTGACTCATAAAAGGTCACAGTTTAGTTCAGCTTTGGACCACTAACTTAGATTATCTTAATATTCAGATTGTCCAGTGACTATGGACAGATCAGTTCATTATTCACTGACTAGTTCTTCTTCTTACTGCCAAACATAGGCAATTTAAAGAACATTTAACAATTCACCTACGTGATTTAATTCAGGGAATATAACTACTACTTTGAATCACTACATTTATATACCTCCTTAGTCAGTGGAAGCTCACTGTACTATTTTTGATACTGTGCTTGGTGTGGCAGCAGGTTTTCATGCCATTAATCAGGAAACCGGTCCCCTGATAAGCTCCAAATTAAGATTGGCTACACTAAAACTCCATCAATTTGAATTAAAATAGAGGAAAAACTACTGAGCAGATAGCACAGCACAGTAGAACACTAAAATGAATAGCTGATCTTCGGTGCCAAACAGGTTTAGTACTCAGATAAAATTACCTTTGCTAAGAAAACTCAAAAGGAAGTTTTTTAGATTTTAATGAATTAAGTGTCATCCAGGTTGTCACAAAATATTGTTTCCTCACAAAAGTTGTCTGATCAACTCAATCAATTCTTTATAGAGACGATTGTAACCATAAGAGACAGGATAGATTAAGCCCCCCCCCAAGCCACTCCAGAGCTGATACCCTGCTCCTTTCCTTCTGTCTATTTACATACCTCTCAGATTAAGATAGTGTTTATTCCATTTCCTCTTCAAAATCAGTTTCCCCACTACCCTCTTGCTTTATTTTGTAGCTTAAACTAATTTTCTAGACTGTTGACACCCCAATAGTTGCTCTTTTGAATACCTCATTGGAGCAATACTCCATTCCATTATTGTTTAAAAATGTTACCATTAACCCGCTGTTAAAAATAAAAAAACACAGGTGCAGACCCCACAAATTTAAAGAATTTCAACCCTTTCATTACTTAAATATGCTGCTAAAATTCTGGGACTCCACATGGGTAAGTAAATCTGTATTCAGCTACAAAACAATTTTATAATTTTGACAACTTTGCAGATGTGCTTACGTCGCAGCACACAGTATAGAATAGATTCTTCTTTCTAGGACGGATTCCCTTAGACTGCAACTAAACTTCAACCTTAGAAATGCCTTCATCCGGGGGGCGTGGCTTGGACGCCAACAAGATGGCCGCGTAGCTGCGAAGCTCCGCGCCGACGGTCCTCATGTAACTCCATTTAAGGGTGGAGAGCACCTTATTTCAGGACTAACGATGTAGGAATTCACCTTTACACTGTTGCGGTGAGCATTTGGACCCCTTATTTGTCGACTTCCTCTTGTTTTTGGCAATTTCGGCGGTGCAAGTCGTTTCTCCACACAACGGCTGACATTTTGGATCCTCTACATCGCGCTGCGTGAACACTTCCAAATGCTCAACTCTTGCACTCAGGAAGTGCCTGGTGATTGACATCTCGTGATGGGCAAGTGAAACTCCTTATTTATTAAAACCCTGTTGCTTTTTTGGAACTTCAAGAGCTATAATTTGCCTTTTATGCTAACAGCCGCCGATTTATGCTTCCCTCGACATGCTCCATGATCTCTGAATATTAATTAACTCTTACTTCGAGAATTAACCTGATTCTCGATCCTTGAGGTGAGCAAGTACCTCTCCATCTACGCTAACACCTTGTTGCTTACGGCAATTTAAAAATTTCGACTTAATTTTTCTTGCTAGTGGCCGCCATACTGCTGCTCTGTGGGCGCTACAAAAGACCTCAGCTTTTTTTGAATTTCATCGCGTTTATATAATTGAGGGCACCCTTACTCAAAATGTTTTGAAGCCTTTTTTTTTTTCTCTCAGTGCTTTAGTTTGCTCTCTGATTGTACGCAGTTGGCACTTTTATTTTAGAAAGAACAAACATGTTTTTGTGCCCTTACTCTTTAGACTATCTCGTTTTTGTGGAGACATATTCTTCATTATAAATTGAAGAGCTTAAATATCCTCATTATGTAAACATTTTGCTCTACTGCTCACACTCATAGTGACTCTATTGGTTAAAGAGGTGGACCTTGAGATTTCCTTTCAGAATTGAAACCTTCTCCTCACAGTGTGCCTGATTTTGCTGTACTACTTTTGAAAGTTCAATTTAAACATGGTTTACTAAACTCTCTTTGTCTTTTTTATGGGGAGACTAAGAAACCTTAAACTCATTACTTCCTCCAAACTTGGACTCAGACTCTACTCTCAACAAAATGGAGGACATTTCTCCTCAGAAACCTGATCATACGCCAGGCACCATCCCAAAAACACAGCTTTTAAGCAAATTATCTGCGATTTCCACCAAGCAACCAAAAAAAAGACCCTCCTTCTCCAGTGAACTCTTCCTCAGCCTCCATGGATATAATCCTTGAGGAAATCCGTGCTTTAAAACCCTTCATGGGGGAAACCAATAAAACTCTGCAACAGCTGGATGACAAGTGGTCTTCGCTGGAATCACGTGTGCTCGTTGTGAAACAAAGAACGGATTCTCTTCAAGCCTCATGCTCTCGCATTTCATTTCTAGAGTCTGAAATATCTCTCCTCAAAAAGCAAGCTGAAGATTTAGAAAACCGAAATCGCAGGAACAACCTTCGAATTTATGGTCTTCCCAAAAATATTGAGGGTTCCAATCCAACCATCTTTTTTCAGACATTTTTGCCTAAGCTCTTGGACTTAACTGCTACTTCTCCCCTTAACATTCAAACGGCTCATAGACTTGGTGCCAAGATTTCTGCAAAACCTCGTGGAGTCATCATATTTTTCCTGCAATATACAGACCTCCTACAAGTTCTGTCTGCTGTCAAGTCCAAAAAACAAATTTTTGGGGAAGGTCACGGTCTATTTTTCTCTCAGGATGTGGCTAAAGTTATGGCAGATCGTCGGAAAAAAATCTTGATCTACGTCCTCAGTTGCGTTCTATTAATGCCAGATTTGGACTAATCCATCCCTGCCTTTTCAAGGTCACCTATAAGGAAAAGACTACCACATTTGATGAGCCAGCTGCACTGCAGGAAGTCCTTCGTCAACATGAAGCTGAGGTTATGGATACTTCAAAATCTACTTGATTTATTATTTTGCTTTGCCCTGTGTGGCTGTTTTCTTGTCTATGTAACTCCTTGAATGTTGTTTCGCTAGTATTTTTGTAATGTTCAAGCATTAAGTCATTTTATCTATTCTCTCTCTTATCCCGCACTTCTAGTGTAACTTCTTATTCATAATGTTTTCTTCCCTTCATATACAAGTGTATTTTTCCTGCTATCCATTTCCCATACGGTCTCCCTTATATGTTGATGTCTTTATCCGTGGTTCCCCTGAGGTTCGGTGGAGTTCCAGTGCTGTCGTCATCATCTTCTGGTATAGCCACCCCCCATTTCGTCTTGTGTTGTAGGTATATTCTTCAGTCGTCATTTGTATAACCTGTACTGTCTTTTTGTTCTCCATCTTATCTCTTTTATCGGTATTCTCTTTTATGGTTTTTTCTTTTCACTTTCTTCTTTATTTTATCTACTTTACTCCTTCCTCCCTTATGACTTCTTTACTAAAAGAGATGCTTCATTTCTTCCACTTTTCTTCCTCATATCTATTTTATTCAAACTCCATTCTCGCTCTTGTAAGCATATTTTTTGTTCATGCTTTTATCATTAAGTTACATTTCGGGTTACTACCTGGAATATTAAAGGATTAAACAACCCTATTAAAAGGCAACGGGTGCTATCTCATCTAGCGAAATTAAAAACTTATATTGCTTTACTTCAAGAATCTCATATTTCTGAAGATGAAGCTTCCAAGCTGAAGAGATATTGGGTGGGTCATGTGTTTAATGCTCCAGCTTTAGGTAAGAAAAATGGGGTTTTGATCTTATGTCATAAAAAATTACATGTTTCCCTTGTTCAACAGGAATCTGATACTGAAGGTCATTGGGCTATTGTAAAGCTTCTCATAGATAAGATTCCTTTAGTTATTTTTAATGTATATGGCCCTACTTCGGTAGATAAGGTTTTCTGGACTAATGTATCTGACAAATTGCTTCTATATGATGATGATGATGATGATATTATATTTGGTGGTGACTAATCAAATTCATGATCCCATATTAGACAGACATTCTAGAGTTAAGTTTGTTCCCTCTAAAATGCACTCACAATTTACATCCACAGTACGTCGCAAATCGTTGGTTGATATTTGGCGACTTTGTCACCCTGACCTTCGAGATTATAGTTTTTACTCAGCCTCACATCACTCACAAGCCCGTATTGATTACGTTTTCCTAAGTAAGTCTTTGACCCAACATGCCATTCAATCTGAAATTGGTTCAATTTTAATCTCAGATCATGCTCCTGTACATGTAGATATAGACCTTATCCCTTTTTCTCCCCACCCAGGAAGATGGCGCTTTAATAATTCCCTACTTCTAGATCCTAATTTCTGCTAACAATTTAATTCCTTTGCCTCCAAATTTTTTACTATTAACACAACCCCAGAATCTCCCTTTGTTATGATATGGGATTCCTTTAATTCAGCCACCAGGGGTTTTATTATAAATTTTGTATCACAAAAGAAAAAAATCCCTGGAAGCCCAATCCACTCAATTACTTAATAAAATTAAACAGTTAGAATATACTTATCAATCTAATAATGAGTCTTCTTTGAAAAATCTTATTGACGCTAAACTTACTTTTAATAGATTATCTACAGATGCTGCTTCCAATTACTTATTGAAAAGTAGTTCTCGCTATTATGGGGGTCAAAACAAAATGGGGAAATTACTGGCTAACCATTTAAAAGTAAGAAAGGAAAGCATGAGAATAGAATCTTTACATGGTCCTACTGGTACTCCTATTTTTTAAAGATAATGATATTTTAAATGAATTTGTTTCATTTTATAAGGACTTATATACACCTGAAACCCTACCAGAACAGTCTGATCTTTCTTCCTATTTTCAATCCATTGCTTCTCCTCCTTCTAACCACATTGATTTTGATCCCTTGGGAATTGATATTTCTTTAGCGGATATCTTCCATGCTGTCTCGGTGTTACGTCGTGGGAAAGCGCCCGGACCAGATGGCTTTACCATTGAGTTTTATGATCATTTTGCAAAGATTCTTTTGCCTAATCTTTTACTTTTGTTTAAATCTTTCTCTGATAATGGTTCATCTCAAGGCACGTTTCAGGAAGCCTTGATCTGCTTAATCCCAAAGGAAGATAAGGATCACACTCTTTGTAAGAATTATCGGCCTATTTTCCTAGTTAATACAGACTATAAGATCTTCGTAAAGATTTTGGCAGTTCGTATTGATCCTGTCCTACCTGATCTGATTGGCCCGGAGCTATCTGGTTTCGTTAAGGGAAGACTAGCCTCTGACAATTCTCGGGTCTTCCTTAATGTCCTAAGCAAAGCTTCATCCTTGGATCACCCTATTGCCGCTATCGATTTAGATGCAGAAAAGGCCTTCGATAGGATTGGCTGGGATTTTATGTTTCATGCATTAAAATGGGCTGGTTTTCCTCCTAAATTGATAGCTTTAATTTCTTTGTTATACTCAGGCTCCAAAGCTTCAATATTTGTCAACGGTAAAACTTCGGACTACTTCCCATTACGTAGAGGGGTGCCACAAGGGTGCCCCTTATCACCATTGTTATTTGTCATAGCTTTAGAACCCTTTTTAACTAGGATTAGGCAGGATGATCGTAGTACAGGATTTCAATTTGGTCCACATCAGGTTAAGATGTCAGTTTACGCTGATGACATTCTTTTATACTGTTCTAATCCTGAAACTTCTCTTCCTCCTTTTCTTCAACAAGTAGCCTTCTTTTCTCGGCTCTCAGGCTACCATCCTAACACTGACAAATGTGAAGTTTTACCTTTGAAAGTTTTATGTCAAAAACATCTTTTTGACCATTCCGGGTTTTCATGGCAACCATTTAAAATAAAGTATTTAGGTTTATGGTTCACCCCTTTAATTCCTGAAACATTAAAGTTAAACTTTGATTATATCACCAAAAAATTGAATGACGCTATTACACGTTGGCATCCCCTTTTTAGGTCTCACGCCTAGCGTTGCAGTGCGCAGCCCTGCTCGCGCAGCGCGAGACCTCTTGTATGGGCTTCAGAAAGCTAACCACACGCTCGTGCGTGTGGTTTTGCTTTCGCAGGCTGGCATTGGCTGTAGCGTGCTTTTTTTAATAAAAAAAACGGCAAGCAATTGGGCAAAGGCGGGCGCATGTCCCGCCTTTGCTCCGCCCATTCCCGTCCGTGTCTAGGATGCGCATCAGCGCGCAGCACAGACGACAGGCTCCCTCGTCCCCCTGCTCCTCTGTGGTGCGCGTGCACCACTGGTTTTGATTCCCGCATTCAGCTCCTCTGTGGTGCGCGCGCACCACAGGTTTCGATTCCGTGCTTGTTAAATATGGCTTTCATTCTCTACTCCGGCCACCTGTACATGGTAATCTTTTGTGGTGATCTGATGTGTGATGCCGAGCATGCCCCCCCTGCGCGCCCATGCTGTCATGCTCGACTCCTTTGCATGCAGTGGTCTTTTCTGTCTCTTACCAGCGCTCTCTCGTTCTTCACAGGACACCCCGTGCCCCAGTACTCGGCCCTGAGCTCCAGGGCCGGCAAGTGTAAGCGGATCAGCACCATCTTCAGCCCCGAGCAGCTCTCCCGGCTCGAGGAGGAGTTCTCCTGCCAGCAGTACATGGTGGGCAGCGAGAGGTTCCTGCTGGCGTCGTCCCTGCGGCTGACCAAGGCGCAGGTGAGTGGTGTCAGGCGCGGCCCGGGCACGCACACGCGTGCTTACACGTATACACACACACACCTGTCAACCCCGCTCATAAACTCACTGACACACGTGCATTCATTGAAACATAAAAACACCAGTCAACCCCGCCCGTGAACCCACTGACACATGCATACATGCATATACTCACACACAGCTGCCAACCCCACCCGTGAACCCACTGACACATGCATACATGTATATAATGTATATACTCACACACAGCTGTCAACCCTGCCCTCGAACCCACTGACACACGTGCATACATTCATGCATACACAAGTCAACCCTGCTCATGCACCCACTGACACACGTGCACACATGTGCAAACATTCATACACACAATCACCTGTCAACCGCTCCCCATACACCTACTAACTCGGGGGTTGCTGCGTTGGGCAATTTAAGATTTAAATGCACCTGCTGCAGAGTTACAAACTTGTGCGTCTAGCTTTCAGGCAGCAATAAAAATGCTATGATAACTCTAGTGATTAATGTTCCTGTTAGAAATCCCGGCAGGGCCTCTCAAGCTTTCATCCTTCCAATGTCGATGACATGAGCACAGTTGGGTTGGGTAACAAAAACATCCGTTTTTTCTGTCAGTGCCACGATACCCCTACGGGGTGAATTCAAGCGTAGACCCGTACCCTGAGAAAGGTTTGTTTTCTTAAGACACACATGGCCTTTCAGAAGTATCCGTGGCAGAGCGGCGAGGGATGTCACCCTTGCTGAGACGGAGTGAGTCACGGCGCCCTGATGATAATGCGGCCTTCGCCTCATCGAACAGTCCATCGCTGTCACAGTTTGCACAAGGCTTGTGTACGCAATTAGCGACGCCAAAAAAAAACAGCTGCGCAGGTTCATCTCAGGTCTCTCTGTTCCTCCCACTGTCTGCAAAACAATTCTATTCAATAAAAAAATCGCAGTGCACAAGTCTAGTGAGGTGACTCGGGGAGGCGGGGGTTAATAGGCCTGCTATTGAAATGCATGCATATCAGGGGTACTTGAAGGTTTACTGCGCATGCAAAGTTTTACAAAATTCCCGAATATTGGCCTTCCTAGGCAGCGTTGCTACTCTCACTTAGAGTTCGCCCATCAAAAGCAAGAGTTACTTTTATGCTGAAACTGCAGTTGAGCAGGTATTCTCAAGCGTATAACGTGAACATCTGCTTTTCGTCCATTCAAAGTGATACAAAATGTGTCATGGACTTGGGCTTTTAAGCGCCAGGGGCCATGTTATGCAAGATGTAACACAGCATACCAGCCCACCTTGCGATGGTAGGAACGA
This sequence comes from Calotriton arnoldi, assembly GCA_963921515.1. Classification (NCBI taxonomy): domain Eukaryota; kingdom Metazoa; phylum Chordata; class Amphibia; order Caudata; family Salamandridae; genus Calotriton; species Calotriton arnoldi. The sequence goes on along the minus strand of CAWUFW010002315.1, from coordinate 575,971 downwards.
ACCGTGTTATTGCACCTGCTCCTGTCACAGAGGCGTGTGTATGCGGCGGCCATGCCCCTGAAGGAAGGAATCTTTTGCATTACACCATTTAATTAATGCTTCACAAAGGGAAAAAAAAAAACAATAACATTTACAATGCCAATAGCTCAAAACAATGTAATTGCGAGACCTATTGCATTGTAAATGCTTGTTCTATCTTGGTGGGGTCGTCTAGACTCAATTAAAATGATGCTCTCTCCTCTTATATTATATATTATCTCCATGATCTCTATACACATTCCTGGATATTACTTTAAAAAAAATTGACTCTACCTTGATAAAATTTCTTTGGAAAGGTAAACCCCTCGTACAGCTTTGTCTTCTTTAAAAAAAGATAGACCTAATGGAGGTCTTAGGTTTCCTGATTTTAAAACTTAGCATTCTGCTTTCTCCCTAAAATAAGCTGCTCGTTGGATCTCTATGGAACTTCCTGTATATCCTCCACCATGGATAAAAATAGAGAAATTTCTTATTGCCCCTTTCGATTTTCAAGAGGTCTTTGCTTTTACCACTAATATTACATCTTTACGTTCCCCTGTCATTTCCCACTCCCTTAAACTCTTGGTTCCTCTCTTATCATCATCGTATCCCTCAACTAGCTCCTATCATAAACAACCCATTTGGCATAATAAATCATTACGAATTCATAATCGTTCTATATACTGGAAAACTTGGCATTCTAAAGGGTTACGTGGGATATCTCAGCTTATACTGGATAATCAACCTCTCTCTTTTTCTGATCTCCAAACTAAATTATCTTTACCAACGTCCTCTAGATCGCAATATAATCTTGTATGTCCTTCCCTCAATTAATATCTCCTTACTTTACCAAGAACTACTAACTTTCCTGCAAATTACAAAAACATATCTTCAATACTGGACACTTCCCACCCCCCCCCCCCCTGCATCCAATATATACAAATCTTTACAACTTCCCCCAGACAGACACAAATCCAAGATTGATTTGGCTTGGAAAAAGGATTTATCACAAGATTGGCCAATCACTACATGGGACAAATTATGGTCTAAGCTTCACAAAACATCTCGTGCTGCAAATACCGCACAAACCCTTTATTTCATTTATCAACGAGTGCTATTTTCTCCAGTGACCCTAGCATCTTTTTCATCAGATGTGTCCTCTACTTGTTGGTCCTGCCCTTGTCCTTCTGCCGATGTAAAGCACATGTTGTTTGAGTGCCCCCCTATCCACCAATTCTGGCAGTTGGTTTGGTCCCAAATTAAGATAATTTTCAAAGTTCAGATCCCTTTTTCCTTCACAAATATATTCCTAGGCACTCTATCACCCCAATGGCCCCAATCACCACTGAGTTTTAAACTTTTAGAATTATTGCTAGCTATTGCTTTTCATTTAATAACCTCAAACTGGAAGCAGGCTGATAAAGTCACTTTCAGATCCTGGTGGAACGCTGTCTGTTTTCATCATCGACTAGACACTAATTATGTTCCCCCTATATCCCTAGCAATTAACCGCTTGCCTGCGGCAGGAATTCCAGCCAGGTGCTGGACATTCCAATCGCGGGCGTGGTCATGACGAGCTCAGCTCGTCATGAGCACACGCCCAGCGTGACACATGACGAGCTGAGCTCGTCATGAGCATGGATCGGGTTAAAAGAGATCTCTTATGGCCCTTAACAACATATTTATCTCTGCCTCTTCTAATGTTAAAACTACGAATGTATCAGATGATGTACGGAAATCACCTTAATTTCTCCCTTTGCCCCTCTACTCCTAGATGACTAGAAGGTTCTTTACACCCCTTTGTTTATATCACGTTATTCAACCTCATTTATTGTTATGCTTACAATGTTAAATCATTTATTTATTATGGTTTTTTTTTTACTCTCAATTGTTATATATTAATTACATATTGCTTACCTTCCCTTGCCCTTTCCCCTCATTGTTTTTATTGTGTATATTTCTTTTTGTATACAGCTTGATAGTCCTATCCTTATATATTCGTACTTTACTTACACATCTTTATGTTAAATAGGATTTGTTCTATTCATTTTATTGCTGTTCTTTTTCTTGTTATTTTTTAATAAACTCAAACTTTAAAAAAAAAAAAAAAAATGCCTTCATCCTACTGGAAAGGTCAGCTGCCTTTGACACAGCTGATCATTCCATCCTTCTACCCTGTGTCAAGTGTATTAGCTTTGGTGGTATAGCTTTACAATCTTCTTTCCAGTCACACACTGCTATGAAGCTTGCTTTCTACAATGGTCAGAGGTTAGCAGCTAGCTTTGGAATCCCTCAGTGCTCTGCTTTTCAACATCTATGTGAGTCCACTTGCGAAAGCCCTATGTAAAATCAGCAGGAGCTCATATATGTATTCCTATGATACACAGTTACTTCTAAGCCTTGATTACAACTCTTCACACCAGTCCTTTCAGCGGATTATAGAATTTATTTGGCAATCAATGGGCAATAATAAACAATGCAGAAAAAATGTTTTTTTTTTGTCAATGGTTAAAGTGATCTAAGACGTGATTCCTACTGGCCAGCCCACCTGGTATTTCTGTCCGTTTTCCTCTGACTGCAAGATCCTCCCATTTCCATTTACAGATGGCAAACATATGACAGTATCAGCAATTATTGGCTCACAATTGACTAAGTTCACTCTCTCTATTTTGGACTTCCACAATATCTGCTCCAGAAATTACAAGTTAATCAAGAAGACAAGAATGCTTACTACTGGGAATTTCTCGCTCTGCTTGTTAGAGCTCTTTTCTCCCTCAGCTGTACTTCTAAACTACTAGGCAACAAATTCGTTTTAAATCCCTCTGTATCATGTGCAGTGCACTCTTTGACAAATCTCCCATATTTCTTAGGAGTCATTTTTCAGAGGTCCTGCCCCAATAGAACCGTTCTTTCTACTTCTTCCAATCTACTTATTGTACTTAAGTAAGACAAGCAGAAGAATGATGGCCACAGGTTTTCCATATGCTCTGACAAGCTCTGGAATGCTGCGCCTGATGTGCTTCCACATGAAATATCTCACCTTGCTTTTAGACCTGGATCTTCCATCAGGCAATGACCATTTCATGAGATATTTTGTTCTGATTTTATTGCTGGTTTTCTCTACTTTCCATTTCTCTTGGTCACCAAATATTGCACCAGGGACCTATGGTGTTTGTGTGCCCTAGAAATAGATTTAGCGTGACGTACAAGTATAGAAGGAGTGTCTTGAGTTCCTCTTCTTTACAATGTGATCAGACAGCTCTTACTTTATTATTTTGCCTGCCTGGATAAGCCGTTAATGGTCATGTTCAATGCACTCTATGAACACTTACTAATGTATTCTCTTTTACCGCTAAATAAGGCTACAAAATGAAATCAGGCAAATCAGAGGATTCTTTTCCAAGACCCATTCAGTGGGATGCTCCTCCACAACCCATGTGGATGGATGGCAAGGGAAATGCAAACCCAGCAGGCCTGTTTCCCTCCAGGCCTGGGGTTGGTGATGCAAGAATTTTCTTTTCTTTAGTACCTATAAATTAGGCTGTAAACAGGTATTTCAGAGAATGTTTCCTACAAGCCCCATCGAACATCATGCTCTCACATTGACCATGGGGATAGAGGGCAAGGGAAACTCAAGTGCCTGCTTGCTTCTTTCACTCCTAGTGTGAGTGATGATGGAAGCTAACGAATAATTAAGTGTTGGGTGCATATCCATTGATAAACTGGGTTGGGAATACCAGAGAAGAATTAGAGAAACTTCTATACACACGTCCCAGCCATCCCCCCAGAGTGCATTTTTACTTTCTCAATTAGTGACTTGTGTGCTGGGAGGACCTAGTGGCAAGACTCTGATGGCCACAGACTGCATTGCATTTTGGCCTTGCAACTAGCATGAATCTGTCATGGTGTTTTTCTTATCCACAGGGTAGGATACTCTAGTGAAAGACATTTCACTTCATTACTTTTTAGATCTGAATTGACAGCACAGCTGTGTCTGGACCTTATGTTATCAACCTAATAAAAGAGCTTTATGAAGCACTACTGAGAGAGCCCAAGATGGTAGCCACATTAACACAGTTTAATTGGGCAGAAATTGTGTGCCTTCTCTGAAAGTGCTTGTATTGCACTCCTATGGGCTGGTGGAGGGTCCCCCCCCCACCTAATATGGCTGCTACATTCAACCATGAAGACGTGAAGGGAACCAAGGGAAACCATTGGTATTGGTGCAATTACAAGAGTGCCAATGTGCTGAAATCCTATTGGTTGTGGAGTTTCCTCTCAACTAAGAAGGCTGCGGTGTTAAAACGTAGTGACACACTAACATTGAATGGGAGTCCTACGCTAGTGTGTCTGCTTTTGTTGGACCTATATGTTCACACAGTTGTGCTCTTTCTCAAAGCCTTTATTGGTGTATCTTAGGTCCTACACTGCCATCGCCTCAAGTGGCTCAGTGACTCTGCAAGGCTGCTACAGGCTCTGGTTACTTTGTGACCTGTGCTTACATTTGTAAAAGAATTAGTGCCGGTGCCCAAAGCTCTGCTCCAGTAGTGCTATTAAAAATCCATGTGCTGAATGCCAATGTGTTGCATTCACCTCAAGCCTCTTTAATCCGCTACCAGATCCTGCTGCTTCTATCTCACTCTTGTCAGTCCCTGCTTTCTCCTTTTTTGCTAGTTTTTTCATCTTTCTCTTCCTCTTTCTGTCCAGTTTTTTTTCCTGTCTCTTGCTCACGTTCAATAACTGATAAGAAAATATATGGACAGGACACCAAAAATGAGTGCATGTTGGACCCTTCAGCAACCACCAGCTCAGATTAAGTACTGTTTGCAACACATGGTTCAGCTGCATTCTGGCCGAAGCTCTGCTGTGCGATTCCACCGTCTCTAGTATCTGAGTGACACTGTGGCTCTGCCAGGAATTCACAGACAGTTCATCCACTTGTGGTCAGTGAGCATAGTGATGACTGACTTAGTAGTCCCAGTGTAGTCTTTATCCTTCAGGAAGCCCTGACAACCATTGCCCCATGGCACTGTTAAAGTTTGACGGAGATCGCTGTAGCATGAGCTGAATCCATTTTGTTTTTGGCAGCCATTTTGATTTACCATGTGCTCGCCATGTGCTTTGTCAGTCTTTGCTGTAGCCTACCCTTGTGCTCTGCTGAAGAGACTGTTTATATTTAGCTCCTGCAGCACTGAGCATGCTCAGAAAAGCCTGTACTTCTCATGCACCTGCCCTAGTTTTGTAAATGTCAGGTTATTTCAACTGGTGTAAGCAAATCATTGCTCCTCCTTCACTGTTGACTGAGCATTTTCTGTATGACTATATATGTGACTAGCTATTCTTGTATGTACTTGTACAACCCCCTTTTTGCTCCTGTGTGGGTATAAAAGACCCACAGTCTCAGTACTTCTTGTGCTACCTCATACATCACCCAAGGGTCTTGTATAGATGTAGTTCCGCTCATGAGGTTTAATAAACTTGTTTCTTGATATTACAGCTTCCGTGCCAAACTCTATTTATTGGTCTGAGGACTAGTGCGCAAAGAAGGGCGAACCCCTAGCACCAGTGGTCCCTGGAGAGGTCCACTTTTACAAATTGGCGCGTCAACGTGGGGCTCATCGGCGACTCGGATGCCCGAAGGAGTGGTCTCGACGGAGGATTGGAATCTCGTGGCGGATGTACACTGCGTGAGGTGACCCTTGTCTTGGCAGACCAATGCGGTTTTTCTGCTCTTTCCGAGTCGACCCTCCAGGTGGTGCCGGTCCCCGATTGAGATCCCTTTTGGCGTTTGTCTGGCAGAGACCGTTTGGTCGATTCAGAGCTTGGCAGCTGGAGGTTGGAGACTTTTGTTTGGTAAGGTCGCTAGATGCGACGCTTTTAGTTTTGATTGGCCAATATATCAGTTTTGTTTGGGTATATATAAATTGCAATTTATATAGGCAGGTAATGTGGAGATTTTTCTCTAAATTTTGAATTCTTGAACGGTACAAGTTGTGTTAAGTGCCATTTTTTTTAAATAATATTATATATTCTATAATATTTTCGGCATCCCTGTTTCAAGCACGCTTCGTAGAATGTGTTGCTTTCTTGGAGGTACCAATATGGATCTAGAACGAAGTCAGCCAGCTCCCCCTGAGGGGACACCAAATAGATATATGTACATAAAAAACGGTATTTCTTCCATAATGTATTGTGCACTATGGAATAAATACACCAAAAGGGATCCTGATCTGCGATGGCCAATAAATGAGTCATTTGATCTTAGAAAGATTCAGTATATGGAACAATGTGTGTTTAAGCGCAAAAGTAGACAAGATATGTTTGACTGTGTACGAATGTGGGAGAAAGAAGCAAATGAGAGAGTGAGGAAAGCGCAAGCTTTAGTAGAAAAAGAACCGCGCAAAACTATTTACGCGAAAGCGCAGGAACTGAAAAATAAAGAATTAAAGTAAATTAAGGAGAAAGAGGATAGGGAGCGTCGATTACAGGTAAATGGCCAATACCCTGTCCGGCGGGCTTTCTATCCTCTGCTTAATCAACCTCAGGATGATTCAATTTTGTTAGATCGATCCCCGCCTCCTTATGTTTTTCCCTCTGCCCCCGAGAATGATTCTGATGATGATCAATCCTCTGAAGACCAGAAAAAGACAGATTTAGAGAGTAAACGACAAACTCGCTCTTTCTTGTCTGCTGATCGTTCAGCCACTCTTAGATCTGCTGCTCGTAAAGCAGCTCGTGGTACTGCCTCTGCTCCAGATATCATAGCAAATATTCAGCAATGGCCAGAATCAGACCAGTTGTATTTTACCGAGTCGTTTACTGGAGAAGTAATTGAAAGTTTTAGGAAACATTCCAAAGAATTAGAGCCTGTCGATATAAAAACTAATCATAAACAATTGAGTGACGGTCTTTTTCTCCATTCTCAGGTGGCTGACTTAATTAGACGCGTGGTTAAATTACGAACTGATGCCTTCCGTTTGCGAGAGGAGAAACAGGCAGCTGCTACAGTTGAACAAACAGTCCAGACCCCCGTGCTCCATGATCACGATCCAGGGACAGATAAGGATATTGTAGTTCATGGGAAACCAATGCGTGAAGCTGTGCCTTTATATGTCCTCCTAGGGGTGCGGGAACAAGTGATAATAAAGATTCCACTGATGCGAAGGGATATTTTGTTTATAATTGGGTTTATACTCCTTGGAGTAGAGCGGATGTCATGGCTCTTAAAGCTGCTTTGCCTGACTCGCGGAAAAATCCGGCTGCTTTTTATGAAGAAGTTGAAGGAGCTATTAGTTCTTGCACTATGACTTTGCCTGATATTGATATGTTTTTTGGGCTTATTTTACCTCCTGATATGTGGAGATCTATTCGTAAAGTAGATGATCATACCGCTTTTGGAGATATTTGGAAGGAAATAGAGAGAAAAGATGCAGAAAGAGAGCCTGCGCAGAAAACGCTACAAGAGATATTAGACCTTCCAAAGGCTATCATAACTAAATTGAAAACTCTTATACCTCCCAAAAAGATAGATTGGACTATGTTAGCATCCTGTAAGCAAAAGGCGGATGAGTCAGTTTCTGATTTCTTTACACGTTTTGAGGAGACATTCCATGACTTTAGTGGACAGTCATTGACTGATGACACATTCAAGCATCTGTTCGTTGACAAATTTGTCGCGAACATGTTGCCAGGAATAGCTAGTCGCCTAAAGGCCAGCGAGAGTTCATGGACTACGTCTTCCCCAGTCTCTCTTTTGACTATGGCTCAGTATTACGAACGTCAGGAATTGGAAGCTAAGGGTAAGGAGGATAACAAAGTTAAGGATTTAAAAACAAAGGTTATGTTAGCTCAGGTTTATGGTCCATATTATAGAGGTAGTGGTAGAGGTGGACGTGGACGTGCAATGTATCGACCTAGTGCATCCTCTTTCCCTCGAGCTACTTTGTCTTCTGATCAGTGTGCTTATTGTAAGGAGATAGGACATTGGCGCTCTGAGTGCCCACTTTTGCGAGGTCAGCAGTATCAGCGTGGTAGAGGACAAATTAGAAGCCGCCCAGGGAACTCAGGAAATAGGGGAGGTATGGATAATCATACTAGGTTTGAGGTAGTAGAACATACTCAAGATTCTTCTAATACTTTTGACAGGCGTAATCAATATCAAATGTCTGATTATTCGACTGATGATTTGAGGGATTCTAATTATGCATAGGAATGCCTAGGATGGGGTAAGGAACCAGTTGAAGTCCCAGTAGATCAGAAGGGTCCCTATGTAGATGCAAATGCCTTGGGTTCTACTGACAGATTTCTGGTTGACACAGGAGCTACTCGTAGCGCCCTGTCTAAACAATTGGTTCCTAGGGCTCCCCTGTCTGGCTTAACAATAACATCAATATGATTCGACGGGACCCCTTCCCTTAGCCCACTGTCACATCCACTTGCATTTCATGTTGATAAATTTACTGCAGCATGTCCTTTTTTGCTTTCCCCTAACATACCGGATAATATTGTGGGTCTCAATATGCTCAAACATTTTCGTGCTACGATACGATGTTCCCCAGAAGGTGTGCATGTTATTCTGAATGATAACTATCCCATGGGTGAGAGGTTTTGTCTTATTAAAGAAGATATTGCTTTGGCATCCCTACCTAGTACTCTGTGGGCTACGTCAGATACTGATGTGGGTCAAATGGTTATCCCACCAGTCCATATTCAGGTGAAGGAAGGTGCTTCATTGCCACGACTTCCTCAATATAAAATATCTCGAGAAGGTGAAGAGGCACTAATACGTATTGTTCAAGATCTGATTGGAGTCGGGGTTGTGGAAGAAGTCCCTTACAATATTTGCAATAGCCCTATCCTTCCCATCTTGAAAAAAGACACTGATACTAAAATATACAGGTTTATCATTGACTTACGAGAGGTTAATAAGATCGTACTGCCCCAATATCCGGTAGTCTCTGACATCACAACACTCTTTACCATGGTTCCTCCGACTGCAACTACATTCACTGTGATCGATTTGAAGAATGCTTTCTTCTCGATCCCTATTCATCCTGACAGCCGATATTTGTTCGGCTTCACCTTGAATAATCGATCATTCAGATTTTGTAGAGCTCCACAGGGGTATACAGAGAGTCCTAGTATTTACAGCCAAGCGTTGAAAAGACAACTTGATTCTTTCCCTGTGTTACCAGGGGTGGCTCTCATACAATATGTTGATGACATCTTGTTGGCAGCTGATACCCCTGAGCAGTGTGAAGAAGGAACACTGTCATTGCTTTCTTTTCTTACATCATCACAAGGTTTCCCGGAAGAAATTGCAATATTGTAGACAGCAGGTTACCTATTTAGGTCACCTCCTGTCTAAGGAGGGACGTGCACTCACACCAGATCGCATCCAAACTATTTTAGACATGCCTGTGCCCCGTACTCAGAAGGAGGTTCATGCGTTGATTGGCCTTACTTCTTTCTGTAGGCAGTGGATTCCTTGCTTTTCGCATATTGTTAAACCCTTGTTGGCTCTTTTGACTAAAGACACTCCGATGCCCCTCCCATGGACTACTGAATGTCAGAATGCTTTCCAACAGTTGCGTAAAGCTCTATGTTCTGCACCAGCATTAGGCACTCCAGACTACACTAAGGCCTTCACACTCTATGTATACGAAAGGGATGGTTGCGCTCTCTCAGATTTAGTGCAGACACATGGTGATAAACAGCGTCCCTGTGCATATTTTTCAGCTGTCCTCGATCCAGTTGCTCGTGCGTTGCCTGGGTGTTTTCGCTCTGTGGCAGCGGCAGCTGTGTCCATACGTCAGAGTGAGGGGATAGTCTTGTCACATAGACTACTTGTGTTAGTACCCCATGCAGTTGATGCCCTTTTGAACCAAACCAAAACGCAGCACCTAACTAGTGCTCGTTTGACAGGATATGAATTGACACTTTTGGCCCCTCATATCACTTTGAAAAGATGTTCAACCCTTAATCCGGCTACTTTGTTGCCGTATCCAGCTACTCAATCTCAGTCACAAGTCTCATGATTGTATATTCCTTACTGAAGAACAGACAAAGGGTCGCGTTGACTTGCAAGATACGCCCCTTTTGAATGTTGATGGGGAATTGTGGGTTGATGGGTCCTGTTTGAAGCTCCCAGATGGCACAACATCAGCTGCATATGCAATTACAACACTTCAGACGGTAGTTGAGACAGCTCGCATCCCACAGAAGTCAGCTCAGGCAGCTGAGTTGATAGCATTAACGACGGCGTGTGAACTTAGTAATGACTTGTCTGTTAACATCTACACCGATAGCCGATACGCCTTTGGAGTGGCTCATGATTTTGGGCTACTCTGGAAGGAAAGAGGCTTTCTTACATCACATGGAACACAAATAGTGCATGGAGAATTAGTGCATAATCTCCTTACTGCTTTGACATACCCTAAGAAAATAGCGATTGTTAAGTGTAGTGCACACAAGAAAGTGACTGATAAAATAGGACAGGGTAATGCCTTCGCAGATCACACAGCCCGTGAGACTGCAATGCAGCGAAGCACTACATCTATGTACGTGGTGAAGTCACAGGCTGAACGTTGGTATGATGCCAGGCAAGAAGTGCTGGACATACAGCGATCTGCTTCTGCAGATGAACTAGAGCAATGGGCTAAGGAGGGAACATTGGATGATGAGGGCTGTTGGAGAAATAAAGATATGACTAAGTGGAGATTGCCCACAGCCTATTTACATCCTATGATTCACATGGCACATGGGCCGGCACATGTTGGAGCATCCTCAATAGCGAAGTTGCTTACGCAAGTTTGGGATCATCCAGAAATTGCCGGCACAGCTAAAAAGATAGTGCAGTCCTGCTTAATTTGTCTCCAGTATAATCCTGGAAAGGGAACACAAACTCCAACAGGAGGGTTTGCTACACCAACTGCACCTTTTGAGGTACTGCAAATGGATTACATCCAGCTTGAACGCTGTAATAATCTGAAATATGTTCTAGTAGTGGTATGTGCCTTCAGTAAGTGGATAGAGGTGTACCCTACGAAAGATAATACAGCTCTTACTACAGCGAAGGTGCTTCTAAATGAATTTTTACCTAGATTCGGCGTTTGCAGACTTTTGTGGAGTGACAACGGACCCCATTTCATTGGGCAAGTTGTTGAGTAGGTCTTGAAAGGATTGGGAATTAAGCAGAAGTTTCATGCTGCCTTCCATCCACAATCAGCAGGGCTAGTGGAACGATATAATTCTACTCTTAAGCTTAAACTAGCTAAAATACAGACTTCCACATCTCTGAAATGGCCCGATTCACTACCCTTGGCATTATTGTCCATTAGATCGGTGCCACATGCACGATCTGGCCTTACACCATATGAGGTGGTATTTGGGAGGCCTATGAATATTTGGGGGATTCCTAAGCCACGCCCCATACATGATGTACCTTGTGTCTTGATGAGTGACTACGTGTCACAGTTGACTGACAGCTTGCTTTCTATTCATCAACAGGTTCGAGAAGCTCTTCCTGACAGGTCGCAGGGTGATGGTCATGATCTTCGGCCCGGTGACCACGTCATGGTCAAGGTCTTCCAGAGGTCGAACAGCCTAGAACCCAGGTGGAAAGGCCCTGAGCAGGTGCTCCTGGCCACGAGAACTGCAGTCCGAGTGACCAATCGGAAGAATTGGGTCCATTCAACGCACTGCAGAAAAGTGCCGTCTGCCCTGGTGGAACCTGCTGCGCTCGCCGACTATCGACAGATTCTGGACACCAAGAGAGGCCAAGCCACGTCACCTGAGGAAGTCTTCCCGGACAACACGATCCCTGGTACATCTCGATATCAGCTGCGACCCCGGAGAGAAACTGCATTGCTGAAAGAGACTGGTTGAGCAACCGTCCTGGGTTAGTGAGAGACTGAGCTGAAGAGGGGGGGTCTTTTGCTTAGTGACACCCATCTTAACCCTCAGTGAAGAAACCAACGGCTGCCCAGGACTTTAGAGCTCCATCTGCTTTGTTATTTCAACGTCAAGATAAAAATGCCTATGGAAAAGACATCGACTGCTGCGAGAATCTGCAACAAAGAGACTATGTGCATTGTTGGGTTTACTGTCACTGTGATCATTATGGCAGTAATAACTTGGGTTGTAGATGAAGTGGCTCCTGCTCGACGAACACTGACTGCTACTACTCCTGTCCACATTGAGCACCACTACTTCACTCTCCCTTATCATGAGCAGAAGCATAGACAGTCTTATCTTAACAACACGTTCATTCAAATGTTGCACCACACTCATAATGCTACGAACATTACCAACTGTTGGGTGTGTGGAATGATGCCAGCTCATCAGAAGAAGGGAGGAACGCCTTTTATTCCTCTGCCATTTTCACACAACGGCTCCTGCAGAGCCTGGTTTACTCTGCTATGGGCTACTCATGTTGCTAACATCACTAACTATGATGTAGGAAGACTGAACTTTCAGCTGAACAAAGCCTGTTACCCTGATGAGGAAGGAGATCCACAGGCCAAAGGAACTGTATGGGAAATGGAGGAGTATCGCCGAGGAAATTCCTCTACACACTATGTTTTCCCAAATACTCGAACTGCTAAGGGTAATGGACCTTTTGTTATAGCTGTTACTAGAGCTCGAGCAGACCTGTGTGTGAACAGTGTTGGTAGTATTCCCGTGGGAAAAAGCGACTGTACTCTGGTTTTAAATATTACCGGAGTAAATAACAGCAGTTTTACGTCATCGCATAATACCTACTTTATATGTGGAAATAAGGGATATTACAATTTACCCATTGGCTGGTCCGGTCCTTATTTTGTGTCCTTTTTGCTACCACCTGTGTTTTTGGCACCTGCATCCTATCATAAAGACTATAAACTGTTTAATGACGTTTCCAAAAACAGATTTAAGCGGACAATAAATCATGATGAGGTGGATCAGACTGACACTACACTGCAGCAATATGTTGACTTTAATTTAGGATTGTTCTTCTTTGTTGGTGCTGCCTTAAACAGCTGGAAAATTAGACGCCTGACACGTGTTGTAGAGGCTGTAACCAACCAAACAGCTATGGCACTTGGAAACCTCACAGAAGAACTACAAATTGCGAGGATTGTGGCGCTCCAAAACCGAATGGTCCTCGACGTCGTGTTGGCTGACCGTGGTGGTGCATGCCGCATCATCGGGAGCAGTTGTTCTGTTTACATTCCTGATCACGCCCCTTCAGTCTTTGATGCAATCTCCAAATTACATAAAATCGCAGCTGAAATTCACCCCGATACTGGAACATGGACTTTAACCAGTTGGCTATGGACACGGTTTACTACTTGGGGCTGGAAACTGTTGACGATATTGTGTATATTATTTGCAATTCTGCTGACTTTCTGCCTATGTATACAATGTGGTCCAATGCTTTGTTCCCTCTGTATCACTGCCTGTATACCTACTAAGAGAAATGCTAAGAAAATGAATGCCGAACATGCATTAAACAAATATGTCAGTGAAATAATGATGATAGATATACAGGATGTATATCCTGTTCCTTCTGGATCCTAGAAATGTCTTCAGCTAATGCTAAAAGGGTCGTCTGTTAAAGTTTGACGGAGATCGCTGTAGCATGAGCTGAATCCATTTTGTTTTTGGCAGCCATTTTGATTTACCATGTGCTCGCCATGTGCTTTGTCCGTCTTTGCTGTTGCCTACCCTTGTGCTCTGCTGAAGAGACTGTTTATATTTAGCTCCTGCAGCACTGAGCATGCTCAGAAAAGCCTGTACTTCTCATGCACCTGCCCTAGTTTTGTAAATGTCAGGTTGTTTCAACTGGTGTAAGCAAATCATTGCTCCTCCTACTCTGTTGACTGAGCATTTTCTGTATGACTATATATGTGAATAGCTATTCTTGTATGTGCTTGTACCACCCCCTTTTTGCTCCTGTATGGGTATAAAAGACCCACAGTCTCAGTACTTCTTGTGCTACCTCATACATCACCCAAGGGTCTTGTATAGATGTAGTTCCGCTCATGAGGTTTAATAAACTTGTTTCTTGATATTACAGCTTCCGTGCCAAACTCTATTTATTGGTCTGAGGACTAGTGCGCAAAGAAGGGCGAACCCCTAGCACCAGCGGTCCCTGGAGAGGTCCGCTTTTACAGCACGTCGTGTGCATCCTCGAGGTCCTGCAGCGGGAATACCTGAGTGAGCATCTGGAGGGCATAGTCCCCGACATTGGGCCATGCACATTTTTCTGAGAATCTACACTTTGATGACCTCCAGGGGCAAGTGGCGGGCTCTCTGCTGCCAGGTTCAGGTGGTGAAGGGACTGTCTTTCCCTGGGATGCCCTTTTCCATCTGGTTATCCCAGAGCTCCGCCAGAGGCAATATCAGGTGCACAGAGAGGAGCAGAAACACGTGGAACTGGATGATCCATGTGATGACAGTCATCACACTGCAGTGTAATATATTTCATCTTCATAACATCTTTTCACAAAAGATTATCTGTTAGTTTTTCTTTCTTTTAACACAACATTGTCTCTTAACAGTACTATATTACACTACAACAATGTTCTAAATGTAAAGCTGCAAGGGAGCTAGCCGCTACCAACTGTCACACAGCTCTCTGCTCCTATTTGAAGCTAAAGTTTTATAGTCCCAGGTGTCTAGATGAAAGACTTGTGCATCAGATGTTATGTTACGTCATATATACAATTATGGAATTGCAGAAACAAAAATACACTTCATGTTATGTGTTGACCATTTCTAAGGCTCCAGCTTGCCACATGACAGTAACATCATATCAGTAACATAAATGTAGAAGCTGAGACTGAGGGAAAAAAAGCACCTGACTTCCCATAAGCACACAATCTGCCATTGCATGTAGTAGGCGCTTTCAAAAACTCTAGGTTGTGCTTGGTGAAAAGGTTTAGTCACCATATGAGTTTGTCCTTACAAATCTTTAAAGTACACCTGCAACAAACTGAGCTACCTATCAGCTACCATGTTGGAAACCTTGCCTGAAGAGCCCTCCTGACTGCACATAAACCAATCAGAAGCCCAGGTTCAGCCACTATTCTTTCTCACACAGATGTGCCAAGTACATCCAGTTGGAACTTTGTTTGATTCAAAGCTTTCCCCATCTAGAACAAGCATTTGCAAAGCAATAGGTCTCGCATTTACGCAAGTTTAAGCTATTGGCACTGTAAATGACAATGCCTTTAATTTAGGTTTTAAAAACCAAAACATAAATAAAAGGCATTGTCATTTACAATGCCAATAGCTCAAACTTGTGTAAATGCGAGACCTATTGCATTGCAAATGCTTGTTTTACCTAGCCATGTTGGAGGGTGCACTGTCATATGTGGCTAAAAGAGGTCCCATTGGACTTCTTTTGGCCACATATAGCACTGCACCCTGCAAAGTTGGAGTTATTGGCATTATAAATGCCAATGTTTTTTGACTAGCCATGTTATAGGGTGCAGTACCATATGTGGCCAAAAGAGGTCCCATATGGTACTGCACCCTGCAGTAGATATGGTAAATCCACCCTACCCATAATGCATTGCATGCAAGACAGTACCACGAGTACATTCAACTAGCTATGTCCATATATAAAATTAGTAGTTTTGAAATGTTGCAAAAGAATTATTATATTAATTCCGAATTAGGTTCTACTCTGTGTGGAGCTGATGAAGTGAAATTAATAGAAGGTCTCATATAAATGTGAGATGTGCTAGCGAGTAAAGTTACCACTACCAACCTTACAGAGGTCA
This sequence comes from Calotriton arnoldi, assembly GCA_963921515.1. NCBI lineage: Eukaryota > Metazoa > Chordata > Amphibia > Caudata > Salamandridae > Calotriton > Calotriton arnoldi. Next base: position 560,183 of record CAWUFW010002315.1, on the reverse strand, counting down.
AAGCTTGTGTTTTGTCTGTAAACCCTTTAAGAAAGCAGTGCTCCGAGGCTGTAATTAAACTTAGGAAGTAACACATGTACTAGGAAGTGTCCTCATGGGAGGTTACAAGAAGAGACAAGGCGATACTAAGGAGGAACTACCAAGACTATTGAGCAATGAAAAGCCACCATTTACAAAGGACAGGAGCCAATTATAAAAATGGGGCAGAACGTTTAGTTTTGTTTTTATTTGCAGTGGAATTATTAGATTTACTTTGCACTATTGCCAATGGTATGAAAAAGCAAAAGTAAAAGACATTGTCATTTTCAACACCAACCGCTCTAACTTTAACAAATTCGAGACCTATTGCATTGGAAATGCAATTGGTCTCACATTTATTGGAGTTGGAGTTATTGGAATTATAAATGCCAATGTCTTTTTTTACCTATCCATGTTGCAGGGTGCAGTACCATATGTGGCCAAAAGAGGTCCCATGGGCCCTCTTTTGGCCACATATAGTACTGCACCCTGCAAAGTTGGAGTTATTGGCATTATAAATGCCAATGTTTTTTACCTAGCCATGTTACAGGGTGGAGTACCATATGTGGCCAAAAGGGATCCCAGGGGACATCTTTTGGCCACATATGGTACTGCACCCTGCAGAAGATATGGTAAATTCACCCTACCCATAGTGAATTCCATGCAAGACAGTACCACGAGTACATTCAACTAGCTATGTCCATATTTAAATTAGTAGCTTTGAAATGTGACAAAAGAATTATTATAATAATTCCGGATTAGGTTCTACTCTGTGTGCAGCTGATGAAGGGAAATTAATAGACGTCTCATATAAATGTGAGATGTTCTTGTGAGTGAAGTAAGCACTGCCAGCCTAGCTTAGGACAAAGTGTGCGTCCTGCCTGAAGCCTTTTAAGAAAATAGTCCCTTGAAGCTGTAATTAAGACCTAGGGAGTAACAACACATGTAACAGCGGGTTACTAAGGAGGGACTACTAAGCCTATTGACCAATGAAAAGAAACCATTTACAAAGGACAGGAGCCAATTAAAAAGATGGGCGGAAAGTGGCCGTAGCTTATGCACATATCCTGAATACAGCATGTCTCGAAGAGACAGCGCAAGCGCTGCCTAGGCGAGACCTAAAAACTCTTAAATGTGGATGGGTGTCAAAGATTGGACAGTTATTCCTCTGATCAACACATCGGACCATGGATGATTTGCCAGAAATCAATCAATTGTCAAACCACTTACTTTCTACTCGATAATGGCTTCACAAGCACTCACAAATCAACACACATTTTTAGGCCAAGTCCCATGGGTAAATAAAAATACTTTGCCTGTGCGAAAACATGTAGGTTATAGTAGTGTGAGAGGAGAGTGTGGAAAGCGGTATAGAGGTAGCCGAGTGGGCTTTGCTAATACTGCAGAAATTTGTTGAATCCCAAATGTCAAGGCGGAGCGACCCGCATCTATTCAATACATCGAGTTGAGTAATATTATTACTTGCTTATTATTGAGTAGGCGAAGAGTGAATTCAGTTTATGGTGGGCGCTATGTGAATGGACAACATAAGTATTGAAAGCTCATGGACGGGCTGCCCTCCGTTTTGTTTACATTCAGGTGAGACTGGTCCACCCACTATTCACGTTCAATATTTGCTGAACTTGTGATACACGAGATCTGTTAGTTTTTTTATTTCAGGCCGTTGCTGGGTCATGTTTGAGGAGGGAACACCTCCTGTGTGTAAAAGCTGGTCTTCCTTAAAAGATTGTGATGAGTCATCGCCTACATAGTGAAGACAGAACCGGACACTGCATAGAAAGTGTGACCATATACCTAGAGATTGTGTACCCAGTCAGGACCACAGGAGAGCCTACACACTTATAACCATTGACACACAACAGGAAGAATGGAAGAGGTGAGTGACCCATTGAAACCTCACAGGAGGCTCCAACCAGTTGCTTAGATCTGGCTCAGCTCGAGGTCCTCTTTGACCCTAGAGCTCAAAAGGAGCAGAGCTTACTCGCGGCCTCTGTCTGCCACCAGGCAGAAACATAATACACTACAAATTGAAGACAAAGCATTAACTTTTGATGTAAAACCAGAGACAGAAAAGATACCAATCTTGTGGCTGAACTGCACAATGTGAAACAAGAAAACCTGTGATCAGTCCTGGCTGCAATGTTCAGACATAGAGCATTAGAAAGTACATATTTAATTTCACTGAGTCTTGTTTTATTTCATTATCATGTTTAGGAGCACCTTCAAATACGTCAGTAAGATGTGCTTTCAAAACAAATCTCTCTCGTTTGATGTAATAGACTATAATGTTGCTCTATGTTTAAAAAGAAACTGTATGTTAGTAAGAGATGGATTCTGTACAAAAATCTCTCGTTTGATGTAATAGAGTATAACGTTGCTCTATGTATAAAAAGAATCCATGCAAAATTAGGGTAAACATGGTAACTATTTTCTTAGTTCAAGAACGGATTTGTTGTCACACTGATGTTTCTAAGTTTAGGTTTAAAAAAAACTATAACTTTTAATAAATATCTCTCAATATCTCTCATTGTGGTGATATAATGTACTACTGTGAAAAGCTTCACTGTGTAACATGTTTTAAAATATCGAAAGAAAATTTACCATATTTTTACATGAGGTTTTTCTTAACTGCCTTTCATGTAAATCATGCAAGAAACAAGAGCAGCCCTTACGCAACAAGAACCAGGGCATAAAGTATTATCAAAGAACAACGGTTCTTATTAATGATACAGTGAATACAAGAATACAAGTGCAACAGCCGCTGTGTATATGTGTTTTGTTCACAGCATAAGTTATCAAAGAGTTGTCACTAAGTGTACATATCAATGATTATTCTTTATATATTTTTTCATGTGCCAACCAAACAAAGAAATGATAATAATAAACAATACACACAACAAAAAAGCAACCCAGACATATACGTGCCATACAACAACAAACAACGAATAGTTTCTTACCTGTCGGTGTAGTTTTGCAGCTTGAAGACTTTCTGGATTCACTATGCTGTGCATTATTCCGCGGTCTAGTGGTTGGGTCCGGAATCGTAGTCTCTTTTTTTTTTTGTCTTTTTTTTTTTTGTGTAGCTTAGGTGGGCGTCGACGCCCACCATTTGGTGTCCTCCCGTGACGTCAGCGCGCTTCCTCCGGAAGCTCCCACCCTTGGGCGCCATCTTCGGATTCTTTTTTTCTTGCCTTGTGCTTTTCTTTTTTATCCTTTTACCTTTTGAAGGCGTTTTCCATTTCTTAGTCCCCCTTTCCTCCGGTCTCATCTTTCTGGCGGAGGCGGGTGGGTTCGCTAGTGAATCCAGAAAGTCTTCAAGCTGCAAAACTACACCGGCAGGTAAGAAACTATTCGTTTTGCAGCGTGAATCTTTCTGGATTCAGTATGCTGTGCATAGACTTTGTAGCGGTTTGCTATGTGTGTGGCGGCTGGGTGGAAGATGAGCGTTGGTTGTTGAATATATGTTGAAGCACTTTTTGACCTACTTGTGCTTCCTTGTTCATCTGTATATCCACGCAGTAGTGCTTAGTGAACGTGTGCACTGAAGACCATGTCGCCGCCAGGCAAATGTCTTGGATGGGTGTGTTTGCCAGGAAGGCTATTGTTGCTCCCTTTTTCCTGGTAGAGTGAGCTTGTGCTGCTCCTTGTAGTTCTTGGCCTGCCTGTTTGTGGCAGTATTGAATTGTCTGTGCGATCCATCGTGCGATGGTGTTTTTAGTCACTGGTCTGCCCAGGAAACTGCTTGCGAAGGACACAAAGAATTGCTTTGTCTTCCTACAATCCTTAGTCCTTTCGATGTAATGCATTACTGCTCTTCTAGCGTCCAGAGTGTGCAGTGCCCTCTCTGCGCTGGTGGATGGTTTTTGGAAGAAACTTGGAATTTGTATTGTTTGACTTATATGGAACTTGGACACCACCTTTGGCATGAAGTGTGGGTCCGTCCTCATTACCACCCTGTCATTGTGAATCTGAATGTAGGGTTCTTGTAGTGTGAGCGCCTGCAATTCGCTCACCCTGCGTAGCGAGGTAATTGCTACCAGAAAGACCGTCTTTATTGTGAGCATATGTAGAGAGGCCTTGTGAATGGGTTCGAAAGGTGCTTTCATAAGCTGTGTTAGAACTACATTGAGGTTCCAAGCAGGCAGTGGCATCCTTTTCGGTGGGGCTATTCTCTTGGCCCCCTCTAGGAATCTTTTTACCACCTCAGATGTAAAGAAACTTTTCCCCGTTTCTCCTCTTGTATAGGCTACTATTGCTGCCAGGTGTACTCTTAGCGAGGTGCAGCTTAGGTTACTCCTTAGCAAGTGTGTTAAGTATTTTAGCACTGTTGATTCCCTGGTGATTCTCCTGTGGAGCTTTTCCCTGATGCACCATTGAGTGAATCTTTTCCATTTTGCTGCATAACATTTCCGTGTAGTGGGCCTCCTTGCTTCTCGCAGCACTGCCAGCGTGCTTTGGGGGAGCTTGAGGTGAGCGAACTCTAAGTCTTCAGGAGCCAAGCCGCTAGGCTGAGGCTCTCTGGTTCTGGGTGGAGCACCCTTCCGTTTTGCATCGAGAGCAGGTCTCTTCTTTTTGGGAATGTGTGTGGTGGCCTCTGCGCCATTTCCACTATCTGTGAGAACCAGGACTGCCTGGCCCACTGTGGTGCCACCAGAATTAGCGTCATGTTGCTTGTTCTGCACTTGCTGAGCACCTTGTGTATCAGCGGTATCGGGGGAAAAGCGTAGGCCAATGTCTTTGACCAGCTGATCCATAGGGCATTTCCCTGGGATTGTTGGCTTGGATGTCTGGATGCGAAGTATTGGCATTTTGCATTCTGGTGTGTTGCAAACAGGTCTATTTGTGGGGTCCCCCACTTTTTGAATAGCCTTTGCGTCTCCTGCGGGTTGAGCTCCCACTCGTGTGAGATTGATGTCTGTCTGCCGAGTCTGTCCGCTTCCACATTGTCCTTCCCTGGTAGATGCATCGCCAGGAGGTCTATTTGTAATGGGATTGCCCATTTCCAAATCTCTTGCGCTAGATTTGACAGCGCCACTGATTGTGTTCCTCCCTGCTTGTTGATGTAGAACATAGTTGTGGTGTTGTCTGTTTGTACTAACACCCTTTGCCCGTACAGCTGTTTCTGGAATGCCTTTAGTGCAAGGAACACGGTCTTTAGTTCTAGGTAGTTGATGTGTTTGACGGCATCTGTTTGTGTCCATAAACCCCTTACTTTGAGCAGGTTCATGTGCGCTCCCCACCCCATTTGGGATGCGTCCGTTGTGATGGTCACTGTCGGAGTTGGTGGTGTGAATGGTTTTCCCCTGGTTATGTTGTCCTTGTTCCACCATGCTATCTCTTCCTGCACTGCGTGCGTTACAACCACTAGATCTTCCCAACTCCCTGTTGCCTGTGTCCATTGTTGTTGGAGCCATTCCTGGAATGGTCTCATGTGTAGTCGAATATTGGGGACTAGGTGTATGCAGGACGCCATCATCCCCATGAGCTTGCTCACCGTCCTCACTGTCAGACGTTGTCCCTTCTGATATTGACGAGTCTCCTTCAGTATTGCGAAGGTTCTCATTTCGCTGGGGAACACCCTGCCCTGAATGGTGTCGATCTGTGCACCCAGGAAGATCTTCACCTGTTCTGGTTCTAGCGAGGTCTTCCCGTTGTGTATCGAGAAGCCTAGTTCTGTCAGCGTATGTGTGAGCCTCTGAGCATGTAGTTTGCATTGGTTGTAGGAATTTGCCTTTACCAACCAGTCGTCGAGGTAGGGGTATACATGTATTCCCTGCCTACGCAAGTGTTCTGCTACCGCAGCTAGGCATTTTGTGAAGACCCTTGGCGCGGATTTTAGGCCGAAGGCTAGGGCCGTGAACTGGTAGTGCGTCCTGCTGATGGTGAATCTCAGTAGATGTTTGTGTTTTTGGTTCATGGGAATGTGTAGGTAGGCATCTTTGAGGTCTATTGTGGACATAAAATCCCCGTCCCTTATCTGAGGTATAACCTCCTGTAAGGACGTCATTTTGAACTTTTGAGTCTTTATGTATTTGTTTAGGAACCGTAGGTCCAGTATGGGCCTTAACGTTTCGTCTACTTTCGGTACGAGGAAGTAGTTGGAGTACACTCCCCTGTTTCTTTCCTTGTATGGTACCCTTTCTATAGCCTCCTTGTGGAGGAGTTCTTGTGCTTCCTGCCAAAGGAGTGATAGCTCTTCTGCTGAGCGTGTTTTGTTGGTTGGCCTCCTGTTTGGTGGCTTTTTTACCAATTCTATACAGTAGCCGAACTGTATGATGTTTAGTATCCATTTGTCCGTTGTTATTTTCTTCCACTCCTGGAAGAAGTGTTTTAGTCTGCCTCCTACTGGTGTAACATGATCGTTGATTTTCAATTGTTCTTTGGGTCTTTTGTCGTGCCACTAGGGATGTTGTGTGTGTGTGTGGGCACGTTTGGTACCGTGGAGTCACTTGGGGGCGGGTTGCTGTCCCCCTCTCCTAGTGTGGCCTCGTCCGTTCGGTCGCCCTCAAAAGGACTGGCCCCTCTGTTGGTACTGCCAGCCTTGCTGTTGCTGACCTTGCTGCGCCTGGTTGGTTCCCTGATAGGTTTGCTGGGAGGCCTGGTGCGATGTTCCCGGCTGGCTCCCTCCTCTGCCATTTGGTCTCTGTGTGGGGGTGCCCCTTCTCATCCCCCTGAACTGCAGTGCTCCCATGGACCTTGCAGTCTCATTATCCTTTTCAGCTGTGTTAGCGTCTCGTCCCACTGGTGTGCCGAACAGCTTTTCCCCGTTGAAGGGTATGTTCAGGATATTGTTCTGGACTTCGGGCTTGAACCCTGAGATCCTCAGCCAGGCATGCCTTCTTTCTGTTACTCCGATCATCATAAGCCTGCTTGATGTGTCTGCTGCGTCCAAGGCTGACTTCAGGCAGGTGTTGGCCATGTTCTTGCCTTCCTCCACCAGGTGCGCTGCTCTCTGCTGGTGTTCGTCTGGGAAATGTTTGAGCAGCTGCCCTACTTCCTCCCAATGTTGGTAAGCATGTCTATTTATTAAGGCATTGGAGTTGGCGATGTGCCAGTGAATTGCCGCATTCCTCTCAATTTTCCTCCCTGTGAGGTCTATTCTCTTACTCGCCTTGTCTGGAGGTGGCCCCGAGTTTGTGGGAACGTTGGCCCTCTTCCTGGCTGTTGCTGTTATAATAGAGTCAGCTGGTACGGATCCTTGGATATATGCTGGATCCTTGGAAGAGTGCTTGTACTTTTTCTCAGTCCTGGGGGTGACAGATCTGCAGGTTGATGGCTCCTTGAAAGCCTCCCTGCCTTGGCCCAGCACACTTGGGAGCATAGGAAGGAATTGGCTCCTAGTTTGGGTTGGCAGCAGTGTCTCTAAGAGAAAACAAGCCTTTGGTTTTTCCTCCTCCTTTTCCACCCTATAGGTTGCTGCAGCGTTCCGGACGACCATATTGTATATGCCAATGTCGTCTGGCGGCGAAGGCCTCGACGGATACGTCTCCACGGCCTCTTCCGGGTTTTCGGCGTTGAGGTCATGCCATTCCAGGTCCTGAGCCTCCGAGGGTGTCGAACCAAAGTGTGTCTGCTGGTCGTCATCGCCCTCAGTGTAATAATACAGGCCCTCTTCGTCCTGTTGCTCCGCCGGTTCGGGAGTTTTCGGCGGGTCGGCGGCGGTGAACTCCTCCTGGACTTCTGCTTCGACAACCGTCGAGGGCTTCGAAGGGATCGTGTATCTACTCATCCGTTCATCGAAGTCCTTCTTCCTCTGGAGGATACTGTTCATTTCGGCCTCGAGCCTTCTTTTCTTCCTTTCCATCTCGGCCGCTTGTTCGGCGTCGAGAGTTTAGGCGTTTCTCTTCGAGGTCGTGGATGTTGACGTAGACGTTGCCTTCTGCTCTTTTCCCTTCGGCGTCGAGTGCGGCTTTTCGGGACCGTGCTTCGACGACCTGGGTGTGTCTAGAGTTTTCGCCAGCCGGGAGTCCTCATCGAAGGATCCGCTGGGCTGTTTGTCCGTGGACGCAGCTGTGGTCGTCAATTGCTTCGACGCCAGTGCTCCTTTTGAGGACTTTGGCTCTGTTTTTCGAGAGTCTGTCGGGGTTTATGGGGTCGACGTCTCTCTTACCTCCTTCCTCGACTTGTTATCGGTCTCTACGACCGTGCAGTCCTCTGGTCCCTCGGCGATGTTGTCCTCTTCTTCGCTGGAGAGGCCCAGGTCCCAAAGCGACGGAGGTTGTCCTTGCCCCTGCATGCTGTAGTTTGCTCTCCTCGGTCTGTCCCTCACTCTGAGGGTCTTGGGGGCGAATGCCGAGCAGGCGTTGCAGTCGTTACTTTGGTGGTCGATCGGCAGGCAGAGTTTGCAGACTGGATGCTGGTCCTTCTGCGCGAACTTGTGGTGGCAGTTACGGCAAAATTTGAATGGTGTCTTGTCCATTCCCCGCGCTCAGGGAGCCCCCTGTGTGCGCATTCTCCGTCGGACGTCGAAGTTTTACCTCCTTCTCACCTACTTCATCGTCCCAGTTCTATGTTCTTTGTCTTGTGATGAAGAAACTCCAATTCCTCTGTGGTTTTCTGCTTTTTTCCTCTTCAAAAAACTCTGGAGCTCCTCGTGACGATCCAGACCCAATGGCGGAAAAAATAATCTGAAGATGGCGCCAAAGGGTGGGAGCTTCCGGAGGAAGCGCGCCGACGTCACGGGAGGACACCAAATGGTGGGGCGTCGACACCCACCTGGGCTACACAAAAAAAAAAAGAGAAAAGAGACTAAGATTCCGGACCCGCCCACTAGACCGCGGAATATTGCACAGCATAGTGAATCCAGAAAGATTCACGCTGCAAAACCACATATATCCGTATAAATCAAGGATTATTAAGAATCCACGCCTTGTGTCAATTAAGGGTATCTCTAGTTGGTTGGTTTGTGTCAACTGTATCATTAATAAGAACTGCTGTTCTTTATTGACGAATATATTTCCAAAATCCTTAGTGGTCCATCTCTCTTTTCATCTCACCCAGAGAGGTCAGTTAATCCAAAACAGGAGCTGCTTGAGAAACTCGAAAAAGCCAAAGAAAAAGCATTTATGAACTGAGCTGCATACATGTATGCTAAAGGGATACCTAAAGGCAGGGAGAATACCTCTAGGCTTACAGGTTATGAATGTCCCTGGAATCTTCAGGTAATATAGTTGGTTTCATGGGGGCTTTAGTCAAATACCTCCCTCCTGCTCACGCCACTGGATGGAGTTGAGACAGCACTGGAGAATGCTAAAGAAGAATTACAAGAAATAGAGGCACTTGAGAAAGTTATTAGGCGGTGATGGTCTAACAGAGTCTAAACACCTGCTTGAAAACCTCAATAAAACCATCATGAATTCAATAGAACTGAACTAAAAATAGAAAGGCTGACAAAGTCAGAACTGCTGCTTCTTGATGGTGTGTGTGTGTTGTGTGCATTTAAGAGTCGTCTCCTTCCCGAGTGGCTGCAGCATTTGTTTGAATTCAGAGTTTAATCAGATTAAAACAAACGTCTGCCATTTACAGCGGAAATCTCCCAGTTACAGGCTGCTGGAACTCCAACTGTTTGCTTTAATTTATGCTTCTAATGACTTGACATGATAGAAATATTGTTGCGGGAACTGCAAGTTCTTGCAAGTGAATTGTCTCTGGAGTTGACAATAAACCTTAAAGATTTGCCTCATTATAAATTTCCCATTAAAGTTTTAGCTTTGCCTACATTTTATACTGCAGTAGGAGACGATTATCTTGTGACAATCTGATAGTGCATTGACATTATCTCATTCCTGCATCATAATAGGGCAAAACAAACTTGCATTGAAAAAAAAAGCAAGCCCCAGCAAAGAAGAAAATCAACAGTCAGTTAATACAGGATTAAACAGTTCTAGCAGTCAACATTGACAACTAAAGTCTATGAAATGACAGGGCGGCAATTGCTGCACGATACTGATGTAAACATACATCTTCGTTATGGTGAAACTATAATTCACTCCGACAACGAGAATCCGTGTGGTATATGAAATAAAAGTACATTGGGTATTGATATTTCCCTCTATTTCTGTAGTTTAATGTAACGTAGGACATCAATTATGCTTTTGGACTGTGGCTACGTGGGCGAAGCAAACTAATAATATCTTGCAATTGTATAATATTTCATACAGCAATTGTTTTGCAGTACCTAAACACTGTAAATAACAAGTGTTGCTCTTGCCGAATGAAATTGCTAGCCTTGCCATAATTGTGACTGTAAGTCACATGAGATGTCGGAATTAAGCACTTAACACGATTCTATGGGACATCTGGCTGTACATTGTTAGTAAAGCATCTAATTTAAATGAAAAGGTTTGGTTAAGATGGCTCAATAATGCCCACTTGCATTTAAAGAGACATTAGTTTGCAACATTAGTTTGCAACATTTGTTGCAAAAGCACATTTGGTTTGTGTTTCCGTTCCCTTCACTTCCCTCACTCACTCTTAGGGCCCTATTATGAGTTGGTGAGAATTTGGAGCGGGGATACTGGGATGTCCACATCTCCTATTCAGGCCAGTATCCTAGCACCAAATTACGACTATCCTGACTTTTTCTGAGAATAATTGCCAGGACCCAAAAATACCAGGTCCTGTAAAACGCATTTTTCTCCATTTTAGGGAGAAACCCACTGACATTTTCTGCCAGCTCTAAGCCGGTAGAAATTGTCAGTGGGAGGGCAGGTGGGGTATGAGGAGGCCGTGTTGGGAGGCCGGATTCTGTCTGTGGGGGGTGGGGGGTGAAGATTGCATGCTGGTGCTATATAGGATGGTTATAGGCTTAGACTGTGCTCCTGCCTGCAGCACTGAAGACATATCAGGTATTTCCAGTCCCGGAATTACCAGGTCCAGATTTTGCCAGCCCAATAAATCCAGGAGTAGAAACATCTGTAATTGTGGGCAGTATAATTTCACCCAGTGTTATCGCTGCGGGTGAAATTTATTCCCCTCATAATAAGGGCCTTAACCCTAAAATAGTGAACACGTTCTAATCCTTATCCTTACCTTATTGCTAATCTTAACGCTACAACCCACCCTAAGGTTAATGCTTTCTTTTTCCCGATCCTGGTAAGGTCAATGTTTTCTCTAAATCTCATCCTACCCTTAACATTCACCATCATCCTAGCCCCACCCGAAAACCTAACGATACCAATAATCCCATATGCTTAACATTTTGAACTAATCTATCACTGCTTTCACACAACAAAAACATCTTTTTTAGTTATTTGGTTGCCACAATAAGTAATTCGAACCAAATTATCACAATTAGTCACTTATTACCATTTAACTCATTTTGAGGTACGCTTTAAAGTGCCTCTGGAGGAACATGACAATTTCTATGGCACGACTTGTCTTCCTTGCTCCCTGTTCCTGCACTGACCATGAAGTCTTTCAGTCACTGATGAGCAGCTTTGGCGATTAAGCAAGCAGAGGTGAGTAGTGGTCAGTTAAGGAAGGTCAACATGGTCAGAATCAATCTCCATTGTGACTCCAAACACATATATTCATTTCTAAATAGTTCCTTACATTAATACGTGTGTTAGGATTGAGTGAAAAATCCTTTCAAGTGACTCAATAGATCAACAATTACAGTCCCGAGGAGGATGTCTCGATTAGTGAATTAACACTCAGACTATCAGGGACGTTGGAGAATAAGTTACATTATTTTAAATTTCATTGTACCCACAAAGTCTGTCTAAAATCCATTTCACAAGGCACAGATATTAGGTGAGGCATGTAAGTCACTTGAAGGAAACTACCTACATGACCTAATGTTAAAAACTATTCAAAATATTTAATATTCACAAAAGGGGCACACCACATTTACAAAAGTATTAGAGTTTGGCTGTGCAAATTGATTTGAGAACATAAATACATTTCTGCACAACAAACCAAATTTTATCATTCCGAAACAGCTTGTATACATGAACATCAACAGGATTGTTGAAATTTTTAGAAAAAAGGTGTAAATATTGAGAGCTAAGGCTATAAAAGGCTCATTTAGAGCACGGCTGGGGTACATTTAGTGATTAGTTGTATCTTGAGGTTATGCAATGGGAGAAGGAAAGTCGGCAAACCTCTCACAAATTATAAGTCTCTGCACACATATTCAGATTTACCCCTCACCATTTTGATGCAGCATGTAAAGTCTGCAGTATAACAACAAATCAAAATACACATCAGAATGTCATACTTTATTTGCAAGGGGCAGGGTAAATCTAAATACGTATGCCAACATATTTAGGAAATAATTAAACCAGTGGTGACCGGTAACTTTACCAAAGAGAGGGACCACAAACGCACACATACAAACTCACACCCATGTAGTCACACATGCACACACATACACACCCATTCACAACACATACTAACAAATACACATACATAAATGCAAGCACCAAACGTAATTTTTTTTTTTTTTAAAACACATAAAACTTACCTTCACTGTAGAAAGGGAATTCTCGGAGGCCCCAGGAGGGTTGGGACAGCTGCCTTTCCTCATTGGCTGACTGAGGGAAGGCAGAATTTCCTCAAGCATCACAGAGTTAGAGGGGGTTAGTGAGGATGTTGACCCCACCACACTGTGTGAAGAGGTGTCACTGATTGACACTTGACCATGGGTACTTCAGTGCTTAAAACAGAAGCACCCATGTCTGAGGCAATCAGTAATAGTCCCCCTCGTCATGAAGGTGAGGGCCTCAAGGGACTTTTGCCCGACTGAGGTCATGCCCACAGGGCTGTGAAATCCTCAGTGTAGGAAATCGCTCCTTTTGCCGGGTCACCCCAAACATTTTGCCTTCCTCCTCCTCTTTTTGCCTCACTTTTTTCTGGACTCATTTTTTGTTGGTCATAGGACTCTGTCCACTTTACCACTGCTAACCAGTGCCAGCATGCAAGTGCTCACTCCATAAAATGTGGCAACATTAGCTTATCCAAAATTAGCATATTTAATTTATTTAGAAGTCTCTAGTAAGGTGCAGTGCATGTGCCCAGGGATCGTAGGTTACATACTACTAGTGTGCCTGTAGTACTGATTGTGACAAGATAGGTACTGTTTTCAGCGGGTCCTACGTGGCTTCTGCATCTGTCCTGCACTCCATCGCGGTCGGCTTGAATTTCTAGGTTTGACCCGGGACAGCGCAACCAGATGTCCCCGGTTGGTGCTTATGCTTTTAAGCACTATATTTCAATTTCATCTTTAAAAATTAATCACCTCAGTTCTACTTATTGGATTTTTCTCGTTTTGGTCTTGCTTTGCTCATTAAATCAAGCTCTATTTTCTAACCTGTTGTGGATTATTTCTGTGTGGTATTTTCAATGTTTTACTATAATGAATGCGCAAATACTTTACACATTGCCTCTCAAGTTAAGTCTGCCTGCTGTATGCAAAGTTAACAGAGGGTGAGCATAGGTTTATTCAGGTTGTGTATCTGACTTACCCGCACTAGAGTGGTTGTCCCTACTTGGACAGGTTGCATACCTCTGCCAACTACAGACCCCATTTCTAACACTCAGCCTGGCTAAGTTCATCTCAGGCAGCCAGAAGCATGCACATTTAGCTCCTGGCTGCCCTACCTGAACAAGAAGAGTGTCTGTCAGCCTGACAGGCACTCTTCTTGCCAGGAAAAAGGTAGGTGTGTGGCAACTCAGCCCATGTGAATGGGCCACTGGTGACTTACACCACCCCAACTCAAAACTGCAAAGCAATGTCTTCATCACCTGTGGCTGGAGACCGTTAAGATACCAGCACAACACCGATTATATCCTCCAGATGTTGACTAATGATGAAGAAGAACTCCTTTAAAAAACTTTTTAAACTGATCCTTCATCTTCTTTTAGTGCACTAATTGACATCTGCGTGGCCATTTCGGAAGTCAGTTTCTTCCAGAGCGATTAGCGCACTAGTCTATTACTCAGGGAGACGGTCTCACACTGTAGGACTGGTGCATTTAAGCTCAGCCATGGCACGGACAAGTTAGCTGACATATAGGGTATGGGGCCATTAAGCCACTCTACACTCCAAGCTTAATTTGCTTAAAATATTGTTTTGAGAGTTTTATGGGTGATTTTGCACTATGATTTCAATGTAAACTGTACTGTGAATCTGAATTGGTTGCTGGAATGGGGAACACCTCATTTTTCAAGCGCTTATTGTATTGCTGCACTGGAAATCAAAATGCTGCTATACTCCATTAAAATCCTTTTTTAAACTAATCTTACATTATTGTTTTAGTGCACTAATTGACATCCGAGCAGACATTTTGGAGGTCCGCCTCTTCCAGAGCGATTAAAGCTCTAGTCTATTAATCAGGGAGACTGTCTCACGCTCCCTGCAAGGTGAATTTAAGCGTGGCATGGATACATGCAGTGGGAGTGTCAAAGGCAAGCCCACCTGTGCCTGTTCTCATCCGAATGGGACCAGGGGCCAGGAATTAAATCCAACGTGTGCCAGACAGGCAAGTATATTCAGCATTGTGCATACTCTCATAGGCACCATGAAGCCAATCAGTTGATGCCAGGTTCTAGACAAAAAACTAATTTACATAAGATAGAATTGTCTCAATACCAATTCATTACTATTAATTGTCGCTCTCTAGTAAAGCACCAAAGACAAATTTTGACTTCCCAATTGATCATACTATGGACTCACTTTTTTAACTGAAACATGGCTTAATGAAGCCTTGGCTCCAGACAAAATTGCTGCCCTACCCACCGCATATAGTATGATCAGATTGGATCGTGAGAGTAGGGTGGGGGGGATTGCGGTTATTTTTAAATCGTTATAACAATGCAAACTTATAGATTCCTGACTGAGAGTGTTCTGTTCTCCCTAAAACTATTACACAATTTTGCTTTGTCAGGAGCCTTAATATACCGCCCCCAAACAAGTGGGTAATTGGTGCACCCATGTCTTAGACACACGCTCACCTCATATTCTGAAATCGCTAATTTCACTTTAACAGGGGACCTCAACATTCAGCTCGATAGCAAGGAATTTTACATAATCACAGCAAATATATACAATTTCGAAGCCTTAGATATGTAGCTTGTAATAATATGCCCACACATAGGGCAGGTCATCTGCTTGACCCCCTGTTTTCAAATATAAACAGCACTTATACAAAATCCCAAATTCTCCTGGTTTGTTCAGACCATTCAGCAGTACCATTTTCCTGTGATACCCCATTGACTCACAGTAAACAAAAATGTGACATACCCACAACACTGAGGAATTGGTCAAAAATTGATATGTCAGCCTTGAATTGTAGGCTAAAGAATAGTGATCCTACCATAAGTCACTCAGTGGAAGCAGACTCCACTATCATTGAGGACTGGCTCCGATCATCAATTGATGTCGTACTACCTTTGACCCAAGTCACACATCACAGAATACTTTTACCAGTACTATAGTTTAGTGAAACACTGCATGAAAAAAAAAGAAAATGCAAACACCTAGAAAGAATTTGGCAGAAATCATATGCGCAAAGTGACAAAACAGCCTATAAAATAGTGCTAAAGAGCTATCCAAAATATGCCATACCTCTAGAGCCTCTTTTTTCTCTGACAAATGCATTAAAGCTCAAAACAGTCCTAAGACGCGCTTTCAAGTGGTGAAAAGACCCCACCAAGACTGCCACCCCGTCTCTCTTTCTCAATACCAATGCAATGAATTGGTCTGCTTTTTCATTAAAAATATATAGATATTCAAATCTCATTTACTTTGGCGGATTCGTCTGATAGCTCGAGAAGGGCGGAAAAGATAGTAGATTCTCCAATCCCTCCTGCCACCAGCACAATCCCTGACAGCTTTTGGGATGGTTCAAGAAAAATGATGACCCAGCACTCTACAGGAAAGCAACAGAAGATGACTGCTGGGGATCACCCCATAAGTTCGAACCCCCCCTGTTTGCGGAGCACACTTGCACCCTTGGACCTGGGGACACTCTCAGAGCTTTTACATACTGTAAAATGAGGTTCCCCATTAGACCAACTACCTCATTTGGTTTTGGGTAAACTGGACCAACAGGTGTTGGAACTTCGAACACAGCATCTGAATGCTTCTCTGAGGGAAGGAGGTGGCCCCGGGATGTCTGTTTGGAGGTGGCATCAACAACGGAGTTGGGCACTAGGTTGGAGAGTGGACTACATTGCCCTTATCACATCACTAGAAAGACAGTCCCCACAGAATAATACAGGTCGTCTCTAACCTGGCCTCTTTGATATTACGGTGGGCAGTATATTTTAATTGTTTTTTTAAATATTATTCACTAACACGAATATTTGCAGAGGGACTATTTAACCTTGAGCTCCAGACAAATGCCCTGTGATCCCTGTATGGGACTGACCATGGGCAGAAACAGGTTGACCCATGTGAGGGATATATTTGATTAATCCCCAGTCCTCTTTTCAAACTCTATCCCTGAGGCCACCTAATAAAGTCCACGTGGACCCCTGGAGATCGTTTTACTTACCATCACTAGCACATTTTCTCTGCCCCTCACTTACCCACTTCCATCGCTCATCTTTGAGAAAACACCTCAGCTCCTCCCCTTCGGGGAGTTGTAGCCCACACCTTGGATCTTGTAGTCTAGGTGTGAAGAGGGAACCCAATGAGGAAGCATGTCACCCTAGGGTGAGTGAGGGGTTTTGTCCTTAAAGGATTTCTTCCCCTTCATTTTCCTTTTCTGGCAGTCTTACTACAAACAGCTAATTGCCAGCATATGGCTCCTGTCTGTTTGACTAAAGAGCCAGACGTACATTCTTCTAAGTGAAAGGTAGGACATGTGCCTTTATGTATGGCATGTCCTGGTAGTGACAAACAGGCGATTTAATTTTTCACTGCTTTGAGGTCCAATTCTTTCATAGTCTAGCATTGGGAATTCCCGAATAAATTTTTAAGTGGTAATTCCTGATCGGAAAGGAGTGATGTTGCCATGTTTGGTTTATTTAGAATAGTGGTGATAAATCCTGCTTACTGGTGTAGTTGGATTTTACATCACTATTTTTGAAATGCCACTTTAAGAAAGTGGGCGTTTCTCTGTGCTTATGACTCTTTGTGCTTTGCAGTCTGACTCCAATACACGTCTGAGCTACGGTGACAGCTACACTTGGTGCATACTTTTCAGACAGCCAGAACACTGGAATAGCTGGGTGTGACAGGGTATACATCTGCATTCTGATAGTCTTCCTGGCTTGGGAGAGGGAGAGGTTGTTCACACCTTACAAGTTGTGTCCTGCCCTCACAAAAAGGGCTGATTTACTCCCTCCTGATCGAATGGAGCCAGGGCTAGGTTGAAAGGGACTGTTGCGCACTTCTAAGGGTTTCTTTGAAGTCACCGCTTCATCAAAGACACTTTAGAGTGCAAGTACTGGGGCTCTGCCCTCATGTTATTAGACACTGCATGGGACTTGTAGTCAAACGCTGCTGGCTCTACAAACTGCACATTGCCAGAGGACTGCTGTGCTGCCAGGAGGGACCGCCATTTGACTACCTGCTTTGTTGTGCTGGTCTGCTGACTGCGGGGTTGTTGGAGGGACTGCCACTTTGCAACTAGACTGTATGTGCTGGCCTGCAACCTGTGCCCCTAAGTGTGGTCCAAGGGCATGTTAGCTTGCCCCCAGTTTTCCTGCAACCTCAGAGCCAGAAAAGATTGCATTTAAGCCCTTCTGCCATGTGACTCTGCTTTTTGGAAGTCTGGATAACTGAGGAGCTGGGGTCCACTGCTCTTCACCTTTTGTAGGCATATCAGTGCGTGGTGAGCATTGGGTATTGCTCCAATCAGCATGATGAGAGCGCATTATTTTCCAGGGATCTACTGGTCCCTGCTATGCTTGCAGCCTGGGCTAAATGCCTTGGGCCTGATTCACAGAACTAACTTACGTCAAAAACGTAAAGTTAGTACTTTTTGGTATTCACAGAATACACTTACTCATTTTGGTATTCACAGAATGAACTTACTCATTTCGGTATTCACAGAAGTTAGTAGTCCTAACTTTAGGACTCCTAAATGCCTTCTGTGAATACCAAAAGTCTTAAAGCTAGGATTTTTCTCAGTTTAGGAGTAGTAAAGTTAGGAGTCCTAACTTCTGTGAGTACCGAAATGAGTAAGTTCATTCTGTGAATACCAAAATGAGTAAGTGTATTCTGTGAATACCAAAAAGTACTAACTTTACGTTTTTTACGTAAGTTAGTTCTGTGAATCAAGCCCCTTGAGTTTGGGCTGATTAACCGTGGCATGCCTGGGCTCTCAGTCCCTGCTGGTGGCTGCTAATGAGGCGCATGGCCTCAATAGGAACTTCCTGCTTAATGCCAGTGACTGTCTGCCACACTAAGAGTACCCCCCTTAGGGCAGTCCAGTCAGCCAAGCAGGCGGACCGGATTCCACGTTACACAGAGGGAAACCTGCAACAGGGCCCTTCCCATCAAGAATGCTGGTCGACTGATGCCAGTGGAGCCTATGTCCATCCCAAGAGGCTTGAGTGCGACACTGGAGGCCCGCGAGTAATGCTGGCAGCAGACTCGGAGGCATACCTTGTGAGTGCATCAGACCAGATTGGTTCTGGTAGCGGCCGGCTTCCCCTAGCCCCGCATTTCTGCCTCCCAGTACTTGGGGTTTGCATAGAGAGCCATGTCCGAGCGGCTCTGGTTTGCAGTGGGAGCAGCGGTCCGAGTGGCCCCACAGGCCTTCAGAACCGCTGTGTTTTAGGTGCATTGATGTTTCCGCCTTCAGGGGGTGAAATTGCCTTGGGGGATCACCTCCAAGAACTGATAGACCCACAGGTGTTTTGGTGCCCTATTGCCACAGGTCATAAACACTGATATTTTCTTTCT
The DNA here is from genome assembly GCA_963921515.1 of Calotriton arnoldi. Taxonomy (NCBI): domain Eukaryota; kingdom Metazoa; phylum Chordata; class Amphibia; order Caudata; family Salamandridae; genus Calotriton; species Calotriton arnoldi. The sequence continues at coordinate 541,285 of CAWUFW010002315.1, read as the reverse complement.
GTAGATTTGCTTTACGTGCAAAAGTACCTACGTGTAACATGCATAGATAGTAATGTTTATACAATGGTAATTCCCTGCATTTAAGGTGACCTTTTCACCCTACAGAACTACACTTGTTTCAGTCAGGCCATAGTAATCAACTTAACCCTAATAGTAAGAGTGCAGAGGTTCCTGTGCCTATGGTTTCCATTGTTACTGATGTGCTTTGCTGTCGCCTTACATGCCCTAACTGTTTATGGATGCATGTCATTTTTTCCGTGCATTGTCTAAGATAACGAATACTGTCAGAGTAGTTGCATTGGATGCATGGTAGTTATGATTCTTGCATAATGTGCCAGTATTTATGAATTATGTAATTTTGGTCTTGGTTTATTAACAATATACTATTTATATTTTTATATAATACTTTGAGGAGTCTCTTTTGTGGTGTAGTCATTGGGTTGTTGTGCGAGTGTGTTGCGCAAACTCTTTACACAATGTCCCTGTTAAGTCTGACTGCTATGCGCCAAGCTACAAGAGTGTGAGCACAGGTTATCTTTGGTGTGTAATTTACTTGCCCTGACTAGAGTGGTGGGTTCTGCCTGGCTTAGGTTCATACCCTAGCCAACCAGACACCCCATTTCTAACAGTTGCCTTTTGTCAATGATGTTCAAGAGGGGAGTGGTGACGTTTATAACACTTTCACAAAGATGATGAAGAAAGTGGTGAAACAGACTATTTACTGTTAGACCGGACAGCCTCCGGATGGTCCTTCCCCAACATTTTGCCTGCCTCACTCCATTTTTTGGACCTGGTTTTGCTGGCCTTAGGACTCTGAGCACTTTAGCACTGCTAACCAGCACCAAAGTGCGTGTACTATCGCCCTAAAATCATGGTAATATTGGTCCATCCCAAATTGGCATATTTAATTTACTTAGAAGTCCCTAGTAAAGTGCAGAACATGTGCCTAGGGCCTGTAACTTAAATGGTACTAGTGGGCCTGCAGCACCTATTGTGCCACCCACTTAAGTAGCCCTTAACCATGTCTCCGGCCTGCCACTGCAGAACCGGTGTGTGCAGTTTTACACTGCCATGTCGACCTGGCAGGTAAACCATATTGCCAGACCTAAACCTTCCCTTTTTATACATATACGTCAATCCTAAGGTAGGCCCTGTATAACCCACAGGGCAGGATGAAGTGTATTTAAAACGCAGAACATGCACGTTTACGTTTTACATGTCTTGGAAGTGAAAAACACCCAATTTCATTTTTCACTACTGCAAGGCCTATCTCTCCCATAAGATAACATTGGGATTACCTTATTACACCTTTAAGTGTAATTCCCAATTGTGAAAAGATGGACTTTTCATGTTTGGTGTCACTGGACTCACAATTTAAAACAACATCTTATGGTGGATTTGGATTTTAAATTACAGTTTAGCAAATGCCACTTTTAGAAAGTTGGCATTTACTTACGATATCAATTTGGTGCCTGCGGACTGTCTGTTCAGTATGGGTTGGGTGACAGCTGTGCTTTGTGTATTCCCTCTAGACAGGCACAGATAAAGGAAGGGTAGGTGTGACGGAGTAGCCAGGTGCATGTTGATGGATCATCCTGAGCAGAAAGGGAGGGTGGAGCTGCCACTTACACCTAAAAGGGCTGTGTCCTATCCCCACACAAAAGCCTGCAAACCCCCCTGTAGTGAGTCTGGAGCCAGGACAGGAAGGGTGGACCTCTGTGCACTTCAAAGCTTTCTTTGAAGGCTTCCCCACGTCAAAGGCACAATTGGGTATAAGTACTGGACCTATGACACCACAACTTTAGTACGCTTCTGGGCCTTTGACCATTCTTACAGGAAGAAGAGGATCTGCTGTGCTGCTCAAGGACTGCCACCCTGCTGGAACTGCTTTTTGCTGAGCTCTTGCTTGCTGTGTTGCCCTGCTGCTCTCTCTTTGCCTGGGTGAGAAGGACTAGACCTGCATCACTTGGACCCAGAGTGACTCCAAGGGCTTGCTGGCTTGCCTCCTGTTGCCGAAGTCTAAGGGACACACAAGTATTAGAGCCTTCCTGTTCCAAACCTTGGGCACATCTGCTTGGGTGTCTGTACTGCCAAGTGGTGCCACGCCAGACCCTTTGAAGTGGACCTAGGGGTTTGCTCCATTGGAACCGAAGCATCTTCGGCCATAAGAGCAGAATCAGCGCATCTTTGCTGTTGAAAGAATTGGACCAGCGAATCGCATACAAAACTGTTGCACTTAAGAACCAAGGCTTTACTCCCGGAACCGACGCATTGCCACAGTTGTGTGGAGAACTTTGGCACAACACCCCAACTGCATGGGAATCACCGACGCATCTCGTTGCGACCAAGATCAAGGTAGATTTGCTCAGCAGGCTCTGTGTGGGTACTATATCTGGCCTGCACTCTATTGAGGTCAGCCTGAACTCTTCACTTTTTGCTCAGTCCAGTGCGACCAATTAACTCTTTAGGTGCTACAAGTTTAGAAGGGCTATTGTTGCATTTAATCTTTAAAAATTAATATCTTGACTTCTACACATTGGATTTTTGTTGTTTTGGTCTTTTTGTATTTATAAAATTAAGTTCTATAATTCTAACCTGAAGTGGAGTCTTTTTGTGGTGTTTTCACTGTTTACCGATTGAAGTGTTGCATAAATAATTACAAATTGCCTCTTACGTTAAGCCTGACTGCGCTGTGCCAAGTTTACAGATAGTGAGCACAGGTTATTTACGTGTGTGTTTGACTTAACCTGACTGATTGTAGTTCGTGCTTGGACTGGGTGCATACCTCTGCCAACCAGAAACTCAATTTCCAACAGTTACTAATTAGCAGAACTGTCTATGGTAGTTTTATATCTGTATGTGAAACCATCATAGCTAGCTGTAATCCCAAACGGAATATACTAAATTACTGCCCAATGAGTAAATATGTGCACTCGTTGGGTATCTTTGTACGGCACGCAAAGTACGATTGGTTCGCTTTATGTTGTTTCATGTATATAGCACTCCAGCCTGTGCAAGGATGATATTGTGACAATTCAGCATCGCATCATTGGGCCTGTATGACTTCAAAGATGTAGCATACCAGTATTTAAGGTAGATAAATTAGTAACAGGACTGCTCTGCTCCCGCTCATGGAAGAAAATGTATAGCCATTTCCTAGACCTGGCATTCCTATGCATCGAAAGAGGATAACCATGCAGTGGATGGCAGTGAAATTGCCTGCAAATGAGAGGTGGATGGCGGTGGTAATAAGATGTGCAGGGCTGTAGGTGGAAAGCACAGGATGCCCTCCAGCTTGAATTTGTGATGGTAAGAGTTAACGAGAACAACATAAATCACATTGAGGTTGGAGGAGTCCCTGCAAAGTGGTTAAATGTCCTTGACTAAAGCCCTCTAGAAGCGTACCTGAACCTTGAGCCTGGATTACCTCTGGGCGATCATCACCTTCACAGATGTTACACACAGAAAAAAGCTTACAGTATTGCAGGAAGACAATCCCTGGGCTTGCTTTTTTTGTTATTTCATAATAGCTAAGACTCAGGTTCCCTAGCTCAGTCTGGTATGCCCAATGTCAAGCTATACACACAGGGCAGCAGTTTACTACTGATTGTTTAGTTTTTAGGCCTTGGAAATGCATCTTAATAAAAGGAGGTCTGCACACAATGAAACAAGATAGTAGTAACTGTAAAAAGTGATGTTTGGCAGGTGGATGTATGAGGGATAAACCGATTAACAGGATCAGGATTGCATATTTAGTGTTCTCAAAATCCAATAAAAACATTTGGAAAAAAAACGCATAACTTTTAAGTTTCAGTCTTCACTGCGACAAATGCCTTACTTCATACTTAAATGCTGAATTTTCTTCCGGACATATATGTGTGGTGCAACTAAAATGTGATTGGAGGGACCTAGTTTCAAACTGCATTTTGTAGTTGGTTTAGTAGTACTACAAACATAATACTAACATGCAACAAAATGATAGACCTACACCTGCATGTGGAGGTCTAAGCCCCCACCACCCCTATTTTTATGTGCTGGAGACTCCATCCGGACTGTGGAGATCCTCGCACACATAGGTAGGTATAGGTTTTAGAAGGAAATGTGGAAGGGACGCATGGGAGTGGCTTGAAAAGGGGAATGCTTACAACTTAGGGGAGGGGGTTTTGGGAGGAGTAAGGATGAGATAAGAGGGTTAGGAAGTGAGTTAGGGACATTCCACCACAAAAGATTAATCCCATTACTATTGATAAATAGCACTTCTATAATTACTACAGCAATATAAATTCAAAACAGTCATAACTGTACTCTAGCTCAGAGCTGGAGTAAGTCCAGCACCACACATGCCCAACCCCGGGTACTACACCTTCTTATAGAAAATAATGGCTGTAGACACTTAAAACCACCCCATAGGAAAGAATGTCAAAATAACTTTATTTTAAATTAATGTAATGGCCTTTTATTGATTCAAAAATAAATATAGCTAATTTTTTTTTAATTACTATTTAACGCGTATCATTTAGTAACTTTCAACACATAATAAATGAAATTATTTTACTTTAGGTGGGTTTAAATATCTCAATAAATATATTTGAATTAGTACTTTTCAATTTGATAAAATGTAATTTCAAATTTAGTTAATTGTTCAGTAAAATTTAAAAAAAACATTCCAAGTTTTAAAAAAATTACATTTTTAACATACAAAAAGATGTAATTTGTTTTTAACCATTAATGAAACTTTCATTAATGTCCCTTTACTTTACCATAGGGAGATTTCCGCTCCCAAAGTGGAGGTCCCCTCCAAGTATACGGAATGAAAAACACAGTGGTAAAGTCCTTGCCACTAGTAACTGTACGTTCTTTATTGATGTTTGTACTAACTCTACCTCCTATTACAGGTCTACACTTTTGAGTAACTTTACATTTGTACATGATGAATAGCCAAGAGTAGCAAAGTTACTCAAAAGTGTAAGAGTAACTTTGCATATGTAGGTTTACCAACGTGTGTAGTTACCTTCGTAAATAGCGTCCCAAGTGTTTTGCCCTCTACAAAGATTTTAAACTATTAGACGATATGTTCAAAATCTGAGGGAGACTCTTTTTATGAGCTGGTAAACAGCCTATTTGGATTATATATATATTGTAGAAAAAACGCTGGCTGGATGAAGCCTTCTTCAAGATGATATGTGCTACAGAGTCACAAATGTCCTGCTCTCTTTTGCTCAGTAAGGCATTGTCAGTTGGACTTAAGGTCTGTATTTCTTGACTGTCACTTGAACTTAAGGTCTGTATTTCTTGACTGTATTGTTGTCGGCTGTACTATTATGCATAACCTATCACACATTAGTTAATTGTGCGTTTACATATCGAACGTCACACACTTTCTCTAAAATAAACCTTAAAACACAAGCCAATTGACCTCAGAAGAGCAAAGGATAACTTTATAGATGTGTGTCTGTTTTTATTGACTTGACTGAAGTTCAATTGCCAGGACAGTTGCTCACACTTAGCCATTATACATGTCAAACAACATTTCTGTTCCCTCTTAGGGACTTTAATACTTGAATGCTACAAGCCGATAGCCCTTTGTCAGTTGGTAAAGTAAAGATTGTTCATCAGAGTAACTGGAGTCCATGCTTTCATGGGGAGATTCAGTGGAAGTTCTCCCCAAAAAATGATTTCTTTAAAGCTTTCCATATTTCAAAATCTGTGCAGTTCCTTCAGACACTTTTTCATAGAATCGTAATTACAATTCGCACATATTACCATCGCTATGTGCACTCTGCAAGGAGTCCAAGGACTGGATGACCTTGTAGTTTAAACACTTTTATCACACAGTGATTGGCACTGTCAAAACCTCGAACTGCCTTCAGCCTCAACTCCAGAGCTCTTAGTTGTGCTATCATACACATCCATCCACTTCCTGAACTCACACCAACACATAGAAGTGACTCCGTTCTCAATGTCTGCTATACAAGATCCATATATTCCATGAAAAACAAAACTGCAGAAAAAACATCTGGAAAAAGAAAACACTCTTAGGAAATAGATATACATTTGCCATGGAACTGGAGGTAAAAATGTGAAATATAGCAGGGAGTGCATCACTGACTCGAATTAACTTAATTAAGAGTTATTGCAGACTGTGAGAAATCATTTGTGTTTCTTTGCCAAGTTAAGGAGTTGAAAGACATGGCACTGTAGCGGCCTATTTCAATGTCTGTTATCATATACTGTTGCTGCTATGCTCCCACCCCACATACACACCTGATCCACACATATTCACACTCATATATGCTCTCTCCCTCTCATGCACTGTCATTCTCTTTCCCTATCTCATTAGGACTGCAATGTGGAGAGCCCATTAGGGTTGTATAAACAAGGCAGCATGAGTCTTGCACTATTAATACAACAGTATTTGGCTGTCAATAAACAGGTTTTTCAGGCTCAAAGAGTCCTGATCAGCTAAAATGGATGCTAGAGAGGCCCAATGCCACCCATCAGCACAAATTAACAACAGATGTTACAAGACAGCAGGGACGTATTAAGGGGTTGCCAAATCAAAAGTCCAATTCCGGAGTGAAATCAGCTTCTCTTTCTGGACAGAAATATAAGTACATCTGGAAAAAAATGCTGATTGAGATACTTACTTCTAGTGGTCATAATTTACCACATTTTACGTTTTTACTATCCTCTATAAGATATAATCTGTGTTAGTTTGTGCAATGAAATTTGCTGTTCAATTGCATTGCATGCAAATATGTATGCAATGGGATTTCCATAGCATCCGCTGAAATGATGAGCTTTGGAGCACTGCAAATAATGGGGGTGTTGGTGATTAAACCAGACTGTATTTCAAGTGGGGGTTTATTCACCTGAATTACAACACAAATTGCATTTTACACGATTTACAATTGCATGATATTTAACATTCACCTTCCCTCTTTTAGAAAATTGATATTTACTACTCTGTGAATCTGAAGGGATTTTGGCTTTAGATTAGATTGTTTCTTAAATTACCAACATCGTACCAGTTATGTGCAGTGCTGGATTATTTGCTGTCAATCCTACATTGTCTAACTAGTTGTCAAAATTTTAGAACAGTAATATGATTTGCCTCTATACTGATTTTTACCTAGCTTTGTAACACTCAGTTTGATTTGATAATGGTTTCTATTCTGAGGATGAATTGCACTATATTCCTTTCAACAAATTTTGAGAGTGAATCTCAGATCAAGTTCTTAATACAATAAATTTAACTCAGAAAGATCACAAATAATTTAGTCGAAAAATGCATTTGAATTGTCACTTCTGAAAAAATTGACAATCTAAATTTTTTTATTAAACTCACAATACCCAATCTTAGCCTGTTGACCACTACATATCCCAGTTTTTTGTAAGGCAAAATCCCTTTAACAAGCTTTAACTCCTCAGGGATGTGTGTGTGCTTACGCTTGAATGCAATACATTTTACATTTTAGAGACTGTCTGAGTTTTTAGACTTCTCACGCAGGTCTACACTAACAATTTCGCATTCTTTGGGAAAATTGTAACTTGCTTTCTAGCAGAGAATTGACATATCCGCCTTTTGACTTGGTTCATTCAATATTTGGCATAGATATTTGCCAAAACCCTTTCTTGAATTAATAGGCAGTTTAGGAATCACCTTTTCCTTGACACAATTTAAATAATTTGATTTTCCCCTCATATGTATAATACTGAATGCTCACTTACAGCCCAGGTACAAAGTATAAATTTTATATAGCATCAACACTCTTGCTCAAAAATCATCCTATTTTTAGGTCTCACCTGGGCAGCACTTGCGCTGTCTCTTTGAGGCATGCTGTATTCAGCATATGAGCATTAAGCAACAGCCATCTTTCTAATTGGCTCCTTTACCTGCCCTTCGTAAATGGCTGCTTTTCATTGGTTAATATGGTAACTTGTCCCTCCTTTTCTTTTGCAACCTCCCATGAGGAATGCTCCACTTACATATGATGTTACTTGTCATGTTATTTATTTCTGTCTGATCAATTTTTTTTTTAATTTAGTCTCAGGAACTCACTCGTGCCCACTCTTGCTCACTCTCTTCATAATTATAAACACCTGCTCTTTATATTTGCCAAGGCTCGCTCACCCTCCTTGGCTACAGCGCCACCCCTCACTGCTTGCCAGCCCAAATCAACTCTCCGGGGTCCATTTGTTTTTTCTTTTAATTTGTCTCCCCCCACCCAAACACTGCTTGATTGCCCTTCCGAAATCGCTGTTTTTTTTTTTTATTTAAATTAGTAGATCCCGGGCAGGAGATTAAGTGATTTGCTAAGAATCACTAAATGTTGAGCCCGCGCCGAGGTCGAACACTAGTCCCCAGGTCCTGAGTTGGCATCTCTGACTGCTGAGCCACATCCTCTTCCTCTGGGGACAGGATGATTTTCATGGGACAACTAATTATAATGTGTTTATGTGCTCCCACCCTTTCTTTTCTTCTCTCGCCTGTCCTCCATTCACCTTGTAGTCACTGTCCCAAGCGGTCTTCCCAGTCTTTGCACCTCTTCCTTCCCTCCACACACTCCCTCATCGCTGCTTGCTCCCCTCCTTGCTTGTTATTATTATTGTGTAAAAGACACAGATGAACGCAAACTGAAAATTGTCAGTAACACACTGACGGACATAAAAATGGCCAACATTAGAGAAACTATTACTCACACTAGCATGCGTCTATATTAACTTGTCGGCATCTCTGAATTTGGCATGTGTAAGTTTGTCATTTTGGGCACTCAGTTGTTAAGGCTACGTGGGATAGGAACGCAACAGAGGAGTGTCAATAATATAAATTTAAAAAATAAGCTATCTGCTGGCCGAGTCTGGCAGGCTCCGCGCCTGTATCACAGCAGCTCGTGCTTCCTAGTTTTATTTTTTTTGTATTACCCCTGGGCACTTGAGATGTGTATCACAACAATTTTTCGTGTTGGAAGTGTCATAAATTGGGTTTACATAGGACATGAATCGTCATTATGTAATTATCAGAATCATCTGCAACTTAGTAAGGGTTGCATATAGGCCATATTATGTGATTCTGGATACGCTGTGCCAGTGATGATACTTATTGAGATGTAGATATGTGACATGAGAGCTTGTGCTGTTACTGTCAGTACTGTTCCTTTTGTGCCTGCCCAAATATGGAGCATTCAGGGTTACGCTGTTTGTTTCAAGTGAGGTACGAAATATGTGAGGTTTGAGTGCAACAAGCTGTCTCTTTAAAATAGATGACTTTGGGTGACCACGTGAGATAGTAGTGTTTTTGTTGTCTGCCTGAAGTTGTGACTGTTTCGATGTCCATTCCCTTGGAAGAACTGCACAGGTGGGTAATATATTAATTGGGCGGCTGGACGGTGGGGATAAAAGCGGACTCGGTCCGGGTGTGTTTTTTTATACGGATTCAGGTGAGGCTGTATACGCAATGCGGGAAGCTAGATTGAATTGAAACTTGTGTGGTTGTGTATGTGGGAATTATTAACTTTCAGCTGAATGTTTAATACGAGTTCAATTGTTGTTTAACAATAGATGTGTGTGTATTGGCACATATGGGGCATTTTCTTGCGTCCCGATAATTGCAGGATAATGTTTTAGGGCTTGCAATCTTGATTGTATCTCGTGGAGTCACGATGTATTGGGGCATGTGTTGTACACATTTGGCTCATTATGAAGGAAATAAGCTTAGTTGTTTTATAATGGAACATGCGGGACGGGTACACATGATTGTGGCTATAAAATGGTCGCCTGACTTTTTTGTATAATGCACCAATTTTAGAAAACTAATCCCTAGTGTGGCATGATATAGCATGGTTGTCAGCAAAGTGCTTACACGTTCCCCTACTTTGTATGAAAAGACAATCGTCCCAGGACAGTGAATTCTAACACTTGAAATGCTTCAGCTGAAGTGTCAGGCAGAGAGTCTCCTATGCTCTGAAACTAAGGGAGGGGCAGACAACTAAACAAGCCTTCCTGTCACGGTGCCTGCTTCCCTGAAAGAAATGTTAATGTGCACAACTGGTCAATCTGCAAGACTAAAGGGTGCTCTGAAGCCAGTATTAGCTTCAATTGATGGAAACACTTCCTGATCACACATATTTATTTTATTTTTTAGAGATATCATAAGGGAGCTACAAGCTAAGGTGTGAAGTGTGTGCTTTTAAAAGACAGTTAATACAAATGTTACACTATGCACACTCTGGGTATTAATAAAAATCTATATTTTTAAGGCAAATTTTTATCCTAAAACATTTTGCAAATTTTGTAGCAGCCTATCTTATATTCTGAGTACTGTAAGTTTAGAATAATGACTTTTATGTTCCCAGTGCTTTATATCATAGACCACACTGGGACGCTGTAGCACTAAACGTACAAAAGTCACTATTCTCCACTGCACTAACCGGGATTTTATTTGCAATGCAATAGGTCTCACATTAGTAAATGTTTGAGCTATTGGTGTTTCAAATTATAATGTTTCTTAGATTTTTGTCAAAAAATATCCCAGCAGTAGCATAAGTAATAAAAGAAAATCCACAAACAAAGAAAAGGGTGCAGTACCACAGGCTGTTACTAGGTGTCCCTGTGGAGTTGTAAAGGGACCTCTATTAGCCACATAAGGTACTGAATGAATGAATGAAAGGTATTTATTATGCGCGAACTATTACCCAGGGGCATCTTGGCACTGTAGAGACTAGTCAGAAGGTGAAACCTGAAATGTTTCCTAGCTTGAGACGCTTGAGACAAAGAGCAAGGTTTTAAGGGATCTCCTGAAATCCTGTAAACAGGGGGAGGTTTTAAGTTCCCAAGGTAAGGAATTCCAGAGCTCATCAGTAGATCTGAAGAAACTTTTTCCACCCCATGTAGCTTTCTTGAAGGGAGCAACTATGAGATTTTTTGCTGTACTTGAACAAAGAGACCTGCTCGGAGTGTACCACCTGAGATGCTTTTTAAAATACACCGGTCCATTCCAATGAAGGGTCCTGAAAGCTGTGCATAAAGCTTTAAACTGGATACTTTGTTTAACCGGAAGCCAGTGAAGTGCACTTAGGGCTCCCTTGGCCGATTCAAATCTAGACACTTTTAAAAGAAAGCGTGCTGATACATTCTGTAAAGTTTGAAGCTTTTTTAGGAGCCCCGCTGATATATTAAGATAAAGACTATTATAATAGTCAAGCCTTGTCAGACCTAATGAAATAACCACCGTTTTCAGAAGTTCGAAAGGCAGATGTTTCTCAATTTTTTTAATCAGTCGAAGAGAGTGATAGGCCATAGAGACCTTAGAAATTTGATCCTGCAACTTCAATTCTTTACCAATCATTATCCCCAGATTTTTTGCTTTTGAACCGGAGTAGGAAGTGAACCCAGATCTGAGGGCCACCGTGTGTGTCCAAAATGAGGGGCTATTTCCAAATAGGATAACCTCTGTTTTGGAGAAATTCAATTTTAGAGAGTTATTGCCCAGCCATTTATTTACTTCCAACATACATTCCCTAATGGAGTCTCCAGTATCAGTAGTATTTTTGGCACGTGACACAACAATCTGCATGTCATCTGCGTAGGATGCCAAAGACAGAGAAGGAATTAATAAGTTTGGCAAGGGGGCAACATAAAGATAGAACAAAGTAGGGCTCAAGGCTGAACCCTGTGAAACCCCACAAGGCAGGTTATAAAATTGAGAGGTAAAATCACCCACTGAAACTCTTTGCTGTCAATTAGTCAAAAATGATTGAAGAAGAGTAAGTGCTGGGCCCCCAATTCCAAAGTTTCGCAGATGGTCCACCAACACCAAGTGGTTGACTGTGTCAAAAGCAGCGGAAAGATCCAATAGCACCAGGGCTGCGTTCCCTCCTCTATGTAGAGTGGCTCTAATTTCTTCTGTTGCTGCCACCAATGCAGATTGTGTACTGTGATGTTTTTCTAAAACCAAACTGGGTTTCATTCAGCAGGTGGTTGTCAATATAATCCATTAGTTGCTGATTGAGCACATTTTCTGCTAGTTTTGCCGGGTAGGGGAGCCTTGATATTGGCCGGTAGTTGCTCGGCACTCTTGTATCAAGGTTTGGATTTTTTCAAAAGAGGGAGAACTGACGCGGACTTCAAGTGATTGGGAAAGGCTCCCTGATTAAACATTGCTGCCATGATATCAGCCAGTCGAAGCGCAAATGGTTCTGGTGCCATTTGGAATATTTTAGGTGGACACTGGTCATGAGGGGAACCAGATTTAATAGTGGCGTTCAACTTTTTTTAATCAGCTCTACTGAGGGTGGATCAATTGTTAAAATTAATGCTATCTGGCTCTAAATTAGGACACTGTGTTTTAACTGGCGTGTATGTTAATAGTCATAAACTGATTGAAGAGGTTCATAACTGTTGGACTTGGCCCTTTTTTGCAGGGTCATCCCAGAAATTTTTGCCTTTCTTCTGTATTTTTTCTGACCTGTTGTGGGTGGTTTTATGACTCAGGGCACTTTATCACTGCTTATCAGTGCTAAAGTGCATGTGCTCTCTATTGTAAACTCGGTAAGATTGGTCTACACCTATTTGGCATATTTAATTTACCTGCCAGTCCATTGTACAGTGGTATCCCATATACCCAGGGCCAGTAAATTAAATGCTACTTGCAGCGCTGCTTACGCCACCCACCAAAGTAGCCTTTCAAACCTGTCTCAGGCCTCTGCCACTACAGGGCCTGCATGCGCAGTTTACTGCTGCTGTGACATGGCACATAAAGTGGGTGCCCCGTCTATGACTCCCCTTTTACAACATATCAGTCACCCCTAAGGTAGGCCCTAGCAAGCTCTATGGGCAGGGTGCAGTTTAGGTAAAATGTAGAACATGTGCCTTACCTGTGTGGCATGTCCTGGTAGTGACAAACAGCCTATTTGGTTTCTCACTGCTGTGAGGCTGCCCTCTCATAGGGATCAATTGGGGATTCCCTGATATATGCTTCAGTTGTAATTCCTGACATGAGAGGGGTAGCGTGATCAAGTTTGGTATGTTTGGAATAGTGGTGATAAATGCTGCATATTGGTGAAAGTAGATTATTACTATTTTAGAAATGCCACTTTTAGAAGTGGGCATTTCTGTGTGCTATGCGTCTTTGTGCCTGCCTGTTGTGTATTGACCATCTGGTTCTGACTGACAAGGGGAGAGGGGATGTGCATTCAATCCAGCCAGTCTCTGGGGGTTTTGAGGTGTGTCCTGCCCTGCCTGGGTGACTCAGCACTTGGCTGACTAGACCTTGGCTGAATTTGGAGTAGCTGGTGGGGTTTCCCCTGGCACCTGAATAGGCCTGGTCTGCATTTGGAGTGGTGGGAGGAGTAGCACCTGCACCTGAATAGGTCTGTGCCTGCCTTCCACAATGATGGCTCCGCCCCCCTGTTGTGTGTCTGGAGCCAGGGCTTGCACTTTGAATAGGGAGTGTTGTGCAATGGCAATTATAATTTAAAGTGGCCCCAGAACTGGTTTGGACTGGGCTCAGAGCCCTATGCCAGCAGAGAACAAAGACTTTGTGGACTATAAGAGAAGGGGCTGTGACCCCATGTTTTGTGGAACTAGTGAAACTCTAACAGGAGACACTGCGTGGAGTGCCAGGAGGAACCACCATCTGGGACTACCTACTTGGGGGACTGAACCTGCTGCCTGCTGGGCAGCAGAAGGGACTGCCACTCTGCTAGGGGACCCTGTGTGCTGGCCTACCTGTGACCTGTTCTCTGGTCCAGGGGTTTACCAGGTCTGTGTGACTGGCCCTGGATAATTGGAAGCAGCGCTGGGTGAGCGCTGTGATTGCCACATTGGGAGTTGTTTTCATTAGCAGCACGAGTGGAGCACTGCAGGGTTCTTCCCTCTTCAGTGCCTGAGAGGAAAGCGCCGTAACTGCATTGCTGGGAGTCCCTCTGTGCTGTGCAAGGTCTGGAGACACCATTTCTTTAAATTGATGTGTGCCCGGAGCAGTGCTTGCGAGTGCTACTTGCGAGGAGTGTGGCTTCATCTTCCCCCCGTCGTGTGGATCGGAGCGCTTCTGCTTCCAAACGTGGAGGGACTCCGCTGCGCAGAGTCGCTGCGTGATGCTGGTGGGGAAAGCTTCCTCTGTGTGGAGGAGCGGTTTGCTGGGAACAGAACTCAGTGTGTGCTGCGCTGCACCTGCTTCGTGATAAAGTGAGAAACAAGCTGCCTGGAAGAGGGAGAGCACTCAGCTCTCCCTCCTCCATGCAGTTGGTTTCTCACTGCTCTCTGGCCGGGGGTCTGTGTACGTACCCCCAGGCCGGGAGCGTTTGCGGCAGTGGACCGGAAGGAACCCCAGCCGGAGGTTCCTTCCTCCCTGGTAGCGTGACACCAGGGTGGGCGGGGCCAGCTGCGCAGAAGGAAGGAACCCAGTGAGGGGCCGTGCAAGCAGCGGAATCGGGGCGGCTTCATTTACCAGCTAGAGCAGCTGCCCCGTGTGGTAGTGGGTAGCTGCTTCGACAGCCAGGGTGACTTTGGCCTTACGCGGGGGACCCTGTGAGGGCGTCCCGCAGGGGGAAGTGGTCCAGCTCTTTCCCCCCTTTACTGATACACACCTACCTTTGGGGGACAATGTCTTGGCACCATAGGCGGGACTGCCGGGGGCGATTTCTCTGGTGGAAAAGGGACTGAGTGAGGTCTCTCTGCCTACGGGGCCAGTACTTTACTGGCAGGATAATGAGTAGGGATACAAGAGTTGCAAGGTAGGCACAGCATTTATGATACATGTATTATGCCTCACTCTAATTGCCTCACATCGCCTGCCCTGAGATGATGACTTATGTGATGTTTGCAATTTAGGGGTAGTTACCCCATTGCCCTGCTTGTGGTACATGTGCCATACTGTGCTGTGTTATGCCCAGATGTAATGTTGCCTATTGAAGGGATATTGCCAGTGGGGAAGTGTTTCTAATGTGTGCATTTTACAGGTTTCTACTATAGTGCACTGCTGATGATGTATGCGCATAAGGTGTTATGCTAAAGGTAATATTACCAGTAGTTACTGGTCGCCCTAACTATAACGTGTCTATGACAAAGCGATTTATGGTCTACGTGAGTGACAATGGCCCGATTGGCCAAATGGTATATGTAATACCTGTGGAGTCATGACAAGTGATGCAACACAATAACCCTGGGGGTCCCAGGGGAGGGAACTAGAGGCACAAGGTATTCAGGGTGAGCTGGCCTCCATTCTAACATGTATACACAAAAGAAGCTACCCTGAGTGTAAAATGACCGAGGCTTAAAAAGTACTTAGTAGAGTACCTGGCATCTCACAATAAGTGAAGGACTGTCCTCACACACCACCAGGTGTCATGCTTCCTCATTGGCAGTCCTCGCTCTCTAAAAACTTGGTTTGATAGAGAGCGGGCCTACACCTGGAGACAGGGAGGCACTTCTAAATCTAAGTGGAGGCCTGTGACAGTGAGTGATAATTAAAAATCAGTATAATTGCAAAAATACATTTATTCTAATAGGCAACTACTTGATATTAAAATTGAAAACCGGTGATATAGGGGAATTAGTACCCCATCACCGTAGTGATTAAAGTAATCGACATGTTTCTGCCCTTATGGCCCAAAGGGTCCGCGGCATTCATCAGGACGGAAAAAGAAAGAAATGTGGGCTCCTATCTTACCAAAGAAGTGGTACGAAATTACCACTGGGTAGATTGGGATTACATGACTCCAAGACATTTCATCCTGGAGTGTGCGGAACTAGCACTTACGGAGAACTTTTTCGAATATGGGGACACAATATACCACCAAATCAGAGGTACTTCCATGGGGAGCACATTTGTTCCCAGCATGGTGTGCCTCTCCGTACACCAATTTGAAGCGGAGCACATCTTCCATCAGGACAACCCCTACGGGACGCAATTGAAACTCTGGCAATGGTAGATTGAGGATGTCATCTTAATTTAGCACAGCAATAAAGACCAACCCGAGGACTTTGTCCGATGGGTTAATAGCAGAGACGCACATCTGAAATTCATGCACTCAATCAGCAAAGAAGAGGCGGTTTTTCTGGATCTGGTATTAACCTTGACCCAAGGGGGATCACAACTAAGGTTCACAACAAGAGTACAGATAGGAATAGCCTCCTCCTTTTTGAAAGCTTTCATCTGAAGTCACTCCAACAAAACCTCCCGGTAGGCCAGTTTCCTTACGTTCCGAAGGAACTGCTCCTCAATTGAAACTTATGACAAACAAGCTGAGACACTGGAGAACAAGCTGGTAACACGTCACTACCCCAGAAAAATTATCAAAAAGGCAAGAAAAAGAGCCAGGAATAATAATCGAGAGGCACTGCTTGAGAGACAAGAGAAGAAGGAGAATGGAAGATTAGTGTGCGTCACCACATACACCCCGATAACTAACAAAGTACAGAACGTCGTACGGAAACACTGGCAAATCCCCAATGAAGCAACAAAACACTGGCCACCGCCACTTTTTGTGTTTAAGCGGAACACAAGCATATGGGACGAGCTGGTCCACGCCAAAACACCGTCCCCACTGAATCAGACCAGACTATGGGGCAACAAAAGACCAGTAGGTCACTACCACAGTGTGTGGCATGTAACTACACCAGTATTACCAAGGAGGTGGACATAAAAACCAACAGACCATGGGTACTAAAGAACTTCAGTAACTGCAATAGTGAGAATGTCATTTATCTTATCACATGCCCCTGCAACTTGATGTATGTGGGTATGACCACTAGAAAGATTAAGATACGCATCAACGAACACAGGACCACCATCAGGTGCAAAAACAAGAATACCAAGTTGACGCAACATTACCTGGAAAACAACCATAGATACGTGGATCTGAGGTGGGTAGTGCTTGAGGTCATCAAGAGGATGAGTCCGGATATCCAGAGAACACTCCACACGAGAGAACAACGATGGGTGTATCGGCTCCGGACATGGGACACTGGATTGAATGATGACATCCCATGGTTACATATTGGGAAGTAATGTGGCGGTGGACAGGTGCGCACAGGCACACATAACACAGCTAGGATGAGGCGTACATACAGGGAACATGGTCCATCTGACCTTTTAGATGGCATACCTAGAGGGGCCTCTATCTAGCTTGTACGAGCATTCAAAATAAAATTGTTACATTACATCTATTACACATTTATTACCGGTGCACCGATCAAATACGAAAATTTCACTTACATACCTCATGTTGCACCTAGGCACATGGGACTCGTAATTTACATGTTAAGCATCTACTTTTGCTGCCAGTATTTTTAATTGTGTAAGGATTTCCGTTTTATTTAATTTCAAAAATGGATTCCCGTTGCATCTGGGTTTATTTGCATTGGTATAAATATTTCCCAAATTATTGCCCATTTGTTTTATAAACCATGCAATCTTCAAGTTCTAAGAATCCATTACACGTAACAAGTAAGAACTTGCAACCGGGATTATGAGCGGCAAAGAGGGTGCAAATCAGTTTTTCACCACCTTAGAAATACACGCATCATAATCAGCCGCACCCCGCACGTTTGACAATACGCAGGGCCCAGGCAACCCCAGTTGGGACTGCTGGGCTCGCACGTGCGCCTTTGAAGCAGCGCCGATCAATGCCGCGAAGTCCAGGCAGGCCCAGGCAGCCTCCGATGGGACAGCGGGGAATTCACAGGTGTTCCATCGACAGGCTGCAATCAGGGCTTCCCGCCACATTTCCTCTTCTTTTTTCCTGACGCGAAGATCAGGCATACGATCTCTAGCATGCAGGAGGTTTTCCAGCCACCAGAAACCATTTTTTTTTTTTAAACTTACGATCACACGTGCTACCAATTTACTCATCAAGTGTACTACTTAAAGCCAGAATTCCGCGCCCTTCATTCCACAACGGGGAAGAGGAGCGAACACAACTAGAATCACGGCGAGAGACGCACCTTGATGTAGTAAGAGTATAAGTGGTGGTGTGGATGCGTGCTTGTGTGAAACTTTACCATTCCCATAAGGAAACTCAGTTCCAACAAATTTCCTAAAAGTGTGAATTTAATTTCTTTTCTTCCAGAGTGTGACTACAGGGGTCTCTCCTTCACCCTCCTCCCATGGGGTGTGTAGGAACCTGAATTAGGGTAAGGCTGTGAGCTGGTCTCACACTTCTGTGCAAAAACAAACTGTGTGTGTCTCATGTTTGCAGTGACACGTGTTTCACACAAAAGCCACTATATGTATATTGATGCATGTGGGGCAATTATCAGTGCAATTTTCACTTTGCTTTGACCGAATACCTCTCAGAATAATATGTCTCTGATGGCAATCTCACTTTCTTTACATTTACAGGTTTTAGGAAACTATCTCAGTTAGAGTGTGACACAGGTCAACCTACCCAGTCTTAATTTTGTATCAACTCTTTGGTAAGAAAGGAGCCCACATTTCTTTCTTTTTCCATCCTGATGAATGCTGCGGACCCTTTGGGCCATAAGGGCAGAAACATGTCGACGACTTTTATCATTACGGTGATGGGGTACTAATTCCCCTATATCACCGGTTTTCAATTTTAATATCAAGTAGTTGCCCATTAGAATAAATATATTTTGGCAATTATACTGATTTTTAATTATCACTCACTGTCACGGGCCCCCACTTAGATTTAGAAGTGCCTCCCTGTCTCCAGGTGTAGGCCCGCTCTCTATCAAACCAAGTTTTTAGAAAGCGAGGACTGCCAATGATGAAGCATGACACCTGGTGGTGTGTGAGGACAGTCCTTCACTTTTTGTGAGATGCCAGGTACTCTACTAAGTACTTTTTAAGCCTCAGTCATTTTACACTCAGGGTAGCTTCTTTTGTGTGTACAAGTCATGACAAGTGCCTAGTGGTACAGTGATATGTGATTGTGTTCTAATGTGTTTTTATGGATAATACAAAGGCTATTTTGTATATATCCTTGTTTATAGTTTTTTTGTGGTGTGCCTAGTGTGTCACTGCTGTGTGAGTGTGTTGTGCAAACGGTTTACACATTGCCTCTGGGATAAGCCTGACTGCTCTGGCAAGCTACCAAGGGGGGGAGCAGGGGTTATCTTCAGTGTGTAACTCCATTGCCCTGAGTAGAGTGGTGGGTTCTGCCTGGCTTAGGTGCATACCCTAGCCAACCAGAAACCCTATTTCTAACAAGAACCTTCGCTTAAAAGAAACATGCAGCAGTGTCACAAAATGCTTGGTTATTAGTTGCTGCATTAAAAGTATTCGGCACCAAGTTTTTTATTACCTGAAAAAGAGTTTTATTTACGTCACAGGCTGCTCTAATTTGCTCTAATTGTTTACATCAGACCCAGAGGGTTTTCGGCCAGAGCATAATACGGAGTCAGCTCTACTCATCGTTACCGAAAAATTCAAAAGCATATTAGATCAGGGAAGGACCGCTGCTATTGTGTTATTAGATCTAAACACGGCTTTTGATACAGTAGACCACAAAATCCTTGTCAATAGACTCGAAAATATCGGAATCAAAGGCACAGCCAACCAATGGGTGGCCTCGTTTTTGAGCGACAGGTCCTTTCAGTGCATGGAGGCCGGCATCCTGTCAGATACCCTCTCAGCTCCATGGGAAGTACCTCAGGGCTCCTCCCTGAGTCTGACTCTCTTTAATGTATATTTGAGCCCATTAGCTCACATAGTCCAGGAGTTTGGACTCTCCATTGTGTCATATGCCGATGACACCCAATTAGTGGTGTCAATAGCCGACTCCCTGAACTCTGACCAGAAGCAACTTACCCCGTGTCTGGAGAGGATAGGAACATGGATGGCGGAGTGCAGCCTTAAACTGAACGGGGACAAAACTGAGCTTATGATCCTGGGCGGCAATTCTAACCCTCGCTTAGAGATTCCTTGGTCAGTCACCTGGGGCCTTCCCCCAACCCCTAAATGTGCCATAAAAAATCTGGGTGTGTGGCTCGATCAGAATTTAACGATGGACACACAAGCCAAAAAACTGGCAGGTACATGCTTTGGCATCCTTCGGATGCTCAGGAAAATCCTTGGCCTACTCCCAGAGAAATCGAGAAGGACGGTGGTGCAAGCCTTGGTTGTATAAAGACTCGATTATGGTAACTCACTATACCTTTGATCACCCAAATATGTCACCAATAGGCTACAGGTTGTACAGAATGCGGCAGCTAGACTGCTTCTTAATATACCCAAGAATCAGTCAGCTAAAGCATCCCTGAGAGAGCTACACTGGCTTCCCGTCCAGACCAGGATCAAATTTAAATCTCTATGCTTGGCACATAGAGCCATGTATGGGAGAGGTTCGACCATGCTGCGAACCTTGATCTCCCACTACTCACCTCGCCGCTGTCTTAGATCAGCGTCAAATTTTCTGATGAACACCACCAGAATTAAGAGGTCAAGGTGGGGTGGAAGATCGTTCTCACATCTGGCGCCCAAACTTTGGAACAGTATGGACCCAGAGCTGCGATTGATCGAAAATGAACAGTCCTTTAAAAAGAAACTTAAAACTTGGCTGTTCCCTTAACTCTCGTTCCAGATAGCTTCCCTTTCCTGTTATAGCGCTGGGATGCCTGCGGGTAGCCATGCGCTTTATAAATCCCTAAACCTAAACCTCTGTATAATATCCTAATTTGGTAGCTAGAATCAGCTGTTTATGCTCTGCTAGTTTATCTTTGTACGGATTCCTTTCCTTCATCGTTTTTTTGCCATTTACGCTCCAATCTACAACATTCTTGCCTTGATTTTTTTAATGACTACCCATACCATGGCTGAGATTGTTTCTATATCCTAGGTTTCTAGTTAATGGGAGATATAGTATACATTGTCTCATGCATCCATGAGGAGAAATTCTCCGCCATTTGATCGATATTAGCAGTGTTTTTTGGTGCAGAAGTAGTGAGCAGTAGGATTAATTCCTGTGCTTGGATTTTAAGCCATGCTCTATTTGAAGACAAAGAGTTCCTGGGAGCTCGTAATGCCATGACCTGCGCTGATGGCTGGCATTTGACTGCGAAGTGGTCTGTCCAGGTTAATGGAATATTAACTGGATCATTAATATATGGATTGTTGGAAAATATTGCATCTAACGTGTCCTGCTTGATGGGTGGAGCAGTCTTTTTTCAACAGGAGTCCTAGGCCATTCATGGACTCCAGCAATCTGATGGAGTCCCTGTCTGTGCTGGACTCGAGATGGACATTCACATCCCCCAGGACTGTAAAATCAGCACTCAACACCAAGGATTTCAGTAGGACACAATCTGTCTCCAAAGCTAGCTCTCGGACCGGGAGGCCGATGTACTAGTAGGCCATTGAAAGACTGTTTTCCAGACTTCAATGGAGAAAAGCAGCAGCACAAAGTCCTCCTCCAAAGCTGGTGTGAAAACTGCCTGATAAGGATTGCGGTAGACCACCCCAGCCCGCCTCCTTGTTTTCCTCTTTCCTGTCTAGGCCAAACATATTGAAGCCTAGGGGGGTAGCACTAGCAGCAGCTATTTCTGGCCCAGAGTTAAGATCTGCCCAGGTTTCGGTTATAAAAATCAAGTCTGCCTGATGAGTCATCACAAAGTCCTGAAATTCAATGTAATGCTTAACTAAAGATCTGGTATTCAGTAAAATACATGTTAGGCTATTGCGGATAGGGGAGTTCTTTATATCTGCATTGTCTTTGTCTCTGGAGTCCTTTCTAATGTGGGGGTGCTGTAAAGGATCAGATAGCAGAACAGTAGATTTAGAGCCATTACATACTATTTCGTTGTGAACTAGTAACAATACGGGGCAATATCTAATACATTGCGGGGGCTTACCTTTATGGCCGAGCTTAAAGAGTCTCTCTTGCGTAAGTTAGCCTCTGCATTTGATCTGAGAGCATCCAACCTGGGGGACGGGCCCTGGGAACGGTTCAGGCACGGACGGGCGCAGAAGGGCTTGCCTTGGGCGTGGCTTTGGTGCGCCAGCAGTGCAAACGCACTGCTGGAAGACTTTTAAAGCCTGTCATAAGAGGAGTGTGGCCAGAGGTGTACAAGCACTGATCGCGGTGCATTCTGTAAGTGAAAACTAAAACACAGCCAGAGGTCCAGCAACCTCTGACCTCTGGCACAGGCTTCCCTGCGCCAGAGGACTACTGGTAAAATAATCATTTTATTTTTAATAAGAGGGGAGTAATAAAAACATAAACCAATCAGAACTTCTAAAAACGGGCCAAAGCCCTACTCAAAGATGGCACAGCCTACGGAGCCAGGCAACTCCGGAAACTGGCACTTCAGTGCTTACAAGGAAAATAAAAGTTGCACCAACCTGGTCATGATCTGCGCGGATGCGCTGCCGGAAGACTTTTAAAGCCCATCATAAGAGGGGTGTGGCCAGAGGTGTAGCAAGCTCTGATCGTGGTACGTTCTGTGAGTGAAAACAGGTGAGGGAAAACTAATACACAACCCGAGGTCCAGCAACCTCTGATCTCTGGCACAGGCTTCCCTGCGCCAGAGGACTACTGGTAAAGTAATATTAGAAATAAAATTAAGAGGGGAGTAATGAAAACATAAACCAATCAGAACTGCTAAAAACGGGCCGAAACCCTACTCAAAGATGTTGCAGCCTACAGAGCCAGGCAACTCCAGAAACGGGCCATTCAGTGCCTTACAAGGAAAATAACAGTTGCATCCACCTTGTCGTGAGCTGCAGTATGCACTGCTGGAAGACTTTTAAAGCCCGTCATAATAGGGGCATGCCCAGAGGTGTAGCAGGCACCAATTGCGGGGCGCTCTGTGAGGGGAAACAGCTGAGGGAAAACTAAAACACAACCCGAGGTCCAGCAACCTCTGAACTCTGGCACAGGCTTCCCTGCGCCAGAGGACTACTGGTAAAGTAATATTAAAAGTAAAATTAAGACGGGAGTAATGAAAACATAAACCACTCAGAACTGGTAAAAATGGGACGAAGCCCTACTGAACGATGGCGCAGCACTGGGGTAACTAAACTTGAAGGGGTCCACCTGCAAGGAACGTGGAGGGCCCCCCTCCGGACTAAATCAGGACCTCTCCTGCAAGAGTACTGTGCTGAGGGGGCCCCCTGGAGCTTGACCTCCCCCCCGCACTGTGAGGGCTTGTGTTAAGCCACTGTGGCGCAGTCTGCGGAGCCAGGCAACTCCGGAACTGGGCACTTCAGTGCCGTACAAGGAAGATAACAGTTGCACCAAACTTGTGATCTGCACCAATAATTCAATTATAAAGAGAAATCTTGCACCTGAGCATAGTTTCCATTTGTTTTATTGGCAGGAAAACTGAATCTGAAATCTTGCACAGAGATAAGAAAGGAGTAGACACACCCTCTGATTTGAGACCATGGATATGAGCGCTGGCGTAGGATGACATGCCTACTGCGGTCTGTCAAGGCACGTTTCTTTCATGCGCCACTCAAGAGCTCAAGGCTGTTTCTCTCTTGAATGACAGCTGCAGTTGTTAGTCGGTGGCATGCCTTCTCTTCCTCCTCAGCATTAACTTTATCAGTGCTTCTGTGTTGCGGAGGGTGGATATATCAAGACAAAATCTGAGGCTACCCACACTCTGGCTTATATTGTGCCTTTGTGAGAATGGCGGTCGATTTTGTGAAATAGCTATGTGCCATACAGCCTAAAGATGTTCTAATGCTGAAATTAGTTTATTTATTTCAATGCAGACATGATAACATAATGTATAACGTTGTGTGATGATTTTATTATGATTCGACACAAGACAGTGTTCAGGGTGAAAAACTGAACTGGGTAATGGGCCCAGTAGGGGGATTGTGTGAATTGGAGAGTGCTCTTTGTAAAACCTTGGAGTTCCATGATCAAACCACAGTAAATCCAACTCCGATGTTCATGCTTAAAAGGTGAATAATATGAAAATGCACGAGACTGCAACCATTTTTCAAAGTGCTAAAAAATATAACATCTGTTGTAAAGTCTAAACGTAGCAATAGTTGCTGGGGTGCACACAAGAAATGGTAGCCATTGTTCACATTATCTTCTGCCTAGGCCTCAAGTCAGTGATATAAAGTAGACGATCAGTATGGAACCTGCCAAGTGGTAGCATACCCCACGGGTCAACGCGCTGCAGTGCCCAGCCTGTGGTGACTCAAAAGACACTATTGAGCAGATTTTCTTCTTTCGTTCAACCTATGTGACCACCACTATCCTTCGCAATCCAAATAACTGACTAATATCCACCACTCAAATTACTTTCATATTTCACTACACTAATTCAACACTAATCCTTCATGGGTTCCGGAGTAGCGTGCTACTCGCCGCAAAAGCGCTTTGACACCTCGTCAGGGGTAGTAAGCGCTATATAAATCCAATTACAATACAATACAATACCTTTGGGAGGTGGTGGATTATTCCACTTTGTCAGAATTTGGGAACTAGGGAGTACAAAGAAGCACTCAGGATTTTGAGATATGATACATGTAGATTGATAGTTTTTGCTGCCTCTCGTTTTCTCATGGATGTGTGGATAGTAAGGCACAAGATAAGCATTTCAGACAGTGGCGTAGCAAGGCGGTTGGGGGACGTCCGCGTCACGAGGCACGAGTTTTAGGGGCAAAGGCCCGCTCTTTCCTGCGGCTGTCGCTGGGTGGCAAACACAGGGACTGCCACGGGCGGCAAAAGGTTTGGCTACGCCACGGATTTCCCATGAAAATTTGTATAGTGACGATCTGTAAAACGGTAACTGATTTTACTGCTGGAAACAGGGTGTGCCATGCTTATCCAAGTAATATAGAAACCTTTCTAGAGTATTAATATATTTTAACCTTTAGTCGCTGGGTAACCTATTTGATTGTGTATTAGCTTCTGTACAGCTTGATGTGCAGGTATTGGATTAGCTGGTTATGCAATTATGTTAATGAACACCACCAGTCAGAGAGATACCTGGCACTTCTTAACTTATTGCATAAAACTACCCTGTTGCAGGTGCCTGCTTAGTAGTAAGGAGGCATCGGTTGTCATCATGTTTATTATATTGCACATTTTATATTACACATTGTAACTGTTTTTATTGCATGTTTTTACCTCATGTGCTTTTATGGCTCACAGCTGAAATAAAGTTTCATTGACTACCTGACAATCAGAATTCTGTGGTGCATGTTACATGTGCAAAGCACCAACAATCTATAGAAGTATGTGGAACGCGCACCGTGTATGAAACAATTCAACACCCCTATGGTAGACTTCAAGTTCACAGCAGAGCAGTGGCCCGTCAGGTTCATCGGTTAACAGTTATTTAATTTAGGGTGAAAGCAAACATGCACTATAGCCTGCCACGCAAGGCATGGCTAAACAATGGAGCAATGTCACAAGAGACACCGAGTCAGTCCTTGCTTTCTTTACAGACAACATTTTGCAGGGTGGGACGCGTCAGCCCGTGCTTAAAAGGGAAAGCGTTACAATACAACTAACCAGTGTGCAATGGTTTTTTGACAACAACAAAAAACACAGGTGACTCCAGTAACATACACCCAGGTGACAGCTATCGTATAACAAGGACATGACGTGTTTTGCCACAGAAGTTAAGACTGATAACACGTCTGTGTTATATCGGAAACAGGTTGCATCCACACGCTTAAAACTCCATTGCAGTTTCCTGTACATGGGAGAGAACGCAAACACAGAGTATCTCCAAAGTCCCCGCACACAAGTGCGCTGCTCCAAGCGGAACGGCGAAAATCACACAACTATATGACAGCTGAGCATATTGCACAGCGCATCGAAGCACGTCTTGAGCGCATCCCTGCATGCGTTTCTGTACCACTGTGGACTCATCAAGGGGCCCAAGTCATAAATAACAGCAATCAACTTTAACCGGCCTAGGCGATTTTTTCGGTTGTGTGCTTGTTTTTTTTTATTTTTTTGTACCCTGGGTGGGAAAGGGCGCGTTTCTTTGTCATTCGTAGACGTGCAAATGCTTAATTCAATGTTGTTATAATATGGACCTCCGGGTTCAAATCCGGAGTTCACTCTCTGCACAGAGAAAGTTACCAATCGTTATTGTGCTGCTGCTACTGTGTTTGTCTGGTATAAACATGTCTTATTCCTACAAGGAGTGCGCTTATCCCACAACATTATGCCCAGAACCCCGCACGTGCATCTGATAGAGCTGTGAGCATGCATGCAGGTAGCTAACGGGACACAGGTACCGAGATTGCACTGCTGCAGGATGTAATCTGACATCGGCGCTGAATGCCTCGGCTCGTGCATGCAGGTAGTCGACGGGATACAGGTACCAAGATGCACTGCTCCAGGAAGTAAACTGCCCTCGCCGCTGAATGCCTCGGCTCGTGCATGCAGGTAGTCGACGGGATACAGGTACCAAGATGCACTGCTGCAGGAAGTAAAGTGCCCTCGCAGCTGAATACCTCGGCACGCTCCTAGAGTCACCCGAGGTCCAGGACCATTTGAAACATGTCAGACTGTTCTCACCCACCACCACCTGTCGTCATTTATCGGAGCACCACTGAGGGAATGCTTGTGCGCGAGACTTACCTGCTCCCCGGGCTCCACTGACTTCACCAGCTGCTTGTCCTTGTACAGCGACCACAGGCCGATGTTTGGCAAGAAAACCAAAGCCACCATAAACAAAAATGTCATCTGCAGGAATCTCTTCTGCTTCTTCTTCATGGCGGAGGGGGGCGATGTTCTCTAAATCCCACTTATCCAAGAGGGTCACTCCGAGCACAGTGCGCCGATTCCTCCTGACCGGCGAGAAACTTCCCGTACAGCTCGGAACAGCGGCTCCCAGGAAGAAGCGCCGAAAGCGAGCCCTCTTATTCACAGGGCGGGCCACGCAGAGATCACAGCAGTCTGTATAGTATCATCCCCTGTTAATGGAAGCACAAGAGGTACACGTGAGGAGGGACGAGCTTTGCAGGAGAGGGCGAGATCTGAACGAATAGCACTCAACTAAAAGGCGCCGTGTTGCTTTAAATCTGAAAGTGCAGGTGTGAGCGGTGCGTTCCTTGACCCGCTCCCTCGGGCACTACTCAGAAAGTTCCACCAGTGAGAACGTCACCTGACGGCACACCGGGGTCTTGTAAAAAAAACTCACAAACTTTAGACAGGCATTGACAGACCCGCACCCCTCGGTGCTGATAATGGCCACCTCATCTGAAAGTTCGTAACAGGCAATTACCATTAAAATACTGCACATGTATTGGCCAGGCTCGACATATATTGAGGCAGTTACAAAGAGACCACAAGGTCTTGAGAAACGCAGGCACTGCGCGTCTGTTTAACACTTCTATAAATGAGCCAGAGTTGTGAGTGAATCTCCCCCAGCAAGTTGTTTAAACTCGAGAAAGCCTGCGCCAGAAGTGTCATCACACAGCGTGTGGTGATTCACATGCAAGCATTAGATCAGGTAAAATTCAGGTTTTTTTCTGACTGCTTCGATTGTTTTCAAGTCTAGTATTTCTTTACAGACACTTCTAATGTTCTTGTTTACCAACGTGCCATTTTATGAAGCCCGCAGATATTGGTATGAAGCCATATATATCATCGCAGGGTGACGCGGGTTTCAGAATGCGAGGCTGTCAATCTGCCCTTTTCCACGCTTCTTTCTCACTCTGTCTCAAGCTGCAGCGTGCACCCGCCCATTCCGCTGACTTCATTACTACACACTACATTGCTTTATGACATGACCCAGAAACCATGAATCACCTCAGAAGACTTACCCCAGACAGCGGAGTAAATAAAGCGCCTCCCGATCATAAATATCCTCCCAGAGACGGATGTCTTCACTGCTCCAGCCTGCTCGGGTCTCCACGCGCCTCCTGCAACTCGCCAGACGTGCGAATCATGCCCGTCACCAAAGCCCACAGATGTGCCGCGAGAGGAGCAGAGAAGCGCTGGAGCTGCTCCAAATGCCCACGGCAGCAGCAGCAACGCCAGAGCAGACCCGGGAGAGGCGCAGGCAGCATCCCTCTGCCTGCCGCCGCTGCCTTCCAGCCGAGGAGATGTTAGGAGGTGTAAACACGTGGATGAGAAATCTGAACCAGGGGGAGGGGAAGCGCTCAGCCCTCCCAGGTCTGAGATTCTCAACAAACACAGCCGGTGACAGGGGAGGAGGCTGCAGCGGGGAGGAGGGAGCAGCGCGGCTCCAGACACAGGCTGTGGCTGTCACCGGCGCACTCTGCCTCCGGGCTCCGAGGACAGCAGCTCACAGGGGAAGCTCGGCCAACTGCAGGAGGAGTGAACGCGGCCTCCGATAAACCTGTCTGGCCTCGGCATGGTCAGCGGAGACAGTGATTTTGAACTCCTTCAGTGTTCCAGGTGGTACCCTCTGCCAGGCGGCGCGGATGCAGCAGGGTTCGCCTGCTTGTGCCGGCCAGTATATGCGCCCACTCGCGGTATGTGACGGTTCTGAGTCACGCAGGTCGTCGATGGATCGCCAGGTTAGGAGCTGTTAGCTGTCAACGAGGAGGAGACGGACGTTCAGACAGGATGCCGAGGAAGAGCCTGAAGTGAGTATGCGCATGATACGACTGTGTACAACAACAAGCTGTTGTGTGCAGACATCTCCACTGCGTTGGCTCGGATTCTCTGATTTTTGTGCATGATTAGTCTTCTCAATGGTGCCGCTTAGACACCTGTATATATGCTTGCTCCGAAATGTATGCGAGCAGCCTCTTGCAAGGTGCAGGCTCTTCCCCTGGGACGTGTGTGTAGGTGAGAGATACTACTAGCTTTCTTGATCCGCAACGTTTGGAGGCAGGCACTAGTGCACGCGTGTGCCTCAAAGACTTTGTGCCGCTTCTTCGTCAGATTTCAACTCTGCGGGCATCCCCGGGAGCCACGTCAGCGGTACAGGTTCAAAGACGAGTGCATATGTTTTACCCCATAGTTGTGTGTAGGTAGCCTCCTAAAGGGCGCTGGCACTTCCTGAGGTGCGTCTGTGCACGCAAATCCTCACGAGCCTTTTCGTCAGCTAGCCCCAGGGTGCAGACGCGGCCATTGTTGCATGCATGTTTGCATCCCAAAGGTCTCATTTGGAAACCATCTCCAAGCGGCTGGGACAGCTTCTGGTGTTTGTGTAACCCACCCACGCCTCCGAGTTTAGCATCAGACCCAATTGAGTAGCAGTGAGACCTGCGAGCCTGCGTCTAGGCACAGGCTCATTCTCCTTCTCACGTGCCTCTAGACTTTTTATATATTCGCCCCAAAGTGAAGACTAGTCTATGGTGTACCAGTATAATCTGATCCTGCAACTATCTGGATACATTTCATTCCAAGATGCGGGCTCAAGTGCATTTTGGTTGCTTCCACTCCTGTAACCCTGAATATTTAGGCATGTCCTTTGTGCGGGCTGGTTCAAATCTCAACGTGTGTAAGCAGATCCCAAAATGTTTGTGTCACAAGAAACCAAAAGATGGAGACCCAGCCTCTGGGTATGACTATACTCTACAACTATCTCTTGGCAACGAGCTGAAAGATGCTGGTTTATCATCAGGTGCACGTCTCTCTATGCATAGTGATGTCCAATGGTGTAGAAGAAGTCCTAGTTAAATGTTATGTGACCCCAATAGCCAATATTTGAACTCCTCTCCAGGGCAGAGGTTCAGAATATGATATACTAGAGTGATCACCTAATGTCCACTCGCCAGTGCATGCAGCTCCGATTAGGGTATAGATACATGACATTTTGCATATGTGAACTAGTCCTCAGCAAGCATCTGTTAGCAATCTCTTCGTATTGATGGCTTAGTGTCTGGTGCACAACAAGCCTCTTTATATAGCCACTTTTCAGGTTACAGGGCCTGCTTCTGGTGTATGTGACCAGACCCCACAAGCCTGGGTGTAGAGGTACATCCATGGTTCGGGGTCATCTCCTGAGTGTGTGGCCTATGTGCAGAAGATTCTGGGCTAATACAGGTCTATAGTTCATACTCAATTTCTGGCCCATGTGTGTGTTTTTGTGTATGACCAGAATCATACATGTTTCTGCACAAAGCCACCTCCAGTGTATAGACTCAGCCTCTACTGCACGTGTGTGATCAGACTACAAGTAAGCTCTTTGTGCAGCTACCTCCTGGGGAAGAGGCATTGTCCCCATAGGCCTCTGTGATAACTACATCCACAAAGTAGACTCGTCCCCTTATGAATAAATAAACTAGGCTTTAGGAAGCCTGAATAGGCAACTATTAGCAACTTTCAGGATTAGTTTCAAGTGTACGGGTGTTATCAGTTGAGCCACAATACTCTGTAGTGTAAATAATCCCTTCCGGGGTACGGGTTCTGTATCTGTGTGTAGGAGAGGCCATGAGAGTGTGAGAGAGACCACATTCTGCAAGCTTCTTTATGGAGTGAACATCGGAAAAGCTTTGCATATGGAGAAAGTCTGGCAACAGTGACAAAGCTTTGAATGTAGCCAATACTCTGGTGCCTGCTCACCACTTGATTCAAATTAGTAGTCCACATAAAAATTTGCATAAACACCCGCTTTATGCAAACTGAACTTCTCATGCATGTGTATGATAAAGCCATATGTACACTTCCTTTGAGCTATCTCCTATTTGTATACTCGACCAATGGTGATGACATGTCTTAAGGACAGGAGTGACAGTCCACCCATGTCCAGAATACAAGCTGAGCCCATGGGCACAAATGGGACCTCTAAAGCCTTTGTCTTCTACCACTTTCAGGACCCCAACTATGGCAATGGGTAACATGGTCAACACGAGATTTATGCAGAACTACCTACAATAGTACATACTTAGCCTATCAGTGCACACACGTACATGGGGCAAGATCAAATGCAATGAACATTTTTGACCTCAGGAATTTCCTGGTTTAATACTATCTTCAGGCATGCTCAGTCATTGGCAGATGTGTGAATCGTAACAATATGTTGTGTAACAACTGCAAGTTAAATGTTAAGTCTTTGACCACAGATGTAACAAAGTTCTGAATGTAAATCAGCATCCAAAGTTAGTTTCTGTTGGAAGTGTGTGACCAGACACACCTAGAAACCCTTTTATTTAGCGAGCTCCAGAGGCACCCTCTGGTGAACATGTGTAATATCGCTATCTGCAGCCCACGCATGTGTGATATCACAGTGCTGCGGCCTACTCGATAGGGCGTTCTCATTCTCTAGTCACTGTGCGTGTCCTTTACAAATCCGTGCATGTAATATATACAAAGGAGTAGGCTCATGTCCGGATAAATGCTTCAAAACAGATAGCAAAAGACTTTCATTGCATTTATCTCTGTCCAGGGTTCACGATCTGCCTCTCAAATTCAAATACATTTTCTTGTATTTTTAATTTTATGTAAGGCTTAATTCAATTAAAACCAATTCACTAGCCTTTTTAAAATGTATTTAATAGACCGAACTAGTCCAGAGGGATTTGGAGAGCTTTACATATGCACCAAATTACGTTAAACAAGATTAGGTGTATTTTTAGGCACGAGGAGCATTACATGATTTGCCCAGATTCTCGATGCTGGGACTCGAACTTGAATCTTCTCTTCCAGAGTCGGTGGCTCTGGCCATAAGGCCCCATCTTCTCTTTTGTTCACATGCATAAACACATCTAGGTACCTCCATTATGCAGACTAGGCATTTGGTGCATATCTGTGATCGTACAAGCCAAGCCTGTGTGTAACTCCCATCGGGTACTGTCTCAGCCTTTGTTGCATGCTTGTGCACAGATCCCCAGAAGCCTCTACGTATAGCCATCGTGGGATAGGAAGCACGCCCTGTTGTATGCTTCACAGGTGTCTCTTTTCAGGCTCAAACTTTAGGACATGCATGTGAGAAGTCTTGCATGCTTGGAACCACCTCCATACTGCATGATCAGCCTGTGTGTGATCAGAATGGCATAAAGGTGACAACATAGGTTTGTATGTGTGTGTTTGAGACCTCGCTAACATAAGCCTCTATGCCATTCCATTAGGGTGTTTTTCAGGTTTATGTGTAGGGTAGGATACGTCTCTTTTTGTTTCCGTGTTTTGGATGCAGGCACATCCATTTATGCATGTGTTTGACCAAACTCATATATCGAAGTCTGCAGCCACCTTTAGATTGTAGGCTTAGTCAAGGATGCTCATACATAATTCTTGGAGAATTAAACACTGATATGAATGAGAAATTCCGGGTTCCTATCTCCACAGCAAGCTCTTAGGTGCAGGCACGGCCTTCGGTAAATATTTTTGACCCACACAAAGCTATGTGTAAAATCACCCTTGTAGGAAGGTGGAATCTGACTATATGGTTGCCCCCACTTTTTTCCTGGTGTTTTGCTGGTTTATGACTTAGTTGGACTGGGACCCTGCTATTCAGGGCCCCAGTCTATCTGCTCTGTCTAAATGACATGGAGTGCACTCTAGGTGCACTAGTGATTGGATACTGTGGTGCCTTATGAGTCCCTAGTATATGGTACCTTAGGTACCAAGGGCATAGGTACTTCACAGGCCTACCAGGGGCTGCAGCATGTATTATGCCACCCCTGGGAAGCAGACTAAATCTGACACCACAGGCCTGCTACTGCAGCCTGGGTGAGGTGGTGCTAGCACTCCTCACTGAGATATAGGTTTCCTATATCTCTCCTGCACACACATATAAACCTATCAGTCACCCCTAAGGCAGGCCCTATCAATCCTGAGGGCAGGGTGCTTGGCTTCTATGTGAGGAGGTGCCTCTGCTTGAGCAGGGCCCCCTGCAGCTCTCAGAGTCTATTCTCTGGGGCTGTTTGTGGATGCGGTTAAACCATATACTCTTAAGTGCATTATATCCTCGCGGTAAAATGCTAACTTTGGAATGGCTGCATCAAAACATGTCGTGTTTGGTGTCAAACATCTTGGAATACTACCCCCCGCCAATCCTGGCAGCGGGGGTAGCATTCCACCCTTCTAGAGGGATAAGACATGTACCTGCTGTGGAAACGCGGTAGAATCCTGAAGAGCCCTGGCATCCCAAAATGGATGCCACCAGTCACAGACACTGGGCTGCCCTCCTGCTGATGACCGAAACTCACAGTGGAGGAAGCCCAACAATAGGCATCCTGTCACAGGGAGGTGTGACCACCTCCCAGACAGGGTTTAGTGTATTGGGGCTGGGTGGGTGGACTCTTAGAGTGCTTTGAAGTCCTGCACTGGGGGAGCAGAAGGCTCCTCTGTGCATATGCCAGTTCAAACCAGCTCAGGGGCTACCTGCCCCTGCTCTGGCACGAAACTGGACAAAGGGAAGTGGGTGTAGCCACCCCCTCCCTTGACCCTCCCATAGGTGGGGTCATAGTGCTAGTCCATCCCCTCTTTTAGTATAAGAGGGGGAACCTTGCCATTGCAAAGCAGATAACCCCTGGACGACGCTCTACAGAAGAATCCTGGCCCTTCGACGTTCCACTACCTTTGGAAGACAGAAGAATCTCCCTTGGAGTCAAGGAGTGACTCCCTGCTTGGCAGGCACCAAAAACGACAACGACAGTCGCAAACTACGCCGCTCCCGCCGGAGTCCGAAGTCCCTGCAGCCCAAGAAGTGGATTTCCTGACCTCTCCCAGGCCATCGTGAGTCCCCAGCGAAGCTGAGGCAAGTGGACCCCACGA
Organism: Calotriton arnoldi; assembly: GCA_963921515.1. NCBI lineage: Eukaryota > Metazoa > Chordata > Amphibia > Caudata > Salamandridae > Calotriton > Calotriton arnoldi. The sequence goes on along the minus strand of CAWUFW010002315.1, from coordinate 507,704 downwards.
GTAACGAGGAACCGCGACCCCTGGGTACCGTGCACTATTGTCGAGTGCAACCCCTTCACAATGTTCTACGAACTTGTGCTTTGGACCACGTGTGGTCCTGACCTCCAGCAGGAATCCCTCCAAAGATCAGAGGCCTACACTGTCCCGAGTGACCGTGGGCCCCTGTTGAGTGATTCCGCCCGAGGTGTCTTCGCGATCCCTTGCCCGCCGGCTTGTGGGTCCCCAGAAGACTTCTTAAAGAAACCAAAGGGCTCCCCTGGTTGCTCCAGGCCTGCCCTGACTTACCCTCGCTGGGTGAGTCCCTCAGACCTTGCTGGTCTGTGCCATCGACTTTTCTTCATCTCCCCGAGACTTGCGGCTGCCAAGGCTTGTTGGCTCCGATCGAATTGCCGACACCGCAGTCAGCTGCAGACGTTGAGGGACACACCGAATCCAGCTCCTGGTCGTCGTCGACGCCTCCTGGACCACGTGGCTGAAGAGTCAAGGCACCCGCAACCGACCTGAAGCGACCGACGACGGTGGGCATCCATCTTCCTTGCCCCGGGTCACTGCCAAGTGACTTTGAACACTGTCCCCTCTGCTTTCAGGTCATCCTTCTTCAGAATCCAGGCTTGGATTCCACCGGACACTTCTTCAGCTCCCGCAAGCAGCAAGTCTTCTTTGTTCGCCATTGAAAACGACGCCGCGACCCGACACCAAAGGACACCTGTGCACCCGGCTTCCCTGGGTGAGGTAACTCCAGCACTACGGTGCTCCTGTGGGTGTGGGCCCTAGAACTACTTACCCTGTAAGTGACTTGCTTGTAGGTTCTCCCGAAGTATCCTAAAACTCTTTATTTCCAACCGCGACTTGCCCCATTGAAGTTAACGGCGATTCGCGCCTGTGTACCCACACTGCACGCATCCCCCGTGGGTCCTTTACTTACCTGCCTTGGGTGGTTTCGTGAGGCCCCAGCACTTCTGAAGGCCCTAGGCCTTGTCTCCTTGCAAGTCGTTGTTTCTAAGTCTCTTACTTAGTATATGGTCTGGTACGCCCTAGGGCCCCAGCCATATTTTGTGCTTAACTTATTGTGAAACGTTGATTTGTGCATATGTTTGTCTTCTAATCTCATAAAGAGATTAGTAGAGAGTTATTTAGAAATAAATACATATATATTTGATATATATACCTGTGTGGTGTCTTTTCATTTGGTGATTCAAGAGATTATATGGTAAAACAAGCTGCTTTACATTCCTCCGAGACTTAGCCTGAAGGCTGCTCTCCACAGCTACCACTAGGATAGCTTTCTTTAAAAGGTTGTCTTAAACCTATCTACCATAAGAGTCGATTTGCCCTGGTGCAAGGTGTCCACTTTAATTAGTGAACAGCATATACCAGGCCAACTTCTCACAACCCTCAAATACATGTGTAACTATGTGACTAGATTACAATAAAATCTCTTTGCATTCATATCCAGAGTGAAGTCTTTTTCTTTGAAAGTGTGTGTGTGCATCAGTGACCTAAAATATTTGCCACAAGGCTGCATACAGAAATTAAGATCGGTCCCTAAGCCAGGTGGGGTCAGTCCCGGACCAGGCTTGGTGAGCATCCACAACAAGCTCTGTAGAAGTAGTATGGAACATGTGTTTCATAAACTCTCCATATGCTTATATAGGATCCATCTTCGAATCCTATTCATCCTATCTAACCTATTGTGCGTCCCACTCCATGCTGTAAGAATACACTCTGCCAGATGAGACTGTTCAAGGACTCTTCACTTTCCCTTCCATGGTCGGGGCCAGTGTATTGCTCAATAAGTATAGTCCACACCATTGTGTGTGTGTGCAGCCACCATCAAGATCTTGATCCATCATCTTTTACATCAAAATCCAAGATAAATGTTCAGTATCTGTTGCATGTTTTTGAAAGACCCCCACACGCCACTGTGTTCAGCCAGTAATAGACTGCAACTGAGCCTCTGATAAGTGTGTGTGAGCTCGAAGGGAAGAATACAAATATATTTTTATTCACAGATGCTGCACTTTACATGCTTACTAATGTGCCCTTTGTGTACCCCACCACATTTTTGTATGAAGCCACATCATTGCAGGTTGCAGACAGAAGTGATTAAACTCCACATGCAACAGTATCATCCACCTGCTAGGCATAGGATCAGCCTATATTTTACCATAAAAACCTATATGTGCAGCCATCTCCAAACTGTAAGCTTAAACTCTGATCATTGTGTATTTCCACTATAAGTCTGGTGCAAACACTTGTAGGTATATGTTTGCCTTCTTAGTCTTGCCTATTACAAGATACTTATCACTCTAATTTTAGGCCTCGGCTCTAGACGGCTCACATGCACTGTCTAGAAAAGAGACCTGTTGTATGTACTTTATGGGCTTCGGCCCATCCATTGGCTTGCCATTTGCTTGCTCCATTATCACTCGCCCATTCTTTTTCCCCATTTGTCCATGGCATGCATTTGTCATGCCTCTTACTCTGTGTACTCCTCCACGAGAGCAGGGACTAAGTACACAATCCCTCTACTATCCCTCATTTTATTACCAATTTAAGGACTTATTTTGTTCTTCGTTTACCAGCTCTCCTCAGGAGCGCTGGGGTTTTAATGCTCTCCAAGTGCTGTTTATTTTTAAAATTAATTATCCCATTATTGGCTGCACATGGGGAAGGGCGGGGGCAACGGGCCACAGAGGTGGCGTGGTTTTGCTGTGGGAGTGTCGCACAGCTCAGTGGCGATGGATCTGGGCATGTATCAGCTTAGGCATTTCTCCATTATTTCTTGTCCTCGCTGTTAGGCACTGATAGCACCTCCGTGAGCTTAGTCATTTTTAATGAGCTCTTAGCACTACTATTTACTGGTAAGCATGAGCAAAGCCAACAACATTTCAATCAATCAATCAATCATAGCATTTGTAGAGCGCACTACATACCTGTGAGGGTCTTAAGGCGCTGGGGGGGTGGAGGAGTGCTGCTACTGCTCGAAGAGCCAGGTCTTGAGGAGTCTTCTGAAGGTCAGCAGGTCTTGGGTCTGCTGTAGGTGGATGGGGAGGGTGTTCCAGGTTTTGGCAGCGAGGTGGGAGAAGGATCTGCCGCCGGAGGTCGCTCTTCGGATGTGGGGGATTGTGGCGAGGGCGAGGTCGGCAGAGCGAAGCTGGCGGGCGGGGGTGTAGAGGCTGAGTCGTCTGTTGAGGTACGCAGGTCCGTAGTTGTGGAGTGCCTTGTGTGCGTGGGTGAGGAGCTTGAAGGTTATCCTCTTGTTGACGGGGAGCCAGTGCAGGTCTCTCAGGTGGGGAGTGATGTGGCTGCGGTGAGGGATGTCGAAAATCAGGCGTGCAGAGGCGTTCTGGATGTGTTGCAGCCGCTTCAGGAGTTTGGCAGAGGCTCCAGCGTAAAGGGCGTTTCCGTAGTCCAGCCTGCTGCTGACGAGGGCCTGGGTGACCGTTCTTCTCGTTTTGGTGGGGATCCACTTGTAGATCTTGCGGAGCATGTGGAGGGTGTTGAAGCAGGAGGAAGAGACGGCGTTGACCTGCTTAGTCATGGAGAGGGTGGAGTCGAGGATGACCCCTAGGTTGCGTGCGTGGTCGGTGGGTGTTGGAGCTGTTCCCAGTGCGGTCGACCACCAGGAGTCGTCCCAGGCCGAGGGGTGTGGATCCGAGGATGAGGACCTCCGTCTTGTCCGAGTTCAGCTTCAGTCGGCTGTTCCTCATCCATTCGGCGACGGCCTTCATTCCTTCGTGGAGGTTGGTTTTGGCGGTGTGGGGGTCCTTGGTGAGGGAGAGAATCAGCTGGGTGTCATCGGCGTACGAGATGATGTTGAGGTCGTGCAGTCGGGCGACGTGGGCGAGTGGTGCCATGCAGATGTTAAACAGCGTTGGGCTGAGGGATGAGCCCTGGGGTACGCCGCAGATGATCTCGGTGGCTTTGGAGTGGAAGGGGGAGGCGGACGCTCTGTGTTCTGCCGGAGAGGAAGGAGGTGGTCCAGTCCAGGGCCTTCTCTGGATCCCGGCGTCGTGGAGGCGTGTGCGTAGTGTGTGGTGGCATACCGTGTCGAAGGCGGCTGACAGGTCCAGGAGGATGAGGGCCGCGGTCTCCCCGTTGTCTAGCAGGGTCCTGATGTCATCGGTGGCGGCGATGAGGGCAGTTTCGGTGCTGTGGTTGCTGCGAAACCCGGACTGGGACGGGTCCAAGATGCTGTTCTCCTCGAGGTAGCGGGTCAGTTGTTTGTTGACGGTCTTCTCGATGACCTTCGCCGGGAACGGGATCAGGGAGATGGGCCGGAAGTTCTTGAGGTCCTTGGGGTCCGCCTTGGGTTTCTTGAGTAAGGCGTTGATCTTGGCGTGCTTCCAGCTTTCCGGGAAGGTTGCTGTCTCGAAGGAAATGTTGATGGCTTTCCGGAGATGGGGTGCGATGGCGGTGCTGGCTTTGTTGAAGATGTGGTGTGGGCATGGGTCTGACGGAGATCCAAAGTGGATGGTGTTCATGATCTTGATGGTGTCGTCGTCGTTTATGTTGGTCCATTCTATCAGGAATAACATCAGAACATGCACGCACAAGCTGATATCCTGGTCCACAGGCGTCTGGGTCTCTGTGGTCTTTTCCGGGTAGGGGCGTGGTGCTTTCTTCCAGGCATGTCAACCTTTTCACTAACCAATCAGCATGAGTTATTATTCTTATCGCCTCTTCCGGTGATTTTCGCTTGTTGAAGCTAGTCAGTGCTTCTAGCGAAGCTGGGTACAACATGATGCAAATGATTGGATTTTTAATGTTCTTTGTCCTCAGCGGCAGGTAAGTTCAGTTTTCAGGAGGATTCCACTTAAGGGTGTTTGGGGGCAGCCGACCAGAGGGAGGTCTGCCCCCGAGGTTATTTGGGGAAGTGGAACAGTCTGATGACTGCTCGGGGTTTGGGCTACTTTTTAGCCTAAGGGTATAAAATTGGACATTTTGCGGTACCAGCCGCAATTTTGTCTGGTGACACGGTGGCGGGTACCTGGTAGCATATTTTTGCCCCACCCTGCCATTCCTGTTTTATGTGGTTGGGGAGGGCATATATACATTTTTCTTTGGCTCTGTAGGTACGCTTTGATTGATCACAGGTGTGCAAAGGGGTTTATGCTGTTTAGATTGTTGCTTGAAGCAGATGCAGAGGCAGTTGGCAGAGAAGTTGCCATGGCTTACCAAAGTTTATAGTTGTTGGCAGCGTCAGTTCAGGCTGAAAAAACATGAGTTGGCAGGTTCACGACTGGACGAGACGGGAAATTAAAGGTTAGGTAGGAAGTTCAATGCGCTAAGACGTTAATAAATGTAGGAAAGAGGTTAAGATTGTTAGGAGGTCTCAGTTACATTTGACCAGCCCTGGAGCAGATACAATATTGAGGTATTAGGTTGTTATGAAGGGGGGAGGGAGGCTAGATTGACATAGGATTATCTTTGTATAGTGAGGTTGTAGTTTTGTAAGGCTAAATGCCAAGGTTGTTTTTGTGGTGTGCACCTGTTTGAATAAGGTGGTCTTTTCCACACAAACCTGGTGTCTGTGGTCTGTACTGCTGCCTTCTTCCCCAATTCAGGAACATTGACGTATACTATTTAGACTAGGTAATGACATCACAAACTGCACTTACTAGTCTCTGTTAAACATGTGGCGTTTGTGTCGCCCAGCTCAAAATTCTAAAATCCTGCTTTAGAAAGAGAACTGTATATTTTGATATTGTGCCCCCCCAAGGTATGTTTCTTTCGCATTTTGTTTACTTTGCCTCTACCCTGTGCCTCACTTCAATGCAAGTGTTAAAACACTTTTTCTTTTATAATACCACAAAATGAGACCGTTCTTCATGATCGTTTACAGAAAAACAGAGGTGCAGCCCAGATCCTTCTTTACAAGTAACTGGGCTTTAAACTTGAGTCAAACTTATTCAAGCAGTGAATTGGAATTGGGGGAAAGAAGAGGACGGAGTTGAGAAATGCACTTCTAATGCTCTATGTGCATCTTTGGTTCACATGCCTCTGATACCAGTATTGGATGTTTCATTGTGCAGTGTTTGTCACTACTGTTCTGCGACAGTGACACCACCCATGGGTCCTGATTAGAAGTGTTGCTTGTGCAGCAAGAAGGGGAAGGATGGAGCCACAGTGCTGCAGGGGTTTGGAACAGCATATTTGAATACTGCACTGTTTGCCGATGAAGGTCAGTAAGATGAGACGATGCGCTTGATTTCGGTTCACAGCAATAGTTGTTCTCTAAGCCACTCCGTGCCACACAAAATGGTGTATTGTGGCAGCAACCACTTTAAACACGGTTGTTTTAATTAAAATGAATATTATTTTTTACAGTAGCTGCTTATGTGCCCATAACTGAAAATAGCAAATGTTATGCAAGCTGCTGTCCACGCAAGCAGCTCCTTTCCACGTTACATCTACAGGACCTAGTAAGTGACTATACTTTATTGAGGAGTCTTGCACAACATTTTATGTTGTAGTTCAGCACTGAAATAACTGAAGTTTTTTTAAATTTAGTGATGAAATTTGATAAGCAGCTGTTAGGGATGTGTTTCCTCAGGATGGGGGACGAAGAGGGTACAGTGCCGTGTGGTAAAACGTAGCACAAGCTGTATGTGCGTTATACCCACCAAAATACTGTGGTGGTTTTAAGCACAAGTTAGGGACTATAATGCTGGTTTTCACACTCCACACTTAAAATCGTCGCTTCTGCCTTTATTCCCCTCCAAATAACATTCTTTTTGCATTTTATTTAGGCATTGACCTGATCCAAAAGCACTATAGTGCTTTTCAAAAGAATCAGACTATATTACACTTTGTTTTTTGTTTATATTTTTTTCTGCATAGTTGCCCAGACTCTCAGGCTGTTGAACCGAGTCCAGGATTCAAATCTGATTGCCTCTGTTTCAAAGTCAGCAACTCTATGTACTAGGCAACAACTCCTAGGTAGAAGATATCTGTGCCATGCTCATACCATCAAAAAAATAATGCAATTTCCGTCTAGTGTCCTGCTCCTCAGAAGTTGATAAGGGGGACTTTGGGGCGGGAGGGGGGCAGCCGACCACAGGGAGGTCTGCATCCTGGGTATTTTGGGGAAGTGGAGCAGTGCAGCAACCAGCAGCAGATCCTCAGCTAAGGCAGAAGATCATCACCCCACTGCTCTGCGAGCAGTTTAAAATGGAAAAGTAAAATGATAATAACTCAATGTTGTTGTTATTATTTAATTTTTCCATTCCTGCTGGTGGGGTTGGGGCTGGGCTGATTAGAGCAGGGGCCAGGGGGAGGAGTGGTGAGCACTCTCTAAGTATGCATGGTGATTTGTCCGGCCGTCTTGGGCCGGCCAAACAGTCATGCGCACTTTGCATATTCTCCACCGGCTGTATTGCACAGCCTGGGTGGAGTACAGGCACAGGCTCATAGTCCCCGTCTGAGCGCCGAACCACAGTACTCAGACCAACCACGATGCTGCTGTCATTCTGGTGACAGCAGCTTCATGATTGGCTATGGGAGCTTGTGTGCTTCCTGCAAGTTGACGACCGAAGGGGACTGAGAGGCAGCGGCTGGCCTGGAGGTAAGTGGATTTTTTTATCCCCCCGCCTCACCACCCCCGTTAAGCAGCAGCCGCCACTGCCAGTGACTGCTCTTAGGTTTGTGCATTTTTTGGACTAGTTATGTAGCCCAAGCTACATATAATCAGCCATTTTGAGGTACCAGCCACCATTTTGTCTTGGTGACACGGTGCCTGGTACCCTTGCAGTAGAATTTTTGTCTGGGTTTAATTGGTTCGAGGATCGCTTAGTTTCAAAGTTACTGTGGTTTTGTATACTTTAAGACTGACTGCAATGGCTGTAGTTGGAGCTGGTGATGATAGAGTGGCCCAGGTGCTGCGGTTACTGACGGAGGCCGACCCCCTACACTTGATTGGCTTTTATTGGCAAGGTAACTGGTGCGCAGAAGAGTGGTTAGCAACATTGAAAGAGGGTAGGCATAGTATTGTATTCCCAAAAATGTTTCCCTTGGTAGTGACAGTGGTGCTATGAGGGGAACATCTGCCACATAGAAGAGTCCTTTTCAGAGTCAACAATATGTTGGTTCTGCACATGGTAAATAGGCAGTCAGCCAGGGAACCACAGTTGTGGAAGTTGCCGAGAGCTTTTGTATTGCATTGCTTGAGACCCAACATAATTTTTAGCACCCAACACGTGCCCGGTGTGGACAATGACATTGCTGATACTTTGTCTCGTTCACAGAGGGAGAGGTTCCATGTCTGGGCCATGGATGCAGACCGAGTGAGGACATGGATGCCACAGGAGCTTTGGTCCCTACGAGAGAGAGGATGCTCCAGTTGGTAGATGATTCCTTAGCTATTTCCACAAGGAGGGCATACTATCAGGCTTGGTCTGAATTTTTAGCTAGGGGGCACAGGAATGGGATAGGGTAGAAGATGTTGAACAATTTATACTCTCCCTCATAGAAAAAGGCCAAACAAGGGTAACCATTTCTGGCAAGTTAGCGGTTATTGCATTTATTGGCAAGTTCTTGTGGGGCTATGCTACCTATTCTGGGGAACTTGGTAAAAGGATTTTAGAGGGTTGAGTAAGGGAATTTGGGCAAGGTGATTCCATTCGGAGGCCTCTGACCCTGGACATTTTGACTGAGGTAATTCAGTCCCTTACTATAATTTGCATGGACAATAGTGAGACAGTTTTATTTTCAACGCTAACATCATGGATGTTTTTTGGGGCCATTCAGGTGTCGTAGCTACTGGGGGTAGGGGGGAGTAGAAGCTTACTATGGGACGTGGTGCGTTGCTGTGAGGAAGGCTTTCATGTGTGGTTGAACAAGACGGACCAGAGGAAGGAGGGCAGGAGTGTCTTCCTGAGAATATATCAATTCATGCACCTTTGCCCAGTACATTAGGCCACTGCACAGCGACCTAGCGCAGTTAGTGAGGGCAGGTATTTAAACAGAAAAATGGTAAGCCAGTTACATCCTTTCAACTGTTGTCTGCCATGAGCAAGGTGCTGGCTCTAACTGGCTTGGACCTGAGCGGGTCTGGGACTCATTCTTTCAGGATAGGGGTAGCTATGGATGTGGGCAGGTGGGGTTTGGGGTCAGCGGAACATAATACAGCTGTGTTTCCTCAAATTGCTTCTGGAGAATTGTCAGGAGGGAGGTAGATGGGAGGAAGTAAGTGTACAGGTTGTCAACTTTGTTTCTGTTTCAGGCTCTGTTCCCGGACCCCAGGCAGCAGGGCTGAAGATCTGCATTGTGGGCCACTCCTTTGTTAAGTGGTTGGAGCATCACATGAGGACCAGTAGCCACAGTGCGAATTTGGGGTTTAACAAGACTTTATATTCCATCAATTGGGTAGGAAAAGGGGGGCATGAGATGGAGGGGGCTTCTTCCCTGTTTGAAAAGGCTTTTTGTTGGCAGGAAATGTTCTGATACACTTCTGCTTTATCTACGGGAGAACTACCTGGTGGTACAGAAGGGCTTGGCACTTATTAAATCCTTGAAGAAGGACCTGAGAGAGATCGGTAGGTTATGGGCAGGTTGCCATATACTTTAGATGGAATTCATACCCAGGAGGGATTGGCGTGGGGTTGTCACACCCTCAGCTCTAGATAAGGCTAGGAGGAAAATAAAAATAGAGGTGCATGCTTTCTTTAGGGAAACCGGGCTTGGTAGAGTAGTTCATTCCGATCTCTGTTATGAGGACATAGACATTTTTAGAGGAGATGGTGTTGATTTGTCATTCATGGGTATGAAGTTATACCTATTGCAAATAAAGTTAGTTTTGGCGAAGGTTCTGGATATTCAGTAGTGGGGGACATTTCCCCTTGGAAACACAGGGGTAGGGTGTGGGGGGGCAGGGAAAGGGGGGATTCCCCCCTTTTTTTCTGGGTGATGGTTGGCTGAGATGTTGCCATGACTTACTGAAGTTAATTGTTGTCAGTGGCAGTTCAGGCTGACAGGGAATGGGTAGGCAAGTTCACACCTGGACGACCTATGAAGTTCAAGGTTAGGTAGGAAATTGAATGGTTTCAAAGGTTAATAGAGGTAGAAAAAACAGAAGGGATTTCAGAGATCCATTTGACCAGCTATGGTGCAAGTATTATATTGATGATTTAAGTTGTTATGGGGGGAGAGATATTTTAGGGGAGAGGGTAGCTTATCAAAGGTCATTAAATATGTATAGTGAGGTTATAGTTTAGTAAGACAAAGGCCCAGGTTATTTTGTAATGTGCACCTGTTTTAATAAGTGGCCGTTTCCACACAAATCTGGTGCCGGTGGTCTGTGCTGCTCACCTCATCCAAAGGGCCACGTTGCAAGCATGCAGATAACGGAGAGCAATTCAGCAATCCAGATAGCTGTGGCTGACCTGTGATAATCTGACAATTTTTTTCTTTCCAGCTAGAGAGAGCCATCAGTTTTTTTTTTCTCTTTTAAGAGTCAATATTTAAAGAAACTGAATAGTTAACATAGGCGTGCTGTAAATGATCTTGTGGTAGCATTTGATAATTACAAACCTCCAGACAAAAGACCTGGTTCTTAGACATTAGACAGCACTTGCAATGGTACATATAACCATACTTTTGTTATTTGATTTTTATGGAGTCTTAACAGGAGTCTACGCAGACTACATTAGATGTCCAACAGGAGAGAACTCGGTTTCCACAGGTGTAGGGTAGCCAGGTGTAGAGTCAAAATCAACTGTTATCTGTTTCATTTCAATTCCAAAGTGATCCCACAAAGGACCCCCAATCTTTCTGTGCTTGTGGGAAGAATCCCTCATTTGGTATAGTGGTGCTTCTATCAGCGAACATCTGTCCATGCATCTTTCCATACCTCCTGGTCATTCTTCAATAGCAGGATTGATATTTTTTGGCTAGGAGGATGCCTAGTTTATCTAATACTTTAGCCCCTCTTGCCTGGTGCATTCTTAAGTCTCGGCAAGACAGTGCATGTGCTGTCTCGAAGAGACGTGTTGCATTCTATATGTGGGCTTACAGGCCACTCACCGCCTATCATTGGTAAACTTCAGTGTCACTCATTTTATTTGATGCCATTCATCATGGCATGGGGGAGTCATACCGTCTTCTTGTGTTTAGCCCTCCCATAACGCATGGACCAAGTGCATGTCTCCATACAATGCTCCTGAATTGCGGATCTATTTTTTTTCTTTGTCTTCAAGCACTACATAGGAGTACTTGTGTTTTCAGGCTGTCTCCCTTGTACGCATACACACAGACCACTAAAATTAATGCACGTGTACATAAATAAATGCATATATTAAAAAGTTGTTAAAACACAAACAGCACTTGTTTTTTTTTCTTTTGTCCACAATACGATGGTATTGGAGCTCTCCCTCTGTCATCCGTCTTGCCATAGCGTGGACACAAGCCTATGGTATTGGATCGCAAGTGCTCACCACTTACAGTACACAATGACACGTTCATTTTTGTTGCTGATCTAGCTTAAATTTTTTCACATCTTTGCTTGTCCATCTCTCATCACCTCCTGCTTCTCTGCTTGACCCATCCCCCCCCTCTACCTCCCTGTTCGTTGCCTCTTTTTTTTGTTGTTTTTGTTTTTTTCATGCACGATCCGATGATATTGGAGCGCTTGTTCTGTCCTCCAGCTTGCCATAGTGCTAAACCAGCGATGGTATTCAAACGCTTTCAGTGCTCACCAGTTAAATTTCACAATGACACATTCATTTTCGTAGGCAGGGGGAAGCGTAAGTGATTTGCCCAGAATCACAAATTGTTCAGCCGACCGAGAGATTCAAAACTGGTTCCTCTGTCTGCTGCTCTGGCCATTACGCTTCCCCCCCCTCTACTTCAAAGCTCCTGAACTACTTCTCTCTTCAAAGCTCCTCTACTGTTTTTCACTATCACTTCTACATTTGTTCATCAAGACCCCGTCAACACCGAACCAGCATTGGCAAAACCAATAGATCTTGGCAATAACCAAGCTATTGGCCTTGTCAATGTGAATGTCTTTCAGCCGTGTTGTCTAGCAGCTTAACTGCGCAGGCCACGTTATAGCGATTTTCTGTGTTAGGAGCGGCAGGACATTAAACTCAACATGGGGGGGCAAAGAGGCTCAGCATAGGCTCAACATCCTGTGATTCCGAGCTTTGAGTAACTTTCAGCCATACTGAGTAGCAGATGTTCTGCTAGAAAACATGGCTAATAGACATTCACATTGACAAGGACAATAGCTTGGGGATTGCTGAGACCTATTGGCTTTGCCAATGCTTGCTCTAGTTGGCTACTAGGTGCATCCTCAGCCTACGTAGCATGTACACAATATACCTTTCCAGCCACCTCCAAAGTACAAAGAAGATCTCTGCTGCTTGTGAGTGGCCAGGCATTCACAATATTATCTATGTATCCAACTGCTAGCTTCAGGTTACCACTATTACGTGTGCTGGAGCGAACATCCAGACGTCTCTGGGGGTAGACATTCTAAGCGTTATTTCTCAGGTTATAGTACATGTGTAGCACCCACACAAGTCAAAATGTAGAGCCAGTTGATAAGTGGAATAATGCCATTTATATACTGGGTTACTTCAGTAACACTGGAATCCATCTTGGATTTCCTGGACAAGAGTGATTTGCAAAATGGAGAATGGAGAGAGCATGCCAGACAAGGATTTAGATTGGTGGTAGGCCCTAGAATATTCCTGAAGAAATCTTTGTAGTGGACCAGGCTCTTGTAAAAGGAAGAAGCCGTTCTGAAATGTAAGACCAGTCCCGGCTCCATTCCAACTCCATTCTTCCACAGAGAATTGCACATACATGTTTTATGACATGGGAGGGAAGTCCAGCACCTTTTATGGCAATTCTCCTACAAGCTCCCGTCAGAGAAAACAGACCTCCACCCTCCTGCTTGCAACATTGACAGAACTACAATCTGTGGTTGAGTGGCTAGATGTGAGTTGAAATCCACTACTCTAAGAACAAACATTCCACAACACAGCAGGTTGAGGGACTATGCATTTCAAGGCTACTAGCTTGGCATGAATATGGGGTGGACTCCCCAGATCAGTGTTCCAAGATTGTTTGCTGACCAGTGTCCTAGTGTTCCATAGCCCCCTGCCAGTGTGCCACCAGATTAGTTTGCTGGTAGGCTCAAGGTCTATCTCTGGGGGTGTTACACATTAAGGCTAGACCCCTTCTATATGAGGTCAGGTGGAGGAACTGCAAAATCCTGTGGACCATGGTTTGTCAATTCTCATGGATGTTGCATCTCAAAGGCATTGGTTGCAGTGCTGTTACAAACTTGTATGAAGACTGAGCCATGGTCTAGAAATTCACCCTCATTGTTCCTGCTCAATGACTCTGGTATATGGGCATCAGACACCACCATTCGTTGCCACACAGGCTCCCTTGAAGTGTACCCATCAGTGACCTGGCTTCTGACCTACAGCAGGTGGTCTGTCCGGTTTCTGATTGGGCATGGTGTTTTGCATTGAGCCTGGATAATCCTATCACAAACTTGAACTGGCATTCATTCTCAGGACCCAACAACAGTGTTATGACTTTCAATGAGGAGCTGCACTGCCAGGGCAAGCGTTGTGATCTGTATGAAGGCATGCCAGAGAGAAAAGTCATCGGGGAGTAAACTGCTGTTTGATTGTGTCAAGACATGTGAGGGCAACAGAATAGGAAAACATTTGCAAAACTGTTAACCATCAGCAATCTGATACGCAAGAAATCAAAGGACACAAGAGTAGTCCAGCCTTCCAGTTGTAACGTTGCATTTGGATTCTGATTGCCAGGAGACACCATTGGACTACCAGTCACAGATTTCATGAGGAAGATCTCTGCATGCAAACCATGAATAGTTGGTGGAAGTGGGTGTGTGTCACACAGACCGGGACCATCGTGTTGCATTTAGATTCAAGCACAACCCATATCCACAGATTTCAACTACCCTGAACGAATTGTGGCATTCAATATTTAGTATTGTGGTATTAGTGGAAAAAGTAGTTTATCTATTTAAGGCAAATCACTTATTGCAAATGTATTTATTGCATGCTATTCAGTGATTCATTGAGTTCTGGATTGCTTCCCCACATCACCCTCAGGGTAAGCTTTAAATTGCCCTGCTTCACTACCATGAGAATCAAGTGCTTAAGAGTTGTACTTGGTATTCAGTATTGGGTTCAACAGTAGGCCAGACCTTAGGGGAATAGTGTTAATTAGCACCACCAATGCCAATTAGCCCCTGTGAGCCCCAGCTCCAATTAACTAGTTCCCATACATTTTAAAGGGATGGCCACGGTTACAGATCCATTTGGCTTTGGCATATCTTTTAATGGTGTAGATGTAAAAACACTGAAGTGTTATAGAAAAGAACAAATGAATCCTCCAAACAGGCAACAAAATCTCATATAGAATGGAGACACAAGGATACACCCAAAGAGTTTCACCAGCACTGGGGTGATCACAGTACAGAGAAAACAGTGGTTCCTGATAATGCTAAAAATTATTACGTTTAGATACAATCAATGGTAGGATGGCACTCAAGGCAAGCACTGCTTTAAAGTGGGTGCATTGCGACACAATTCCTGGAACTGTAAACAGAGAAAATTATTATATGAATAAATAACACAAAATTGTGTTAATTGAATAAATGGGGAGTAGTGGTATTGTGCTCAGAATACTTTGGCTACACAATTTATTTCCAAGTTTAAGTGTGGTAACTTCAAAACAAGAAGCCTCAGTATCAAACATTAAGAGTTTCGCATTAATATTTCTTCTTCAATTATTTTAATTTGAAATGTCATCATTGATATTATCAATGATGCCTTAGAAAATTTCATGAGTGATGTAATATATGAGGTCATAAGTGCACGGCAAGGGTGCAAGTTATAGTTACTTCAGTTAACTATAACTGGTGAATTTCAGTGATATTTTCAGTTTAAATTGTTATGTTTTAACTGCCATTTTCACCTAACTATATCATCACTTTAACCTTTGTTATTTAGAGTGAATTTCTGAGTTTTTCTTTTAATGTATAGTAAAATATTATCATACCAAACTATAAAGTCACTTTAACCTTTGTTATTTAGAGTGAATTTCTGAGTTTTTCTTTTAATGTATAGTAAAATATTATCATACAAAACTATAAAGTCACTTTAACCTTTTTTTTTTTTTTAAATCAAATTTCTGAGGTTTTTTAACTGTATGGTATCAATATAAAAGGGTGTCGTTTTTAGTAAGGCATACCTACTGGCTTTGTCAAAGGGATAGAACCTCAAAATACAAAAGGCAGTCCTATTGGCTTTATTAAGGGGTCAGCACATCAGCATATATAAAGAAGACCTATTGGCTTTGTTAAAAAGTCACCACTATAATTATTCAATAATCATAATTCAGTGTACTCCATATAAATAAACACTTGGCCATGCATCTTAATATTATTAGCTTGGTGCCATTTGACAATTCTTCACAAAACTATACAAAACAAAAGTTCATCCATCTCAGTTCCTTCTTGGAAAGTTTTGGGGTGATTCATCAAGCAGGGGTCGAGACAAAAGGGGTCTTAAAACGCTTTTTCCCCATGTAATTTCCATAGGGAAAATTAGACAACTATGCATAAAAAACAGCTGAACAGAATTGCATCAAATTAGGCAGAAAGCTAGATCTTTACCCAGAAGGCGTGGTGTAAATCTGTTCAGTAGCTGTGGGGAAAGTATTGTTAACAAAATAGAGATATAGTGACAGATTGTCCCTCTGATATCCCTCCAGAGTCCCATGGGGCCGAGTATTAAAAAAAAGCATTGTGATTGGCCGAGCAGCATGTTTTTCCCGTCTGTCATTTCACCCACACGGGACTGAAATAGGTCACACAAGCGTGAGCTCTCTGATTGGTGGTTGCAACATCAGAAGAAATGTTGCAGCCACCATCTCAGGATGTAGAGACTTCACCCTGGTGTCCTGAAAATGTCTATAAAATACCATGGAAGAAGGCAAGGTATGGGTATCCTAACCCCCTGGCCCTTGGGTGCCCCCCTCACCCAAAAGTAAAAAATGTACTTTTGGTGATGGCGTGATCCTGTGGGACTCTTGAGGGACCAGGAGACTGAATTATAAAAAAAAGATGTGGTGCAGGTGTACATGGGGGAGGAAGTTTAGCTAACCTTGCATCTCTAACATGGGACTTGGGCACACATGGAGGGTGGGCAGAGGCTCTGTGCCAAACCCCACAATGTGCGCGGCCAAAGGCTGCCCTCCTCAGGGGTGGCCACCTTCAGGTTGTGGGTATGGTAATGAGAGCTTTATTTCCTTTTAAATAACCCTAGAAACTCACTGAAAAAACATGTTAAAGTGATGTTATAGTTAACTATGGTAATAATATCTTACATTACATTAAAAAACCTCAGAAACTCACTGAAAGAAGGGTTAAAGTGGCATTATAGATGGGTGAAATTGTCAGTTAAAACACAATAATTGAATTTCATTAAAAAAAACTGAAATTCACTAGTCTAGAGGAGGAGACCGAGGCTCTTAGGAGATTAGAATTATGTCACATAATAAAATTTAACACTAAGGTATCCGTGGGTCTCAATATGGATGAGAAGCTTCATGTTCACCTATGAGATGTTTTGGCAATGAAATTGATGTTTTTAGACAATTTGGGTATCATTATGACTTTTACCTTTCTTAAAATAGTGACTTTTATTGTCCAATGGATTTCTGCTTGATAGATGATATGATTGATACTGACCATCGAATTTAAACTTAGAAGATGAGGGACTGGGAACTTGGTGTTGTGATTAATACTGTGGAGTGGAGGTCGCCCACTGGGGCATAAGGATGCTGTACAATCAAGTGAATAATTGTTTTCTCATATTCTGATATTTCTAAAAATATGATTTATAGTTGGGTCACTGTTATAATGATGATTATGTTTTTTGAATAAGAAATGCAAAAAGGAATCTAATGGCTTATGTAGTGATGGTAATCTAGTCCACTCGGTCAATTTTACATTTCTACATTTTATTTAATATTATTTTAACTTTATACATGAGTGCATTTGTTTTCATGTTGAGAGATTTATTCTGTTGAGTGAAAACAACTGACATATAATTCATGCATATTTATTTGAAATAAGCAGATTCAGAGTGTCGCTGGTGTTGCAGGGTGTTCTATATAGGAGCTCCTCTCCACATACATTTGGGAACTACCCAGAGTTCTCTGCTTCCCATTTTGCATACTTTATTTGGTGCTCTCAGCCTGAAAGGATATTGCTTTGATGTATACTGGGTGCTCCTATGTGTCTGGACATAGCTATACCTCTCTGAAGAGCTCTAATGAGAGCGAAACACATGACAGGGGTTGCTTTTATGCTTTCCTGGTTGGCTTGGATGGTACTTTACCAATCAAAAGCTGTAATACTGTGCCTGGAGTAATAAAAGGCTTTTATAATTTTACAGCTCGGCATGGATAGCACGTTGCTAATCCTATGCTTAAACATTTTGATGTATAAATGGCAAAAGGTTTTGTCCCTTTCTAACTCGGCGTGGATGGCACTGTGCTAATCCTGTGCTTAAAAACTTTGCTAGAAAAACAGACAATTGAGGTGAGCAGATTCAGGGTGTCGCTGGTGGTGCAGGGTGCTCTATATAAGAGCTGCTCTTAACCTAAATGTTGGAACTACCCAGAGTTTTTTTTATATTTGTGTGTGTATGTATGTATGTATATATATATGTTTGACGAATCTTCACGAAATTTTCAAGACTAATGGGGCGCTTTGGTCAGCTCCTGTCTTTAAAGTTTCGGGGTGATTCGTCAAGCGGGGGCCCATAAAAAAGGGGGTCCCCAAAACACATTTTCTCCATGTTAATTTCCATAGGAAACGTTTGTCGCAGCTACAGCCCGAACTGCTGAACGGAATTACACCAAATTTGGCAGAGAGGTAGCTCTTGGTTCAGAGTGCACTCTTTGCTTTAGTGGTGTAAATCCATTCAGTAGTTCCTGAGAAATTCATAAATAAAAAAATATCGCTATCTGGTGAGCGCGGTGGATCCGCGAACCCTCCCGAGCACGAGCTTAATTCTGATTAGCTGCCAACACTTCAAACCAGGAAGTGTTGGCAGCCATCTTGTGACTTGGTTGAACCGAGTCACAAGCAAAAAGGTCAGAAAATGAATTTAAAAAGGAAAAGAGGGCAGGGTAGAAATACCCTGACCCCCTAGGCCTTGTCAGGGGACACAAAAAGCATTTTTTAAAAATATTTTCGGCAGGATTCGCGTACGGTGCGCGAATTCCCCCAAATTAAAAAAAAAACAAAAAAAACCAAGCGCGATCTCCCGCGCTTAGTTGCTTTTAAGCCCCCGGGTGGGCCAGGTCCCGGGGGCAATGTGTAATTGGGATGCGGGGCCCCCGCAGCCCTGGGGACAGCCACCTCCCTGGGGCATGCTGTATTTTAGAGCGGGGGGGCTCGCAGGCCCCCCCAAGCCCCGGGGACCGCCACCTCCCCGGGGCTTAAATTTGATTGAAGAAAGTGTGGGGGGGGGGGCTCCTGACCCTCCCCACACTGCCCCAGGGACCACCACCTCCCCGGGGCAAACTTAAATTATGGGCAGTGGTCCGTGGCGGACCTCCGGCCCTGGGGACCACCCCCTCCCCAGGGCTTTAATTATGATGGGAGGGGGGCCGCGTGGCCCTCTATTGCCCTGGGGACCGCCACCCCCCAGGGCCGGCTCCAGCAATATCCCGGGGTGCCCACCCCCGGGACATTGCAGTTTGCTATGGCAGGGCGGGAGCACGGCTCCTGCCATGTCATAGCAAACACTGCTTTGCTTCACTGAAGCGAGAGCAGGAAACCTGCTCTCACTTCCATGAGGCAAAGCAGAATTGCTTTTGGGCAAGGGAAGCTGCATGTCAGCAGCTCCCTTTGCCCAAAAGCAATGCTGGCTCCCGCTGGAGGTGGGGAGCCGGCAGGGACTGTGTGGGCATTGGGGCTCCCCCGCGGTCCCCAATGTTGAGGCCAGGCCCCAGGGGATGGGGTCCCTGGGGCCAAAAGTGGCCGAGGGAAGGGGGGGGCCACATGGCCCCCCTCCCGTGTAATTAATACAAAAAAAAATGAAATGAGGCAATGCCCTGGGGATGGGGTCCCCGGAGCCAATAATGGCCTCCGGAGGGGGGCCGCGCGGCCCCCTCCTTTAAAGAGATTTTTTTTTTCAAAATGAAAAATATGTGGCCATGCCCCGGGGGATGGGGTCCCCGGGGCCGAAATCTGCCTCTGGAGGGGGGCCTTTTGGCCCACTTCCCTTTTAAAAAAAAAAAAAAAATTGCAGGCCCTGGGGAATGGGGTCCCCAGGGCCCACAAAATATTGAGAGAAGGGGGGCCGCACAGCCCCCCTTTTCACAAAAAAAAAAAAAGCTGCATCTTGCCGGAGGCCCCGCACCCTCCCTGCAACACTCTGAAAACGCACCTCCTGGTGCGTTCTGGGTTGGGGGATTAAGTCCCCTAGAATCGTAAGGGTCCCTAGGGGCCAACTAGTCCACCAGGTACTTCCAGTAAGCCCCACACAGTGGGATTGCTAAGAGGTGGTCAGAGGCCACGCCCCTTTTTACACCACTCTGCAAACGTGCCTTTTGGCACACTGCTGGTGGGCGATGAGGTCCTCTTGTGTCCTGACGAGCTCAGGACTAAAGTGGACTTCATCCCCCAAGCAGCAGTGTGCCAGGAGGCCTGTTTGCAGAGTGGTGTAAAGAGGGGGCGTGGCCTCAGACCACTCTCAGCAATCCAGCTGTGTGAGGCTTACTAGAGATAACAGGAGGGCTAGTTGGTTCCCAGGGACCCTCCGGAGGCAAGGGGACTTCATCCCCCAACCAAGAGCGCGCCAGGAGGTGCGTTTGCAGAGTGGTGCAGAAAGGGGGCGTGGCCTGTGTCCACCTCTCAGCAATTCCCCTATCTGGGGCTTACTGGAGGTGTTAGGTAGGCTAGTTGGCCCCTAAGGACCCCCAGCATCGGAGGGGACTTTAATCCCCATCCAAGAGCACGCCAGGAAGCGCGTTTGCAGAATGGTGGGCAAAGGGGTCGTGGCCTGCTATGAGAAGTTACCAATGCTGCTGTGTGGGACTTACTGGAGGTACTAAGAGGTGTAGTTGGCCCCCAAGGATGTCCTTGGGGGTCAACTACCCCTCCTGTTACCTCCAGTAAGTCCCACACAGTGGTATTGCTAAGAAGTCTTCGGAGGCCACGCCCCCCTTTCTCCACCACTCTGCAAACGCGCCTCCTGGCACACTACAGGTTGGGGGATGAAGTCCACTTTACCCCTGAGGGACTTTGGGGGCCAAGAAGCCCTCCTAGTACCTCCTGTAAGTCCTACGCAGCGGAATTCCTGAGCGCTGGTCAGAGGCCTAGCATTCTTTCTGCACCACTCTGCAAACGTGACTACTATGTTATAGTTCTAAATTAGCATTTAAAAAACCTTAGAAATTCATTGAAAAAACCATAGGTTTCAGGGACCTTATAGTTAGTAATTAGCATTTAAAAAACCTTAGAAATTCACTGAAAAATCCATAGGTTTCAGGGACGTTATAGTTAGAAATTAGCATTTAAAAAACCTTAGAAATTCACTGAAAAAACCACAGGTTTCAGGGATGTTCTAGTTAGTTGGACATTTCACTCGTACAAAACCAGAGAAATTCGTACGTTATAGTTAGTTGAGCTAATTATAACTCGCGCCCCCGCAATGCACTGCTGATGACGTCACATATTAGTTAGCGGTTTTGTAGATGATGTCATCAGTTATATCATTTGAGATGTCATCAGTGATGTCAGTAATGATGTCACTGACCATGTTGTGAGTGATGTAATATGTGAGGTCATACACCTCCTGTTACCTCCAGTAAGTCCCACAAAGCTGGATTGCTAAGAGGTTGTTGAAGGCCACACACCCTTTCTCCACAACTCTGCTGCAAACGTGGTTCCTGATGCACTACTGGTTGGGGGAAGAAGTCCACTTTAGTCCTGAGGCCCTCAGGAGGCAAGGGGACTTCATCTCCCAACCCTTAGTGCACCATGAGGCAGATTTGCAGACTAATGGAGAAAGGGGCGTGGCCTCTAAAGACCTCTCAGCAATCCCACTGAGTGGGACTTTCTGGAGGTAACAGGAGGGCTTGTTGGCCCCAAGGACTCTCTGGAGCCAAGGGGACTTCATCCCTCAATAGGCAGTGCACCAGGAGTCGCATTTGCAGAGTGGTGGGAAAGGAGAAGTGGCCTCTGGTGACTTGCAGAGGTTGTATTTTTGGCTTTTATGGGGGGGCTGTGTGGCCCCTCTGTCCTGGGTCATGTTCGGCCCCAGGGACCCCATTTCCCGGGGCCAGGCCTTTTTTCTATGGGGAAAGGAGAATTGCACCCCTCCTCCCTGAACCAATTTTGGCCCCTGGGACCCCATCCCCCAGGGCCCGGACTTTTCTTTTAATGTTTTCTTTTATTTAAAGGGAGGCGGGCCACCCTCCAGAGCCCTTTTCGGCTTTGTGGACCCCATCCTTTGCGGCCTGGCCTGCAGTGTGGGTGCCACCCAGGGCAGCCACTTTTTAAAGGTTGGGAACCGTGGGGGAGCCTGAAGGCCCCCCACTCCATGCCGGCTCCCCACGTCCTGCAGAAGCCAGCATTGCTTTTACACATAGGGAGCTGCTAACATGCAGGTCCCTGTTTATAAAAGCAATTCTGCTCCGCTTCTAGTAAGCAAGAGCATTTTCTGCTCTCACTTACTAGAAGCAGAGCAGTGTTTGCTATGGCTTGGTGGGAGTGGTGCTCCTGCCAAGCCAAAGCAAACAGCAATGTCCCACGGTGGGCACCCCGGGACATTGCAGGAGGCGGTCTGTGGGGTGGTGGTTCGCAGGGCCATCTAGGGCTCCAGGAGGGGGGCTGCGCTTCCCTCCTCCCATCTTCCAATTTGCCCTGGGGAGGTGGTGCTCCCCGGGTCTGCGGGTGGCTGCTGTGGCCCCCTTCATCCAATTTAAACATATGCCCCGGGGAGGTGGCAGTCCACAGGGGCTGCAAGGGCGTCGCGGTCCCATGCATTTTTGTAAATTAAAGCCCTGGGGAAGTGGTGGCCCCAGGGCCTTCGGTGGGGGCCATGCGACCCCCCTGCATCAAATTACAATAAAGAAAGCCCCGGGGAGGTGGTGGTCCCTGGGGTTGGGGATCAGAGAGGCCCCTCCCATTTGAAATGAAATAAGGCCCTGGAAGGTGGTGGTCCCTGGGGCAGCGGGGGAGGCCAAACGGGCCTCCCCACATTAGTACTTTAAGAAGCCCTGGGGAGGTGGTGGTCTCCGGGCCATTATAAAAGCCCCAGGAGTGGGGCCCCTCTGCCCAGCCCCCCTTATTAAAACCATGCCCTTGGGACCTGGCCCACCTGAGGGCTCATAATAAACAAAGCGGTGGAGTCCGTGCTTTGTTTGTGTTTTTTTTCTTTTTTTTTTTCCGGCTGGATCGGTGTACCCCGCAATTCTTTTTTTTTTTTTTTTTTTTTTTTTAAAAGGCTATTTTCTGACCAAGATTGCTGCCAACTCGTCCTGAAGTATTGGCAGCCAATCAAATTTCAGTAGGGTTTCAGTAAGCTGTTGGGCTCCCAGATATCTATATTTCTTAAACTTAAATATCTCTAAAACTACTGAATGGATTTACACCAAATCACAAAAAGTACGCTTTCTGGACCAACATCTAGTCTTTTGCTAAATTTGTTGTAATTCCATTCAGCGGTCCGGGCTGTAGTTGTGTTCGAAAAATGAAAAAAAAAAACATAGACATAACATGGGGAAAATGCGTTTTGGGCCCCCCCTTTTGTCTCGGCCCCCACTTGAGAGGTCACCCAAAAAACTTTCAACACAGCAGCTGAACCGCAATGAAGAAGTTTTGTGAAAATTTCGTGAAGATTCGTCAAGCAGTGGCAAAGTTATTAGCAAAACAAAAAATGCTTTTCCTATGAAAACTTTGGTACTGGCGACCGCCAGTAGGTAATATATGTATGTACATGTATGTATGTGTATATGTATGTACATGTCATCAGTGATGTTACGGACCATGCCATGAGTGATGTAATATGTGAGGTCATAAGCAGTCCATTACGGGGGAGCGAGTTATAGTTAGCTCAGCATTCTCTGATTTTGTACGAGTTAAATGTCAGCATAACTATAACGTCCTGTTACCTTTCGTTTTTTTCAGTGAATAAATATATATGTGTGTATATATATACATATAGGTATATATATCATATTGTATGGAAGAAGACTTGAACATGCATCGCTAAGTATGTAGCACAAAGTTCGAATTAGATCTCACAAGAGCATTACGGAACTGGTATATTGACAATTGATGGCCATTGTCTGTTTTCTACCATGATGAGGGTTTGCACAGTCTTTTTCAATTTCAACTATCACTGTGATGTCTGGAAAAGGTATATTTTGTTTGACAAAATGGTCCTCTGTATCTGTGAAAAAGGCTACGCTGTTAGCCGAAGCACATCGGGTCCCAGGAGGTGAATAAATAGCAATAAATCTTCTTGTGGTGAGCCGGAGCCTTTTGTTGAGTGTATGAAGGCTGGAGAAAATATATCCTGTCAGCCTTATGGTGATCTTCCCCCAAACATTTTGCCTTACTCCTCCATTTCTGTTGATCTCGTTTTTGTTGGCCCTAGGACTCTATGCACTTTACTACTGCTAACCAGTACTAAAGTGCATGTGCTCTCTCCTTTAAACCTGGTGAAATTGGCTTACACCCAATTGTTACCTTTAATTTACTTATAACTCCCTAGTAAAGTGGTACTACATGTACCCAAGGCCTGTTAATGAAAGGTTACTAATAGACCTTCAGCACTTATTGTGTCACCCACTTAAACATTTAAACATTTCTCAGGCCTGCCATTGAACCATGTGTGTGCAGTTTTAAATTACAATTTTAACCTGCCAAAATAAACTTTTTGTCAGGTGTAGACCTTCCTTATTTATTGCATCCTCCTCAACGTGCGCTCCCTGCACCGACACGCCGTAGAGATCTGGGACCTGATCGACACCCTCTCGCCCGACGTCGCCTTCCTCACGGAAACCTGGACCAACGCCACCTCCGGCCCCGACATCGCCACGGCCATCCCAGACGGCTACATGATCCAGAGAAAGGACCGCCCCCACCGCCCAGGAGGCGGACTCACCATCGCACACAAGACCCCCCCTCCGACTCTCCACATCCAGCACAAGCAACCCCCACTCCAACACTGAACACCTCAACTTCCAGATCCAGACCAGCCCCAGGACCATGCTACGGGGCACCCTCATCTACAGACCGCCGGGACCTCGCACCCAGTCCGCAACCAACATCGCCAAGCTCCCACACCCCACGCAATCACCTCCACATACTACATTCTACTCAGGGACCTGAACTTCCACCTCGACAACCGCAACGACCCAACTCCATCATGCTACTCGCCAACCTCGCCAACCTCGGACTGAAGCAGCTGGTAAACACGCCCACACACAGAGCCGGACATACCCTCGACCCAATCTTTGCGGGAGAAACAAACATCCGTTTCAGCCACACCATCCAGCCCCTCTGGACGGACCACCACTGCGTCCACTTCACCTTCAACACCACCACCGGACCCAAGCCCGCACCGCGACCGCCACGAAGGAGCTGGAGCAAGGTCACAGAGGAACTCCTCATCACCACCCTCCTCCAAGACCCCCCCAGCGCCACGACCGACACCAGCTCCACAGCCACAGAACTTCACTGCTGGATCTCCTGCTGCGGTGACAAACTCGCACCCCTCTGCCACCCCGCCAAACAACGCCCTCTGAAGGCCGCCTGGTTCACCACTGAACTACATGAAGCCAGACGCTCTTGCAGATGCCTAGAGAAAACCTGGCGAAACCTGAAAACCACGGAAGCTCGGAACAACTACAGGAGCGCCCTGAAGGAATACCACCAGCGCATAAGAGACACCAAACGGACCTTCATTAGAGACAAAGTCCAGACCAATGCTACCAATACCAAGGAACTGTTCAACGTCATTCAGCAGTTCACTAAACCCCCCAGCGAAGCCACGGACATCACACCCTCCCAGGAACTCTGCGACAAACTCAGCTCATACTTCCATCTGAAGATCAAGGCCCTCTACGACAACTTCAGCGAACGTACACAGGACACCACCCCCCATACGCTGCCGATAAGCCGACCATCATGACCTGGAATTCCGCCACCATCGAACACATCACCGCTACCATGAAGAAAACCCACTCAGTAGCCCCAACGGACCCCCGCCCACCGCACATTTTCCACAGGGCCACCGCCACCATCGCACCCAACTTGGACTAACCATCAACGCATCCTTCTTGTCCGGCATCTACCCAGAGGACTGGAAGCGGGCAGAGGTGAAACCACTCCTCAAGAAACCCACGGCTGACCCAACTGACCTGAAAAACTACCGGCCCATCTCTCTCCTCCCTTTCGCGGCCAAAGTCACCGAGAGACTCGTGAACGCCCCGCTGACCACCTTCATCGAAGAGCACTCCATCGTTGACGCCTCCCAGTCTGGATTCCGCAGCAACCACAGCACCGAGACTGCCCTCCTCGCCGCCACTGACGACATCCGCATGCTACTTGACCAGGGTCACACCGCGGCCCTCATCCTGCTAGACCTCTCCGCAGCCTTCGACACCGTTTCCCACCACACACTCGCAGCCAGACTTCACGACGCAGGGATACAAAGAGCCGCCCTCAACTGGATCCGATCCTTTCTCGCCTGCAGAACCCAGAGGATCAGACTCCCTCTCTTCATCTCCAAACCCACCGACATCGACTCCGGAGTACCCCAGGGTTCTTCACTCAGCCCCACGCTCTTCAACATTTACATGGCCCCCCTTGCCGCCATCGTGAGACAGCATGGGCTCAGCATTGTATCCTACGCCGATGACACCCAGCTCATCCTCTCACTCATGAAGAAACCCGAAGACACCAGACTCTGCTTCCAGGAAGGAATGAAGAACGTGGCAGCCAGGATGAAAGACAGCTGTTTGAAGCTCAACTCAGAGAAGACCGAGGTCCTCATCCTCAGACCCTGCACATCCGCCTGGGACAACACCTGGTGGCCCCCCGCTCTCGGGAATCCACCCATCCCTACGGACCACGCACAAAACCTCGGCATCATCCTCGACTCCTCCCTCTCTATGAATCGCCAGATCAACGCCGTCGCTTCCACCAGTTTCAACTGCCTGCGCATCCTCCGCAATACCCTCAAATGGATCCCCCCCGACTGCAGAAAGACCGTCACCCACGCGCTAATAACCAGCAGATTGGACTACGGAAACGTATTATATGCCAGAATCAACAGAGCTCTACTACACAGACTCCAGACCATCCAGAACGCCGCCGCCAGACTCATCCTCAGGACTCTGCGTCACAAACACATGACCCAACACCTGCGAGACCTCCACTGGCTACCCGTTGAGAAGAGGGTCACTTTCAAACTCCTCACCCACGCCTACAAATCCCTCAACAACATCGGACCCAAGTACCTCAACGAGAGAGTCTCCTTCCACGTACCCAAAAGGAACCTCCGCTCCACCGACCTCGCCCTGGCGGAGGTCCCCCGCATCCGCAGAGCCAGAACAGGCGGGAGAGCCTTCTCCTACATCGCAGCCAAGACCTGGAACGAGCTGCCCGTGAACATCAGACGCTCCCCAACCCTGCAAACCTTCAGGAGGGACCTCAAGACCTGGCTCTTCAACTGATCCGAAGCTGTGACTGATCCGGAGCTGCCCCACCCCTAGCGCCTTGAGACCCTCACGGGTGAGTAGTGCACTTCACAAACCCTTGATTGATTGATTGATTGTGTCACCCCTGGAGTAAACCATAAATATCCCATAGGGCAGGGTGTAGTGTATTTGAAAAGTTGGACATGTACTTTTCACTTTTACATGTCATGGTAGTGAAAATCTCTTAAATTCATTTTTCACTACTGCAAGGTCTCCCTCTCTCATAGGATAACATTGGGTTAACTTATCACATATAGTAAGTGATCACATTTAATTGGAAGCAAGTAGGAATGTCTAGTTCAGTGTCTAAAGAACTGTCATTTCAAACCTTCTTTAATGGTAAAGTCCGATTTAAATCACAACTCTAAAAATGCCACTTTTAGAAAGTTGTCATTTTCCTGTCCCAACCATTTGGTGCTAGCAGCCTGTATCTTGAGTCACATGACTAGGTGTAGCTGGCATTTGGTCTTTATGTATTGCTCCCAGACAGTGAGACAAGGTGGAATAGTAGTTGGCATATGTGTCATCTCAGACCTGAAGAGGGGGAAGAGCTGTTTCCTACCATACTTTCACATCACAATGGCTCTGCCAAGTACACTGACAAAAAGTTTTGACACTAGTCCTTTGTGACCTGGACAAGCTGAGGCCAGGGCAGGAAGGCAAAAAATTCCAAACACCTCTGAGGTGGAAACCTCCAGAACTTTCTCCGACTTCAAGGTGGGCACCAGGTATAAATAATGGACCCTCATA
Organism: Calotriton arnoldi; assembly: GCA_963921515.1. Classification (NCBI taxonomy): domain Eukaryota; kingdom Metazoa; phylum Chordata; class Amphibia; order Caudata; family Salamandridae; genus Calotriton; species Calotriton arnoldi. The sequence goes on along the minus strand of CAWUFW010002315.1, from coordinate 480,167 downwards.
CCCAGCTCTTAATTGCACCCCTGGGCCTGTGGTGCTGTGCTGCTCTGAAAGAAAGACTGCTACTCTGTTGCCCTGCTGCCTAAGTAAAAGGACTGGACCAGCATCTTGACCCCAGGGCCACCAGAGTGTCTCCACGGGCTAGTTGGCTGGCCTCCTGATCAGAATCTCAGAAACCGAAAAGGCTTCAACCACCTTGAACCCAGCACTGGGACGCTATTTGCTGTGAGTCTTGCCCTCTACATAGTGTCACCCCAGTACTGAACCCTTGGAAGTAGACCTGAAGATGCTCTGACAGCCCAGCTGTGCTCCTGTGGACAGAACCAACACTGTGTGACACATCTCCTCGCAGCTCCACTCCAGAACCTCCTCTGTGTGAAACATCCTCAACGCAGGACCTCATATCGCAACCTGTAGTTTCCCTGGATCCTCCGCTATGTGATACATCTTCGACACAGGCTGCATCCTCAACAACGATGCAGGACTCTGCATCGCAGCCCCGCAGCTTCTTTGGAACCATTGGTGTGCTATGCATCTTTAATACAGTACTTCACATCGCAAGCCCCTCATAAATGACCTCTTTGATGACTATGCAGGACTCCCATTGATAGCTCTGCAGATTCCATTATCTATTGGTAGGATGAGCTTCCCCGGAACCACTGCTGCATGAAGCATCCTCACATGAGATCTAGCAATGCTCTGTAAAACCAAAATTTAAGGTACTTTGTTCAGCGGCCCTAACTTGGTCCCTGTATCTGCCCCATACTCCCAGTCAGCCTGAACTTGTGACTTTGTACCGGTCTGGCGTGACCAGATATCCACAGTTGGAGCATTGTGCTTCTAGGCACTATTTTCGCTTAAATCTTTAAAACTGCATATCTCTGGTTCTATTGATTAAAATTTGTTGTTTGTGTCTCATATAATTCATAAAATTTTACTTTTATTTTCTAACTTGGCATGGTTGTTTTCTTTTTATTTCTGTTTGAGGTGCCTCATAAAAAATTAGCATATTGCCTCTAAGTTAAGCCTGAATTATTTTGAGTCAAGCTACCAGAAGGTTAAGCACAGGCCAATTTGGGGTTTGCTTGTCACTTCACCCTAACATAAATCGTGGCTGCTGCTTGAGCAGTGTTTCAGCCCCTGAACCAGTAACCCAATTCCTTACATTGGTGGCGGTGGGATTTGAACTTGTGCTTGTGCAGTGCCATACAGTGATTTTGTGTTACACTAAAAATCCCAGGTAAGCAAAATTGATACCAATTCAAGTTTTTTAAATTCTCCTTGAGTGGGTCTTTTGCTTTTTTGAAATCCACTCTCATTCTGTGACCATACCTACAGAGATAGAATCCAAGCTCATCAACCTGGAGAAGTGCACTGGTGGAGCTCAACCAGTTATCCAAGGAAAGAGGACTGCCAACCAAGAAAGGCACCAAGAAGTTGGAGCTTCTGAAAGCCCTTAGGGCCTGGGCAGAGGTTCACCAGTTGATGACCGCAACAGAGGATGGGAATGAGGCGGATGATATGGAGGAACAGGGCCTGGATGCAAGCTCTGAGATGCAGAACTCATGGGATGGGAAGACTCCTCTCCTGAGTTAGAAGTCCCTACCAGAGCAGAGAGCAGTGTTCACAAGGCCTGTTCCCAGGGGAGCTGCCAGACAGAAAGACTGGGAGGGAGTTTAGGCTGCAGAAAGACCAACTCGAGATGGAGGAGGCAGCAGCCCAGAGAGCCATGGAGGAAAAGAAATTAGCCATGGAAGAAAAGACAAAGGCCCATGAGCGAAGTCTCAGAGAGTGGGACATTAAAGTCAAACAACTGCAGTCCAGCAACAATAGTGGCAGCATACCCACAGAATCTGAGGGGGGCAAGAAGGTTCCCATACCTAAAGATCTGCTGCCTAGCTATATGGTTGGGGATGACATAGACAAGTGCTTTTCTGCCTTTTTGGTGGCTCTTAAAATGCACACGGTCCTAGAAGAGTTTTGGGGGACATCACTCTCACATGCCTCCAGTAGGGAAGGATACCTTGTTTATGCTGTAGGTTGGGGACCAGATGACGTACATTCCAATGAAAACCATCCTTGTCACCAAGTTTGGGCTCAGCTCAGAAAAGTACCGCTTTAGGATCCGGGATAGCCAAAAGATGCAGAGCCAGTCTTGCAAGGATTTATTTGATTATGCCAGCAAGGCAACGAATGGTTGGGTGCGTGGCAGTATAGTTGATGATTTTACTGGGTTGTTTAATCTGATACTGAGAGAGCACCTGTTCAGTATCTGTTTTACAGAGCTGCACCAGCACCTTGTTGATAGTAGGCTCACTGACCCCAGGGAGCTTGCTAAGGAGGTAGAACTCTGGATCAGCACCAGTGTCCAAAAAGTTATCTGTGGGGGTGGTCAGGGGTCCCACTAGAAGAAAGAGGGAGGAGAAAAACCTGGAAATAATGAGTTCTCTAAAGGCCCCCAAACTAATTCCCATAGAACAACAGTAACCATTCCCAACCAGAACCAAAGAGGAAGGGATTTTTGACAAGCAGACGGGGAGATTCATGCCCCAGTGTACTGTGTGCACAAGTATGGGCGCTCCAAGGGAGATAGCAATTAACCCAAGAGGGCACAGCCCCCCACAATTGGGCAGACACCTGGGTTGGTGGGTGCAGTGTTTGGGGAGGAGGTGGTCCCAGTAATCATGGGAGAGACAGCAAAGTGTCCCTAGGGGATAGAGAGATGGTGCCAAAAGCCCATATGCCTTCCAATACTTCCAAGTATTGGCAACAGGTCACCATCAATGGGCACAGGGTGTGGGTTCTGAGAGACACAGGATCCAGTATGACCACTGTGAGGTATCATCCAGTGTCTTCAGAGCTGGCTTTCTCTAATATATGCCATCAGGTCATAGTTGCAGACAACCATGAGAGTCACTACGCAGTGGCTCTGGTTCGCTTTGAGTGGTGGGGGTCCTCAGATTCTCTAAAAGTAGCTGTGAGCCCTGCCATGACTGTAGATTGTCTCTTGGGAAACAACAAAGAGGACACTGTCGGAAAGGAGATGGAGCTTAGGTCACTCCCGGAGATGTTAGGCTTGCCTGATTGGGTCTGTATGACCACAAGGTCCGTGGCTGCTTAAGAGAAGAGTCCAAGAAGCCTGGTACCTGAAGAATGGCCCAGGCAGCTACCAAGAAGAGGAATGGCAGGGGGCACAGGCAACAAGCCCCTGATGTTCCCATGGTCCAGGTTGACAGGACACTTGAGGAAGCGACCACTGAGGCTAGGGAGGACATTGCCACCCTAGGAGACCTGCCTGAGCTTGCTGGATGGTAAGTTGAGGGGGGCACAGGGAGGAATTCTACAAGGTGCAGTAAGAGTGCCCAACTCTGGGGGGGGGCTTGAGGAGGCAAGCTGAGGCCAAGGCAACAGATGATACCTCTGCAGATCTCATTATCTATTGGTAGAATGACTTCCTTTACAGTGAACCTAAGGTCTCTGGACCCGGGGCAGCCCATGTGCTGGTGGTCCCTCAGTGTTACAGGTTCTTCCTATTGGGGGTGGCTCATGATATACCCCTGGCAGGACAACACCTTTGCCTGGCTTGCCCTCCAATTCTATTGGCTCAGAATGAAGAGAGCCTCAGGTACATTCTGTAGATCTTGTCCCACCTGCCAGGCCAGCAGGAAAGCAGGGGAAAAGCTGAAGGCTCTCCTTGTTCCATAGCTGTTCCCTGCCACTCCCTTTGAAAGGGTGAATAATGACATTGGTGGTCCCTTGGACCCCAAGACAGCCTTAGGCAACAGTTTCATCCTGGTCTTGGTGGACCACGTGACACAGTATCCAGAGACCATCCATCTGCGGTTGGTGACTGCCCCTTTTGTGGCCAGGGCCCTTGTTAGAAATGGGACTCTCTAGTTGGCAGAGGTAGGTACCTTTGTCCAAATAGGGACCCTTGCTTCTAGTCAGAGTAAGGGGGATACATACTTTAGATAACCCCTGCTCACCCCCTGGGTAGCTTGGCACGAGCACACAGGCTTATCCCAAAGGCAATGTGTAAAGTATTTGTACTCAAAGCACAAGCAGTAATACAGTGATAACACCACAAATGGACACAACACCAGTTTAGAAAAATAAAGTATCTGTATCTAAACTCAACAAGACCAAAACAACAAAAATCCAACATACAGGTAATAAGATATGACATTAGAACAGTTATTGCAAAAATAAAGGTTGTAGAAAACAAATAGCTGCACCTGGGGCTACTGTGATGCCATGACAGCAATAAATCCAAAGTGCTCGCTGACCACGAGGAGCGCGGCATCGGGCACGGAGTCACACGGACCCCCAAACAAACAGTACTTTGGAAACAAAGTCTATGTCAATGCACGGCATCGTGGAGGTGAGGCGTCGGTGCCGAGGTCAAGGTCGGCTACCTGGCTGCCACAGGGGAGGTAAGGCATTGTGTCTGCGGGGAGGCGACGTGTCGTGTCTAGGCATTGACAGTGAGGCATTGGTTCCGGTGATGATGCAAAGTCAGCGAGTTCTTGGCATCACCCTCGGCGGTTATCGGTGCTGCGATAACAGGATGTAGGCGCTGGCGATGATGGAGTCGGTGCGAGCACTGGTGTAGGGCAAGGCCAATAATTGCATGCATTGGCAGGCGACGAAGGGCGTTGGAGCTGCGGTGCAGGCCGGGCGATGCGTCGTTCACTTCACGAGTGAAGCCCCGGGCCTCAGTGCAGGTAGCGACATTACAGCAGCGTCACTGACTGCGTCAGAGACCGGTTTTCTTACTTCTTTGAAGTTGCTTCCAGCTCCCAACAGCAGGAACAATCTCCAGAGACCCAAACCTGGAATAGGCACCTCCTGGTAGATCAAAACTCTCAGCAATAGAGTTCAGGGGAGCTGGGGGTGAAGACTTTGTGGCCCTGAGACTTCAGAACAGGAGGCCAGTGCACACAGGCCCTTGGAGATCTTCTTCAAGCAGGTTCAAAGCAAAGTTCCAGTCTTTGTCCTCTCCTTGGCAGAAACAGCAACTGCAGGCCAACTTCACACAGCAAAGGGGCACTACTCCTCCTCACAGCTCTTCAGCTTTTCTCCTTTGCAGAGGTTCCTCTTGAGTCCAGAAGTAATATAAAGTTCTGGGGTTTTAGGTCTAATACTTATACCCCAAAATGTCTTTGTTCTCTTTGTGCTTGGGTCTCTGAGCCCAGTCCAAACCAGTTCTGTCCTCACTTGTGCAGTATGACCACAGGGGGTGGAAACAGCATTGTGCAAGGGAGGCAGGCCCTATTCATGTGCAAGGAAATCGCCTCCCACTACTCTAAATTCAGCCAAGGTCTATTCAGCTCAGCTCTGAGTCATCCAGGAAGGGCCAGGCACACCTCGAACCTCCCCCTCCCCCCCAGTGGCCCCTGTCACTCCAGAACCAGACAGTCAATACACAAACAGGTAGAGGCACACAGAATGGTTAGACAAGAAAATGCCTACTTTCTAAAAGTGGTATTTTCAAACACACAATTTAAAAACCATCTTTACTAAACGATGTGTTATTAAATTCTGAGTTCAAAGAGCTGCCCTTTATTTCTCTATCTTGTCCCAATTGGAAGTTATGCTTGTAAGATGTTACAAAGCATTTCCCATGTTTTCCCATGGGGCAAGATAGCCTTTCAATAGTGAAAAACGAAATTGGCAGTATTTCAATATCAGGACATGTCACACACACCAGTACATGTCCTTTCTTTTACATACACTACACCCTGCCCAGGGGGTGCCTTGGGCCTACCATAGGGGTACCTTGCATGTAAGAAAAGGGAAGGTTAGGGCCTGGCAAGTGGATGCACTTGCCAGGTCGACATGGCAGTTCAAACTGCGCACAGAAGCTGCAGTGGCAGGTCTGAGATACCTTTTCTGGGCTACTTATGTGGGGGGTACAATTAGTGCTGCAGGCCCACTAGTAGCATTTGATTTACAGGCCCTGGCACACTTAGTGCACTTTACTCGGGGCTTACCAGTAAATCAAATAGGCCAATCATGGATAACCAATCATGCTCACAATTTGCACAGAGAGCATATGCACTTTAGCACTGATTAGCAGTGATAAAGTGCCCAGAGTCCTATAGCCAACAACAACAGGTCAGGAAAAAATAGGAGGAAGAAGCAAAATGTTTGGGGGTATCCCGGCAAAAAGGGCCAAGTCCAACAGCCCTGATGGCGACTTTTACCCAAGTGGGGTTCCTCAAAGAAGTGGTGTCTGACAGAGTCACCCACTTCATGCCTCTGGTGAAGTTTCAGCCTGGCCAGAAGTTTTGGTTCATGGGGCCTGTAGAGAACAGAGCTCTCCAACATATTTTGACAGGCCGATATGAGGTGAAGGAGCGGAAGGGGATGCCACCTACCTGGTGGATCTCAAGACCCCTAGAAACCCCTTAAAGTGTACTCCACATAAACTGCCTCAAATCACACTTTGAGAGGTGTGGAGTCACTACGCTCTTGGTGACAGATGATGGAGTGGAAGAGGAGAGTGAAATCCTGCCTGACCTCCTGCCTGACAAATGTGTACCCATGACCTAGACACTGTCAAAGAACAAAATGTACAGTTTGTCGGATACGGTGAGAGCTAGCATAAAAGAGTAGGTCTCCAAGATGCTGGCCTTAGGGGGTGATTGAGCCCTCCAGCAGTCACTGGTCCAGCCTACTGGTGTTGGTACTCAAGCCTACCCCACCAGGTTCCACTCCAGAACTTAGGTTCTGTGTGGACTACCGGCTACTCAATTCAGTCACCAAGACTGATACTCACCCCATCCCTGAGCTGATAAGCTCATTGACAAGCTGGGCGCTGCCCAGTTCCTCAGTACCTTTGATCTCACATCAGGTTACTGGCAGATTATTCTGACTGAAGGGCAAAGGAGTGTCTGCGTTCTCGACCCCAGAGGGCCATGTCCAGTTGAGGGTGATGCCCTTTGGCTTAAATAATGCCCTGTTGCAGGGATTCTGCACTAATACAGAACTATGCGCAGGAAATGGGACCTTGGTGTATAGGGAGTGTGTCTTCCCACCACCTTAGTACCCAGGACCGACTAGCTATAGTGTCTCACTTGCTCTCCTACTCGCTCACAGAGAAGCAAATGATTAGACACCCCAGAACACAACACTCCCAGATATCTCAGGAATCACGGTAACAAGACACACTCTTTCGCTCACTCTCTTGTACTCATCCACATTATGATCTGACGGAGACACGAAACAGTTTAAAATATTTATTTTAACTAGCATGCCCTAACATGCAGTATACATGCCACAACAAGCAGGAAAATGCATAGCATAAATATTGTCAGCATTGCAGTCAGTCCATAAATCATGAAGGGAGATGTCATCATAAAAAGACAATGGAGAAAGGACTATAATAGAAGATCTCTGGGCTTTGTCAGCAATACCTTAGCCCATAGATGGTAGATCTACATCATGGGTGCTCTTCTCCCTGGAAAGGTCCCTCTCCAGGTGTGTGTCACCCATTCGTGCACCCCACTAAAAACCCAAGCACACTGTCCAAACAACTGCTGCATCTGTATGTTTTGTCTAAGGGCTAAGGACTGGCCAGAACAAAATAACAAGGGACATTGTTATTCGACCTTGCACATAATGTTCAGTCAAAATCCCAGAAACATGCAGAGAGCAAACACAGCAATGAATTCTCATGTGAAAGCAGTCTTTGAAAATATTGCAAAAAATAAAGACGTGTAGTAACGTGTGCAAAGCAGCAGGTAAGCTGCAACGTGCTCATGCTAAGTTAGTGAAAAACGACAATGTCCCCATGGGCCACGTGACAGCCCCTGCCACCTTTCATAGATTGGTGAACAGGGTCCTGGCTTGGAAAGGAGGCATTCTGTGCTACCTAGCTAGATGACATAGCTGTATTCAGCTCCAGATGGGAGGAACACGTGTACCACCCCCAGGATGTGCTTCAGGCCATGCAACAAGCTCGCCTGACTATCAGGACCAGTAAGTACCAGATAGGGCAGGGTCCCGTGGTGTATCTGAGCCACATGGTGGGCGGAGGCAAGGTACAGCCCCTCCAGGCCAAGATTGAGACTATGCTGGCCTGGCAACCCCCCAAAACACAGACAAAGGTGAGGGCACTCCTGGGTCTCACCAGATATTACAGGAGGTTTTTTAAGGGACAAAGCACCATTTTTGCCCCTTAACTAAGCTGACATCGAACAAGCAGCACAAGAAGGTGTTCTGTACACCCTCAAGGAAGCCATTTGTACATCACCTGTACTCAAGGCTCTGGACTTCTCCAAAGAGTTCATTGTGCAGATGGATACATCAGAGCATGGAGTAGGGGTTGTCTTAGTGAGGTTAAACAAAGAGAGCCTAGACCTACCTATAGCGTTCATTAGCAGGAGGTTACTTCCCCGGTAACAGAGGTAGAGTGCTGTTGAGAGGGAGGCCTTGGATGTGGTCTGGGCACTGAAGAAGCTGAAACCATGCCTGTTTGGTCGTCACTTCCGGATTCAGACAGACCACAGGCTCCTCAGATGGTGCCTGCAAATGAGGGGTAAAAATACCAAGTTGTTGAGGTGGTCCATCTCCCTACAGGGAATGGACTTTATGGTGGAACACCATCCTGAGTCCGACCACGCCAATGCTGATGGTTTCTCTAGGTTTTTCCACCTTAGTGATGAGAACACCCAGGAGGTTGAGTAGTTCTCCCAACCTTCAGCTGGGGGGACACGTGTTTGACTTGTCAGCCTTAGGGTTGTCTTCCTCACACTTTCTGCCCTACTCCTCCATTTTTGCTGATCTTGTTTTGGCCTTAGTACTCTGTGCTCTTTACTACTGCTAACCAGTGCTAAAGTGCAGTGTTCTCTCTCTTTTAAACATGGTGAAATTGGCTTACACCCAATTGGCACACTTCATTTACTTGTAAATTCCTAGTAAAGTGGTACTACATGCCTGTAAATTAAATGCTACTAGTGGGCCCACAGCACTGATACAGCCATCCACTTAAATAGCCCTTTGAATATGTCTCAGGCCTGCCATTACAGCCTGTGCATGCAGCGTTAAACTGTAATTTTGACCTGTCGGGCCTAAATCTTTCTTTTTAATACATATAAGTCACCACTAGGGTAGGCTTTAAATATTCCGTACTGCAGGGTGCAATGTATTTAAAAAGTTGTACATGGACTTTTCACTTTTACATGTCCTGGTAGTGAAATACCCTTACATTTGTTTTCCCCTACTGCAAGGCCTACCTCTCCCGTAGGATAACATTGGGTTAACTTATTACATTTAATATTCTGGGTCAATTGACTAGGTACAGCTGGCAGTTGTTTTTTGTGTATTGCTTCCAGACAGTGAGACAAAGGGGAATAGTAGCTGGCACGATGGGCCATCTCAGACCTGACGAAAGGGGACGATCAGTCACCTACCACACTTGCACTTCCCAGAGGCTCTGCCCAGCACACACACAAAGGGTTTTGCCCTCAGTCATTTGTGACCCCGGACAAACTGGGGCCTGTGCAGGGAGGCAGACAATTTTAAACACCTCTGGAAGTAGAAACCTCCTGAACATTCTCCTACTTCAAAGTGGGATTCAGGTATAAATAATGGACCCTCAGACCCAACTCTTCAGTACACCTCTGGACCTGTGGAAGACTCAGGACTACTGTGCTAATCTACAAGAAGGACTCAGTGTTTTTTTAACTTTAAAATGTTATATTAAAACTGACATTTTCATCTAACTAGAACATCCCTTTAACCTTTGCTTTTTTAATGAATTTCTAAGTTTTGTTCTAATGCAAAGTAAGATATATTACCATACCTAACTATAATGTCACATTAACCTTCATTATGTTTGAGGGAATTTCTAGGGTTCTTTCAAACATAAAGTAAAAATGTATTGCCATACGTAATACCATCCCACCTTTGTCCGTGCACAGTGTAGGGTTGACCACAAGGAGTGGCCTGACCCAGCCTTGTATCCAACCCTCCCACTGGCAGCCAATGCCACGCATGTTGGCCAGGCCCTGCATCAAATCCCATGCCATTCATTGCCTTCAGCTATGTGTGGCTTGGGGTTGGCCGCAAGCTCGTCCCTGCTCCCAATGCCCACTGGTGCCCAACCCCCCGTTGCACACAAACCATGCACAGAGGAGTTTGGGAGCAGACCTGGGATCCAAACTCCCACAGGCACACATGGCTGAATATAAGGTGTGTCATTTCAAGTAAGGCAGAGCTACTGACTTTGTCAAAGGGTAGAACACTAAAATGTAAAACGTGAGCCTATTGGCTTCATAAAGGGGTCTGAATATCGACATATAATGCACATGTATTATCTTTGTTAGAAAAAAACATCAATTATAATGAAATGTATATTTCATTAATTCATACAGTTCAATGTTTAAGAAATATGATTGTTATGAAAAAAAACTAATAAAACTTTATAAAAATAATCAACACATCTTTGAGTCTTTTTAAAAAAACATTCAAGCTACAAAGAGCAGCCAAGGGTATGGTACGAATACAGTAAGCTCTCAGGGTCACAGATTAATGAGCCTGGAGACTTTTTTTTATATTGCTGGGTGGCTGCTGCACTCCCTGCATCCCCACACAACATTAAAAGAAATGCATGATCGCACCCCTGTCCCTTCAAGGGAAGCCACCAGGCTGAAAAAATTTGATTACAAAACCCTCAACTTGGCAGATGTGGTGTTCCTGGCAAGAAGCAATGAATAATAATATACGAGCGGCCCCTGCTGTTTATTTGTTATTCCTTTTAATAAAATAATTAATATTTTTGGTATCCTGTTGCCCACTTGGGACATCCAGACTTATATTTTTTGGGGGGGCACGGCGTTAGCCCCAGGGTCCCACCAGCTCCCTGCCAGTACCCATCCTGTGAGCTGGTGTGAGCCATCAATTCTTTGTTTAAAAAAAATATTGGTGGGAGGGCCTGTGGCCATCTCCCAGAGCCAACACTGCCCCTTAAGGACACAATATCCCTGGGCCAAATTAGCTCAAGTGGAGGGGGCATGCACCCCCTCCTAAAGCATTCACAGTCCCTCAGAGACCCATTCTCCAGGCCATATTCTTTTTTAAGGGAAGGGAGATAAACGGTTCACCATCCTGAGCCTTTAAAGGCCCCAGGGATCTAATCTCCTGGTCCCTGAGGTGGGTACCTTGGTGCCCACCCAGGGCACCCACAGCACAGAACAAAGGGGGCTGAGAGCGGGCCACTGCTCTGCGAGCTGCCCCTGCATGCACCTATCCTGGGTGCAGTGGGAGCTGGTTTAGCTCCCCCCGGCAGGAGGATTTTTTTTTACTTTGTCCTGCTGATTGGGAGCAATCTCAGTTTCTCTGCCTGCAGGGAAAAAAAGTGTGTCCTCTATGTGGCTGGAGCATTTCTGGAGGCCCTGCTGTGTGGGAGGACACATTTTCTTTTCCTGCCCGCGCTTTTGCAAGCAGGGAAACTGTGTCACGGGATGGGCTCCCAGGGACACAACAATAGAGCTGGCACTGGGGCCTCGGAGAGGCTCCAGTGGGGTGGCTGTATTCACCCCTTCCCTGTAATTAAATATTGGTCACAGGGAATGGGGTTCCTGGGGCCTTTGGAGGCTTGAGAATGGGGCTGCATGCCACTTCTCACCTTTAATTTAATATTGGTCCCAGGTGATGGAGTACCCTGGGCCTCGGGGAGGGACGGGCCACACCCAGTCTCTTCATTTTAGAACTGGACACAGGGATGCAGTCCCCAGGGCCTCAGAGAGGCTCAGTAAGGAGGGGCTGCATGCATCTCTTCCCTATAAAACTGTTTGCACCTCCACCCTGGCCCATGCCTGAGGTTTATTTATGTGAAGCACAGGAGACTGCAATTTTGTTTTATTTGACCACAGTAAATTTGCAGTAAAATTTAAAAAAAAAAATCATTTTAGGCCTGGACCACCCTACCAGGCCTATGGGGCAGGGTAACCCTACCCTGCCCCATTATATCTGTTTTTTCACTTTTTTTTCCAGACATAGGTCAAGTCCTAAGAGGACTGCTGCCATGTCATTGATGATGTGGTGGCAGCCAATTAGATCTCGTCTTCAGATCTGTTGGGACCTTCTTCAGCATGCAATATGCAAAGGTTTTGAGCCTTAATAGCTCAAAAACTACTAAATGAATTTACACCAAATCAGAAGAAGCATACCTTTTGTACCAAGAACTAGCTTTCTGGCATATTTGGTGTAAATACGTTCAGCCATTCAAGCTGTGGCCGTTTCATAGTTTTTCCTAGAGAAAAAATGAACGGGGAAAATGTGTTTGGGGATTCTTGGTCCACGCTTGACAGATTAGTCTGAAAATTTCCAAGAAGGAGCTGAGGTGGATGAGACTTTTTTGGGAAAGTTTCATGAAGATTCGTCAAGCGGTGCAAAGTTATAAGAAAACCAAAAAATTATTTTCCTATGGAAATGTGGTCCTAAATATAACTGCCCAGTGAAGACTGCCACTGGGAGATATATAGATATATATATCTCTTTGATTGAGATTTGGTTGGGATATTTAACGATTAGGTAGCACACTAAGTCAACTTTTTAATCAACTTTTATTGAAGTGAGGGTGCAACAAAACAAATACAATACATTTTGACTGAGGTCTTGTTCACGTGTACGCTACTGTCTATACTGGATATAAATAGTCTTTTCAACATTTCTATTAACTGGAATTCTGGGATATATAGTTCATTTTCAATGTTCACAGTATGTGATTTAGAAATTAATATCCCAACCAAATCCCAATCAAAGTTCTTTTTGTTCCAAGAATTTCAATATATTTGGCAGAAGTAGTTCCTGTAAGAGGCTGGCATCATGCAGTAGTGTGAGAACAAAGTGGAATCTTCTTGGAGTATATGAGATGGCATGAAGCCAAAACGCATCAGCCGTATCTCATTTTAATTGCTTTTCACTTTTTTTTAAATATCAGTGTTCACACAATAAACTGTAATATTCATCACCAACTTGATTGCGGAGAATTCTGTGCTGTGCCACCGTGTCAGTGGTCTGTGAGGAGGACTCTGTGTGGAGGTATATATATATATATATATATGCTTTCCTTTAAATGACAAATAATTCCCAAGTAATAATGTTATTCTGAGAGTCCTCAATCACTATTTCTGCTGCGACTAACTTTCAATTCAAGTGGTTGCTCCAAGTTTCTCCAGTTATTTATCCTAGGGCTCTTCCTTTTTTGTAGGTATGTGGTACAGCTTGATTAAAAGATAATAGTGCAAGATTGAAGTGTGGTAGTGGCAGTCCACTCCAGGAGAATAGAGGCAAGAAACATGTTGACTGTACTGGGGGCTAATGTTCACCTTCTCCCTTTTCAATCTTGCATAAGGAGTGTACAGGAATACAAATGTTATAGATAAAGAGAAAAAAAAATATCTATATATCTATCTTTATATACATACACAGTCCCTGTCTTGCTCAACCCTCTTCCTTCATTGGTCTGTTCAAGTGTCATGCACATTTTTCTTCCACCCACCACAGTATATAGAATAGGCAGTGATTAAGCCCACTTCAGCCTTTGGCTCTCTTCTTTGTGAGTGACCTCATTTTGCTAGTGCACATATTCATATCTATTTAATAAGTATTCCACTTTGGTTCCACGTTTGTTTGACCAATCTCTGTTTTCATTTTTCATTTCATTAATACCTACTTCTTTTATGAACAAATGCTTTCCACCTTTAGACTGCAGCATTTGTTAAGTATTTATTACTTTTATACTTTGTTGGAAGGTGGCTTATTAATAGGTGTAGGTAGGGCCACTGGAATTATGCGGCAGGAGAGGGTCAAATTATGCGTCAGAGTTGAGTAAATTATGTGGCAAAAACACAAATTATGCAGCTTAATGCATCACATTTTGTAATAATATTACTTCATTATTTCGGCATTTTTACATTTGGTAGCACTGTCTGGGCATTGTGTGTACCTCATTAGTACCAGATTAACACCCAAATATGGAAATAAAAAGACCAGTCCAGTTTTGCAAAGTGCCATCCAGCGTGCAGCACCACGTTTCATGGCATGTGTAGTAACTTTTGAACCATTTGAGCTAGAAACACATTTTTTGTTGTTGGTAAAATCTGCAGATTATGTGGCAGATGATAGATTATGTGGCAAATGCATCAAATCAATAAGTATACGAAAATCACACAGGCCACACAATCGCATAATTCTAGTGGCCCTGGCTGTAGGTAGGCACCTACCACTAGTAATAAGGCCACAATCAAAATATAAGGTCCAGTCAAGGTATCAATAAATTATTCCCTTGCTCAACCCCTGGTAGCTGGAAGCAAGCAGGAAGGCTTAAGTTAGGAGACAGGTGTGAAAAGCGTTTAAAAACACCAATACATTAACTAAGTAAGACACGACACACAATAAAAATTCAAAACCAATTTATAAAAATAGGATATATTTGTATGATTAAAATGGCACCAAAATGACAAAATTCCAATGTAGGAAACCGAAGATATGATTTTTAAAATAATAAACACTTTCTAGTGTTATCAGCCAAAAGCGCCAACTTAGGACAACTGGTCATGCTAGACCGGGACGAATTCAAATTTTCAGGCCGAACACAATGGAGCGCAGGTCAGATACAATGAGCAAGAGGGCTCGGTCAAGTTTTTACCCTCTGAATTAGTCACTTTTTTGGAGCTTTTGCGCTCAACATTGAGCGGGTATCCTCATCATGCTGGGTTTGGGTTTGACTATGGTGGCTTGGTCCAGAAGGAGGTCTCAGTGAACTCCTGGAAGTTTTGTAGATGACGAAGCTTCAGCTGGACGAACCTGGATTTCAGGCCGGTTCGTGTTTCACTTGACTCTCGACGACGAGTCGGACAACTTATGCAGCTTTTTAACAATAATTCTCCAAATTATCTCAAACTTCTAGGATCTTCTTCCAGAACATCCTTTTTTGGTTCCAAAGTGTCCACAACAACAATACAAGGTTCCAGAATCTCTGAGGTGCTCCTTGGCATGTTGGGACTACATTTCCCACAATGCACCTGGACAAATCCTTAAAAGTCCAGTTGAAGGTGGTTACCTGGGTTCCTCTTGGTGTAGGTGATGCTTTTGGAGCTCTTTTAACCTGCTGCTTTCAGGAAGTCCACTCCTTCGACTTTCACAGCAAGGCAAATTTCTTTTTAGGCTGAAGACCAAAGTGTGCTGCAGGTGCAGTTCTTATGAGTGCAGTCCACTCTTGTGCATTCGAAGGGTCCAGCAGGACAGTCCTTTTTCTTCTTGTTTCAAGGCAGGGATCTGATTTGCTGAGCAGCTCGCCCATATGTATCCATGCTTCTGAGGTGACAAGCAGGGGGGCACCCCTGGCCAATGTGATACAGGGTGCCACCCTCCGGTAGGACAACTTCCTCCAAAGTGAGGCATATTTTTGTCCTAGAATGCACTGTTCGTCAAAATCAAAAATTAAGAAAATCTCTCCTAGAGCTGCATCACCCAACCTACTAGTGTGGCTAACATTCCCCTTCCAGCCCCTTTGCTAATTCATTTACAGGGGATCCCATCTGGCTGGGGGTGCAGGAAGTGGGGGTGGACCTGGGTCCTTGCCTAGGTGCCTTTCCCTCTTTTAGACCACTTTGGCTAACCAGGCCCTTTCCTGTCTTTTGCAATGCAGCTGCAGTTCTCCTCCCACCAGTTGTCTCCTTTGTCTGAATGCAGGCCACTTCATACCTCGTCAGAGCAGTTTGGCTGAGCCTGTCAAAGGCTTACCAATCAAGAGAGGCTGCTAGAAGGCTGGATTTTGACACAACAAAAAGCAAGTTTCATACCTTCTTTTCTGTCACAGTTATAATAAATCTAACCTTGGCAAGTTGTTGGATTCATTCTATTATTTTGACACTTTGAAGTATCATTTTAGCTCACTCCTGTCAATAGTTAGACTTTATCAACGTTTAATAAAACCTTCCTATGTTAGCCTATGGAGCTAATGCATTACAATGAGGAAAAACGAAATTGGCAGTTTGTCACTCACCAGGGCATATCAAACATCTTTTATAATGTCCCTGCTTATAGTTACAAGGCACCCTAGCCCTGGGGCACCTAAAGGATACCTTATGGGTGACATATTTAAAAATAAGGTCGTTTAAGACTTTGGTATGACCTTTAATTCCAAAGTCAAATTTGCATATCAATTTTCTTTAAAAGCAGGGCCAACTTTTAAAATGACAGCAGAAAACACAGTAGTGCACACTTAAGTGCATTAAGTCTACTGGGCCTCTAAACCTATATGCCCTACCATATACTGGGGACTTACAGGTAGGTTGTCAGTACCAATTGTACTTATACCTAATTATCGTGTACGGTTTACACAGAGCACAGGCCCCGGGTCTGGATAGCAGATCCCAGGGAACAATCAGAGTCAGAAAACCAGCATTTATTATTCAAAATGGGGGCAAAAATTGGGGGAAGGGGACCACAAAAAGCCCTGGTTTCTCACACACGTTGTATGCCTATTGCATATATTTTGAAAAGATGAATAAAAATGCCAATGATTGGATTCCATTTCTCACCAGTAACCTTTCAGTTCTTCCTGAGCCCACAGACACATTTCTATGGTGCTTGATAGCATCTCTGTGTATCTGGAGTCAGACATTTGGCTTGTCTTTCTCTGCTTCTTGTCATTTTTCATAGCCAATCTCTCTCTTTGCCCCTGGGAAGACAGAATCACCTCCCCGCTCTCTCTAGTGTTCTGTTCTCAGATAATCGGAGGCATACACCCATGACCTAATATTGGGAAGGACAGGAAGCTCCCTGGAGTCTAACTCATGTCTTATTTAATAACTATTCAACGGCTTAGAGATTAGTAGCAAAGTGATAGAGTATGTAGTGGCAGCAAACTTGACATTGTCTGTATATTTTGCTAAGTAGCTGAACTTCTTTTCCTCAATAGAAGGTGAGCTGAATGTCTGTGCCACTAAGCCATGCCAATGGCATTTTACTATGGTAAGACTGGAAATCCGCTTTAGGATGCACTCTCTTACCATTTGTTTCTACCACTACCTTCCACCCAGTGCTTTGGTGCTTCTCTCCTCCATAATTGTGTAGCTGCTGAAAGCATTGTATACAAAGTGTGCAAAAAACTGTGGGTGCGCAGGTCATCAACACTCTCGAGTCTCAGCCAGCTGAAGGAAACTGACACACGCCGACATTTGGAAACACATAAGAGGGAGATTTAAAAACTCTGCTGGTCCAAACCATATCATCGTTTCGCATTAAAAATAGTTATTCCTCATTATCTTATCAATTCCAATATTTATCAACTCATTTGTACTATACCAACGTACAACCTACCAGACTATCTAGATTTTTCCATTCTTGATATGGAAGTCGGGATCATTCATCCTTAATCTACTGCAGTGCCTTGAAAAGTAGCCTTGGTCTGTGAAACGTGCTGGCTCCATGGAATAAAATATATTAGTATTCTTCTAGCACTTATAATGTAGCACATAATGGATTTTCGGCCATGTATGAAATATACTTAATGAATTAATAAATTGGACAATCAATATGATTTATTTACTAATGTGAGATTTCGTATGTGTTGATGTGTGCGAATAATGAAGTGTATGTAATTCATGGACTACCAGGGAAGGTAACTAGTGATTTGAGAGTTTGCCTTGTGCTTTACACTATTACCATTAATACAATCATCTTTGTTTGTGAATGTTGACATGTTCACCGCACAGTTTGTTCACTGTTTGGATTTTCACTTCATTATGTTAAAGGTTCACAAACTAGTTGTACAGGACAATCCCCACACAGTACTTTATTACAGAACCTTATACAGGGCAGCGAACAAACATAAATTGGGCCTAAAAATGTATTTCTTAAGTTCTTTTAAATTCCACTGTTTGCCAGTAGATTAAGCAATAAAACACATTTCTCTTACTCATTTCAAACTCAAGTAACATGGAGAATCATAAAACTTGAGCTTGATCCACTGTTCTTTTTTTCTTTTCTTTTTTTAGAGTTTTATATAGCCCGAACTAGACCTGAGACTTCGGGTGTCAGAGCGCTTTACATGAGCACCAGTTTCGTTACAGACGGACACATTAAATTATTTTTTTTTGTTAGGAACGGGGAGATTAAGTGATTTGCCCAGAATCACAGGATGCTGAGCGTCGTTGCCGAGACTCGAACCCGGTTCCCCAGCTTTGAGGTCGACCTTTCTAGCCGTTTCTTCATCCAAAATAAGGCCTTTTCATACAATCCTAACCCATCTACTTAGAAAGAGGACATTGTTGAGGTGACATGCTGGTGAGCTGACAAGTAAAAGTATGGAGTTCACTAATATGTGTGAAATATTTCAATAGCGTGTTATTTTATTTAAAAGATTTAATTTCATTAAGGTCATACATTTCAGTCCTTTATCATGCATAGCAAAATACTATAAAGACAACATTTTATATATGTTTCAACCTCCTCAGAGCTCTTATTTTTCTTTCCTCAATCTGATGCCTTTTGAGTGTCCATGAACCTCTATGTTCCCATTTCTGTTTCCTCCATAATCTTGTGCTCATTTCTCTTGATTTTCTTTAGGCCTTTAAGGTGTATCTTTCCCGCTAGCCTCTATACTTCTTCTTTCCTTCCAATGTGTCTTTTTTATTCTACTAATAGCCACATGTTCCTTGCAGTCCAATTTTATCTCTTTACTTCTATTTTTGGAACCATTCTTTATATTCTTTCTCTATCTCTCCATTGCCTTATTTTAGTTGCCTACTTTCCATTTTGTGTAGTCTAGCTTGCAAAAGCCTTAAAATGATTCTTCTCGGTGAAGTGTATTTAAGCTTTATATTGGACTCACATCATGGTACAATATAAAGCAAACATATTTTGCACCATATTTAGACCTGGCACTCAAACAGAAATCTGTGTTCAATATGGTCTGAATGTTGGAGGTCAGGCTCGTAAATTTATATCACTGTTGTGGTGGCTATCATCATTCCAATCCATGTGTCTGAGCTCAAGATGGTTTTCACATGGATCAAGAGATAAGTCTGACATGAGCTCATAGGATGCCTTAAAAAAATATTTTACAAGAAATTCTGCCTGCAGACCACTATTCGATTTTATTTTGTACTCCATTTGCATCCATCACAAACAAGTTCAGGGCTTCAGCCATGGTGATGTCAGTCAGAGGGATTGACAGTAATGCTCTAGTTGGTTTAAGGTTAAACCACGTGTCTGGCCTAAGTCACACTTATACAAATAAAAAACTTAAGGAACCAGGCCCTCTGTGGTTTTTTAGGTCTCGTCTACGCAGCGCGCATGCGCTGCGTAGGCAAAAAGACCTTTTGGAATCGCTTTGGCTTTTTAGCCAAAAACGTGCACGCGTTCCATTGCCTTCAATGGCAACGCGTGCACGTTTGGCGATTCACTTGCGGAAGCGAGCGGCGCCATATGGTAGCAATTATCGCTCCTGGCGCCGCTTGCTCCCGCAAGGGAAACGCTGCCTGCTCTCGGCCGCACTTTCCCCCTCCCCCCCCCCACCCACACTCCCTACTTGCGCGAGGCGCGCGCGCGCTTGTTTTAAATAGTGGAGAGATTGGGGAATAGTACATTTATGGCATGCTTATAACCGATTGACTAAGATTTGCCAATGAGTACTTCTGTTTCCTTACGGTGAATGGGGCGGGGTAACCGATCTGTTGCAAAAAGGAAACACATGTTGTAGACTTTGACTGCAGCCGATTACCAATGAGAACTTTACAGGTAGGGACGTTTGAAGCCGTCCGCCCACACATGATAGAGGTGGCGGACATATTTATATGTTATGCTCTGATGTGCACGATACGAAATGCCATACATCTAGCATGTTTTCAGGAAATCGTCGGGGGAAAAAAGTATGTAGCCCAGTTATTTTTTTCAAAGGTGATTTTTAGTACGAAATTAAAAATATTTCATGTTTTGCCATTTACTTTATTTGCCGACTATTTTAACATTAATTGAAATACTTTATTCACCTAATATTTTAACATTATTTCTAACGGTTAAGGGCAGAGAACGGAAAAACTGTATTTCTAAACACCTCTTCCAGTCTTTGAACGAACAGTTTCCACTGCACAGATCTACATAGACTCGGTAGTCCTATTTTTGTTTCTGCTGTCATGCCTCCTTGCTCCATCCCCAGCCATCGTAGAAGAAATGTTAACAAGATCAGGGTCTGTGTAAGCAGCTGGAATCAAGACGCAAGATCACTTTGGGGGTAAGGATTCTGGAATGGCTGTGCTCTAAGAGATTCGTAGTTTTGTAGTTTCATTAGCAAACTGCAGAGCGTGGGACAGGCAATAGAACAGAGGAAGGTTTTCCTAACTCCGGCAGGCAGTCATTGAATTAGAGCCAGTGCGACGCGAGAGGCGTCCCCAAAATGGATAGAATGCACATGAAGTAGATGTTATATGAATTGCCCGTGTATATATGCCACGAATGGGGTAGAGATTTAGCGGTCTGAAGGTTTGCGTTCCCATACATGCCAACATTTTAGAAGACGAAAGGGGGAAATTAAAAAAAATAATTGGGAGAATGCATTTCTCTCATTAACTGCTATTAAGGCCTGAATCCGGTATATTGGCACGTATGCAGCTGCAAGTTCGGTCATCAGAAATGTAAAGAAATGTTTTTTTCCTTACCTGTCTGGAGCACGGAGAAGACGCTTTGGCAGACAGAGAGATCTTGACAGCTATGTTGTACTCTGGTAAGGTGACTAGATTTTCAGAACCAAAAAAAAGGGGCAGCGCTTGACAGAACAAGGACTAAATGTTCGCACTGGTCAACATTTAGTCCCATTTCTATGTCAATGGCTGTGTGCGTATATGTATGTATGTGTAAAATATATATATATATATATATATATATATATATATATATATATATAAGAAGAATCACTCCATCTCTTACGAGTGATGCATAAGCCCATCCATCGTAAAACAGGTTTATTTGTTCACAGCATATTACTTATATGTATGTGTTTGTGTTCTGGATAGCCTTATGGAACACACCACAGCAGGACCGAGCAAGTCTTTAATTTTCATGCTACAGAGGTGTGTCCACACACCTCTGTAGCATAAAAACTAAAGACTTCCTTGGCCATGTTGGGGCGTGTTGCAAGGGGACCTTGTGTTTCTGGCCTTGGGCGATGGGCTCTATAGTGGTTGATTCACCGCCCCCCATTAAATCCTGCTATGTTGACTGAATTAAGTCAGGCAGAAAAGTAGGAGACTCTTTCAAATAAAACTCTGTCCCTGGTGTCACGAGGGGGCCGTTGTGAATGTGAGCTTTCACAGCACAGTGGGAAATGTCCATGCAGACCCGACCATCTCTCAAAACCGGTACATTTATTCATTTTTACAATAAGTGTTGGGACGCTGGGACAGTCATTGAAAAACCAGGACTGTCCGGGCAAATTAGGGATGTTTGGTCACCCTAACTACTGACAGTGCATACTCCGAGTCACACAAGTCCAGTCCCGTTGGCTGAAGCCTGCAGAGGAATTGGGTTTTTGCAGGAATCTGAAGGCAGGAGACTAGTTTTGAAATCGGTAGTCTCCCACCTGATTCGGGAGGATTGGCCTGTATGTATTCCTCCACGGAGGCTACCAACAAGAGAAGATGGAAAACTTTAGTTGCCACATCCATCCTGGGCATGCTGCACAAGGACTAGTGGTAAAGCATGCTTCGAAACCTTTTCATTTTTCAAAGTGTATGAGACTAATTGGCTTTATAGGGCGATTACATTGAGATCAAAGGAGATAAATTATTTTTCTGTAGGGGGAGACTAGCTGGCCTTCCCTGTTTTTTCCTATTTATGTGGGACGTTTCAATGTTTGCATTGTTTTAAGGTGTGTCATTTTCATGTCTTGTGTGAGATGTCTCGATTGACACTTTATTCCACTTTGTTTTACTCAAAGCAGAGAAACAGCCCCCACTGTCGAACCGGCCTATAGGGCAATTGGCAGTGCCCAATAGGCTGGTCTCACTTGTCTGTGTGTGGGCCGTTTTTAGGTCTCGCCTGAGCCAGCGCATGCGCTGCTCTGCGAGACATTTAGTAAGTGGGTTTTCAAAGTGCTACCCCACGCTTTTGCTGGCCTCCAGCTTGCGTTCACTATCGCGTGCACGCACGCAGCCGCCAGCTTTCAGCGCCCGATCAGGCGCCATCTGGCTTTCCTCTCGCTTGCTGTCTGAACGCTCCTCCGCCCCTCCCCTGCCGCGTCGCGTTAATTGGAAACATATGCTGCTTAGATGTAGTAGTACATAAAAGTGATATACTTTGTTGTGTCACAATGAAGCACCCGTACCTTTTTATGACATAACTGCTACTGAATAAAGTAAAACGTGAGCAGAATTTATTCCCATAATTCTTCATGCTGATTGTTTTAAAGGCGGTAGCACTAGACTGCCGATATCAAGCAGAAAAACATCAGGTTGTTAGTTTGCAAGTATTGCGCATTTTTGACAGCGCTTATCCTGAATATTTTTTCCACAGAGCCTGCACTGCAACGGGAAATCATCTCACTGAGTCGCTATTAATATGGAGTGAGCTTAATAAATTGGACAATAAAAATCAATGACCAAGGCACATGTTCTGCCTTTCCAATCACTTCCTGGACCCATACTGCGCGCCTCACAGCGTGTCGGAAAATAGTTCCTGTACGCAGTCCATTTACTACACTTAATGTTTCCATAAACGCATTTACTATTCCGACTGACAGTTTAAATTAAACGGCCTCTATGCTGTTGGCGGTGGTGACTTTGCATTTTATGAATTGATCTTTGAATAATCAGGGAAAATAATGCCCCTCACTGCATTATGCCAGGTGAAAGCTCTCTAAAGAAGCAATGAAATATAGAACGTTTGATGTTTGCATCACTGTCGTCCGATGGTGTCAGAGGTAAACATATGGCGCCATGTTAAGAGGGCCCGGGGCAGCCATCACAGCCGCCCGGGTGATGGTTTTAATAGCTACGACATTTGCCTTCTTTAAATGGTAACATGTCTTGGTGCAGCAGCCCGTAAACAATATAGGTATATTAGCGCAAATGAAAAGGCTTTTCTTCTTCATAAATTACGCATGAGTCTCTCAATATGAGCATATTTTGTCCAATTAAGAAACTGTTCGTCACTGCAGGGCACAGTAACCGCGTTATGACAGATGGCAGACTGAGGGGCAGAACAGCGCCACTACCAACCATGCAGAAGAGATCGCCATGTTTAGAGCACTAATTAGGACAGAACCGGAGGTCCTCGTGCCGACGTCTACTCTGGATGTTTTGGACGGGTCCTTTCGTTCTTCCGGACACCGTCTTGTTTTCTTCACCTTTTTCGCCCTCACTAACCATTTGCAGGTTATTGTAGTCGGAAACATATTAGACATGTCAAGAGCAGAGCCATTTTGGGCTGGTTTGCAGAGAGTAGGGACGATCCATGTGTAATGTGTGGAGAAAAGTGATAGTGAACAGACAGCATTGCAAGTGTGTGTCAGGTTCTTCCAGGAGTAGGACACCCACTCAACAAAGCCCCACTGCCCAAATACCAGACTAGAGGAGTATTAGCAAAAAATCCACGTGCTAAGGCACTGTGGTACAGCACTCCAAACCCAAGGTGGTGGGCAGCAAGAGTAACAAGGGGCCACTGCTTACAAGAGGGATGGAGACACAGACCCTTGCATGAGACACGGAGGCATACATTTTTGGAGCCTTGCTATATCCAGTGTATTGAGTGGGATCAAAAAAGTAGGAAGGGGGTCTCTAAAAACAACCATTGGCATAGCCAATAGGTCTCGCCTTGGGACCTTATAAGTGTTTAGCCATGCAACAGTTGATGTTGTTGCACCAAGGATATTGTGCTGGATAACCAAACACATATAAGTTCCCAAAGGCGAGACCTATTGGCTATGCCAATGCTTGTTTTACAAGTATGCGATGCTGTGAAGCTCAGTGCATTTTTTTAAACTTCACAACCTCTGCATTTCGCAAAACTGGTGAAGTTAAACGTGCAAAAAAGGGGCCCATTCTTATTGCTTCAGGTCTGCATAACACTGCTCAGCAGCCACAGCATACCAGTTCTTGAAGAGTTTCTTAGTTCCCATTCCTTGATGTCAAAATCCCATAGCAGGAATTCAAAGAGCAGAAGAGTGCGAGTACTCCGCTCATTAAGCATCAGCCATGTCAGCCCTGATTAATAGTGGGAAACAATTTCCTACAGCCAAATGTCCTGCAGGGCCTCCTGATGCTGGGAATAGGAGGAGAGTGAAGGGAAATTTGGGCATGATTTAGAGTTTGGCAGACAGGTACTCTGTCGTAAACATGACCAATATTCCGCCCGCAGTATTACAAGTGCATTATATTTAAGGCTTCACGTTGTCTGTCTTTACTGATTTTTACACATAAATAAAGGCAGAAAACTATGTGTTTGCTGCCTTCATTTATTTTTAAAAAACGGAAAAAATTAGCTTCTTTTGCTTGACATTCCATGTTGCCTTTCATTAGTTGCAAGGCAATAGCTAAGCAGATAGGCCAGAATAGCGAGTTAAAAAACAGAATGAGATTTCCTTACTTAATGGCTTATGTCATCATACATTTGTTGTATAATGCTAGTATTTACCTGAGGGTGTATTGTAATGTTATATATGGCTGGTATACCCAGACGTGGGTCCCTTGCTCACTGTGCCACTGGATTCAAGCTAGCCTGGCTGAAGAAGGGTGACATACCCTGAAACCGGTCCCAGGATGCTTGTTTCCGGTCCAGGGAGGACCTGGCCTGGCAGTTTGGTCTGGACTGTTCCCATGGGGCACAGGGTCAAGACTGATTTGCATATGGCTGGGTCCAAACTGGGGTGGCGTAGTGGGCAAAAGAACGATGGATTTAACCCAGATCTTTTGACTGGGGGAGAATGTTTGCATTGTCAGCATTCGTCAATCATTTGTTTGCTGTAACACTGACCCTATCGGAGGCATATAAGCATCTTTCAGGAACTGCACATGTGTAAAATATTTCCCACACTCGATATTCGCAAATTCGTCATGACCGCCAGTGCGGCCTACCCATGTAACATCGTGCATATCAGCAAAAAATATAAAAAAATAAAACATTCACAGGTCCAGTCTGACAATGATGCACTCACTCACAGACACAATGAGAGAGTAATACACCCAGTCACAAACTCAGTCATAGATTCATACACCCACACACAGATCCACTAATATACTTATGCACCCACACACAGGCCCACACACACACACACACTGATGTACCCACTAATAGACCCACTCAGACAGTCATGTACCCACTCACAGACCCACAGAGAAACTCATGCACCCACTCAAAGATCCACTGAGATACTCATGCACCAACTTACAGAATCACTCAGATTCATGCACTCACTCACAGACCAACTCAGACATTGATGCACACACTCACAGACCCACTCAGACACATCTGCACCCTGTCACAGACCCACTCAGACACTCATGCACCCACTTGCAAACTCACTCAGACATGGACAATCACTCATAGACTCACTCAGAGACTCATGCACCCACTCATAGACTCACTCAGAGACTCATGCACCCACTCACAGACCCACTCAGACACTCATGTTCCCATTCACAGACCCATTCACAGACCCACTCAGAAGCTCATGCATCCACTCAGAGATCTACTCAGAGACACACGCACCCACTCCCAGACCCACTAAGACACTTCTGGACCCACTCACAGACCCACTCTGATACTCACACAACAACTCACAGGCCCACTCAGACAATCATGTACCCACTCCGAGACTCACACCCCCAATCACCTACCTATACAGCCACTCACATAGCCACTCTAAAGGGTAAAAACATGTTGAAATTCACTGAAAAAACAAACGTTGCAAGGACGTTATAGTTAGGAAATATAATTTAAAAAAACCTTAGAAATTCACTGAAAAAAACCAAAGGTTGCAGGGATTTTATAGTTAGGCTCAGATATCACTCGTACAAAACCATTGAAATTCAGTAGTTAGTTACCTAAGCTAACTATAACATACGCCCCGCAATGCACTGCTTATGATCTCACATATAACATCACTCATGACATGGTCAGTGACATCACTGATGACATCATCCAGTGAGTAAGTGTTTTGGTAAAGTTTCTGAGAGTTAGAGATATATACTAAGCTTATGCATACGTTAAATTACTATTCTTTTTGTACTATTAATGAATGATACTGTTTCTAATATATATGTCTTCTGATTGCACTGTGACTGTCTATATCATTGTGGGAGTGGGTGTCTGAGTGGCTATTTGGGTGTGAGTGGCTGTATGGGTGAATACGTTGGTGTGTGATTAGCTGTATGGGTGAGTGAGTGACTGTGTGAGTGGCTATATGGGTGGGTGGGTGAGTGTGTGTGTGAGTGGCTGTATCAGTGACTGTGGTGGCTGTGTGAGTGGCTCTATGGGTGGATGAGTGTGTGTGTGAGTGGCTATATGGGTGAGTGACTGAGTATGTAACTAGATGTAAGGGTAAGTGAGTGGCTGTTTGACTGGGTGTATGGGTAAGGGAGTTGGTGTGTGAGTGGCTGTTTTGCACAGTAAGTATTTGTGTGAGTGGCTGTATAGATGAGTTATTGGGCAGGTTAGTGATGGTACTGATGTGTGAATGGGTATGTAAGTGGTTTTGTGGATGAGTGAATGGATGTGTGAGTGGCTGTATGGGAGAGTGAGTAGCTCAGTTAGTAGCTGTATGGCTGAGTGAGTAGCTGTGTGAATGGCTGTATGGGGGAGTGAGTGGCTGTTTGAGTGGCTGTGTTGGTGTGTGAATGGGTATGTGAGTGGTTGTATGGGTGTGTGGGTGTGTGCGTGTGAATGGCTGTATGGGTCTGAGAGTGGGAGTGGTTTTGTAGGTGTGTGAGTAGCTGTATGGGTCTGTGAGTAGCTGTATGGGTGAGTGAGTGGTTTTGTGAGTGGCTGTATGAGTGAGTGAGTAGTTGTATGGATTTGTGAATGGGTGTGTGAGTGGGTGTATGAGAGGTTATATGGGGGTACGAGTGAGTGTGTGGATGATGCCATCAGTGATGCCATTTCTGATGTCATCAATGATTTCATCAGTGATGTCACTGGCCATGTCATGAGTGATGTAATATGTGTGATCATAAGCAGTGCATTGTGGGGGTGTAAGTTATACTTAGCTCAGGTAACTATAACTGCTGAATTTAAATGGTTTTGTACGAGTGAAACCTAAGCCTAACTATAAATTCCCTGCAACCTTTGTTTTTTTAGTGAAAAACATATATATGTGTATCTCTCTCTCTCTCTATATATATATATATATATATATATATATATATATATATATATATAATATAGCGGATTGAGTAAATAGGTCACTTTTCATCTCCTTATTTCTGTTCAAAAGCATCATTTCAGTTTCTTCTACTGGCTTCAGCTACATTAGCCTGGTGCACCAAGGGTGGAATGGAATCTGCTAATTGAAGGGCTGGATCAACTGGCATGCTGGTGTAATTGGTAGAAGTTATACTGAACTCAAAATTGGAGGATATTCTCCGGGAAGCAGGTTTGTCTGAGGAGTATAGAATTATCTGAAAAAAGGCAAATAGTGAGTTGATTCATATGGCAGGCAGGCATTCTTTCATGGATTTGCTATCATGGATGATTTCTGACAACTCGTCTGGCATAGGATTTATACACTTTTACTGATCACTGTATTTAAATATTTAATAACTCAATTTTCTTGCCATTCTATGACAGAGAAATGTGCATGGCGTGCACTATTGGTATAATGAAAAACGAGCTGAAAATAAGGAATGCGAAGCCACTCTGGTATTCTTGGCACAGATTTTGCACCTGAGGCGAGGGGTCGCAAAGGCAGTGCCATGGGCCACAAGAGAGAAGCCAAGGGTCGTAGCTGCAAGCCCTGGTGACCCCTAAATGATGTCCTTGCATAACTCTCTTTGTCTTATGTAGAATTTTCTGTACATTGATTCACACACTTGTATGAGTTATTGCCTCTGTATAATGTGTGCGTCTGATGTTAAGTGCTCTGACAAATTCTCAAAAACATGCCTCCAAAGCAAAGTTTCTTGTTATCACTTGTGAACTGAAAGCAGACAACATGTGGGGCAATCGTGTGTCCTGTTATTGGCAAATTCAACATAGTTTACTGGGGCCAGCCTGGATGCAGGATCTGACTCAATAATAGCTCCTGGATCTGGGATCCGACTGGATCCTCCTCATTTCCTGCATCACTTGTAAATATGAAAATAAAACAGCCGATGGTTGCAGATAGGTACTTGGAATACGTTAGTGCTTTTGCTGCAGTTGCGCAAATATGCTCCATGCGGGACCTAAAATCATAATTGTCAGATTTCTTCTAGTGCATGCTTCATCAGTGGTAACTGTTTTCACAGAAACTGCATTTCACAGTATAAAGTAGGGTGCAATTCTCTGACGAGAATACCGAGATGTAAATATAACAATGTTACTAAATTCACTTAAAGTGAACAGGATTTTAAATTATGCTTTCTTATGTGTATCAAGTTTTGACTTCTAATGTAAGCTAGGTCAAAGTAGGGTAGAAGTAACAGATGTATGTTATCTAAGATGAGTTGCTAGGCAATCCATTCAAAATGGCAGTGACAGACACCATTTTGAGGTATTTGAAAAAGCACACATTAAAATCGATGAGCAACACAGTACTTTAAAGAATTTTTTTATTGCATTAAGAGTGTCAACTGTTTGTTTTAATTGTTTATTTGTTTTTCTTTATAGATGGCAAACAAAGCATCGCGTGATGTTGGCAGGAAGGCACCTCGGCAAGGGAGATAGAGACAAGGAGTCAAATACCTGAATAATGACTGTAATGCAAAGAATGAGGATCACCTAATGCCTGATAGCTGCTCTGTGTCAACAAAGGGCTGTAAAGTCAGTGCCAGGTTTTCTTGAGTGTGAAGTGTGGAGAGTTGTTTTTTTTGCACCAAAGGACAAACAAAGGGAGGTGCTGCTGCTGCTGGTAGTGGAAGGCCATTCAGAAAAGACAATGTGGTCAAGCCTTAAAGTGGGGTACCATAAACAAGCTGGATCTTCTCATTTCCTACTTCAATAAAGCTGCTTTGTTAAGGCAGGAATAGAGAAAACATGGAGATGTGTGGTTTCCACTCTGGATGAAGCCAGGCTAAGCAATGTAGAGCTAGAGTCAAAGCAGAGAAGGTAGCAGTCTGTTCTATCAAAAAGTAGTGCAGAATGAGCACCAATGTGCTCAGTGTAGATAGATTTGGGAGGGACACTGAATTGGTAATAATCATTTATAATTTTTCTCGAGGGTAATGTTTGTATATTCATTTCCTTAAGATGGCCAACTTAGTAAAGCAACAGTCAGCGAAAATCAGAAGTGAAAACCATTCTAGTGTTGCAGTATTGGGCGGCCATTGGTGAGGGTGGCTCTCAAATGCTGCAGCCTGCTCTCCAAATGTGCATGGTACTGTGCATATGGATCTGATGTTTACCTGTCCTGAGAGTTCTGTTACAGTGGACAAATTTGTAGCAGGCACCACTGTCTTAGATATACCTTTTGTGGCATTATTGCATGCCTTGCAAGTTCTAGCTGCTTGAACTGGGGCACCAAGGGTTCAACTTTTGACAGGACCATAATCCCGATAAGTCAGCAGCTGGCAGGCGAAGGACTGTGGTGGAGGGTCAATGCTGTTGGAGTCTGGATTGAGGAGTAATCCTACTGGTTGCGTCCCAGAAGCTCATTCAAGTACCCCCAGGATGTAGCTCCAAATGCAATATTGTGTTTGCAGAACTGTCATCATCGGGCCCATCTGAATAGGGTCTGAGATGCCTAATATTGCTGGGAAGAGACAACCCAAATGTGGGAAGTTCTGGAGTTTGGTTGGAGTTCTTGATTGCATTTCCTCTGATCATTCCTACCTCCCCAGGTTGTCAATTAGCAAGAAGCTCTCTCCCAGATGTAGTTGAGACCTGCATTTAGTAGCTTTCACCTCTACATTACAAACAGAATGCAGGAGAGGATGTAACACAGAGCTAGTTTGTTGCAAAACCCATTGGGTGCATGCTGTATTTGTGGCTGTTTAGCAAATAATAATCCCAGTGTGTCCATTTCTTTGGAATGTTAGGTGGCCTTTGGGAAAAGATCATAACTAAAATGAGATTCGAACAAGAATCTACAATATAAGTCTTCAGGACTAATAATCTGAATTTATTACCTAAATTCTAATTCTGCAATCCAAGGTTTTTACATTTCCATTGACATCCAGTAATCCCTAGATTAAAATCCATATATATATATGCACACAGCAAGGCATGTCTACACATTACTACAAATATGCCCTAAATGTGCGATATACAATTCCAAAATTTCACTCAGGGCCCGATTCACAAAAGTAATCTGAGACAAAGTCCTAACTTTATGACTTCTGGTATTCACAAAAGGCATTTAGGAGTAGTAAAGTTAGGAATCCTAACTTCACTACTCCTAAATGCCTTTTGTGAATACTGAAAGTCGTAAAGTTAGAATTTTGTCTCAGATTACTTTTGTGAATCGGGCCCACTACGATTAAAATTATGGGCTTCCCATGTGTCGGGAGAATAGCTATCAGTATTGAAGCAGGTGAAGTGGCAACAGGTCCCCACGATGGGAAGGGCCAACTGCACACCAGATATGGTTGCTTTTTTCATCCCCAACCAGGGGCTGGGGTGTTCCCTTAAATATGAACTCAAAAACATAATTTGACCATAATGTGATCAAAAGTTAGTAACTACAGAAACGCGGATGAATATATTAAAGGTAGGCATACAGTTTTTCTAACATTTCTACAATAATATTGAATATTAAAGTATAGTTTTTAATTAAATGTTTTTATTATGTTGTCTTATTAAAGGTTATTGTAAAATGTATCTTAAATTATTTTTAAATAATAATGGAGTAATGTATACCTTTTTATGTTTTGTTGGTTTATTAAGGAATTTGATGGGCAGTGCTTTTAAATTCTATATTGATCATTTTTAAATGATTAATTTGACAATTTTTAAATTGTTATTTATTTTTTCACATATTAAATATATTTTGTAATTGTTTACTACATTTAATTATTTTTTGTTATAGGGTTTTTAGGTGTTTGGCTGGGTGGTGTTTTATAAAATATATATTAAGGTTAATTGATTGTATGTTTTATTGTTATTTGTTTACATGTTTATTAAAGTTGTAAAATATTTAAAACATTTTAATATTGGATTGTGGGTTTTTATTGGGGGATTGGCTAGAAGTGTTTAAGCGAATGTATTTAAATTGATGATAAATGCATTAATTACGATAATTTTTCTTTTTTCATTTTTTACCTATATGTTCAAATACTTTTAGTTACACAAATGTTTGTATACATGTTTTTGTGAACTATTATTTAATGTGTTTTTATGGAAATTGTTCTGTACTCCAGTGTAGGTGGGTATTGTTATTTGTAAAGTGGATATAAATTATTGATACTTGTTTAATGATGTAAAATATTAATGTTTGGTTATTTTTTTATAATTCTATAATGCTACAATTCTTTTGGTATGTGGGGTATATTGGAGGAATGAGTAGGTAGTGTTTTCTTTTTTAAGTAGCTAAATCATAATATAAAAACAGTAATTTGTGGTCATAACAGTTTGTGTTTGTGTGTTATGATGGACAGTCATTCAGGTATACTGCATTTTTAGTTTTTTAAATGTATGCATTTATATTTATGAAATAAGTTTAATGTTTATTTATTGTTTGCTGTATTTCAGACCCTAATGTATGCAATTTCCTCAATTTGTAACTGTTTGATACAATGGAGTTAGAATATTACATTTGGCCTCCCCACTCCCCAGTTTCTGAATGTTCCCCATGTTTGTTAGACTGGAAGTAGAGTAGTAAAACTGCCCCTCCCTCCCACTATATGTTTTTTCCACAATGTTTTCTAGATTTTAGGCAGAAAGGTAATTAAGACGCCTTATGTAGTATATACATCCCCTAATGTTTGTTAAACTTGAATTAGCTTAGTAACTCAGACCCCCACATGTATGGCCTGGGGTTAGATTTATTAGAACACTAAATCTGACCCTCCAATGTATTATCTTTCCACAACGTTTATTAGACTGGAGTTAGAATTGGTAAACCTGACACCCACCCCACAATGTCTGCACTTCCCAATGTTTGGTAGACTGGAGTAATAACAGTAAATCTGCCCCTCCCCCAAATGTATGCACTTTCTCCAATGTGGTTTTTCAGAATTGAGTTGCAATAGTAAACATAACCATCCAATGTATGCACTTTCCTCAATGTTTGTTAGACCTGCATTAGGACAGTACATCTGACCCCGTTCTCATTTACTCATTTTGATCAATGTTTGTTAGACTGGAATTAGAACACTAAATCTGACCCCACACTTTCTCAAAGGATTTTTATAGTTATATGTATCTTTTATAAAAATGTAGTTACTAAAATCATGTTTATATGTTATTTTTATTGAAATATATTAATATATCAAAACAATTTTATAGAACATAATGTAACTTTTACTTGAAATTATGATAATTTTAAATACTATTATATATATATATATATATATATATATATATATATATATATATATCCCTCCTACTCCAACAGGAACCGAAGAAGAGGCACGTACACATGGCAGGTAGGAATAAGGCTAATTTATTGTATTCAGGTCTCACACGACCCCGCAACAGAGGAGAGACGCGTTTCGCCTGCGCAGCAGGCTTTATCAATCTGTTTGGCACCATACGACTTAATCTATATATAGCCCTCCCCTCTTATACAGGCATCAATAAAAATAGAGAACAGACTACATAAATGAAAGCATGACTGGCTAAAACAGACTGAACATGGCATGAAAAATAAAGTGCATAGTGCAAGAAGTAAATTAATACAAATAGCAGCATAGTGCACAGCCATCCTATTTTGCCAAAGATACAAATATCATATATATACATATGTTCTCTGCCCTGGAGGATGAGCATATCGAGATAACAATCCCAAATATTTAAAAACTATCAGAAAATGGCGCCAATGCTCCCAAAATCATGTGGCCCACCCAATCCTCAATTTAATATAACGTATATTTAAAAACGTGCTAAAAAATGTGATGAAAAATGAATGTATAAGAGGGGAGGGCTATATATAGATTAAGTCGTATGGCGCCAAACAGATTGATAAAGCCTGCTGTGCAGGCGAAACGCGTCTCTCCTCTGTTGCGGGGTCGTGTCAGACCTGAATACAATAAATTAGCCTTATTCCTACCTGCCATGTGTACGTGTATATATATATATATATATATATATATATATATATCTATCCCACAATGTGATCCTTTCAGCACAAAGGCGCTCCACAGAGGGTGCTCAGCGTATGGGCCGGATCCTGGCCCCAAATTCAATTTCTTTCAACAAAGGACGCAGTCCTCCAAAGCTGAATTAGCTTGATTTATTTAAGCACAACACCACTTATCAATGCGCTTCAGCTTTCATGTGCTTTTTCACGGTTAGTGAGTCCTCTTTGATTACGCTTTATATACCCATCTCTGCCATAATGGGGCATTCTGGGATTCGTAGTGCGTTTGTTTTTGAATAAACTTTATACATATATACAAAAAGGACAATCGCGCTTATGTCAAGATCTTACATTGCAGTGATTTCATTTACATTACATTTAGTACTACACCCAAATGATTTATAATAACAATGACGAAATAATTTGGTGCATGATGAAAGATCGCTTAAAAAGCAATGCGCACTAAATATAATGTATATAATGTAAATATAATGTAAATGAAATCACTGCAATGTAAGATCCTGACATAAGTGCGATTGTCCTTTTTGTATATATGTATAAAGTTTATTCAAAAACAAACGCACTACGAATTCCAGAATGCCCCATTATGGCAGAGATGGGTATATAAAGCGTAATCAAAGAAGGACTCACTAACCGTGAAGAAAGCCGTGTGAAGGCTGAAACGCGTTGGTTGAGTGGTGTTGTGCTTAAATAAATCAAGCTAATTCAGCTTTGGAGTGCCGCGTCCTTTGTTGAAAGAAAAGAATAAAAAAAAAAAGAAAATATATATATATATATATATATATATATATATATATATAGATATATATATATATAATATTTTCCTGTCAATATTTAGGGTAAAACAACTTTCGACTACAAATTTTTAAAAATGTATATCATAAGTATGTAAAGTCGATATTAGGTGGTCGATGTCTTTACCACAATATTTTTACAATACAATATTTTTGTAGTGGATATTTCAGCATGTAAACTGGTGATAGGGGTACTTCTTGTTTGTATTGGAGCCCGTTGCACCCTTTTTACTCCATTGCCAGGAATGTAACCAAAGGAAGGGGTGTTACTGCCCAAAAGTCAGACTGACATGGACAGGAGTACAACTTCATCTCAAATCTCCACAGCTCAAAATATCAGAGGAAAGCGTCACTATAAAACCGATCTTCAGGAACAGCATGGTAAGGAAAGAGTGACCATACAGTCACAGGATTACATTGTGTGGTGTGGCTGAAAAGAGCTACTCTGGAAGCATCACGTCCAACCACGTATGATGTTGGACATTATTGGTAAGTGGAAGTGGAATTCAAATGCATGCATGCATTGATATTTATATTGCACAAAACCTAGATAGAAAGCAACGGAGCACTACAAATTAAATGATGGGGGTTGGGGGACGATCCTAGATTGTGCATCACATAAGGATTACACCAATACATTTCACACATCACATTTTTTAAGGACAGGGAGATTAAGTAATTTACCTAAACTCACATGTTGCTAGGTCTTGCGCTAATGCAGGGAGTCAACCCTGAGTCTCCAGGTTCCATAGTCAGCAGCTCTAACCACTAGGTTATATCCCCTTCCACTTGGCCACATCTTCTCCCAAATCACCAAATGCTCACTACTGTGCCATCCTTGTGCAAGTCAAGATACTTATTGTACTGAACTGCTTGACAAGTGGATCCTTTAAGGTGATCATTGGCAACACACAATTGTCACTGCCAAACCAATCCATACTTATGAGCTCTACAAATAATTGCATGCAGCAGTACCTATATGGTTAGCAGTCTCTACAGGACAAACAATGGGTGACACTGGAGTTTTATGCTATCATATATTTCCCAATTATGTGTGAAACACTTGACTGTAACTATGTTGCATTGAAGCCACCTTCAGAGACTGACCTGTTTAATCTCAATTGTAACAACTGGGACTCCTGCAATGTCAATATTTTTGCAATGCTACGTGAAACTACACATGAGTTTGCCAGCTTTCCTGGTGCTCCAAATAACACCTTCATCTTCCATGTGCAGTAATTGAATCAGACGCTCAGGCCAGTAACTAAAGAGGTATGTGGCTGCCTGGTGAGTTTCTATAGAGAAGAAACGGTGAGCATTTTGATAGTCTGCTTGTCAACACTGATACCATTTGTTAGCACATGAACATTTGTTTCTGGAATAGATACACATGTGTACCACAAAGTGATGTGTGAACATGCAGGGATAGACATTGTGAAACAGGATGTATGATGAAAGATTTAGAGACAATAGAATGAAGTGTGAATTTGGGTTGGGAGGCAAGAAAGGAACCTGGTAGAGGTAGGTAATACAATTTTGCAAATGCCAGGTTATTGAGGCACATACCTGGCCCTGCTTACAAGATGAACAAAATGGTCAGTCAACCTGTAACATAGCCTCTCCTATAATTGTACCCTATGCATGAGGGAGGATTTAGTGCCATAGTGGATGCAAAGTTAGAAAAACTGAGTGTATGTACTGACAACATTGGTGGCTAGGAGAATAATATGTGGGAAACATTGTTGGACATGGTGAGACATAACACGGTATTAGATCAAGTTATGGTGGTACAGACCAGCACAATAGAAGAGACTTTGGATATAGCAGCAAAGGCACCGAACACCAGGGGTTAGACAGGGTAGACAGTGCTGATGAATCCATGACACTGAGACCATGTCTGTCCTTGACACAGAGGTGAGCCAAAAGGATAGTTCATACTGAAACAATGCCCCCCCTCCACAAAATTAGGAAGTACTCTTGTACAGTAATACTATTTGACATCTGTACTATGGTATACTATTTAGAACTCTCTTGGTGTTTAGATAGGGAATTGTGATAGTGGTGTCAAAGGTTAAATGGTGAACCTTGGAGAAAGGGTGATCTCGTCAGGGAGTATTGAGCAGATACGGGGTGATAGAGATTATCAGACAAGGTAAAGCATAATAGAAGAGGGATCAAGATACATTACACTAGTGGATTTAACTGGTCATATTACCATGGACTATGAAATCGACAGCTGTGATCGATACTTGGTTTACATCACCTTCATACGCTTTCTAATGGCTGCCCTTTCTTTTTGGCATCAACAACAGTGTACACTTCACCACCAGGCATTGACCATAATAGTGTGATTCTGCCACATGATCACCTTCTAATCAGTGCTAAGGTTTTTTTGGCGTTAGACGTCGGAAGTTTGTGCTCCATAGTGGTTAGAAGCTGTGTCCGAAAGAAACAAGGGATAACTGGTACTTATGTGTTTTTGTGTGCAATTGGTTATGAGTGTTTGTGGCCATCAGGTGGTCCTTGCTATCTATAATTAGGAATGTTACGCTATGTTACAATATGTAGAATATGTTTATTCCTCTGCCCTGGCTAGCATCTACATCATTTATGCACATACATTAAGCAAACTAAATGTAACTACATACATTTGCAGATGTAGAAAACTTCACTCTGGTTTTGCAATTACTAGAAGTGAGTAGGCCTATGCAGGTCATCCATGAATGGACTTTTTATAAGCAGCATGCCATTGCCATTTTATGCATGTGCGAAGGCATAGTCGACTATGTGTTGATTTACAGTCCAAAATGTATTTTTATGACTCACAATATATTATTTTCAAGATGAATAGTTTATTACCATCTCTCCATGCATGATAATATTGGGGCACAGCACATTTCTAACATAAATTCTTTTCTGATTGAGGACAAATAAGCACATGCTAGCCAACAAGCCTTCTGCATTATTTTATTTGTATATTTCTTCTCATTTGGATGTTTTTAGGCTTTGATTACCGCTTATCATTAATTTATTCAAAAAATTATTAAAATATTTATTTTCGTATACAGTATGCCTTCAATATATCACAACTTTTTTACCTGAGCAAATTATTCATAATTGAGTATCAATACTGCTTACAAAGATTTGATGGTATCTGAAAAAGCCAAACAGAAATTCCTCTTGTTTGGAATTTAAAGCCACATGAAGAAACATTCTTACAGGTATTGAGCCAGATGTACTATTTATTAGGGGTGGGCATAACTCGCTTAATTCAGTGTAGCATAATCACATGTAATTACCTAAAAATTCTATGAGATTCTGCCTAATTATGCAAAAGAGTAATTCAGCATTTAGTGCTATTACTTAATGTAAAAATGCCCTCTCGCCTCCAAAATTGGCAGGAGAATGAACTTTGTACTAAGAAATAGTTTTAAATGCACCAAAATATGGATAGCAAGCATGAGCAGCCGCTTGCACTCACTAAATGTGTTCTTGGAGTAGGATTTTCACCCAACTTACCCCTGGTTTTAGCACTATTTTCTTATTGCAAAATGCCCCTCATTCCAAAATGGGCGCGAGAAAAAGGCATTTAGCGCTAAGAAATAGTTCTAGCTGTGCTGTTGGGATAGATTTTTCATCCCAACTTACTCCTGCCATCTAGCACAATTTTCTTAGTGCAAAATGTACCCTTGCTTAGATGCAAGAATGCATTTTGCATTTAGAAATATATCTAAATGCAGCAAAACACAAATAGTGAGCAAAAGCGGCCGCGTACGGTCGCTAAATGTGCTCTCGTGGTAGGATTGTTTTCCCTCTATATTACTCTTCATTACCCAAGCAGGCATAGTCATATTATTATTGGTAATATTGTATCAAAGAGTAACACAAATTTACCAGAATTATTCTGATTATGCCAGAGTAATTCAAATGAAGCCCGGGCCTACTATTTACTAATCACAATAAAAAAGTGGTCACCAGTGCATTTGTGACCAGTGAAGAATTTTACAAACTAACCTATGGGTCATAATCCAATCTATCTCATGAATGTTAATGAGGTAGTTTGCAAGTTGAGACTCATTCCGTTTGGAAGCCATCACAGGGATATTGGACTGCTAGGTAGAGGTGGTCATAACTGGCTTAATTCTTTCTAGCATACTTACTTTGCTGAAATTTTTGAATTTATGTGAGAAGCGTAATCCAGAATTTATTTTCTTAGTGCAAAATTCACCCTCACGTCCAAAATGAGCCTGAGGATGCATTTAGCACTAAATGCTACAGAACAAGAACAGCAGTAGCCAGCAGTCACTTGCTCACTCTTAATTTGATGTTCCTGTTCTCCTGCAGTAGAAGTTTTGCACCACATTACTTTTAATTACCAAAGCTGGATTTCGGTAATTTTGCATTAAAAGAGTAATGCCTAATTACTGAAATAACTCCAGTGCAAAAAAAAAATTATATTTTTTTGAAACTGATAGATTGCATACCGAGTTAGTATTTGGAATGGAATCTTGCAACATGGCATTTAGAAATACGGAGTTAACATGGGGTTGCAGTCCCATTTTAGAAGTTGGTGAAAGTTTACTGATTCCTAAAATAGGGTTACTACCATAAGTACATTTAAAAAAGTCACTTTGCAGTTGCATACTCCGAATCGAAGTGTTTGCAGCCATAAAATGCTTTGGCCCACAGTTCTTGACTTCTGGTCCGATTACTATCCCTCTTCACAAATCACATATGTGCAAATTGCACTCTGACTAGTTTGCAAATGGGAATGCAGTTTGTGATGCAACTTATGCCCTACTAAGTTGCGTCACAAATTTAATATCTGCAGAAGGATGCAATAAATAGTAATTTGACATGTTGCAATTTGTGACCTCTTGTAGGGATGGTTGCCATGCAAGAGACAGAAGACCACTATCTTTGCTTTCGCATTCCTGAAAGGAAATACATTTTTTTCTCAAATGGAAATCATTTTTCGAAAGCAGCTTGGGTCCCTAAAATCTTTTACCAATTTGAAAAGACTCCCATGGTCCAATGCCTGTTCCCTCAATG
Source organism: Calotriton arnoldi (assembly GCA_963921515.1). Classification (NCBI taxonomy): domain Eukaryota; kingdom Metazoa; phylum Chordata; class Amphibia; order Caudata; family Salamandridae; genus Calotriton; species Calotriton arnoldi. The sequence continues at coordinate 440,921 of CAWUFW010002315.1, read as the reverse complement.
CATCCCAACATGATTTCCAAAGGCAAAGGGGAAGCTGTCCTCAGGGACAGTTTCTGCTTTGCAAATCAGTTACCACATCCTTCAGTGTGTTGTTTCATTTTCATTTGTGTTGGCTAACCATTGAAACATACCATTACCACTCATAAATAGGAGGGCACACCCCTTTCACACAACGTCTTGCGCACAGTTTTGAGGGGGGGTCACAACACCGATTTTGTGAGAGGAAAAAGCTTTTGAGTCTCAACACGGATTTTAATACATTTCAAATCACACTTTTGCAATTGAAGACAATGTCCTATTGCAAATCATGTTTTTTTTACGTATTTCTTAACACAAACGTGTTTAACACACTAGGCCCTTGATTCTCTACTTTATGTTGATTGCCAGACATTCAAGTACTCTTTTCGATATTTGTTATTTTCTAGTAGGTATCTGATGCAGAGAAGATGGACTACTGTGGGGTTACGAGTAGGTTTTATTGTGATCATTTAATCCTGGGTTCATTAAGGTTATAAAGTCTGCTGTATCAATCGATCAATCAATCAGGTTTCTTCTAGAGCGCAACTACTCATCCGATAGGGTCTCAAGATGCTGGGGGGGTGGGGGCTCTGTGGTTCAGTTGAAGAGCCAAGTCTTGAGCTCTTTCCTGAATTGCGGCAGTGACAGTGATTGCCTGAGATGTAGAGGCAAGGAGTTTCAGGTCTTAGCAGTGAGGTAGGAGAAGGATATTCCTACAACAGAGGTCTTGCGGATCCGTGGGATGGTGGCCATGGCCAGTTGGGTGGAGTGGAGATGTCTGGTGGGTGTATAGATGGAGAGGCGGTGGTTGAGGTATGCATGTCCGGCATTGTGGAGGGCTTTGTAGGCGTGCATGAGGAGCTTGAAGGTAATTCTTTTGTTGATCAGGAGCCAGTGGAGGTCTCTCAGGTGACCGGTGATGTGGCTGTAGAGGGGAATGTTCAGGATTTATCGCCATATTTTAAGGTTATACATTCTTTAGTATGGCCATAATTTATTTTCTGGGAAATTGAAATATTCAAAGCTTACTATTATTCCTTCTGTGTTCAATTTTTATAAATAGCTACTTTCATTTATGTGTTGAGGAATGTTCCTGATTCTAAGTTCATTTCGCATTCCCTATCTGATTTAACCATGCTTTAGTTGCGTTTGTTAATAGCAGTCACGAAACATAATGATAAAATGTTTTTTTCAAAATTGATATTAATTGGAGATTCTGAGGTGACATTTTTTCACAATTTAGAATTATAGTGGTGAAGTTATTGGTGAAGTAATAAGCACATTTCAGGATTCTCTCTTTTTTTTTTTTATTAAAGGAAAGTATATATTTTTGCTTGTTTTTGAAGGGTTTTGGACAAACGTTAGAGACATTTACAATGCACCCAACATACATATTGTTATATCAGCTAGGATTTTATATATATATATGTATATATTTATATACTACACACTTGTGGTCGCAATGGAGTAGTTATAGTTAGGATTGTGTTGCCATAGGAAATTACTTTTTTGTGTTTTTCTGCTAATAAACTTTGGTGCCATTTATCAAATTGCCACAAAACTTTCAAAAATAGTGCTACTTTATGACTACTTAGGGCATGGAAAGTTTTGGGGTGATCTGTCAAGCGGGAGCTGGGAAAAAAGGAGTGCCCAAAACACATTTTCCCCATCATTTTTCCATAGGAATTTTAAAAACAACTACAGCCCAAACCTGTGAACGGATTTACACCTATTTTGCACAAGGCTAGATTTTGTCCAGAAAGAGTGCTTTTTGTGATTTGATGTAATCAATTCAGTTGTTTTTTTGTAATTAATGCTAAAAATGTATATTCCATGCCGCCTAGGATCGGCGTACCCGACGGTTTCTCAAGGAGAGATCTGAATGGCTACCACCACATCTACCAGGAAGTGGGGACAGCCATCTTAGGACTTAGGACTGATCCCGAGTCCTAACAAAAATGCAAAAAAAGACATAGGGTACAGGGTACATATACCCTGACCCCCTAGGCCTTGGGCCAAAAATATAAAAAAAATATATTGCCAAAAATTCATGGATGATCCATGTGAAACTGCAGTAAAAAAATGTTTTAAAGTGCAGGCTCCTGCACATTTCCATAATCCCTCCCGTGGGGTTGGCCAGGGCTCGGGGGGACACTTGGCCCCCTCCCCAACCCTCCAATAGGCCTTGGGAACCACATACCCCGGGCCTACCATCTTATTCAAGAGGAGTGCAATGCCCCCTGCTCAAGGCTAAAAAGGTCACAGGGACCCCATCCCTCGGGCCGTAAAAACAAATTAGGGGAGGGGCACTCCACCCCCCTCCTCTATCCTGAAGGGGTCCCAGAAACTCCATCCCCGAGCCCGCAAATAACTGGATGGGGAGCCCTCCTCCCAAAGCCATTTTATGACCCTGGGGCACCCTATCCCCTGGAGCCAACTCAGAAATGGTGTTGCTTGGTCCCCAAACACCGGAACACCATCAGTTTCCCTGCCCACAGGAGCAGGTAGAGAAAGTTCACTGTTCTCCCACTGAGGGGGAGCACAAAGTTGCTCCAGCCCAGTGGGAAAATAAAACATGTCCACTGTTCACACCCATGGGCAGGGAAAATACAGTCAATTGCTCCCACCCAATGTGAGCAAAATAAAAACTGCTTTGACAGAGTGGGAGCACTATTGGCTCCCACTGCATCCATGATGGGTGTACGCAGGGGAGCTGGTGGGGATGCGGGGCCCTTGGGCCTCCCCCGCAGCCCCCAGCATTGGACTAACTGTGTGGTGCCACGAGTGGTCCCAGTGACACCCCACTTAAAAAAAACTTCTGCTACTGCAGGAGGCTGGTGAGCCACAAGGGCCCTGGGGTTCCCCCAGCTACTCCAAAAAGAATAATGGTCTAGGGTGGCCTAGGTGTAATCTTATGCAGAGCAAGCAATCAAGATAGTATGTACTTTGCAAAACTTTGTGCATGCAGTCTTATAACAATCTATATCAGGAATGTCATTCCTCTCTTTTACAGGGGAATTAGTAATTAGTCACTTACTCTTTCCAGTTCTCTGAAACATGTACTGATGAGAAACATTTGTTGTATGGGAGTTAACAGTCAATCAATCAATCACATCAGATTTGCAAAGTGCATAGCTCACCCCATGGCGTTTCCAAGTGCTAACGAATCAGGGAACGGTAAAACCATTCACGAGCTCAGAATAACGAGGTCTTACGTGATTTCTGAAACAATGCGTAAGAATTCCACAAATGCAATTCAGCTGGTAGATTGCTCCATAATTTAGTACAGAAAAATGCAAAGGAACGGCCTCCTTGTCTTGTCTCCTTTTAAATCTGGGAATGGAGAGTAAGTTAGAATTCCCAGAGTAAAGAGTTTGCTTAGGGACATAAGGGTGTATGAGAGAGCATTTATATATATATATATATATATATATATATATATATATATATATATATATATATGAGCAAGGCCACCCGTGGTGGCCAAAACGCGCCATACCGACATGTTAAACATAATAAAAATGGATTAAGTACGAATCCCTGGAGTCCGTGTCCCTGTGGTGCTCGATCAGCGCGATATCTGGGACTGGTTGTTTGTATATGTGTGTGTGTGTATATATATATATATATATATATATATATATATATATATATATATATATATATACACACACACACACACACACATACAGGACTCACCTGATGCATAGCTTTGAAAATATAGCACAGCGTCTTGTACTTAATGCATTACTAGATTGAGAGCCAAGCCAATGTAGTTTTCTGAGATGTTGAGAAACTGATTCATTACGGGGGTATGACGCAGTAACCGGGCTGCAGCATTCTGCACAGTCTGAAGTCATTTTAAGTGAGACCGAGTGACCCTCAAGTATAGTACATTACCATAGTCCAGTCTTGAAATTATCATGGCCTGCACAACAGCCTTTTGTGCTAGCACAGTTGTCTTTTAGATAACAAGATGTTAATGCCCAGCTTTAGGGTCTGATTTAGAGTTTGACTGCGGTTGTCTCGCACACAAAGCCTCCACACGTCCACACACTCTTGTGCACACATTTTCATGTGTAACCAGTCCAGAGACTCATACGCTAGCTGCACTGCAGCAGCCTTATTTGAAAAGGCAGACAATGGTGATTAGCGATATGAATAATAGTGTAGTATGAATGTGTGATGGATGTGTGTAGTTAGGATGTTGTTTAAACTAAGGTCTCTGTAGGACTAGATTTATCATGTTTTTATATCTATAACAGAATTATGAACTTTGAATAAATTACTTTTGTATTTTTCTAAAGACTAGTGTCACTATTTTGTTATATATATATATATTTTTTTTTATATTTCTTATTCTGACATGTTCTGAGATTCTCACTGTTTTGAAGTTGCCCTAGATTATTTACAATATGTATTTCCCTGTCTAGGTGAACTTCACATTAGTACCAGGGGGCCCCTTTTTCTTTGCAGTTATATACCCGCAGCCTGTCTGCGTGGGGTGTAGTATGTTATATAGTAATTAGGTTATTCACGCTTACAATCTTTTAGAGCCTACATAGTATATGTCACATCTATTTTTTGTTTGTGTACACATTGATTTTGTTTGTTTCTGTTATTCCTTTTCTTGTTCATTGTTTTTTGTTGCTCTTGTATCTGTATACCATCGCTTTGGCAGTTGTCCACTAGTTAATATTCTTGGTCTCACGACCTCTGTGTAAAAGTCCATAATTTCCACGTTCTAAAATGGAAACCCTAAAAACCTTCGGTTTCACAGATGAGCAATATGCTCTCCTAGTAGGTGACTAAACTAGTTTTGGTCAACCACAAACTCTTCAGCTCCAACTGCTAATAATGATGATATGCGTAAATTATTAGAACTCAAGAAGAAAATAAAAAGAATAGAAATGCATGGACACTTCATGTTGGAGTATCTCAAGGCTGGAGTGATACTCCAGGGCCTAAGAGTCCGTAATATACCGGGGCTATTTGTACAAATCAAAGAATTTCTTGACTAGTGGTCACTTATTGCAAATAGATGCTCGCAAGATCTCATGATCTTGATAGTTGAAACTGCTAAGGAAATGATTCAAGTATTAATAGAAGAGATGTCCACATTAGAAGACAAAATCCAAAAATGCAACGCGGTGGAGGAAGCAAAGAAGAAGATTGAGGAACTAAATCAAGAGGTTGATTCCTATAGTGAATACTTACTTAAGCGTAAAACAGAAAAGTTGAGGAAAGACATTAGGTTCTATTCTAAAGAGAAAACCTATCCGTACCTTAATGAGCACTTCTACTCTGATACTCGATATCAAGAACCAGAAGCATATGAACCAGCACCACCTAGACGTAAAGTTACTACGTTTTCGGATACGTCCAACTCTGATAATGAGTCAAGTCCCCATCATTCCAACTATGGCCTAGAGAGAGCAGGGTACCCACAAGATCAACCAAGGGGTCAGTCTTCTTTTTTAGGGAGACGAGGCCCCTTGGAAACCGAGGTACCAGTCGAGGTTTCATATGAATTACAACTACAACGAATATCCACAGAACAATGCCCAATACCTAGTGACAAGAAATGCCCGGTATTGGCGAACATAGATATGATACCTATTTTCAACTTATCTAAAAAATCTCTTACAGACCCTGAAATTACACTTCTTTCTAAGGGTCTTTCATTTGTCCCTCACAGCAAAGCGGATACCTTTGAAATTTTCCAGGATATACATACTTTCTTCCTTAAAATACGGTTGAAAAAATTCTTTGAAAATGGATCTAGTCCCACCGTTTATGAAGAGAACAAATCGGGCCTACGTCCTGTGTCCATTTTCACTCCCACTCTGGACCAAGTAGGTCCAGAAGTAGGTATTTTCGAATCTGTAGTGATGACCAAACTTAAAGAAATCACTAAGTTCATTCCTAAGCCTATCTCGAACCTGCATAGAGAAGAACTAGATGCCCTTAAGGAATTGAAAAATCTGAAAAACATCACAGTGAAAAGTTGTGATAAAGGCGGTGGGATTGTTATTTTAGATACTGAATCATATATTACTAATATGTATATCCTCTTAAACAATCCTATGCATTATAGAAAGATCACCACTGACCCGACATCTAGAGTTCAACGAAAAATACACATGCTCACCATAAATGCAGTAGAACAGGGGATCATTTGTCAGCAGGAAAGTGACTACATGAATGTTTCGGCACCCCGTATGGCTAGTGTCTACGGGGTTCCGAAGATTCATAAGGATAGTAACAACCCTCCCTATAGACCCATTGTTACTACAATAGGGTCAGTTACAGAACATATATCTAAATATGTTGATCAAATACTGCGACTGCATGTACCTAAAACCTTATCGCATGTTAGAGACACGAAAGATATGATCCAAAAAATAGAAGGCTTGCCTTTTAACAGACACAGAGACACTTTGGTATCCTTGGACATTGAGTCCTTGTATAGCAATATTCCTCAGCTAGAGGCCCTTACAGCGGTAGAATGGTTCATCCTAACCTATTCGGTTGAATGTGATGTACCATTCATCATTGACCTCTTAACTATTGTACTTGATGAGAACACCTTTGAATTTAACGGCGACCTTTTTAAGCAGATTAAGGGCGTTAGTATGGGGGCATCATGTGCCCCCACGGTAGCCAATATTTATATGGCATATTTTGAGCATCTTTTTATATACAACGAGGTAGCCCCATTTTTCGAGTCGATATATCAATGGTCAAGATATATCGATGACATTTTGTTTATTTGGAGAGACGACCCTGAGAAGCTCAAAGATTTTTTTGGAATGGATCAATTTTTGTGACACTAACCTACGTTTTACGGCTAACATCGGAGATCATAGGATAGAATTTTTAGACATTGAAATAAAGGACGTAGATCTCTACATAAAACCCACTGCAAGAAATACATTATTGCATTTCTCTAGTTATCACCCTAAATGCCAAAGAGAAAGTATCCCCATGGGACGCAATTGCACGAGTGTGCATGATTTTGATTTCAGGGCGATAACCATGAAACAGAAATTCATGGATCGCGGTTACCCCAGGAGATTAATAAGGGAAGCATATAAAAGGGCTCACTTCTATGATCGTGACCATTTGTTACAAACTAATACCAAGAAGGATCCTCCCAAATTGGTCTGTGTCACAAGACATTCCCCTTTCAATGAGAAAATTCGGCAAACCATTAATACATACTAAACGTTAACGCTGAACCGGACAAGGCTCTTCCACGCCCTATGTATGCACACAAGCGCAACAAAAATTTGAGAGACCTTGTAGTTCACTCCAGACTACAATCTAAACCTCCGTTTATACAAAAAACTATAGGCGGTAGTCGCCCCATCACAGGTAATCATAAATGTGCCCATTGCAAGGCGTGCAATGGAGCCATCATCACAGACAAATATATTTACCAAAAAAAAGAAATCAAGCTTAAAACCTTCACAAATTGTAAAACTGATAATGTTATATATTTGCTGCTTTGTCCTTGCAATAAAGGATATGTGGGTGAGACTTCGCGCCAATTTTCCATCCGTTTAACAGAACATCGGTCAGCCATTAAGACCAACAAAAGCATGGCACCCTTAGTTAAACACTATAAGGAAATGAACCACAATGAAGATGAAATCCGCTGGTTAATCCTGGAAAAAATTGAGCGTAAAAATACGCAAGAAGCAGAAACAGTAAGAAAACGCAGGGAGGTGTTTTGGATTTTTTCACTGGACACACATATCCATGGTCTTAATTCCGTGGGATCAGGCCATACGTTACAATAGTTAGAGTGTGATTTTTGCATTCAGCGCCTTAACTATACCTATTAACATCTCTGTCTCAAAATGGCCGCGCTGCTAACATCCACTTTTCAATGACCTTTTTGCCACCTCCGGTCACATGACCTTTTTGAATTCAAATTTAAAAGCGCGCCGTGTGAACGTCCAAGTTTTTGCGATTCACAGCGTCTGTAACTCTTGGCGTTTCAGTCTACGTGACCGACACCAGCGATAGAGCTGTCTGCCGTATTTCCAGTGTGACCGGTAAGCCTGCTTCTGTTTTTCAAGACTCCGTGTGCTGTGCCTGAGATTAGTGCAAAACACACAAGATGATGGACGGAATGCTACACATTGGCAAACATTCACCCCCAGTGCCTGAGATTAGTGGCACGTTTTTTCCGTTCCGCACGTTTATCTACATGTTAGCAATTGCGACATGTTTATTGCGGGCTTTTTATAGCACAGCAATTGTCTTCCTTTGTGTTTGGAGCTCACTAGCTAGATAGGCCATATTGCTTGGTCTTGTGGAGGGGTTACGGTATCTGTTTCCTACACTTTGCCCCGCATGTTTAGAAACATTGAAATCCTTTAATTATGGTTAGAATCATTGAAGCGGCTTTATTAGATCGTGATTTATCTATTAAGAATTTAGAGAAGTCCTCTTGCTTATTTCAAAAGCGGGGTCCATTTTGGATGATACATACCGTTATAAAAATTTCGGCTTTTATTTTCATCTAGTCTATTTAGTCAGATAGGCTTTTTCGGCTTGCTTAACATATCGTTTTGACATGCAAACACGGTCTATGATTGTCATTAAGAGAATATCCATCTTAGCCCTGTACTTTCCCGGTCTATTTTTAGCATCCAGCACATGTTGCAAGATTCAGTGGATTGGCAGCTCGTCCATCCTGCCAGGTTCCCCCTTTTTATGCCAGGTACCTTTTAACATTATTTACAGTGTGAAACTTTTTTGTTAGTATAATGTAGCACGATGTAGTTTATTTTTTTTTATATAGTTCTTCTTCTAAAAAATTCTTTATGTATGTTTTTTACAGCTTAAAGGTTTAGAGGTTATAAGAGAATACCTCTCACCTCGTTTCTGTCAATATATTTAGGTATTGTTCGTTCTACTTTATACATTATGCTTCTAGCGTATTCTTGAGTTAGAAGTAGCATAGAAGGTAATTGGAGGTTTTCCTTCTTTCCTTGTTGTTGGTACCATTTTAGGCCTGTAGCGGACTTATACATTCTGTCCACGTGTGAGAAGTTAATACGCAAATTGGGGATTGCTGGCTCCACCTCTTTTTTAGGTATTCATCATCTACCATCACATTGGTAAGCATTTGTCACTCCATTGCATCTGTTATCTGCAGCACATGTATCGCACGTGTTCATTTTAAAACTGATATGTTCAATTATCCTAAGTCCATTCTGGTCCCTGTGTTTTTCTTCCTGCAGGGTTTGAACCTGGAAATTCTCATATTATTTATCCTACCTCTTCTCCTGTCGACATTTTTACCATTCTGGTAAGGTGGGAGTTTTTTTGCTTTACCTTGAATGCTAGTGATGTATTTTTACATTCACCACATATATATCCCCAAAAAAGCCATGATGATTTAATAGCCTCCATGCATAGGACTAATGAGTTTAAATTCGAAGACAATGTACTTTATTGTACAGTACCAGCGTCATCATATCTTTAAACTTAAGCCTCCATGTACAGGACAAGTGAACTTAAAACCAAAGACTATGTACAGAATTGCACAGTTTCAGCGATATCACATCTTCACACATAAGGGTCGATTCCGATTCGGGCCGGAAAAAGCACCGACCGACTCGGATCCGGAAACAATACCGACCGACACGTACCTGTGGCGCCCGACATGCCAAGTACGATGCAAGGCGTGCAAAATCCGACCGACACGTACCGAACCCAAGTCGACCGACCGAGCCGCACGGAAAACAGCAATCCGGTCGGAAAAACACGCGAATCCAACCGACCGACACGCACCCGGAACAAATCCGACCGAAACGTACACGCGAACTCCAAACCGCAAAGTACGATGCAAGGCGCGAAAACCACGAGCGAGTCGGACGGAGGCCAAGCCGTACGACCGACACGCATACAAAACCGAGCCGAAGCAACACAAAACACCGCGACCGACGCGTACGCAGCATAGAAAACTGCACATACACAGCGTGAACGAAACGGAGAAGACCGTACGAGACAAATGCAGGGTCCGACTCGGTCACAAGAACGTTTCCAACATACACAGACAGTACAAAGGAAAAATCACCCAAAAAAAGGCCAAACAAGCAATTACCAAGCCAATAAATACTGGGGGGTGGGGACAGAGAACAAAGACACACCCACAACTCCACCCATATAAAGGACACAAATCACAACCATGAGCCTTTGCAAATGCCATTCCACTGCCAGCACCCAAGAGAAAGCAACCACACACCCACAGCTCATCCCTCACACAAGCCACACACCATCAGCACACCAACAAATACCTACCTCACATACACCCAGCAAAACACACACTCACACACCCTCACCTGCACACCAACACACACATCACTCACCATCACCACCCATCACCATGCCCCCCAAGAAGAATCCCAAGTTCCTAGATTGTGAATTGGAAGTCATGGTAGACGAGATCCTCAGGGTAGAGCCACAGCTGTTTGGCACACTGGTCCAACAGACCCCCATCTCCCAGAAAACCAAGATGTGGGAGAGGATCATCAACAGGGTGAACGCACAATCACCATGTCGGCGCACAAAGAGCGACATCCAGAACAGGTGGTATGACGTGCGCAGGAGGGTACGGGACCTGCTCAAAAAAGACTACATCAACAGCCAACACACCGGCAGTGGCCCTCCTGCCAAGCCAATATACCTCAGGCCCTGGGAGGAGAAGGTGCGGGCCATCCTTCCGCCAGTGAGCGTATATGGACTAGAGGACATCCCAGAGCCTGGTGAGTACACAACAAATGTACACAATATACTGCCACAAAACACACACACATCACTGTCAAGGGGAGAGTCAAACCATGCACTCATAGCAATTACACAGCAACCAGAACAGAATCATCCCAAAATGTGTATGTCAGTCAGATAAACACAACACATGCCATCAAAAAAGTCACATCCAACTGTGCCATCACATGTACAAACACAACTACAACTACAGCTAGGCAGTGGCACAAATAGAACTAACAAACACATCCAGACATGTAGCCACCACAACAACACCAACACACAGTGAAGACCACTCAAAGGAAGGAATTCTGTGTATGCTGGCCAAGTCAGTGTAGCCAATAGCATCATGGGAGTCGCAGTCACACATATTGCCCCCCCCACAACTGTCCCATCAACACCACCATGAACCATGCGCACTTCACAGGGAGTGGAGAAGGACTCACAAGATGGCTGACACTGGCAACTGCTGTGGGGAGCACAAGGCCCTGCTGGCAACTGTGCACCAACAAACAGCAGGACACCACTGACTGACATCCTGAGAGACAACTTCCACTCCCTGCAATGCAAGCACGTTCCATGGTGGGATAACTGGCTGGCTGGGTGGGTGGGAAGGAGGACTTGCAGCACTAACCATAGTCACAAGCACCTCCCCTCACACACCCCCCAACACAAACTCCACAGAACCCACCTGGTAGAATGCAATGCCCCCATCCTAACACAAGATCCCACAAAGAACCACCACCCTGGGTTATGTTGTGTGAAGCACAGGGCCACTCTTGGGACTTTTAGCCAAACAACTGCCAGGACAACACTCCCAGCCATCCTGTCAGCACAGCCAGCCCACCCCACAGGGAAGCAGAATCAAAAGGAAGGAAGCATGGGCATGCTGGGAAGGGGGTGGAGGCAATAGCATGATGGGAGTCGTAGTCACTGATCTTGGTCACCCCCACAACTGTCCCATCAACACCACCCTGAACCATGCTCACATCACAGGGAGTGGAGAAGGACTCACAAGATGGCTGACACTGGCTACTGCTGTGGGGAGCACAAGGCCCTGCTGGCAACTGTGCACCAACAAACAGCAGGACACCACTGACTGACATCCTGAGAGACAACTTCCACTCCCTGCAATGCAAGCACGTTCCATGGTGGGATAACTGGCTGGCTGGGTGGGTGGGAAGGAGGACTTGCAGCACTGACCATAGTCATAAGCAACTCCCCTCACACACACCCCCCAACACAAACTCCACAGAACCCACCTGGTAGAATGCAATGCCCCCCATCCTAACACAAGATCCCACAAAGAACCACCACCCTGGGTTATGTTGTGTGAAGCACAGGGACACTCTTGGGACTTTTAGCCAAACAACTGCCAGGACAACACTCCCAGCCATCCTGTCAGCACAGCCAGCCCACCCCACAGGGAAGCAGAATCAAAAGGAAGGAAGCATGGGCATGCTGGGAAGGGGGTGGAGGCAATAGCATGATGGGAGTCGTAGTCACTGATATTGGTCACCCCCACAACTGTCCCATCAACACCACCCTGAACCATGCTCACATCACAGGGAGTGGAGAAGGACTCACAAGATGGCTGACACTGGCTACTGCTGTGGGGAGCACAAGGCCCTGCTGGCAACTGTGCACCAACAAACAGCAGGACACCACTGACTGACATCCTGAGAGACAACTTCCACTCCCTGCAATGCAAGCACGTTCCATGGTGGGATATCTGGCTGGCTGGGTGGGGAAGGAGGACTTGCAGCACTGACCATAGTCACAAGCACCTCCCCTCACACACCCCCCAACACAAACTCCACAGAACCCACCTGGTAGAATGCAATGCCCCCCATCCTAACACAAGATCCCACAAAGAACCACCACCCTGGGTTATGTTGTGTGAAGCACAGGGACACTCTTGGGACTTTTAGCCAAACAACTGCCAGGACAACACTCCCAGCCATCCTGTCAGCACAGCCAGCCCACCCCACAGGGAAGCAGAGTCAAAAGGAAGGAAGCATGGGCATGCTGGGAAGGGGGGTGGAGGCAATAGCATGATGGGAGTCGTAGTCACAGCTCTACATCCCCCACCACATGGCCCAGCAAGCTCACACTCACGCATGCACATCCCACAGAGAGTGGAAAGGCCCATCAAAGATGTCTGACACTGTTGCTGTGTCGTGGGGAGCACAAGGGCATGCTGGGTACTGCACACCAACCAACAGCAGGACACCACTGTCAGCCATCTTGCCATTGCTCTCACACCCACACACACTGAACTCCCCACAAAAGCAAGTAAGTATGGGAATGCTGGGAAGTGGGGTGGAGGCAATAGCATGATGGGAGTCGTAGTCACAGACATAGCTCACCCCCACAACTGTCCCATCAACACCACCCTGAACCATGCTCACATCACAGGGAGTGGAGAAGGACTCACAAGATGGCTGACACTGGCTACTGCTGTGGGGAGCACAAGGCCCTGCTGGCAACTGTGCACCAACAAACAGCAGGACACCACTGACTGACATCCTGAGAGACAACTTCCACTCCCTGCAATGCAAGCACGTTCCATGGTGGGATAACTGGCTGGCTGGGTGGGTGGGAAGGAGGACTTGCAGCACTGACCATAGTCACAAGCACCTCCCCTCACACACACCCCCCAACACAAACTCCACAGAACCCACCTGGTAGAATGCAATGCCCCCCATCCTAACACAAGATCCCACAAAGAACCACCACCCTGGGTTATGTTGTGTGAAGCACAGGGACACTCTTGGGACTTTTAGCCAAACAACTGCCAGGACAACACTCCCAGCCATCCTGTCAGCACAGCCAGCCCACCCCACAGGGAAGCAGAGTCAAAAGGAAGGAAGCATGGGCATGCTGGGAAGGGGGGTGGAGGCAATAGCATGATGGGAGTCGTAGTCACAGCTCTACATCCCCCACCACATGGCCCAGCAAGCTCACACTCACGCATGCACATCCCACAGAGAGTGGAAAGGCCCATCAAAGATGTCTGACACTGTTGCTGTGTCGTGGGGAGCACAAGGGCATGCTGGGTACTGCACACCAACCAACAGCAGGACACCACTGTCAGCCATCTTGCCATTGCTCTCACATCCACACACACTGAACTCCCCACAAAAGCAAGTAAGTATGGGAATGCTGGGAAGTGGGGTGGAGGCAATAGCATGATGGGAGTCGTAGTCACAGACCTTAGCTCACCCCCACAACTGTCCCATCAACACCACCCTGAACCATGCTCACATCACAGGGAGTGGAGAAGGACTCACAAGATGGCTGACACTGGCTACTGCTGTGGGGAGCACAAGGCCCTGCTGGCAACTGTGCACCAACAAACAGCAGGACACCACTGACTTGACATCCTGAGAGACAACTTCCACTCCCTGCAATGCAAGCACGTTCCATGGTGGGATAACTGACTGGCTGGGTGGGTGGGAAGGAGGGCCGGCTGTCAACCAAACACAACCAATGCAGACCATGTTCACACCCCAAAAAATACATAGAAATGCCCAAATAATGCAGGACAATGTGCCACACCAATATCAACCCCTGACTGTGACGACTTAGGACAATGCAATGTACAGGCCCGCACCCAGAGGCACAGTCACAACTGTCATGTGTGTCAACCATTGATGCCTGCAGAAACATAACATACATTGTGTGTGTCTCCCAAAAACAGGTGATGATGGGGACACAGCAGCAGACGCTGAGGAGTCCCAGTCCCAGGCTCAAGAGGATGCGGAGCTCACTGGCGTCGTACAGCCTCTGTCCTCCTCGGACGATGAAGACCAACCTGGCACATCCGGTGCAAGTCTACATGCAGCACCAGCAGGACCACCAGCTGCAGCACCAGCAGGACCACCAGCTGCACCCCCTGCACCCACCCCTCCAACGACTGTCACCACAAATACCATCCCTGCCGACATGGACAGAACAAGGAGCAACACCAGCACAGGGACCCTGGACCAACCTGGGGCCATGGACACCACCACCACCACCAACCCCCAAGGTGGACCAGGGTCATCTGTGCGTGCCACTGCACACACTGCACATGTCAGCAGGGGTGGTGGGAGGGGTGGGAGACAGAGGTCGCTGCTTGCAGAGGTTGCTGGTGTGCATGATGACCCACAACTGGTACGCATAGCTGATGCGTACCAGTCCAGCACCGGAGACCTCAGCCAGGTAGTGGGGCTCCTCAGAGACATGAAACAGCAGCAGGCTGCCCATCATGCCCGCTTGGACTCCCACATGTCCCACGTGGAGTCACACATATCCCGCGTGGACTCACACATGTCCCGTGGACTCACACATGTCCCGCGTGGAGTCCAAGTGGGATGCACTGCATGAGATGATCGGCGGTGCACAGGGACATTTTACAATGCCTCCGCCAGATGAACAGCAACCAGTCCACACCTCCCTGTGTGCCAACAACATCTGGTGCCGAACAAACTGCAACTGCCACAGGGAGGGAGGATGACTCTGGCGGAGAGTCCCCTGCACCGCAGCAGCCTGTACTTGAGGGCCCCCCCCCAAGAAGAGGGGTCGTCCGAGGAGGGGCAAGTGAGAGGCCGATGGCCAAGCGCAACTCCCAGGAAGCCTGAACCTGTTCTGGATGTTCACCTTTGTGCACAGACTGTTCACCCTGTTGACGGCAACACTACTCCCACACATTGCATGGGGAGTACAAGTTGGACCAATGTGTCAGACAACTGTGGCCCCGATACTGGGGATTCTGTCTACCAGGACTTTCAATTCACCTAGGAACTTCGGATTGCAAGATTTATGTACAGCACTACCCATCCTATGCACTATTCACACAAATGTATCACAATAAACACACTAATACACCATACTTGCCTCTGTTGTGATTCCAACGTGGGTGCTGTTATGGGGATGATGAACTGCAAAATTACACTGTGTATGCGAACTGCAACAGCAAGGACAACACAGGCATGTGAGTAAAGGCAACGTGACACATATGAGGGAGACACACCACCAGGGCTACACAACACATACACACCTAGGCCATCTGACTCATTGCCTACACTGATGTTGCCAGGGAAGACGGTGCAATGCACAGACACCACACCCATTCCCAGTTGTAGTCAAGTAGCCCACAGGTGCAGTAAGCAAATGGCAGTCAAATGTGTGACCACAGACAACGCACATCACAAAGTGAAGCACAGGTTTATTACACAGTTGCAACATGTCGTAACCACTACAGATGCAAGGTAATCCCACCTGGCAGCGGGCACACAGTCAACAACTGTAGACGGAAGGAAGTCCATGGGTGTGGCGCACATCACCTGTAGGGACACAACAGCTACCAGCCTGGAAGTGCAATCACGTCGTCGGTGGACACAGTTGACCAAACGAATCTGAAAGTACCCTGTGAAGGACAGAAATGACACACAGTCAAAAGCAATGGAGTACAGGACAGAACAGCAAAACTCATGCACAATACATGTTACAAGATACCCACCCAGAACCAAGTTAGCATGTCAACACTGTTGGGGAGTACAGCCCACCTGTAAGCACACAGCGCAACACACATCCAGTCAAGTAGCCCATGGACACACTCCAACAGCACCAGAGCACCACCTACACATCATGCCAACTCACATCATTGACATGACACCTCAGGATACTCCCATTCAGCTAAAGAAGTTGGTGATGAGCTGTGTGCGGACATCACCATCATCATCATCATCATCATTGTCACTGGCATCGTGGTCCAGGCCAGGATCCTCCACAGGTGGCGGATGTTGGTCATTGTCATCCTGGATGAGAGGCAACTCCTTCCGCACTGCCAGGTTGTGGAGCATGCAGCAGACGATGATAATCTTGCACACTTTCGCAGGGGCATATGGGAGGGACCCTCCGGTCTTGTCCAGGCAGCGGAAGCGGCTCTTCAGGAGACCAAATGTCCGCTCAATCACTCTCCTGGTCCGACCATGTGCCTCATTGTAGCGCATCTGGGCTGGTGTCACAGGGTTCCTGAGGGGTGTCAGCAACCATGGCATGTTGGGGTATCCCGAGTCACCTACGGACAGACAAGTGCACATTAGCTGACTTGGAAAAGTGGGCGGAATACTACAGATCAGATCACACACAATGGCACAAAGTCAGTACACACCGACAAGCCAGGCACGCTGGTTCTGCATCTGTGCCATCATCCTGGGGATGCGACTACTCCTCATCACAAAGGCATCGTGTGCTGAACCAGGGAAACGGGCACACACGTGTGTGATGGTCATGTCTGCAAGACACACCACCAGTGCATTGACCGAGTGGTAGTGCTTGCGGTTCCTGTAGGCCTGCTCCTGGGCCTGTGGTGGTACCAAAGCCACATGTGTCCCATCAATGGAGCCAATGACATGCGGCATCCTCCCCAGGGCATAAAAGTCACTCTTCACGTCAGTGAGTCGTCGCAGTCTAGGGAAATAGATGTACCGGTTCAGGAATAGCAACATTGCCGCCAAAACATCGCGGAGCACACGGCTCAACATGGTCTGTGACATCCCACCAGCAGTCGCCACAGTATGTTGGAAGGTACCGGTGGCAAAGAAGTGTAGGGCTGCCATCACCTTCACCTTGGGGGTCAGCGCTGTAGGATACGGCCGGCCAGGCTGCAAATGTGGGGACAACTGCACTGCCAAATCCTCAATCAGCTGCCTGGTGAAGCGGTACCGTCGGATGCTGTCCCGTTCCACCATCGTTGCCAGGTCTGGGAATGGTCGATGGACAGCAGGAGCCCTGCAGTGCAGAGGAGAAGTAAGCAAGATTGTCAGTCAGCCCACATATGCGGCATTGAACACACTCAATATCCCAACATACATCATTATGAGGCACAACTACATGAAGTGTGCAGTTCCGTAAGGACATGTATGGTACATACATGGCCAACATCTGTCAACACGGTCCAACAGGTGGCATCAATTAGTCCCAGGTTGGCCCATTGGATATCATGAGGCCGTGTCACAGTTCCCATCTCCTGCTGCCGTGTCACAATCACCCCCACAGTGACATGTGAGGACAGATGTGCCCCAGGCACCACAGCTCAACGACAGGTACATTCCCAGGGACCCTGTATTGCCACATGGACACTGGCATTACATGGAGTATCATGTATACACCACAGCAAAACAACCATGACCCCCACAGGTAGTGGTCCCACTTGCCACGGCAGGACAGACATGGACGTCTGTGACACACACACGCACAACATCAAAGTCCATGCACACACAACCTGGATGTGGAGACTGTCTCCCATTGTGCACATGAAATCAGAGACATTGTAAACACTACATGCACAAAGACTGTGGAGGACCATCACTATTGTGCCACTGGGACACCCTGGCTCAAACATACCGTCCCACATGGGACTCACGGGGTATGTGACATGACATACACATACACCACCGTGAAATGTGACCATGGCACATGCACAGATATGAACAGTTGCACATCACAGTGGTCATGTACACGTAACACCCAGGATCCTGTCCCCATTAACACGTGCACAGCCTGGGGGTGGCTGCCCACAGGTGACACCCACAGGACAACATGTACACCAACATACACACAATAGGAAATGCAGCCTTACATGCCTTATGATAAAGTTTGGACAGGCTGTCGTGATGTAGGTGTGCCCCTCACTCCCTGGGAGCTATCTGTGGCTGGCATATGTCCATCTGAGACAGGCATGCTGACATATGCCAGTCACATGTACAGTGATGCGTTGAACAGCAATGGACCGATCGGTGCCCCCGGCCGGCCCATTGCATTCAATGTGTGCGGGTACGCGTTGTACCCCTGTACGCCGTTGTACTGCAATGGACCGGTCGGTGCCCCCGGCCGGCCCATTGCATTCAATGTGTGCGGGTACGCGTTGTACCCCTGTACGCGTTGTACCCCTGTACGCATTGTACTGCAATGGACCGGTCGGTGCACCCGGCCGGCCCATTGCATTCAATGTGTGCGGGTACGCGTTGTACCCCTGTACGCGTTGAACTGCAATGGACCGATCGGTGCCCCCGGCCGGCCCGTTGCATTCAATGTGTGCGGGTACGCGTTGTACCCCTGTACGCGTTGTACTGCAATGGACCGATCGGTGCCCCCGGCCGGCCCATTGCATTCAATGTGTGCGGTGCACGCGTTGTACCCCTGTACGCGTTGTACTGCAATGGACCGATCGGTGCCCCCGGCCGGCCCATTGCATTCAATGTGTGCGGGTACGCGTTGTACCCCTGTACGCGTTGTACTGCAATGGACCGATCGGTGCTCCTGGCCGGCCCATTGCATTCAATGTGTGCGGGTACGTGTTGTACCCCTGTACGCGTTGAACTGCAATGGACCGATCGGTGCCCCCGGCCGGCCCATTGCATTCAATGTGTGCGGGTACGCGTTGTACCCCTGTACGCGTTGTACCGCAATGGACCGATCGGTGCGCACCCATTGACAATGGGCTTGCCTGGCAACGGACGCGTTTTCGAATTTCGAACGAGTCGGTTGCTGGAAAATCAGTTGGTCACCCACAACAATGTTGCAAAATCATGTATGTCATGAAGTTGAAGATTTGAAGGATGCTGTGGGCGTGTTTTGGTGCTGCTATTCCATGGATTGGCCAGATTCAGAAGATGCAAACGACTTGGACCTATCACTTTGGACACAAGGGACAGTATCTGCCTCTCCAGCACATATATATTGCTGGCTGTTCCCCTGAGAGCTCACTTGCCTGCACTACATGCTCCAGGACGACATCTGCCACTGCACTGCTGCTGTCTCTGCCCCTCTGGACCCTGCAATGGCACGTACTGTGGAGAGAGCCCCAGCCTTCAGCCTTGAGGAGAACCAGGCCCTGCTGGACAGCCTACTTCCACAGTACAGCAAGCTGTATGGGACACCAGGGGAGCAGGTGAGTGTTCTGTGCACTGCCTTTCTGAATGTGCATATTGTCTGACTAGCAAGGCTGAAAGTCTGCACGCCACTGGCTAGCAGGCTCACTGAGTAGTTGTCACCCCCCATAGTGTGTAGTGACATGCACTGGACAGGTATGGTGCAGTGACAGTGCATTTGAACAAGGTTTTACTTCCCATGCAATGATACCATGTAGTGACGTCTGGCAAACTGTCCATGGGCAGCTTTGCACTGCCTGTGTACATCATGTGCCCCTGTGATTGAGACATGTATATACAACTGTGTCATGCACGGATATGTTGCATGTGTAGTAATGGCCTTTTCACTTTGTCATCCTGACAGGTTAATGCCCATCGGAAGCAGGAGATCTGGAAGGACATCGTCCGGGCCGTCCGGTCCGTGGGGGTCTACAAGCGCCGGATCCGCAACTGCCAGAAGAGGTGGCAGGACCTTCGGGGCTGGACCCGGAGGATTGCACGGGTCCAGCTGAAGCTGTCGCCTCCTCGCAGGAGGGGCGGAACACGGACCCTGACCCCCACATGCTCCAGATCCTGGCGGTGGTGTTTCCAGACCTGGATGGGCAGCTGAAGGCCAGACAGCAGCAAGGAGGGGGTGAGTCAAAGACTGCACTGTGAACTCTGTATTACATGCTTTGTGCCCTCCTCTGGCCTGGTTCAACTGCCACAGTGCAGCAGTCATGTTGTCCAGGAGCCATGTCCCTCTATTGTGCACTGCCCACTGCTCATCTGATACCCAGGTGTGGCCCTTACATTCAGGGAATTGTGTCACTTGGGACTGTGTCCTTGCAGTTTGCTTCACTAAAGGTGGGGGACAGCATCTGTTTCCCTAACTCTGTTGTGGGCATCATGGGTGGGTCCATTGTTCACACAACGCCTGTGTTCGGACATGTAATCTGCGTGTTGCTTTGATATGCGGTCCACTTGCTGAGCTGAGCCACCACATGTGCCTGGGGTATGTGGCACACGCCCATGCAGCGGGTGGGAACAATGTTTGGGCCCCAGGAGTGTGCAGATTACGTGTGTCACACATACATAGCCAGCTATCCACTGTCCAGGGCTCATCCCTCATTCATGTGGAGCAGGACAGTCATGCCTACTCCAGGCCATGCAATGCACTCTGTACTCCCACTCCCGTGTATCAGCTGACACATTGTGCGCAGTGATTTGACCCCTCAGGTGTCTGCCTCTGTGTCAGTGTGCTGTGGATTAGTTGCCAGGACTGCTGGGGTGTTTCTTGGTAGGGGCTCAGCATGCCCCTGGAGATGTGACCATAGGAGACGATACTTGTGTGTCACATAGGTGTTTGATCAGCTGCCCGTGCAGACTGGGGTATGCGAATGTGAAGTTCAGGCAGCTGTTCCCCATTCACAGCAGATTGTGAGGGGCTCAGGTTCAGAGGGTAGTGTCACAGGTCTCCCATATGTCCAATAGGTATGACCTGGACAGATGAGGGTTAAGATGATGTGTTGTGTGGGGGATGTACATGTGCACTTGTGCAGCTCCAGGACTTGCATTCCCCATGACCTACTATTGTGACACAGTGCATAGTGTTGTTGTCTGGCTGCCAAGTCATACATCACTGAGACAGTGATGTATGACTTAGCAGTCATGCCTCTGCCATGGCATGTGTCAACTTATTGGTGGTCCTGCAGGGGAGTGACATGTGCTACATGCACACCATTGTGGCGATGGCTATCAGGACATGGGTGCATCATGGTGTCTGTCGCTGGTATGCATCACATGCATTTCCTATTTGACTCTGGGCATCCCTTTCATCCGGAAACCTGTACTGACTCAGTGGCAAGAGCTGTGATGTGTGCATGTCCACATGCCACACCGTGTCCTCTGCACTGTCCAACTACTGTGTACTTGGTGCATGTGTCCACACTGGGGTGTTGCAATCCAACAGACACCAGACAGATGGGTGCAAGGCCATGTGGGATGTGAGTGCCATGCTTGGCATCAGACTGACAATTGGCTTCTCCTGTTCAGTTAGGGCACTTTTAGCAATGTACAACTAATGATGCCAGGGCTTGCTCTGTAATGTGCTGTGCTCACAGTGGTGTGTGCGTTTGGTGCAGGTGACTGATGTCTGTCTGTTTCCTCATTGTTTGCAGATACATCCACGGCCACGGAAGGGGACAGCTCCACGGACCAGGAGGAGCCAGAGAGCCAGACTGGGTCAGCAGCCGAGGAGTGGTCGGAGGGACCCAGTGGCACGGAGGGCGAGGGGAGCCACACCGAGGAGTCCTCAGCACCATCCACCTCAGCTGAGGACCAGAGCAACTCGGAGGATGACTCCCTTATGGAGGCGGGTGTCAGCAGCCACCACACCCCAGCTAGTGTTGCTGTCCCCGCCACCACCAGCACCACCACCGCCCTCCCATCGGCTCCCATTCCCCAGGTCCGTGGAGGCTCCCATGTTCGGGAGCGTGTCTCCTTTGGGCCAGGCACCGCACCCCCTGCCCCTGTGTCCCCTGCTGCCCTGAGTGAGGAGTCTGTGTACCTCCTTCGCCAGCTCCATGTAGGGCAGACAGCCATGCTGAGTGTCCTCCATGCGCACACCGCTCTGTTGACTCAGCTGGTGTCGTTCATGGAGGGCATCTCATCGGGCATGTCTGACCTACAGAGGGGCAATAGGTCCATGGACTCCTCCCTGACGGCAGCAGTGTCCCTCCTCAGACAGTCCCTCACCCCTCCTGCCTCTGCTCCATCCACACTCCCCAGCACCTTACCCGTCCCAAGCACACACACACCGGCACAGGCACACACCAGCACACACACGTCCAGCACACAGACACACACGCCACAAACAAAACGCACACGCACGCACAGTCAGGGGACTGAAACCAGACTCACAGGGGATGGGGCCCTGGTACACACACACGCATCCACGGGCACTGCGCAGTCCTCAGTTGCCTCTCCCTCCAAACCACCCTCCCTTGCCTCACCTGCAACCCCAAAGACCCAGCGCCTCTTCCTCAGTGACCTCGGCCTCTTCCCCTCCGATCCAGCTGCTCCAGCATCCAGGGGGAAGAGGAAGCCCCCACATGGAGCAGAGTGCCCCTCGCCCCCGGACACCCTCCCCCAGGCGCAGACAGACTGAGGCCCCCACCCGCAAGTCCCCCGGAGTGGTAAGAGCAAGACCCCGCCGCCGCCCTGCAGCTCAAGCACCAGGTCTCCTTCCTCCATCCCTCAGGCCCCCACTCCACAGGTGCCCCCACCACACCCTGCCCCAGGTTCCCCCACCCACAGATATACCATCCCCAAGAGGATCCGGCCTTCTCCCCCTGCCACTTGCTCTCCCGGCACCACACCCCCGCTGCGCTTGTCTGTGCCACTGATGTGGTGAGGGTGTCCTCCCCCTCTGTCCAGCCCACCTTGCCTGTTCCCCATTCTCCTCCCCTGGTGGTAGGCACTGCAGTGGAGTCCACTACCACCCTGTCTGACTTGGGCACTGCAGTGGCGGACCTGTCCACTCCATCTGCAGGGTCCACTGCAGTCGTGCCGGCACCCACAACATCTGAGCCATGCCCCCAGTTGTGCCGGCACACACCATGTCAGACACCTCCACTGCAGTTGTCAGTGGCTCTCCAGCACCCACCACCCCTTCCCTGCTTCCTCCTGGTGAGCCCTGATCCTGTCCCTGCGGTGCCTGGCCTACCCCCGGTTGCCCCTCCTAGTGGATTGTCCCTGGTTTTGTGCAGGCATGTGTAGGGTGGCATCTGCCACTGTCACCCACTTGTGACTTTGTTGATGGACTGGCCATTGGCCTTTGTTTATTTTCTACTGGACTTCTACTTTTAATGCCACATATGCTGAATAAAGCAACTTTCTGTTCTCTAGTGCTTTTGCTTCTGATGTACATGATGTTGATGATGCTAACCATGCCCTTGCTGCAGTGATGGTGATATTTGGTCTCATGATAATGAAGTGTTACTGTGCAGGAACCCATGTGGTCCAGGGGGAATGTGTCCTATCCTGTGGTGTATCCATGTCATCCATAGCAGCATCTGAGGGTGTCATGTGTTCAGTATTTGGCAATGGGATTTCCTACTTAGATTGCCTATTTCACATCTGTGGCTTCCACCCCTGCACATCTGTTGTGCCTGCCATTGTTCAATTTGTCTACTTCCCTGACCGTGTGGCCATCTCCAGTGGACATGCAGGTTTGGGCATCAATGGGGAAGGACTCATCTGTGTTGTCAGTGCAACATTGCTATACAAGTGTGTTGGATCTGTGCTGATGATTCCGTTGGCACTTCCATGACCAGGCTGATGTTACGGGAGCCCTCATTTGGTGCTAATTGTTGATTGTGTGACCAAGTGCTCAGCTGACATGATGGGGCCCTACTGAGGCAACATATGGCACAGCTTTCCTCACACAGGAGTGGAGTCCCTTCATGGCAGTGTGTACTCCTGTGACATTGCCTGCGCCCAAGGTGTGTGTTGTATGTGCATGTCTGTGTGTTCACTTCCGTTTAGCTGTGCATGCTGTGATCCCTAGTGTTGTACCTGTTTGTGATGCTAGCTGAGTTGACCTATGTTCCCCCAAAGTCTTCGCCCTGGGTTCTCTGTGATGTGGGTGCATGGCACATTACTGGTCATCAGGGTGTCACCCATAGGTGTGTTTGCTGTCAGGGCTGAGTTTGTGTGCAGACGCAGATGGGTCACAGTCAGGTTTCCCCTTGGCACTTGTTGTTTGCCCCTGTCATGTGATTTCCAGTTTGTGTTATCTTTCAGTGATTGTGACACGTTGTGTGTGTGACTGCTGGCACTCCTCAGGGTCCGGGCTGCAATGTTGGTTGTTGTCTATGTGTGTTCTTTGTGGGTGACCTTGGCTTCTTCATTGGTGTGTGACTGTGGCTGGGATCCCATTGGTTGGTGTGGTATTGCCGTCATGTCCATGTACAGCGTAGTGTGCAGTGTGTCAGACATTCAGGAGTCTTGTTGAGTGTCCATGTGTGATGTGTTTCTGCACCTTGGTTCCCACCCACCACCCTGGAATAGTCATGGGTGCATGTGCAATGTCACCAGTGCATGTGTGCTTCACTGCTGCACATTGTTGGAGGTCGAGGGGTGTGGTGTTGAGTGTGTGCAGATGAGAGTTGTTGCCCGGCTAGGCCCCTGCCTCCATGTTGGCCTTGGCTTACTGGCCATGCTGTTTGATTTGTGCTTGTGTAGGTGTGATGGTAGTTAGTTGCTCAGGACACATGACTGTGGTTCACAGTGTGAACCACATTTAGCTTTGTCATCACAGTGGGATTGTAATGCAGCCCAGGGTCACCACATTGTGGGGGCCCTGGGGGTGGTGCTGTGGTGTGTCTGTGTCTTGCTGTGTCAGTTGCTGTCCCTACGTGCCTGTGTGACATGTGTGATTTGTGCTCCCTCTCATCTGACAATGCCTGCTTGCCCACATAGGGGATTTGGATCCATGAGTTACCTTTGTGTGGCACTGTATGCACATCTGTATGATTGGTATTCAGGTCTCCTCATGTGTTGTGTGGTTGCCTGGGGACACTGGCACCCCTCCCTCACCTGTTGTGTATGATGTGCAGTGTGGGTCTGCCTGTTTGTGTTTGTGCATCTGCACCACTGCATTGGCATATCTTGGGTGTGCCATTGGCTGTATGTAGTTTGGTGGGTTTCCCCTGCTGTCCCTGGGACTCCTAGGTCATCGGTCAGCACAATGATCATGGTTTGTGTGTCCCATTGCTGCCATGGTATGGTATCTGTTCACCTCACATCTGCAGTCTCCACAGGGTATCTGCATGTGTGTGCCCATTGGTGCAAATATGTGGGTCTGCATTCTGATGGTCACTTCTGTCATTGTGTCATTGATGATTGTTGACGGTGTCAGCCCCCATGGGTGTTGTTTGTCTGCACATGGCCAAAGGTATGTCTTATTTGCACTGCAGTATTTGGCTCCCCCAATTTATGTTGCAATGGGACACATACACTACTTTGCCACTGATGTGTTTGTTGTTCTGTGACCAGGAATCATCCATGCAGTTTGGCAGTTGCACCTCTTTCTTTGTCAACACTTACCTTTTGGTCACTGTGATGATGGGGGTTTGGACCCCATTGCCACAATGTTCGAAATGTGCTTCAGCTATGGACCCCACACTTACATTTTGGTCACTGTGATGATGGGGGTTTGGACCCCATTGCCACAATGTTCAAAGTGTGCTTCAGCTATGGACCCCACACTTACCTTTTGGTCACTGTGATGATGGGGGTTTAGACCCCATTGCCACAATGTTCAAAATGTGCTTCAGCTATGGACCCCACACTTACATTTTGGTCACTGTGATGATTGGGGTTTGGACCCCATTGCCACAATGTTCAAAATGTGCTTCAGCTATGGACCCCACACTTACATTTTGGTCACTGTGATGATGGGGGTTTGGACCCCATTGCCACAATGTTCAAAATGTGCTTCAGCTATGGACCCCACACTTACCTTTTGGTCACTGTGATGATGGGGGTTTGGACCCCATTGCCACAATGTTCAAAGTGTGCTTCAGCTATGGACCCCACACTTACATTTTGGTCACTGTGATGATGGGGGTTTGGACCCCATTGCCACAATGTTCAAAATGTGCTTCAGCTATGGACCCCACACTTACCTTTTGGTCACTGTGATGATGGGGGTTTGGACCCCATTGCCACAATGGTCATGGCCTGCTTGCATTGTGGGTGCCACACACATATATGTGTGGCACATGTGCTAGGGGGTCACATTGTATGTTCAAAGTCATGTTCGGTGTTGTAGGCATTTGACACAGTCTACACACGCTTGTCATGGTGTTGGGGGGATGTCTTCTTCTTGCATTCCCTAGGTTGTGGTGTGCTGGTTGTGTCATGCATTGTCCATCCTATGAGTGGGGGTGGTAGTAGTGGTAGGCATCCAGCCCCCTGGCTAAGGGTGGTAGTAGTGGTAGGCATCCAGCCCCCCTGGGTGAGGGTGGTAGTAGTGGTAGGCATCCAGCCCCCCTGGGTGAGGGTGGTAGTAGTGGTAGGCATCCAGCCCCCCTGGGTGAGGTGGTAGTAGTGGTAGGCATCCAGCCCCCCTGGGTGAGGGTGGTAGTGGTGGTAGGCATCCAGCCCCCCTGGGTGAGGGTGGTAGTAGTGGTAGGCATCCAGCCCCCCTGGGTGAGGGTGGTAGTAGTGGTAGGCATCCAGCCCCCTGGCTAAGGGTGGTGGTAGGCATCCAGCCCCCCCTGGGTGAGGGTGGTAGTAGTGGTAGGCATCCAGCCCCCCCTGGGTGAGGGTGGTAGTGGTGGTAGGCATCCAGCCCCCCCTGGGTGAGGGTGGTAGTAGTGGTAGGCATCCAGCCCCCCCTGGCTGAGGGTGGTAGTGGTGGTAGGCATCCAGCCCCCCCTGGGTGAGGGTGGTAGTAGTGGTAGGCATCCAGCCCCCCCTGGGTGAGGGTGGTAGTGGTGGTAGGCATCCAGCCCCCCCTGGGTGAGGGTGGTAGTAGTGGTAGGCATCCAGCCCCCCCTGGCTAAGGGTGGTGGTAGGCATCCAGCCCCCTTGGGTGAGGGTGGTAGTAGTGGTAGGCATCCAGCCCCCCCTGGCTGAGGGTGGTAGTGGTGGTAGGCATCCAGCCCCCCCTGGGTGAGGGTGGGAGTGGTGGTAGGCATCCAGCCCCCCCTGGGTGAGGGTGGTAGTAGTGATAGGCATCCAGCCCCCCCTGGGTGAGTGTGGTAGTAGTGGTAGGCATCCAGCCCCCCCTGGCTAAGGGTGGTGGTAGGCATCCAGCCCCCCCTGGCTAAGGGTGGTGGTAGGCATCCAGCCCCCCCTGGGTGAGGGTGGTAGTAGTGGTAGGCATCCAGCCCCCCTGGCTAAGGGTGGTGGTAGGCATCCAGCCCCCCTGGGTGAGGGTGGTAGTAGTGGTAGGCATCCAGCCCCCTGGCTGAGGGTGGTAGTAGTGGTAGGCATCCAGCCCCCTGGGTGAGGGTGGTAGTAGTGGTAGGCATCCAGCCCCCCTGGCTAAGGGTGGTGGTAGGCATCCAGCCCCCCTGGCTGAGGGTGGTAGTAGTGGTAGGCATCCAGCCCCCCTGGGTGAGGGTGGTAGTAGTGGTAGGCATCCAGCCCCCTTGGGTGAGGGTGGTAGTAGTGGTAGGCATCCAGCCCCCCTGGGTGAGGGTGGTAGTAGTGGTAGGCATCCAGCCCCCCTGGCTAAGGGTGGTAGTAGTGGTAGGCATCCTGCCCCCCTGGGTAGGGGTGGTGGTGCGCATTCAGGCCCCTGTGTGCATATGTGGCATTGGTGATGGGCATCCCGCCCCTATGGTGCTGCTGTTGCTGGTGTAAGTATATTCTGCATCCCTCTGTGTGTGTGTGATGTGTCGTGTACGTGTTGTATGTGTTTTGTGGTTGGTGTCTGGCTTACCTTCTGCGCCGTACGCGTCCGTGCCTGTTCCGGTAGTAAATGTAGAATATTGGTATGATCGGGACGAAGGGATTCATGGTTGGTTCGTGTCGTTCGTCCTTCTCGTTGCTTCGCGTCGTCCTCGTCGCTTCGCGTCGTCCTCGTCGCTTCGCCTCGTCCTCGTCGCTGGCGTGTTCGTCTCGGAGCCGTGGATCGTGTTGTGGCGCGAATCGAAGCTTATGTGCGCCTCTCCCGGATGCTTTGACGTGCCGTGCGTAGCGACAAGTTCAGCGCGTACGGAAAGCGCATCGTACTCGTTCGGCCGGACGGAGCTGCATTTTTCATTCCGTGCGACTCGATTCGGCGTTTCCGGATTCGCCTCGGTCGGGGAACAGGACCTGGTTTGGGTGAGTACGGCTCGGCCGGATTCTTTGCTGTTGTGCGCATCGTACTTACTCGTTCGGTGTGCTGTACGGATCGGTCAGGAAACAGGCTTTCGCATGGCTTTTTTCCCGACCGAATGCTTTTGGGTGCGCCTCCGACCGAGATCGGAATCGGCCCCATAGTGTGTTTTGTGTATCTTTTTGCCTTATCTTTACAAATCTATAATTGGTGTCTGTTTTTTATTTAAAAGTCCGTATGTGTGTTTGTACTCTTTGATATTATATGTTCAAATGTAAGGCTCTTCAAACTATCAATAAGATGTGAGCATTCATCTATTTTTGCATAGCTAACAGGTGAGATAAAGTGAATAAACCTCACTGTATATAATAGTGACACTAGTGTATATATTTTGATTGTGATGCATATATTGTCGTTACAGAGCACAACATTCGGTGGTGGAACTCCTGAGGAAGGCAGTTTTCTGCCGAAACGCGCGTAGAGATAATCTGGAAACCACCCTAACAATCATGTTTTCATTGAGATGTTTCGTTATATCAATTTTGACCTAATTGTGATTTGCATAATTTTTAAATAGATCATTTATATCGATATGAATAATAGAGTGTAGTATGAATGTGTGATGGATGTGTGTAGTTAGGATGTTGTTTAAACTAAGGTCTCTGTAGGACTAGATTTATCATGTTTTTATATCTATAACAGAATTATGAACTTTGAATAAATTACTTTTGTATTTTTCTAAACAGTAGTGTCACTATTTTGTTATATTTTTATTTTTTTATTTTTTATATTTCTTATTCTGACATGTTCTGAGATTCTCACTGTTTTGAAGTTGCCCTAGATTATTTACAATATGTATTTCCCTGTCTAGGTGAACTTCACATTAGTACCAGGGGGCCCCTTTTTCTTTGCGATTAGCATGCTTAGTCCATTTACCATGACTCAGGGAGAGGGACTCACTCACAGTAAAAGTCCAAAAACTTAGTAGTCCAAAGCAAAAGATCCTAGGGGACTAACTGGGAAAACCCCATTTGCTTTAGCTGCTACATCCTCTACAAGAGCAAAATATTTAGGACCTGAAAGATCTAAGTGAAAATTGAGATCACCTAGAGCAGTGAAATTGGCATAGTATATCACATGGGAGGAGATAGAATTATTAATTAATTTCTGAAATTAGGTTTAGTACCGTGAGGATGATAGATGAGTGCTTCCGAAAGAGTACATTGGTGAGAGTTTTAAAGTTAAGGCTTTAACTTTTAGATAGGTTAGGAATGCCAAATACGGAACAAGTAAATTAGTTTTAAAAATAATTAAAAGCCAACTATTATGGCGGTTAGGTCACTCTTGTTGAACAACAGAATAACCTGGAATCAGGTGCTAAGGAATCATGTAACCAAATTTCATTTCAAAATCATTTTTATTAAAGATTTTATAAGACAAGAATTATCGAGATAGTACAGGACAGAGAGGAGCATTTGGTTAATGGGATATAAAAGTTGAAATAGGGCACATCACCATTTACTATGTAGTAGCAGCATCATGGAGTCGAAGTGACGTTATCTAGCAAGATAACATGATAGTATTAAGACATAGTATCTTAAGTCTTATATGTTAGAGAGGAGAGAGATGTGCTATGAGGGTAGGATATATTAAAGAACACTTGGATTACCCCAGAGTAGTATCGAGGTGTGGAACGGAAATGAGGAAGAGAGGTGAGAGGATAGACAGGAGAGACAGCAAGAGAACAAAGAAAAAATAGAAGAAGAAGTAGTGGGGGGAGATCGGGTGAGGGAGGGGTGTTTGGAGTGGGAGGTAAGGGAGGAGATGGAGGATGGCATCTAAGGTAATGTTGGTGATAAATGCGTCCAGTTTAGACCAGATTTGTAGTTTTTTATTCCATCAGAAATAAGGCATCTGGTTTATGACTGGGCATAAAGACCCAAATGTCTGATAATGTTTCAATAAAAGTCTCACATTTATGGAGAAGAATTTAAAACTTATCTGTGGGTGAAGCCTCTGCTATGAGTCTCTTGGTAGGGTAGGCAACAGTTGACATAGAAAAGCTGCAAGTCAGACAGGTGACTGGCCCATGAAGGTAGGGGAGAGAATGAAAACGGGTACAGTTGCATTTAGAGAGGAGTGAAGGAATTTGAATAAGTATTCTATATGATCATTAGAGAATAGGTCCAGAATTGTGGCACTTGTCTTTGATTCTGTGCTAAGTGGCAGGCTCTCAAATTGGTAGCACTATTGGGAACACAAGACGAAATTAAAATAAAGAGTTGAAATAGGTAAAACAAAAAAAAATAAAAACGATCAGGCACACAAATGCGTTTTAGCCAGGCACCTCCAAAGAAATGAAACAATGGCATGTTGGCACCTGTGTATCCCTGCAAGTCTCTAGTGACTCAGCAAATGCTGAAGAAGACGCAGCTCCGTCCTTCATATAGCCTGCAGTGGTTGTTGTGGGCATGGTCAAACACGGAAAGCATGCAAAATGGGGGAGAACCATAAACACAACTTGGAGACCAGCAACTCATATGCTTAGCAGCGAGCTCCTACATGACTAGCACTACTGGGAAAACACGGCTAAAAGAGAAAAAAAAAGAATAGAAATAGTTAAAACAAACAGTGGTGCACACTAATACCCTGAATCTAGGCACTTCCAAAGCCATTTTAATGAAATGAAACATTGGCAAAATGGATCTTGTGTAAGCTAAAGAGTCTCCAGTAACTGTATGAGTTCTAAAGAAAGCTCAGTCATGATGTAGCCCATAGTGATGGTGGGGGTGGGCATGGTGAAGTACTAAAAGCATTTTACCTTAGGGGTGACTTATAAGTATTAAAAAATAAGGTTTAGGTCTGGCAAAATGTTTATTTTGTCTGGTCCCAATGACAGCTTAAAACTGCACTACGGGCTGCAGTGACAGGCATGAGACATGTTTTACTGGGCTACTTCAGTGGGCGGCAAAATGAGTGCTGCAGCCCACTAGCAGCTTTTAATTTACAGGCCCTGGGTACATGTAGGACCATATATTAGAGACTTGTAGGTAAATGAAATGGACCAATCAGGTGTGTACCAATTTTACTTTGTTTGAAATGGAGAGCATAAGCACTTTTCCACTGGTTAGCAGGATTAAAGTGTGCAGAGCCCTAAAAGCCAACAAAAACAGGTTTAGCAAAGGTGGGTAAGAATCTGGGACGACCCTACGGAAAGAGCCAGGTCCAACAAGGTGAAAGAGGTAAACCCTGGAGTCATGCACCTATAAAGCAGTTACAAGGAAATGAAACCGTGGCAAGATGGCACTCGTGTATCTAAAGGAGTCTTCAGTGACTTCATTAGCAAATTCTGAAGAAGGTGCAGCTTCATCCATCATATAGCCAATAGTGGTGGGCATGGCAAGCACTGAAAGTGCAACAAAAAAAACAGCACAGGGGGAAAAACCAAAAGCACAACCAGGAGCCCGGCAAATCCTGTGCTATGTAGTGAGCCCCTTGTCTCTAGCCCTAAAAGGAAGACAAAACTAAATTAAAATGGAGATGTAAAGTAGGCAAAACATAAATGCAATAAAAACGGTAGTGAGCACAAATGCCCTAGAGATGGGCACCTCCAATGCAGTTACGAAGAAATTAAACAATGTCATGAAGTTGCTTGGGTTTCTTAAGAAGTCTCCAGTGATTGCATGACAGTCAACTTTCTTTGCTAAAAACATAGCACCAAAATGTTGATTGATGCTACAATTTGTTCTACTTTACCTCACTTAGCACTAC
This sequence comes from Calotriton arnoldi, assembly GCA_963921515.1. Lineage (NCBI taxonomy): Eukaryota > Metazoa > Chordata > Amphibia > Caudata > Salamandridae > Calotriton > Calotriton arnoldi. The sequence goes on along the minus strand of CAWUFW010002315.1, from coordinate 408,608 downwards.
ATGAGCACTGACTGAAATAGTAGGCTATGAACTAAATGCAGCCGTTAGACCTGGCATGGTTGGCGTGGTACTCCCCCTAACGTTTTGCCTTCAGACCTCCTGTTTTTGCTGACTTCATTTTTGCTGGCCTTAGCATTCTGTGCACTTTACCACTGCTAATCAGTGCTAACCAGTGCTAAAGTGCTTGTTCCCTAAAACATTGTAACATTGGCTTAAACTTAATGGGCATATTTAGTTTACTTGTAAGTCCCTGGTAAAGTGGCAGCACATGTGCCCAGGGCTTGTAATTGAAATGCTACGAGTGGACCTGGTTGTGACACCCACTTAAGTAGCACTTTAAACATGTCTCAGACCTTCCATTGCAAAGCCTGTGTTTGCAGTTCTAAACTGCCCTTTTGTCCTGGCAAGGTAAACCCTCTTGCCAAGCCCAAACCTTCCTTTTTAATACATATAGGTCACCCAAGGTGAGGTCCTGGACAGCCCAGAGGGCAGGGTGCAATGTATTTTGAAAGTAGGACATGTGCATTTAAGTTTTACATGTCCTGGCAGTAACAAACTCTTAAATTTGTTTTTCACTATTGCAAAGCCTATATCTCCTACAGGATAGCATTGTGGTTGCCTTATTACATTTTATAAGTGTAATTTACAAATGGAAATAGATAACCAGTTCATGTTAGGCGTCTTTAAAATCCTAACTTATGGTGAAGTCGGATTTTTAATTGCAATTCAGAAAATGCCACTTTCAGAAAGTTTATCAACAAGAAAGGGTTTGGCCCTTAATCAGTAAGGCTGGGCCTATTTTACAATCATACAACAACACACATGCCAGTACTGATAATCTTTACTCATCACTCTGCATGATCACACATGACACTTACTGTGACCATTTATTTGTGATCTTTATTCATTTTTCGCATATCGTTTTTTCTTTTCACATTTTGCATTCATTTTTTCTTTTCACAAACCATCAAAAATTTGTACACAATACACCGAAGAACAGAAAACGAATATGGTAAATTAAATTGTACATTTTTGCACCGCTGCATACATTGTCAGACAAAACATAAACAATACATTGACAAGACACCTACTTACAACACACAAGTACAATAAGCTCGAGTTCTGTAATTAGTGATCCTATTTCTCATTTATAAAACAGGAAAAAGAACAGTGCCCTGTTGATTGGCTTTTGCCTACTTATAACAAATCTTTTTAACAGGGCAAAACGAAACAGTGGACTATTATGGCTCAATCAAAAGCTTTTTCATAAATAATTTGGTGCAACAGTCATGTCTTTAGCCAACTTAGGGGCTGATTATGATGGCGGGCGGATCGCCATCACCGGACCGGCGGTGGCGATCCGCCCGCCATCGTAACCAGAATTACCCCCGCCATATTATCATGGCGGGAGGTATCGCGGCGGACGCAAAATGCTTCCGCTGCTTTTCCGCCGGCCGGCAATCGTTATGATTGCCGGCCGGACGGACTGGGGACCTAATATGGTGGTGGTGCCTAGCAGGCACCGCCATCCATATTAGGATTTGTGGCATTGAGAGCCTTTCCATGGCGGCGATGCCGCCATGGAAAGGCTGGCGGGAATCTCTTTGGGGGCCCGTTGCGGGCCCCCAGGGGGGTGGGGAGGGTGGGGGGCTGCACTTGGGGGGGGGGGGTACCCATGGTACCCCCCTATATTGCCATGCACAAGGTGGCAGGCACCGCGCGGTGCCTGCCACGTTGTACATGGCAATGCACAACATGCCATTTTGGCATTGCAGCGGGTGCTGCTGTAAGCAGCACCCGCCGCAATGTCAAAGATGCAGGATGCGACCAACAGGGTGGCGGTCGCATCCTAATCAGTGGTGCGGGACCGCCGCACGGCTGGCGGCCAGTCCCAGCACCGCTAGGCTGGCGGGCGGACAGAAATCCGCCCGCCATCCTAATGAGGCCCTTAGTGAACCCTTATGCAAACCACTTGTTTAGTGGAACACCAGTCGACACATTTCGAACCCAATAGTATGTCTTAAAAGGGTTCTTCTCAGGACACAGACCTCGTAATGAGCTGGAAAATTAAAGAAATGCATTCATATTAGCATTCCTATCCGAACACTTTCAAGATCACATTCATTCAGCACCATCCGTTCTTAATTTACCTCTTTTTTCCGAAATCCTCCTATATTAGTTTCTTTGTATTCAGACGTTTCCCCAATCTTATTAGTATGCAGACACTAAAAAAAGCAAAACAAGGAAAGTAGGATCAAATCTATATTCCATTATACACATCCCTTAAAGTGACCAAATGAATTGCTGTCTGGGACAACTTATTCAACCAAAAACCGGCAAAGAAAAAGACGCTCACATAGTTCGAGAAATGCTCCTTGGCGAACGAGGGGGTTGTGAGCCGTTCAGTTGGCGCCTGTGTTAGTCCATGGTGGTTACTTTGTAACTGAAAAAAGAAACGTAACAAATACTAACTACGCAGGTCCACAGATAAGGAGATAATTGTTAAATAACACATGTTTCGTTCAATGGCTCTAAACGTACCTTAATCGCAAAGCAATTGCTGTTCTTTCTCCTGTTTCATAAATGAGAAATAGGATCACTAATTATAGACCTTGAGCGTATTGTACTTGTGTGTTGTAAGTCGGTGTCTTGTCAATGTATTGTATATGTTTTGTCTGACAATGTATGTAGAGGTGCAAAAATTTGCAATTTAATTTACCATATTCGTTTTGTGTTCTTCGGTGTATTTTGTACGAATTTTTGTTATCAAAAAATTGATGGTTTGTGAAAAGAAAAAATGAATGCAAAATGTGAAAAGAAAAAATGATTTGCGAAAAATGAATAAAAAACACCAATAAATGGTCACAGTAAGTGTCATGTGTGATCATGCAGAGTGAGGAGTAAAGATTATCAGTACTGGCATGTGTGTTGTATGACTTTCAGAAAGTTGGCATTTTCTTACCTTAGCCATTTGGTGCCTGCCACCTGTCCCTGGGTCACATGTTTGGGTGTAGCTGACAGGTGAGCTTTGTGTATTTCTCCAAGACAGCCACGCACAATGGGGAGCATAGGTGTGACTGAATGGGCCATCACTGTCAGGATGGGTGAGAGGAACTGGGCCCTGCCCCACTTACACCTGAATAGGCTTTATCCTGTCTCCACACAATGTCCTGCATAACCCCTGTAGCTAGTCTGGAGGCAGGGCCAGGGAGACAGCACACCTGTATACTTCAAAGGCATGCCTTTAGAAGCATCTCCCCCACCTGAAGGCACAACTGGGGCAAATACTGGATCTCAGACACCAACTCTTTGGTACACATCTGGCCCTGTGGACACATTGCCAGGAAGAAGGACTGCTGTGCTGTTACAAGGACTGCCACTCTGCTAGACTGCTGCTCTAAATGAACTGATGCCCTGCTGCCTGCTTCCCTCTTTCCAGGGGAAGAAGAACTGGACTTGCAACTTCATCTTGAACCTAGGACCCCAGAGTGGCTCAAGGGCTAGTCTGCTCCTGATCTGAGCATCAGGCTGTTAGACTTGGGGGTTTCTAGTTGGAAGTGGTATGCACCATGTCCAAGTAGGGACCCAGCCTTCTATTCAGGATAAAGGGATTACACACCTAAGATAACCCCTGCTCACCCCCTTGGTAGCTTGGCACGAGCAGTCAGGCCTATCTCAGAGGCAAGGTGTTAAGTATTTGTACATATCACACACAGTAACACAGTGAAAACACTACAAATGGACACCATGCCATTTTAGAAAAATAAAGTATCTTTATCTAAAGCAAACTAGACAAAAACGATACAAATCCAACATACTCTACTCAAAATATGACTATTAAAAGGTTTCAAGCAATTCTGTCCATTGAAAACCATGGATGCGTGATTTTTACATAAAGTATCTCAAATGCATCACAATCCACAAGGCAAAACAGCCCCAGAGAAGGGAAGCTTCAGAAAACACAGTGATGCATCAGTTCCCGAGTCCTTGGGGAGACAATGCAACAGTTCTGCTACATGCAGGAGAAGTGATGCGTCCGGACTGTAGGGGGAAGTGATGTCATGTCTTTTAGGCTAGTCCTGTCATGTATACCCCTATTACATACATTTGTCCCATCCACACGAAAATAACGATTCTAAACAGGTGACCTTTTACCTAGTAGCTTGCTCCTGTCTCTTCAACACCAGGCTCTCGGTACTCTATCATAATCTGTACCTGACGTACATAAACATGTCCCCAGGCATGGTATAATTATTCTGTATAAGGGTCAACACTTTTTTTCATCCTTGGCCAACAGCCAGCTGTGCATGATTGCATTTGTTTGGAAAAACATTCATGAATGCTTCCAAAGCGTTTATGGTTGTTTTCAAAACATATCGATTCTAGAAGAAACCCTGGAGTGACCACTCTAGTATATAAGACCCTTATCCCCCCTGCAAATTAGAGGAGAATTCTTTCCAAGTTGACATGGGTCCTGCATGTTGAATCTTGGACACTCAGTGGTCTGACATCCCTTGCCGGATGTCATCCTCGACGCAAAGACGGGGTCCTTCATTCTCAACCATCAGGTGAGGGGGCTGGTTCTTCCCTAGGGGTTTCTTGGTTACATCCAGACATACATATACGCATATACATGCTACACATACAAATCTAGGCTAGGTACATTTAGGCAAATTACTTAGGGCGCGCATTTCAGGAATATGCAAGTGCTACTGTTTTTATCTGAACTGCTTATGTTCATCTTATTAGCACTATGGTAGAAATGTATCTACCATTTACTATATTGGTACTAGCAATCTCTTTTGTATGCTTCTGTCTTCTGATTGTCGCAGCACATATGTTTTACACAAGACTGTCGCTGGACCAATAAATACTTATTGAAACGTCCAAATCGCCATCTTGTGTATTTTCTGAGAGTAAGCAAGCACAAGTGTCTGAGCAAAACGTACTGTACTGTTTTCCACGATCCCTGAGGAATCAGGGTTGCCATGTTCAGTGGTTGCCAGAAACTACCTACACCACTGTAAAATACAGGGGGGTGGTAGTGGCACTGTAGAGCTAGCTGGTCAAATGGCTGACATATCCTGTGGGGGTGTCCGGAAGCAGTCGGGACACCAAGCCCTCAGTTTAGGTCATCCAAAACGCGCAGGTCCTGGGGATTCCTAGGAACTACATGACATGGCGCCACCAACGTTGGTTTGGTTCTTATATTAACAGTGAAAATCTGAGTAGTTCAGTCGTGCTTTCTCAGAAAGCCCTACTCGCACTTTTCAGAGATGTCTGAAGTGGGAAGGGAATCTGCCTCAGCTGAGCAGAAATACTCTATGTATTGGCTGAAGGTTTTAACAAACTTGTAAGGATAAAAGGTTCCCACATTGTGCAAAACCCACCTCTTAACTTTTTATTTTCTCTTTTAAAAGAAAAAGACTGACCCTGCGAGTCGCTCAGGGGAAGAAGAATTTGCAAACGCTCTTAACATCACAGAGAACTGCAGACATGCAGTAACTATAATGCTGTTGGAACACGGCTTACCCGCAACAGGTGGCTGTGTTACCTCCGTGATTGAGGCACACGAGGTTTTCGGATCAGAGGTATTCTATTCTTGGTTTCAGTTCCCACCTGCAGATCCGGTGACTAATTTGTTTCACACATACATTGTAGTAGAACAACCAAATGAATACATTCCATACATAGGCCTTGTAGTCCCGTTAACTTGCCAGCAACACAGAAACTGGTTAAAAGGCACCCTCCCACACACAACACCTGTCATGAGACTCGGTCTGCTCAGCATAGAAGGAGCAACCTGGCCGGTCTGAGCGACATACACTCCACATCCCGAGATAGATACACTACCAGTGGATGAAGTCTGTACAATATACAAAGACATAGTCAGGCTATACAGACACATTGTCCAGTTTGTCATGGGAACATTGACAGTCCAACCTGCGAGAAATGCTCCAGCTGGTCCACATCAGACCACACCTACAATTAACCCACAGACACTGAAATCAGTAATAGGGACAATTCCTTTCAATTGGGAGTGAATTCCGTTCTGGATTGCACAAAAATTGCACAGCTGGAAGCAGTATTTCCCCATACGGGTCCGCAGGAAAAACACAGAATGGTAACCATTTGCTTGCCAATAGGAATGGTTCCCTCGATCGAGGATTGTACCACTTGGGTAACAATATTTGCTGCCGTATACATTAGAATACACAGTACCCCTTCCATAGCAGTTGTTCCAGAGGTATTGAAATAGATACAGAATGAGTACGGGGCAGGACCTGCCCTGGACTTGGGTATGAAACTGATGGGTAATTTTGCCCAAGTCTCTAAAATCATGCTGAGCAACATAAAGGGGGAGGCAGCAGCAGTGGCCATACACAGCCGCCTAAGGGAAATAGCACCTATAAATAAGAAGAGAGAATTACCAAAAAATATCAAAGAAACCTATGCTGCATTAGGTAGAGATATTTTGGGAACCAAAGCAGGGAAGCCACAGATGACGGGTAGTCCCGACAAGGACAACTCGAAGCAAGCACCCGCTTCTTCTAAAAAGAAATGGGAAAACAAACAATCTAAAAATAACAATTCAGAAAAGAATTCATGATCAAGGGGTGGGTCTCCCCAACGGGAGTCCTCTGAAAAGAGGCATAGCCTTAGGAATCGTGATAACATTAGGAAACCTGACAGGTATCAGGACACTGATACACATGCCTTTCATTCCTTTCAGGGTTCATCAAAAAGCTTGGAGAGGGACGGGCGATCAGAACAAAAGCAAGAAAATCGGCCAAAGACAAAAAGGGAAACGCATCGCACTTCAGATTATATTATCAAACAGGAAGAGCAACCAAAAACAAAAACTTAATTCAAAAAGAAGAAAGTAGCTGGCTTAAAAATTAGACATGCCCAGGTTACTGAGGACTCCGCTTCGGAATGGGCTCTGACGATGCTAGACAGCACGGCAGAAGTAACAATAGCTCACCAGAACCTGAAGGATTTTCTGGTGACAGCAGTATTGAATGAACACATCACAGTGGAAACACCTGATACCAGAGTTAGTGTCCCGCATAGACTGTATGAAATTACACTCCAAATAGAGGGAGACATCTCAAGAATGGTTAAAGGTCTCTTTTAGGAGAACTTAACATATGGATATGACACAATTCTATCAGAAAAAGATTGGCTGCCTGAGTTTTGTGATGGATTGCCCAAAGGGGGAAAACGCCATTTTGCCTGCTTTCTCCGACCTCGTTCATAATTTTTAAAACAATCATACGTGCCGCTAGCTCCGACATTATACTGCAACCATGTAGGGGCAGACGTGGAGTCTACTCACCACGTAATCCCTTTAAAATCTACTCCAAATCCACCGAGACAGTACCCTATTGAAAATGATGCAAAAAGACAGGTCAAAGAAATTCTAGACCAACTCGAATACCAAGGTGTAATTGAGACTTGCACCTCCCTGATGAATAATCCTTTGTTTCTAGTAATGAAACCTGACAACTCATATCGTCTAGTTTTAGATTACCAACATTTAAACACATGCACACGAACATTTGCAGTTCAAAATGCATACAGTGCCGTATTGATGAATGACGTTGTGCGGCAGAAATATAAAACGAAATTAGATATCTCAAATTGATTCTTCTGCCAAAATATAGCTCCAGACAGCAGATATTTGACAGCATTTTCTGCCCTCGGCACTCCACGTCACTTCCGTCGTTTCCCCAAGGGGTATAAGAACAGCCCGGGGCTATTCTCAGCAAGAGTTTCAGACATATTGCAAACATGCAATGAGGAGGCGGTGTCCTATGTAGATGATATCTATCTGACAGACGATGAATTACTTGAACACTTGAGCAGTGTGAACAACAGTGTGGGGTTCGCCAATTTGGGCTACAAATTTTATTTCAAGAGATTAAAAACTGGCCATCTCAATGTCCTATTTTTTGGATATGAGCTATCAAGTGAAGGCAAAAGCCTGGCAGCCAACCTTTTAGAAAAGTGTGCGTTGCTCCAACCTCCAAAGAATCTAAAGGGTTTGCAATCCAATCTTAGGATTTCTACATTTTGGCAGAACATACATTCTAGATTACGTAGAAAGAGTGAAAGCTTTCTATGACTTAATCAGACCTGATTTGACAGCATAACAGTGGACACAGGAACATACAGATACTCTACGTTCAGTTCAGGCTGACATGATAGCATCTAAACATTTGCACACACGTGTGAATTCTACCAACTTGGTGATCCGGGTAGTCCTGGGTTTATCAGGATATACATACATCACTTTCAATCAAGGTGAGACAGTCCCAATTGCATACAAGTCACATTTATACACAAATGCTGAAATGTGATTTGCGGCAACTGAAAAAATATTGACCGCCGTACAGACTGCTGTAGTGAGAGAAAGAGCACTAGCAAAGGGAAACACATTATTGTTGTAACCCCGGTACCAACTTTAGAAACTGTTACCAAAGCGAGCATTCCAAATGCAAAAGCACTGCATCCGCGAGGATACAATGGGCTAATTCTCTCACTGCAACAGATGTAGATTACAAGTACGATTCTACATTGAAGACACAAGCATTCCTGCAGTACGAATAAGAATACCCTCTCCCGAATGAAATCTTGCCTCTAGAGAAATATGAATACGTCATTTATACTGATGGTTCTGCTCAGCCTGCCATAGGAAGTAAACAGTATAGCGCAGCATGTGCTATAGTGAAGGGACGTATGTGGGACGGTAAGTTCCCTTCCAGCAATACGACTACGCAATCTCTAGGATATTGTACAGCACAGTTGGCAGAGCTGAAAGCCCTGATACTAGCACTACAATACACAGATCGGGAATTCCTCACACTGATAGTGTGCAATTTGTTTTATTGTGTGCAGTCCTATAATAAATATCTTCATTACTGGGGCCAGAATGGGTTGAGAGATTCCAAGGGTTGCACAATTAGGCATAAATTGTTATGGGAACAAGTGCCAAAGCTGAAAGCATGCCTGCCACGGGCTCAAGTTATTCACACCTTGAGTCATCAGCGTGTTGGCGTACACGTTGAAGGGAATTCACTGGCTGATGAAGCCGCCAAGGCAACAGTGCGAACTGCTGCTGTTGCTGCAATCACTCGTTCTAGCACGAGGATAGACGGAGACATACTGATAGCTGTTAACGCCTCAAAGAATGGCTCTGCCATCCTGAAAGGCTTTCCACTCAAATATTTCTATGAATTAGATGCGCAAAACACACTGTATGCTCAAATTCCAGGAGTGGGGGATAGAGTTATACCAAACATGGATCGCAGAATAGGTTTAATTCTAGCTGCACACGAGGGTCTGGGCTCTGCACACGCAGAGTCACTGCTACAATTTCATTACTGAAGCGGCGATTCTGGTGGCCAAGTTTGTCTAAACATACGAAAGCTTATGTCTTAAAGTGCGACATCGGTCAGCAGATGAAAGGTTCCACCGTAGCACGGCCACCACAAACACAATTACTCATTTCAGACAGACCTCTCACATGTGTCTATTTGGATCACTGCGGCCCCTTAAATGCAGACAGGGCTTACAAGTACATCTTGGTCATCTTGGTGGCAGTAGATTCATGCTCTAGATTTCTATGGGTTTGGCCTCAGCGCACGGCTGACACTCGAACTGTTATAAAGGATTTGTGAGTCTTCATCGGGACATACGCATTGGCACATTACATTCCGACCGTGGCCCTGCGTTTAGCTCACAGGCTTACAAGGAATCCATGGAAAGTATGGGCGTGGCCTTGTGGTACTCCTCCCCCTACCATCTCAAGGGAAATTCAGTGGTGGAGAGGAAAAACTGGGACCTAAAGCAATCCTTAACAGCAAGGGTATTAGGTGCGGGCGGTAGTTGGGTCAATCACCTATATGGGGTCCAGAGGGAACTAAACAATATGCCAAGAAAATCCTTGGGAGAACGTATCCTCTATGAGAGGGACAAGAATGTGGGTACCTGACCTCGATTGTGCCAGCACAGTGGCAGATGTAAAACCATTTGAATTTAATGAACGTTTGGCTGTTTTACAGGAACTCAATGAATTCCGGGCATTACAAAGCAATGTCCAAGTAAAACGCACCACCACTGGGGAAGTGAAACTGGTTCCGGCAAGACCTGTCTGGGTCCCAAATGTTTGGGACCTGGTCAGAGAAAAGATCGTGGACAAGAAGGAGTTTGGCCATCCTACAGAACACCTGTACTTGTCCTGGCGGTTCAAGGAACAAGAACAGTACTTCTTCCGCCTCTTGCCGACAAAAAAGAAAAAAGATTTGTCTCTATTGATCTGATAAAACCACACTATGTGGCCGATTCTCAACAGCAGGCCGTATGGAATCCTGAGTAGCAGCAGATCTCCTCTCGCTACTATACAGAAAGTTCAGATGGAAAGACTAATAACGTTTCAAGACTCCTCTGTGCAAGGTACCGGAGTCACCAATAACGGACTATGAATTACACCTGTTGAAACAGAACAACATCGAAATGAAACTGAAACGCAAATTGCAATTCGGGCCAATAATGAACTTTACATCAACGTGCCTTCACAAGAAGCACCTGCCAGTTCTACAAATACTGCTGAGCTCCCAAAGATAGATCAAACTGCGTCTGGTTACTTCATCAACTTCGATGACTTTTCTTCAGATCCAAGTGAACCTGAGCAAACGCCACCCATTTACAAGTAAGAAAAATGTTGACAATTCTATCTCTGGCTGAAAAAGTCTTACTTTGTGTCCCCTTGGCTGCATCATCTTTGGTTTGCATAAGCGATCCTGTTCCTGTTAATTTGGATTGGTATAGTAACTGTCTTTTTCCTACCACTGAATGGACATTACCTCCCACAACACTCTGCAGTACAACATGTGAACTTGATCTTGAAACCCCATACGTCATCACACCATGAACAAAGAGACTTGTCCCTAGTGAACATTTTAGCAGTTCCAGTACTGGATGGTATAGTTTGGGATATGGTTTAATATGATGTATTTGGTCCTACTGAACATTTGAAAATTCCACATTTATTTAAAATTTCATTGAAGGATTTCACTACCCCGAGTACACTCTCTGATGATTGAGACTGTAAATACTATGCTCTCAGATTTAGAACAATCTGCTGCATTTTCTTACAGGGAATTGTAAGAAGATACACCTGACTTCGACAGTATGTACTGTTACCAGCATTATGGTCATCACTTTTTGCACAGAGCTAGTGTCCCACAAACTGTTAACACTTACCATCAATGGGAACATTGCCCGAAACCACCGAAAGGTAGTTCTGCCACATTCGCACAAAAATGTGCATACTTTTCAGGGTTCAATACATCAGACCCAATGTCATACTACTATAAGCTAGTACAGACAAATGCAACTGCGAAGAAAATGATGCTGACTAACACCAAGCTCATTTATTCAGCACCTTTTATCTCCCAACTGTCTAAACAAGGTTTCGACTATTGGAGGGACACAATAGACACAAAATCCATCTGGGGGACGAAAGATTGGCAGGTTCAGGTTATCGAGGCTTTATTTAGAGCTTACCTCACATCGTTACAGATAATTTTCCTAAACAGAACAGTGCAACAGACTACCTGCTACGGGTTTGCAAAAATAAAAGACCTGAAAACACCACACATCCCCTTACCCACACCTATTGAAGGTTTATTAAATAACACACAGATAAGTGAGGAGATGCTGGGTGTAATGATACAGAATGGTACATACGCCGGGTCGGGCCCACTGTGTTCTCAGCGCCAAAACACCCCCGGGTATTTGTGCGCTTTATAAATCCCACTAACATTAACATTACAATTCATCACCTCCCAATTAGAAGGGATGGTTGGTTTGGCCTATCGTCAAAAATAGTTGTCAATCAAGATTCATGGGTACTACCAGAGGGTTTAGTATCCATAAGCCTGACCCACGCTATGTACACACAGACGACCCAGGGGTAGTGACTTCTTATTGTGTTGGGAAGTTGTGCCTAGAATGGCTAAAAACCTCGACATTACAACAGGTGAAACAACACTTGTCCCTTCTAGCTGACAACATGGATCTTAGGGATTTCTTGCTAGGTCCCAAGGAATTGTGTAAAAAATGCCTCTTATATGCCATCTACAATGAACTGTGAAAAGTATCCCAAAAGGATGCTGCTGAGAGATTATGTGAGATTGATAGGATTAACCTAGAGAAGGCCTTGGCTGTGGTAGACAATGGTATGACCACACTTTCTTCGCACATTTATTCACTGGGCAACATTGTGTGCTCAGCTATTGACAAAATGGAACAGGATTTGTCTATTCTACAACATGGGCAATCGCAATTGCGCTCCATTGTGCTTTTAAGCTGGACGCTACAATCATTGCGTTCTGGCCATGTGCCATGGCGGTACATTAACAGCTCAATTCTGTTTTCAGCTTATAATATGACCGACAGACAGTTGACCATGGCATGCAGAGATGCAAAGTACGCCATGCTGCTCATTGAAAAATTAGAGAAGTTACCTTTTACAGTAGCAGAGTCACCCTCTACGGAATAGTTAATTCATGGATATGTCACAATGCCAATCATGACATTCCAATTCCAATATTGCCTTAGATACATCCAAGCAGGCAGGTATGAAGCGTTGGGTGAAGGGTACATACAGGAAATCTGGGAGTTACCATATAGATATAGGTGCAGACATAAGGACACTGAAGTTTTCTTAAGTGGTACAGACTGTGAGAAGGCTTTAAGTGTGTCTTTAGTGTGCAAAGAGATGTTGCTTCATGGAGCATGTAATGCATCAAAAGTGAACTTACCTTGATATTTGAAAGGCTCCCCAGCTGCAGTGATTCATCCAGTTTTCGAGTTACTTTCGAATGGGAGTTATTTAATGCTGAATGATCAAGGCTGTTGAGGGATGGTGCCAGGCATCGCTTATCTAGTCACAGTAAACCTCAGGATTGTTTGCTGTAAGCAAGTATTGTTTCCCTGGCTCACACAGTTAGGGAGGCACCACTGTGGCCTTCATTGAATGTTTCGAGTATACAGTTTGATTTGCTGAGCAGACTGAAAGCCATGTTGTTTCAACAAAATGTGGCCTTAACTTCAGCCCGAGAGGCTTTTGATCTCCAGGTTGCAAGGCCTTCAGCAGAGATATAGGCCCTGGTCCGTACGAACTACTCAATCCATTTCGGAGAAATGGTTCATCGTATCTTTAACATGTCGGATACGAGTGGGATCGTACACTTATTTAAGCGCCTTGGATCAGGTCTCTTAACCACCTTTCAGACCATTTTCGGAGTAATTCCAGCTTTCATACACTCCGTACTTGGAAGCGTTTTTGGAGGGCTTTCTTTGGTCTTGCTATCGGGAGCGGGCATCCTGATTTTAATCCTATTGCTTCGCAATGGATGTCTCAATCCCTCAAGACATGTAAAGAACCCTGCTGGAACGACGTTGTCGTGAGTGTATGGTGTTCTACCTAACTACGCCTCGGCTTCAAGAGCTGAGTGAGCATTGGGGGCTGTCTTTTAGACCAGTCTGGCTAGACTGTGTCCTGCCTGTGTTCCGTTGCCTCTTCTGCGGATTTAGCTGTGTGTTGGACATGTGCCTGACACTTCTATCGGTTGCGCCGCCGGACATAGACGTGCTCCTGGAGCCTTTGCAGGCCCACGTGCGCAATGGTCCCCAGCATATTCCCATGTTGATGACCGCATTCTTGGAGCCTCCACGGGATGCTTCAACTCCTGTTGGACGGGAAATCGGCTCTGCTCCAGAGGTACAGGCATCGGTTCCAGGCATGCAGGCATCTAATTCTTCCCCGGCGGATACTGTGGGAACCGGAGATGAACATCTTTGCTCACTCGACATGATACTGGAAGTTCTGGAGGGATTGCCACCTGCGGATACGATGTTCAGCGATGTTGAGTCTTCAGCGCAGGATTCATAAACAATCTGGCCTCTCCTGTGCTGGGAACGAATTGGCTACTTTTTAAACATTTACCAAATTGAAGGTCGAAAGTGACTTGGTTTTATTTTTTTCTCGGCTCTAACTTAGCTTCATGGCTTTCAAGGTGCACAGTGCAAGTCAATCAGTAACCCCAGTCAATCAGTAACCCAATTTCTAACAACAGCCGTTTGAAAAAATGGCCAGGGAAGACTTTGTAAATAGAAGAAAGTACAGGAATTCGTTTTCATTTAATCACTGCTGAAATGCTTTGCAACGAGGGGCTGTTCAGCCTAATATGAATTCTCCTCCGTGCATAGTTTAGGCAAGAAGTACACTGTTTTAATATTAAAAGGTGACACCGAGGCTGTCCACTCTCCTCTAACCAGAGTTATGAGTGATTATATTAATATTTCGCTCAAATATCATCCCCAATTATCCAGAAAGTTAATTTTGCAGGCTTCCTCCCAAACACAATTATTTTTGTCTTTGTGTGATTAACCTTCATCTTGTTTTGTAAGTTAACTTGGTGTATTCAAAGCCCTTTGGAGTCCACAAAAGTAAGATAAGAAAGCACACAGCGCCTTCTATACACCAAAGGACAGGTATCAAAAAGGCTCCCACTTCTGTAGGTGAGATGAGGAACATGCCAGATACAAGACCAGAGCAACGGCATGTGAGTTGAACGACAAGGGGACGAAAACAACCCTGCTTTAAACACAATTTGTGTAGATTTTTGGGCACAATAGCACCGGCCCTTTACAGAATCCAAACTGATTTTTTTTTTTTTTTTAGAGTTTTATATAGCACGAACTAGACCCGAAGATATCAGGAATCGGAGCGCTTTACATGAGCACCAGTTTCGTTACACAAGGACACATTCATTTTTGTTAGGCACTGGGAGATTAAGTGATTTGCCCAGAATCACAGGTTGTTGAGCGTCGTTGCCGAGACTCAAACCCGATTCCCCAGCTTCGAGGTCGACCGTTCTAGCCGTAAGGCTACATCCTATCTATACAAAGACTTTATGGCCTTTAATGAAGTTGGGGATATTCCTCAACTTTATTAATAGAGTCTTCCAGTCGGTGTTTCTATGAGTTGTGTCTAAAGCGACTTGATAAGGTAGGATGCATATTTTAGTCTCCTTTTATCAGAGTGCACCAATAAAGTGCTGACTATGTTATTTAACGTCCCATATGCTGGTCGCAAGCCTGTTTGATAATTGGGAAGCAGATTTTAATTGGTATCTCACCAGCCTAGGTTTTTTAGGGAGACGTAATTGTGATTTGTTCAATTCTGGAGCTTAGGACTCCATTAATTTAAGACTAACACTTTCGTGGAACACAATTTTGGAACACACCTCAACCTATGGCATGGGCAGACATTTCTTTAACTTGAATAATTTGTATTTACCTCCTAAGAAATGCATAAATGTATTGTGAACATAGTGCAGTGTGAAGTAGCATTAAACCTACTGTACATTCATGTCCACATATTGTCCTGCGAAGGTTTTTTTCCAAATGCAATACTTGACAAAACATTGACCTACAAGATATGCAATTACGTTTGCCACTTTTCAATTTGAGTCCATTTGACAGATACTTAAAATTATGAGTTTATCAAAAGGGCATGAACTCATTGGTGAGTACCTTATGAGCTCCTCTTGGAAGCTCTCATTTTCCGCCATAACGTCATCAAATGTTGCTGTATATTAATGGACTATTTGACATTCGCCAACCCCCTGAACTAATGGCCCTGTTTTTTAAATGTTTCTATTACTTTTCACATCCAAGTCAATTTGAATTAACTTAATATTTAATTACAAAAAAGGTGATCCAGCGCGACTCCAATATTTTATCAGGGATCAATACTCAATAACATCATAATACAATGGCCCATACACATTCACCCAGAATCCCTGATGCGCTGGGGTCAATTTATATGTACGATCAATTCTTTCCTTTTCATAAATTAAATTATGGCATCACAACTAACTTTTTTACATCAACTTTCCTTCCACTTGGTCGATGGACCAATTAGTTGAATAGTTGATGGCAATGATAATTTCTAACTTACCAACCATTAATAAAAAATGATCACAGACTCTCAGTGAAGTTAATAATGAATTTTATGTCAAATAATTAAGGATTATGCTCAACTGCATTTGGTCACAAAATACAAACACTGAATCTCACGTAAGGAGAGATTTTACATATGGAGCCCAAATGAAATACAAACTCATCCAAACGTAGCAATGACTTTATGCAATGAAGGAGTGGATAGAGTAAGAGACAAAAGTTTCAGCAAAATATGTGCGAAACATCCTATACCTAATGGAGGGGATAGATGAAGAGACAATAGTTTTCATCTAAATAATACATTTCATTGAAGGAATGGATAGGTGGAGAGACAAAGTTTCAGAGACAAAATACATCAATAAGTTAAATTCTGAGAAACAAGTCAGACTAAATATAAACCTATCGGTCTGTAAGGAAAACCAACCCCTTGGCCTAGGAGATGGTGGGGGTTCCCCGGAAAAGGATCAGGGAACAAAGGATAAGAAGTAACAGGATCAGGACAGGTCAGGAACAGTTAGGCCTCTCTGCAAACCGACGGACAGCGACGCATCTCCCCTCTTTCTCTCCTGCCAGCCTAAGCTTAAACCACACCCCTAAAGGCACCCCAATTATACCCTAAAACTAACATGTCCGTCCCACATTTGTTGCAAACTTTATTAAATCTTGCAAAGGGATTGGTGGGCTAGGGAGGTGGCGTTGTCACACCACTGTGACTTCATCTTTATTTCAACTACTTCATTGTTCACCATTCATTCCCAGGGTATGGTTCTCAGCTTGTTCTCACTTTATTTCATGTGATACAAATTTTAACATTTTTCATTCAATTTTTAACATCATCCGCAGTTTGTGTCTCAGGTCTCACGCCTGGGCAATTCTTTTTGGCAGTCGTTCGACACTCTGGCCTTCACCCTTCTCATGTCATCTGCGTTGCCCTGCGCGTCTGACTTGCTTCTGACAGAGCGAACTCACTCCTCGTGCTTCCCCCTCCCACTTTAGCCAAGTTTAGAAAGATGGCTGCTTCATCTAGCACACTAAAGTAAATGAAAATAAACATTTATTAATTATGTGATGATGAAACCTTCACTGTTTACCACCCACCTTGCACTATCCCCATTAATTTTACCTAGCATAAGCTTTGTGCAAAAGCGCCATTATTTATTAATTCAAAACAGAATACAACATGCAAATTACTGAAGCATATGCTGCCTATTCATCCAACACTTCTCGTTTTTCTCAAAACACAATGTTATTACCATATTATTTTGTTTACGTGTTAGTTCAGACATGCACAAAGCAACTTCCCTTGTGTTCATGTTGGGTGTACATTAGGTTTTCAACAACTATTTACTGTTAGTACGTATTATGGGGGTATCAATTCGAGCAGGTTTCATTTTTGCGAAACCCTGCTCCATCAATGGCATGAACTCATAGGTGGGTACCTATTAAGCCCTTCTTTTTCTGCATTCAAACTTAAATTTTCCACTATCACATGATCAAATTTTGCAAGTGTACTATTGTACCACTTGGGGGTCGATTCTGATGTCGCCAAAAGTGCCTTCCCAATGCCATTCGTAGGCTTACCTTACGTCCGACCCGTATCCGGAGCTTTTTCCTACAAACTAGCAAGTACGATGCGTATAACAGGCAAATCTCCGACCGAATCGTCCGCTCCGATTCGTGCACTATGTCAGTAGCGAACAGGCTCAGGAAACACGGAAACCGAGTCGTACGGAGGCGCAACTTAAGCAATTTCCGGATACGCAAGTACGATGCGTCCCCAATATGCATCGCACAGGGCGCCGGCTCCAGCACGTCACAGCATCCGGACGAGGCGTATGAATGAAAGCTCTGAGTCGCGCCAGAACACGATCAACGGGGACGAGACGGAGCAGCCATGTATCCAATTGCGCATGTCTTCCCTATACTGTACGCCCATCATTACCAACGCGCACGACGCAGAAGGTAAGTTAGACACCTACCACACACCAAAATGTCACGAGTACACGAAAGGAAACACCACCATAGGGGGTTGGATGATTATCCCAAATAGCATATCCTACCCATAGGGGGGTGGATGCCTATCACTCACAGTATTGTCCACCCCATAGGGGGGTGGATGCCTATCACTCACAGTATTGTCCACCCCAGAGGGGGGTGGATGCCTATCACTCACAGTATTATCCACCCCATAGGGGGGTGGATGCCTATCACTCACAGTATTGTCCACCCCAGAGGGGGGTGGATGCCTATCAGAATGACCATCCCCACTCATAGGGGGCAGGATGCCCATCAACACCAGGATACACACACATAGGGAGACTAAGCAAACCACCCCTGCTACCATCTTTGCAACATTGCATGTTTGTATGTGACAAATGCTCACAACACAGAATGTGGCAGTGGACATACAATGTGACTCACAACACGTGTGCCCAAAATGTTAATGTGTGTCACTAATATCCTGCTGCAACTGATCACTGTGGTAATGGGGTCTAAACCCCCCATCACCACAGTGACCAAAAGGTCATTGTGTGCATCAGAATTCCTGCATCTACTGATCATTGTGGTAATGGGGTCTAAACCCCCCATCACTACAGTGACCAAAAGGTGATTGTGGTGTTCAAAATCCCTGCATCTACTGTTCATTGTGGAAATGGGGTCTAAACCCCCCATCACCCCAGTGACCAAAAGCTGATTGTGTGCATCAGAATTCCTGCATCTACTGATCATTGTGGTAATTGGGTCTAAACCCCCATCACTACAGTGACCAAAAGGTGATTGTGGGGTACACCAATCCAGCATCAAATGATCATTGTGGTAATGGGACATAACCCCCCATCACCACAGTGACCAAAAGCTCATTGTGTACATGAAAATACCAGCATCTTCAAAACAGCATGCATGAGTACGTGTCCAAATTGCACAAGCAATGTTGTGGCAATGTAGTGGTTGTGTCACATACAAACAAAGATTTGGTCTGGCAAATATTGCTGTGTATCACAAGAACACCCTCTGCCATGTGCAGACAAGCAATGGCCATGACCCTTGACAATGGCTCCAGTGAACAGTCAGACAATGTGCAAAGTGAGCACCATGAGGAATACACACATATCTACACCAACAGACACACACACTAAGGAATCCTGTGGAGACTGTAGATGTTATGTGAACAAGTCCCATACCATGTCAGCAATGGGAGATACCAAACATGATGAATGTGCAGGCCGATGAGCCAGGAGACACAGGGACACTAGGGTAAAACCTCCCAAAAACATACTGCCAATGGCCTGGAAAAGACATAACAGTGCAGTGGTGCTGTAGCACAAACACAGACACCATTACAATAGCAAGTTCATGATACACATCATCAACATCATGTACATAATATGCGACACCACTGGATAACAAAAATGGCTTTATTCAGCAATAAAATAAATATGAATGTTCATGCCACAATGCAAAAAGGCCAATGGCCAGTCCATCAAAGAGTCCAACCAGGGTAACAGGTGAAAACTTGTCATCCATTTATTGCCTGCACTGCTATGGCTTAGGGACATCTCACCCCTTGGAGGGGCATACATAGTGGCAGGCCAGGCACCGCAGGGACAGGATCAGGGGACAGGAGAATGGGGCAGTGGAGGTGTGGTGGGTGCAGGAGTGACGCCAGCAACTGCAGTGGAGGGGTCTGACACAGTGGGCGCCATCACCACTGCTGGGCACAAGTCAGATGCGGGGTTTCCCTGCACCACTGCAGTGTGCAGGACAGATGTGGTGGACGGGCTCTCAACTGCAGTGCCCAAATCAGACGGGTGGGATGTCCCTCCTACTGCAGTGCTAACATCAAGAGGAGTGAAATGGGGGTCAGATGAGGTGGGCAGGACAGAGGGGGGAGACACGGTTTCCACACCAGTGGCAGGAACAGGCTGAGCATGTGAGGCGGGGGTGGAAGTGCATGTGGAAGGGGGGAGGGCCTAAGCATCCTGGGTATGCGGTATGGGTGTGTGGGTGAACCTGGTGCAGGGAATGGCCGTAGGACCTGTGTATTGGCATCCGGGGTGCTGTAGGATGGAGAGTGTGAGGTGGAAGCCTGTGCCTTTGGTGGTGTCTTACCCTTCCTGGTCCGGGGAGACTTGCGGGTGGGGGCCTCAGTGTCCATGCGCCTGGGGTAGGGTGTCCGTTTTGCAGGGGAACTCCCCTCTGTGCGTGCTGACTTCCTCTTCCCCCTGTAAGTTGGAGCAGATGGTTCTGTGGGGAAGAGGCGAAGGTCACAGAGGAAGAGCTGCTTGGAAGTGGGGGCAGTAGGTGAGGCAAGGGAAGGTGTTTTGGAGGGAGAGGCATCTGAGGAATGCGGAGTGCTTGTGGATGCCTGAATGTGTGTCTGTGACCCATCCCCTGTGTGTGTGCCATCAGTCCCCGGAGTGTGCGTGCTTGTGGATCGAGACTTTGGCTTGCGTGTCTGTGTGCTGCCATTGCCTGATGTGGTGCGTGCATGTGCAGGTGTGTGTGTCTGTTGGACAGGCAGGGGAGTGGTGACTGTGGATGTGGCAGAGGTAGCAGGGGTGAGGGCCTGTTGGAGGAGGGACACTGCTGCTGTCTGTGTGGAGGCCATGGCCTGAATGGTCCGATGTAGGGCAGACATGCTTGATGAGATGCCCTCCATGAAGGACACCAGTTGTGTCAACAGACTGGTGTGGGAATGGACGACACTCAGCATTGCTGTCTGACCTACATGGAGCTGCTTCAGTAAGTCCACAGACTCCACACTCAGGGCAGCAGGGGAGACAGGGGCAGGTGGTGCAGTGCTTGGCACGAAGGAGACATGCTCCCTTACACGGGAGCCTCCACGGACATCTGGAATGGGAGCAGAAGGGAGGGTGGAGATGGTGGTGGTGGCGGGGCCAGATCTGCTAGGTGTTGTCTGGGGGCTGCTGGCACCCGCCTCCACAAGGGAGCCATCACTGAAGCTGGCGTGTTCCTCAGCCGAGGTGGACGTAGCCAAGGTCTCCTCAGTGTGGCCCCCTCACCCTCCGTTCCACTGGGTCCCTCCAAATCCTCCGCAGCGGACCCTGTCTGGTGCTCTGGCTCCTCATGGTCCGTGGAGCTGTCTCCTCCAGTGTCCGTAGATGTAACTGCAAATCAACAGGGTAAACAGAGAAACATCAGTCACATGTATAGACATCACACATCACAGTCAGAACAGCACATGACAGCGCACGTTTGTGCATCATTTGCAGTAAATACTCTTAAGTGCAGACACATATTTGCAAAACACACATGTCAGTCTGCCAGCAAACCATGCCCCACATATCCTACATGTCCATGGAGACATCAGTCTGGTGCATGTAGCCAGACACGACTCATTTGTGCACACATGCACCACATAGACAGTTGCCTGAACTGCAGGATTTGTGATGGAAATGTGTCAGTACACACATATACCATCTCCTGCCACTGAGTTTGTACATGTGTCAGGTAAAGGGATGGCCAAAGTAATTGTCAGTAATATGGATATGCTTCCTTCAACACACACCATGATGTGCTCATGTTTTGCTGGACGATGCCATAATTGAGTGCATGCAGGACAACTTCCATCACTGCAGGATACACTAGAGCAAATTAAACAATATTCTACAGGGCAGTCTGGGCAATCAGTCATTGCCGCCTTCTGTCACTGGGGCAGTGCATCACAAAACAAACAGTCTGCACTGTATCTCAATCATGTAGTTGTGGGGAATATAAGCCCTGCATCTGTCAAGTGCACATGTTGCCCCACTGCTACCCACATGTTAAGGCAAATGATGATCCCACTTCCAACATATGCCACAGTAGAGTGACAGCAAGCACAAGTCTGGCAACATGAGCACATCACAGTCTGATGACAATGAAGTATAGCTGCCTGCACTTAAATTTTGGAAACACCATCAGGCACAGTCAAGTGATTACACACCGATGTTTGACCCCATCGTGAAGATCCAACAGCCACATGTCAGCTGTCTGACCACCCAAAAATAATTGACACCCCAGGAGTCTAAAAAGCTAGCCCACTCCACAATGAGACAGAGGCTGACACCTCATTGCACATTGCACAATGCATTCAATTTACTTTGACACACATGATTAGGAAAACTGTGTGTACACCATGTCCGGAGTAGATATACCTGACCTGGTCCATGTGCAACATGGGATTAGCCCGAATAGTAGGCATGTGTCCATGCATGTGTGACACACATGATGGACATGCTTCAGAGATCACAACATTGTCACACATGCTGCATGTGTGTGTGGGTAACACCCCAGACACATATGGCGAGGCAGAGCATCAACTAGCACACGTATGTATGGCCCACACAGAGTGCATGTCACATATCTGTCAATGTGCAGATACATGTCAATAAATTCCACACTCATGTAGGCTAATACATACTGCCAGTAGCAGATGCGGTCCTCCACATTAACCTTGGACAACAGCAGGCCCCCCCGTGAGACATGTCACTGACTGAAAGGGACACACCTGTGTATCATATGAGGAAGGGCCATTACAGAAATAATGGACATGATTCTAGTTCAAGCAGACAGACAAACTGTGGTAGCGTAACCAGGCTGAAGGAATGCAAAGATCATGTTAGACACAGTTCACAGACAAGGCATGCACTTACCCCCTCCTTGCTGCTGTCTGGCCTTTAACAGTCCATCCAGGTCAGGGAAGACCACTGGCAGAATCCGGCGCATGTGGGGGGTCAGGGTTCGGTGTCCGCCCCTCCTGCGAGGAGGCGACCGCTTCAGCAGGACTCTAGCAATGCATCTGCTCCAGCCACGTAGGTCCTGCCACCTCTTCTGGCAGCTGCGGATGCGACGCCTGTGTACCCCCACAGATCGAACTGCCCTGGCAATGGTCAGCCAGATCTCCTGTTTCTGATGGGCATCAACCTGTGAGGATGACAAAGTTAAAGGGCCATTAACACACATACAACATGTTTGTGCATCACACAGTTGGAGAAACATGTGCTGTGCACAAGGGCATCTGATGTACACAGGTAGTGCAACTATGTGGATGGACACTTGTCCTGCATCACCAACATGGAAACATTGCCTGGGTAGTATGACCATCTCTAAATGCACTCTCACAGCACAGTACCTGTTCAGTGCAGGTACCTGCACACTTTGGGTGTGACAACTACTGAGTGAACATGCTAGCCAATGCTTCACACAATGCCATTAGTGCTAGTCAGACAAGATGCATAATGAGAGAGGATGTGGACTGCACACTCACCTGCTCCCCTGGTTTCCCATACAGCTTGCTGGACTGTGGTAGGAGGCTGTCCAGCAGGGCCTGGTTTTCCTCCTCTGTGAAGGCTGGGGCCCTCTCCACAGTACGTGCCATCCTTGGAGCCAGAGGATACAGAGACAGCAGCAGTGGTAGCAGAGATGTCTATATGGAGCATTCAGTGCAGGCAAGTGAGCTCTCAGGGCAAGACACAGCCTTATATTTGTGCTGCAGAGGCAGAATCGGTCCCATGCGTACAAAGCGATAGGTCCGACTCGTTCGCATCCTATGAATTAGTCCAAACCATGAGATAGGACGCATCCGACACGCCTACCGCAACTTTCAAAATACCTGCATCATGACAGTTTAGATTTTGATACATTTGTACTAAAAGTTAACCAAATCGTACCCTACGCGAATCGTGCACGATGCAAAATGCGCGTCTGTCACCATGACGACCAACAGGCAACCAGTCCGTCCGGCTCGGTCAGGATGTGTCAGACGCGTGTATTGAAAACTCACCCGCGTCGAACAGCATTGAATTAAGCATGCAATCGGTCAGTCCGGCTCGGTCAGGATGTGTCAGACGCGTGTATTGAAAACTCAGCCGCGTCGAACAGCATTGAATTAAGCATGCAATTTGTCAGTCCGGCTCGGTCAGGATGTGTAAGACGCGTGCATGCAATGCCCACTCATCAACTCAGACAATGTATGTATGAATAATGGTATGCTGTATGCCCTGTGTGGATGGAGTTCTGCACATGTCAAATGGGACAGACACAATAGACAAGACTACTCACATTATGATTCTAGCTTACAGTGCAACTATAGCAGTGTTTGTGAGGGACATGACTAGTGTGATTGACCACTTCCCAGATCATCCTCCTATGCTTGGCCACTGTCCCAGGGGATCATTGTGTTGTGTAGGTCATACATCACATCATGACAATGTCCAGACCATGACAGTGTTGTGCATGGTGACAAGCTGTCTGTATGTATTGTTGTTGCTAGGTCGTAATACCTTGTCCATGTCTGTGTACATTCAATGCATGTGCTATTTGACCTAAGAATCTATGGCTGATACTTAATTTTGTGTGTGTTGTGCATGTTACAATTGATCACATGGAGAGTGTCAGAGAACAGTGAGTAGTCACAGTACTACACAGGATTATTTGGTAATACATGAAATAATTGTGTGTATGTTCATGCTCACATTGCTGTAATTTCTGGATTAGGTCAACCTCAGACATCTGACTTCACTGTGTCATCATTGTAAGTGCCACGCAATCTTTTGATACTGTACTACTTGAAGTTTAATTCATATAGTAATATGTGTACATACTTTGTCATGTGTTCCTCAGGGCACCAAATGTCCACAGACCCTTCCCGGATCTTGAAACCATGGTGGAGCGTGAGTGCATGAGGAAATACAGGTTCACAAGGGCATTAATTTTGGAATTGACAGACCAGATGTCACCACACTTGCTACCTGGACGCACATATCCCTTTGCCCTGACCCCCAAGGTGAAGGTGATGGCAGCACTACATTTTTGCCACAGGTTCGTTCCAGTTTACTGTGTCTGATGCTGGTGGGATGTCCCAGACGATGTTCAGTCGAGTGCTCCGGGATGTGTGTGAGGCCATGTTGAGGTTCCTCGACCTGTACATACATTTCCCCACACCGCCACAGTTCCGTGCCATTAAGGATGACTTTTATGCCCTGGGACACATGCCACATGTGATTGGATCGATTGATGGGACACATGTGGGTTTGGTTGCACCACGAGCCCATGAACAGGTTTACAGGAATCGTAAACACTTTCATTCAATCAATGCCCTTGTGGTATGTCTTGCGGACCAGATCATCTCCCATGTATGTGTGCGTTTCCCGGGATCTGCACACGACGCATACATAATGAGGATGAGTCGGATCCCCCAGCTGATGTCCCAGTTCATGAATGAGCGTGCCTGGCTTGTTGGTGAGTCAAGTTGTCAGTGTCAGTTGTGTGATCATTGTTTGTCAGGTTGTACCCTGTTGTTGCTCAACTGATCCTTCATATTTGATAATTTTAGGAGACTCTGGATACCCAAACATGCCCTGGTTGCTGACACCACTCAGGAACCCGGTCACACCTACTGATGTCCGTTACAACGGGGCACATGGGCGGACCAGGCGTGTGATTGAGCGCACATTTGGGCTGCTGAAGACCAGATTCCGCTGCCTTGACCAGACAGGAGGTGCCCTTCAATATTCCCCAGAGAAGGTGTGCAAAATCATTAAGGTGTGCTGCATGCTTCACAACAAGGCTGTGAGGAATAAGCTACCGCTCATTCAGGATGACAGGGACCAACGTCCTCCCTCATGGGAGGATCCAGGCCTGGGGAACGTTGCCAGTGAGGAGGAGGAAGAGGAGGTGGATGTCGGGAGACAGCTCATTGACAACTTCTTTGCTTGAGTGTAAGTATGCATATATGTCTGATGATGCCTTTCATAAGCGTGATGTGTGTATGTAGTACAATATGTTGTGATATGTGTGTGGGTCAGCTAATTTACAGGCTCATTGCCGTTGTACAGTGTATGTTAAGTTATGATGGTCTCCACTACATTGTTGTATTCACTCCTAGCAATTGGTCAGAATTTACAATGGACAATAGTGAGTCAATGATTGGATATGTCATCATGGCAAGTTGTATTTAAGACTGTACTATGTCTCTCCTTCACAGGCTCCTTTGGCTGTTGTGTGGGTACACACACCGCAGTTCCATAATCGATTTTCAATTTGGACTAGTACTCTCTGACAGCCAATCTATTTGGTCAGATTTGTCTTTTCTTTGTTTTATTTGGATACTTGGAACTGTAATCAGTTTGCTTTTGTGTTGAGCAGAGCTTCTGCCTGTGTAATAAACCTGTTACACACATTGGTGTTTGCCTTCTCCGTAGCAAAAACATGCTACAACCGTTCATATCATGTTTTTCTGCCATGCTGTTCATTTCATTAGACAATGGTCTTTGTTTGTGCGGTTCAATGGTTTTTATTTGACAACAGTGTGTGCAATGTTTAATATTGCATGTGCTATGTGTGTTGTGCTGACCTTGCGTGGCTATCTCTGGTATGTGTCATGTGACATTTCTTCATGAGGCGGTAGATGAATTGTAAGCTGGTCCCTAGAATCATGCTGTATTATGCTAAAGTTACCAGAGCCAAGCTGACATAATAGCTTTGTGTGTAACATTTTAGCACACATTCTTTCTGTGATTGTAGTGCAAGATGCCTTTGAGTCAACATGAGATCATTTTGGTACTGTTGAAGCGCTGCGCCACAAGGTTGAAAAACAGGACCCTTTGTAATGGTAGAACTAGTCAGCACGGATAGTTTCGCCATGAACTGCTACACTTTGTTACACATAAGTGGAATACTTGCATTACATTGACGCACAGGGCAATAATCTACACAGATGGAAGATCTACGTATATGCACCAGCGCTTTGCTGTGCATATGCTGTGACCAGTACTCCTACTGTCTGAGGTGAGCGGTTGACCCGTATTGCCACAGAGTTCTTCAATGGTTTGTAGAATCTGTCACCATCACAGGGAGGGTAGTGCTTTCCACACTGAGGTTGTAAACACATTTCACCTGTACTATTATGTTTGAATATGGAATTGTATGTTGTTTGAGAATCATGTTTACTGCTGCTGGGGCTAGCTCGTATGCTGCATTGTAGGACAACAGTCAGAGATTGTTTTTTCTCACACGTGAATTATTGAACATTACACACACTCTGATTCCTGATTTGGTGGACAAGCATGGGTGAGTGAGCGTGAATGTGTGCATTGCTACCTTGCTTTGGAGATGTTGTTGGTGCTGGCTACTGGGTGGTAGAATCATTGGGTGTCTTCTGCATATATTTTGTTGAGATGATGAGATACCAGAGGTAGTAGGTCATTGGATTGTGTGTTCTGATGTGCAACTAATGTCCATCCATCCTTCAACAATGGCCTATTTTGCCGTGCATACTTCTGTATGAGAAGAATCACTACCACAGAACTCATGCACCTCAGTGTGAGACAGTGCCAGGTGATACAGATCATGATCTAATACGTGGGTACAGTGTACAATTCACAGATGACACAGGGATTGTGTGAATATGAATTTATTAATGTGCATGTGACAAAATCTAACAGGTAAAGGTGATTGGATTCCAAAATTTATTATCCACAGTTCATAGAGGAGTTGGAAGTGTTGTCAGATGAAAATCCTTCTGAGCGAAATCCACAGTCCATTTGGCATATAGTCCAACTTACATGCTCCATCCCATGTGGGAGAGTCCAGGGACTGTCAACAAAGTGAAAGATTTGCACACAATGGAGGATATCCAGAGCATTTCTTTGGTTCCGGGGTGGATGCATGTCTATCAGTCTCTCACTTGCCATCCTTCCTTGGACGGCCCCTCCTCTTCTTTGTTGTGGGTGGACCCTCAGTATCAGGCTGCAGCAGCGGAGGGGACTCTACGCCAGACTCCTCATCCCTCCCTGTGGCAGTTGCCGATGTAGAGGCAACAGGTGTGGAGTGCACACGGGGAGGTGGGGTAATGTTGGTGGTTATCTGGCGTAGGCATGTAAGTATGTCCCTATGCACCGCCGTGATATTGTCTATTTTCGACCATTTGGACTCCATACGGTCCATGTGTTGGTCCATACGGTCCATGTGTTGGTCCATACGGTCCATGTGTTGGTCCACACGGTCCATATGGTTGTCCATCCGGTCGAAATGTGCAGCCTGCTGATGTTTTATGTCCCTGAGGATCCCGACAACCTGGCCAAAGTCTCCGGTGCATTCACGATATACATCGAAAATGCATTGTAACTCGGGGTCAGCTTGTTGTCCGACACCAGCTGTGGGACGTGTCCTCCCACCACGCACCCTCACACCACTCCTTTCCCTACCCGCACGGACATTGCATGGCGTAGCACGCACTGACAGCTCCTGTCCTCCTTCATTGTTGACAGGGCTGGTATTTCCTGCCAAATCCTGATTGGGCTGTCTTGCTGTGCTCCCACGGTTTTGTTGTCTGGGTGTGTCCGTGGGGATCCGGGGCATCTGGATGTTAATGGACATTGCAGGAGTGGTCGCTGGGGCTGCTGATCGTACTGGTGCCGCATGCTGACCCACACCGGAGGTGCCAGGTTGGTTCCCATCGCCCGAGGAGGTGTGAGAGTCATCCACACTGGAGGTCTCAGTGTCTGATGTTGTGCTAGAGCTGCTGGTGGACTCTGAATCTTCTCCAGATGATGCCCTCTGTTCTGGAGTGCCTGTGGGTAGTAGAGAGACACAATGTTAGTTGTGTATTTTCAAATGTTATGTTGTCATGCACAGCCAAATGTGAAGATGTTGTGGATAATGTTGCGTTTCCTTCTTATTTCTACTCATCAATCATCACAGACACTGAGCTTTTTTGTAATCGGACATTGTTATTTTGGAGACATGTGGTTTACTGAGCATGTCCAGCTCTGTGCATCAATGTGCATGTATTGTTATCCTTGACTGTTCGCATTACTTTTTTGGCAAGTGTCACACTGTGCATGAGCCAGGTGTGTTGTTATTTCACACATCAGTGTTTTCACTATGACATACATACTGTAACTAATCTTATGTTTGGCAGGAATTGTGCATCTGTGCTTGCCTTTGTGGAATTTCTCACAGTGACATTGCTGGGGTGACATGCAAACTCACTCTCCTGAATATGTGTCATCATTAGATGATTTTGCTTGGATGTATGTGTTGATGTGAACAATCAATGATATCACATGTGTAACCTCGTATGCAAGAGCAACGCGTTTCTTCTGACAAATGCATTGTTACATGGCAGTCCTTGAAACACAGCTCATTACATTGGCATGCAGTAGGGGAGTAACTGACATGAGTAGTTGTATTATGCGATAATAGTATGATCTGACATTCCCTAATGTTGCCCACACTGGACTTGTAATGGTGAATAGTATAAGTTTGTACTCCTGTGCAGAGCCTACAGCAAGTTTGTGTGATGTTTCGCATTGTGCTGTTCTGCTATGTCCCAACATGGTTGTTGTTATGCGTGTGTATTTTTGCATTGTTTGTGAACGTATGCAATGTGAGTAGTCATATTTATGTCGATATTTTTCATCACTTTGCACACATGTGTATATCTTGATGTGGTGCATTTTGTTGCTGCATACTTTTGCACATGATCACTTCATGTACATGCTACTTGTTCTCCATGGACAGAGAGCTCTTTCCCAGGGATGGTCTTTTGCCTTTTCATGGTCAGAGCTGTGAGGTACAGTGTGTTTAGTGCTTGAGTTAGGCTGTGTTGACTTCTACCCCACTTTCCAATGGCTAACAGACCAGCTTACTCATCATTGTCAGAGGAGCAATGACAGTGAGGGTGGTAGTTTTGAAGGATGCTGAGACTGCTGACTGATGTTGAATTACAATGCTACACACAACAATGCCTTGTGCACATGACACAACGCAAGAGTGTCAGCCGTCTTACATTACACCTCACATCTACTGTCCGTGGGCATTGTCCCGGATGTGTGTTTATCTGTGTGTGTTTTGTGTTATGTGGTGTGACAGCTAATTAGAGTGTGTCCTGTCCTCCGCACACATTTGTAGCATGCACATTGAGGGCACATGTGACTGATCTATACCTGTCAGTGTGT
Source organism: Calotriton arnoldi (assembly GCA_963921515.1). NCBI lineage: Eukaryota > Metazoa > Chordata > Amphibia > Caudata > Salamandridae > Calotriton > Calotriton arnoldi. Next base: position 378,606 of record CAWUFW010002315.1, on the reverse strand, counting down.
GTAATGTGCAGTTAAGGTTATGGTCTGTAGTTGTGTGAGTAGGCCAAGAACTGGCAGTAGATATTTCCAGATTTCGTACAGGATGGCCCTGTGTAGCCATCTTGACAGGGCATTTGCATTCACTCTCAGGGACAGCATAGTGACAGGTGTGTTCTTGTGGGACTGGGGGGGGACTAGTGTGTGCTGGTGGCAGTAGTCATTGCTTCCACTCCTCCTCCCACCCAGGACAAATGGGCCAACATGTTCCAGGGTTCGATGACAGTGTGTACAAAGTTACATTCAAGATGTGTTGTTGTGGTGGCTGTGGCTGTGTATTTGGGGTTAATTTAGACTATTTGTACATGTACTCACCAGGTTCAGGGATTCCAGCTAGTCCAGTTATGGCCTCCTGTGGGAGGGTGGTGAAATGCACCGGTTTATGACGTCCACCACCAGTCTTGGTGCTCAGGGCATGTTCTCTGGCAATGAGCCTCTTTACCCTCCTGCGAACGTCATAATACCGGTTCCGGATATCCTCCTTTGTGCGCAGGGTAGGTGAATGGACATTCACCTTGTTAACAATCCTCTCCCACATCTTGGTTCTCTGGGACTGGGAGGTCTGTTGGGCCAAGCTGCCAAATAACTGTGGCTCAACTCTGATGATTTCATCTATCAACACTTCCAACTCAGCAGCTAAGAACTGTGGATTCTTCTTTGGGGGCATGGTGATGGGTGTTGGTGGAGATGTGTGTGTGTGTGTGTGAAGGTGACGGTGAGTGTGGGTGTGTGGAGGTGTGTTTCTTTGGTGCTAGTTGTGTGGATGTTGTTTGGTGGATGGGATGTGTGTGTTTGTGGTAGCTAGATGAGTTGTCTGTCTAGTGGTGTGGTGTGCTTGCATGTCTGTCGAAGTAGCAAATGGTGTTGGGAACTTTTGGCTCCCTTTATATTGGTTATGTTGTGGGTGTGTCTTGTTATTTGAAAATGTCTTTTTTTGGAGATGACGATGCGTTTTTTGGTAGTCTTCTTTCTGTTTCCATTGGGTTTTTTTCTTTTCATTTTGTAAGTCGTTTTGACAGCACTTGATGCTTGTTCTTGTGTAATTTGTTTTGGACAAGTCTGTTCTATTCATACTGGGCTATGTGCCATCGTTGGCGTCCGAGTCTGTCGTGTCGTGTTGATGCTTGCCTATGTGGCATCATTGGCGTCCGAGTCTGTCGGGTCGTGTTGATGCTTGGCTATGTGGCATCGTTGGCGTCCGAGTCTGTCGTGTCGTGTTGATGCTTGCCTATGTGGCATCGTTGGCGTCCGAGTCTGTCGGGTCGTGTTGATGCTTGCCTATGTGGCATCGTTGGCGTCCGAGTCTGTCGGGTCGTGTTGATGCTTGCCTATGTGGCATCGTTGGCGTCCGAGTCTGTCGGGTCGTGTTGATGCTTGCCTATGTGGCATCGTTGGCGTCCGAGTCTGTCGGGTCGTGTTGATGCTTGGCTATGTGGCATCGTTGGCGTCCGAGTCTGTCTTGTCGTGTTGATGCTTGCCTATGTGGCATCACTGGCATCCGAGTCTGTCAGGTCGTGTTGATGCTTGCCTATGTGGCATCGTTGGCGTCCGAGTCTGTCAGGTCGTGTTGATGCTTGGCTACATGGAGTCGTTCGCGTACGTGTCTGTGGGTTGACGCTTGGCTATCTCGAATTTTGCGCGTACGAGTCTATCGCGTCAGGCTTCTTTCCTGCTGACTCGGACGTATAATATATTTTCCGGCCGAGTCGGTCGTAAATTTCAAGCTTTGCATCGTACTCAGCTATTTGTAAGGCGTGTGTACGGTTCGGTCGGAAAAATTGACGGGTCCGTGTCGGGTAGTACGTTTTCCGGCCGAAATCGGAATTGACACCTTGGTGTTCACTCTTTTCTGAACTAACAGCCTTATATCGAAATTCCACACAATGATGATTTCACCCTTGACTTAAGCAATCATTTTAGAAGTCTTTGGTCACTATTATTTCTGGCTTCTGTACCAAAATTCAGAACAGGTACACTGCTTGAAATTGAGAAAGCAAAATCATTAATTAAAAAGTATTGATGCCCTTCACTTAATTATAGACATTCCAGGCTATAGAGGAACATCGGCCATTCTGTAAAATGAGTAAATACTTTGAGAAAACCGTAACTAAATGATTTTGATTTTTAACTCATATCAAGACATCACTTTCCAGACTACTACCTCCAGCTCGACGTTAGGACATATATTTTGTTTTAATATTTATTTTTTATTTTATTGTATTGCATTTCAATGCATTATAACAAGTTACAGGTTTCAACAACTTACCGCAGTCAATCATGGTGCTTGCCCAACGTTCGGATTCATGGAAACTGTACAACTGTTTTTGAGATATGGGGTACCGGTGTGGTGAACCGGTGTGGGGCCTTGAGAGGTGCGAGGCCTGCGTAGTACACCCCTGGATTGGTGGTTCAACCCCCGGCCTGCTGCGAGACTCGGTTGGCCCTGAGGCGGATCCCTGTGGCAGGAAGCTGGAGCCTACAGTTCTGAGCCACTTGTTATGTGGACGCATCCCTGAGAGCCTTGTTGTGCTGTTTGATGGCCGTTCTGATAACTGCGTCTTACCAGCGACGCTGCCACAGAGTGTCCTCTGACAGGGAGGAGTATTGCGACCCAGGAACTAGGGTGCTACTGGACTACCTGAGAGTACCTTAACGGGGCCCTGCGGTGGACTAAGAGCTATTCGTGGGAAACCGCAAGTGGTGCAGTTTCTCGGAAGGATTCATGGAAATGCTCTCTACATTCCAAAAAAGCTGGAAATTTACACCAAACGTAGGAGTAAATCTACAGGGACTAGGATACAAATGACTAAAGAAGCTAGTAAGAGCGCCCAGCGGAGCTTCCGAGAGAGGTACGTCTGCAGGAGTATGCAGGGAGACTGCTCCGGAGTATGTAGGGGAGGAGCACTCCGAAGCGCTTTGGGTCCCCCTACCACTGGGACCATGCTCAAATGCCCCACACTCACCACTGCTGCTGGGAATGGGGAAGATCTGCAAACTTTGGAACTGTCCCTTCCACCTCTCCCCGCTCTTGACCTGGGGGCGAGCTGGAGGATGAGGCGGACGGCGTTTCCCAGCAACACCGTGACCGGTGCTCTTGATGGAACTTTGACGATGCCCCCTGGGCGGAAACCATAACTGTCTGTACTTACCGCAGTGCCCGAGCAACCTTGGCTGATGCCCGGTAGAGCTGTCCTATGCACCTGTAGAAGAGTTTGGCTCTGGTTCACCCCTCGGCCGGCACCTACCCAGCCGGACATCGGACATTGTTTGCCCAGCCTCCCCGTTGTGTTTCCTACCTGCATTCCTTACCCCTGTTTACCATTCCCCCTCTACCTTTTCACTCCCCATAAGACGTGTTTACGCGCTAATAACTCACATTATTGTGTAATTCTCATGGGTTTTTTAACTTATTTTTTCTCCTATGTCTATACCTGTCTATGTAATTATGTAACCTGTAACTCACTGATCCTCATGTAAAGTGCTCTGATACCTCCGGGTCTAGCCAGCACTATATAAAACTTTGCAAATAAATAAAATAAAATAAATAAATAAATACTCAAATAGCAACCTAAGCAACATAATATATCTCAACCTTCAACTGATCACACAGTTCTGGTACCGGGGTGAACCCTGATGCTGTGGTTATGTGATTCTGATGCATGGTGCTAGGGCAAAGGGAAGTGTAACCTTGTATAATGGCCGTAGTGAGGGGGGCATCTCCAATCAAATTTAGGTAGCTCATACTTCACTCACAGGGGCGCTCATTGGGGAGAACTGCAACACCTGGAGTGCCCGAGCCACAGGTCCAGATCATCTGAAAGCTTAGTCTCCTTCCAAACCAGTCTCATCCTAGCCACTACTTTCCACCTCCCATTTGTACCTTGTATGTAGCAGTGGTTTCGTTGTGTCTGCAAGGATTGTCTGGTAAAGGCGCGTTATAACTCCTGTGATCTCATCTGCTTGCAAGATTAGTGTCAGTGTATTTTGAGATGCGTGGTTCAGTATCCTGTGAGCCCCATGTTTTTGGGCCCCACAACGTATCACCTGATTTAGTAAAAATTGTCTGTCCCCCACTTGGAAGAGGTCTTGAGCGTGGGTCCAAGAGATCAAACTTCTTTCAACATTTATATATCTGCCGCCTCACAACAGCCTCCCAGCTTCCAGCTTCGCATATGAACTCCGTCTTTATGGCAAAATCCAGGGAGATCCCAGAGCGCCCGCGAATAGGGCACTGTGTGCTCATATCAGGCCCCAAACAGTCCCACACATGCAAGGAGAATTTTACAATTTGTTCATTGGGGATCCATGTGGCCCCCTTTCAGTATAGCACCTCTGTGAGCTTCAACTGTGTCTTTGACCCCTTCAGCAGAGATCTATCAATGCCGCTTTTTGTTCCATACCAACCCGCTATGAATTGAAGTTTTGAAGCCTGATAGAATGCTTCCAGGTCTGCAACCCGGATGCCTCTGTTTGAATGTGCATTGTAGTATTTCCATTTTTAGTCTACTCTTCTTCCCCCAAACTAAGCTGATCAGTGCTGATTTGAGCTTTAGTAATTCTCTGGGAATCAGGAACATATGCACTGAAAAATATGTAAGCATCTGGGGAGCACCAGCATCTTTGCTGTGGTTGCCCTGCTTGCCATGGACAGAGGTAGGGATATCCAGTAGTCCAATCTGTGCTGTATGAATGACAAATGTGTTTTGGGCTTCAATGCTATCCAACTATTGTTGTCATTGGACACCTGAATACCCAAGTATCAAAATAAGGTTAGTTCCCGGAGCATGTTCAACACAAAAAGGGGCCACTCCCAGTATAGTGACCAAGGTGCTCAAAGATTAAATAGTGAGTGTGGACATCTCACAAAAAGTGAAGGACTGGCCTCACACACCACCAGGTGCCATGCTTCATCATCGGCAATCCTCGCCCTCTAGAAACTTGGTTTGGTAGAGGGCGGGCATACACCTGATGACAAGGATGCACTTCTAAACCAGGTGGGGGCCCGTGACGAGTGAGTGAGATTTAAAAACCATTATAGTTACCAAATTAAATTTTTAATGTGATCGGCAGCTATATGGTATTAAAAACAAGTGAACGGTGAAATAGGGAAATTATCCTAAAAAATCCTTGCATATGCCCAGGCCAGTGCCCAGCCCTGTATCACCACTTAAATGGCATCCCATTCCACTCCCCTTGTTCCTGCTGTGTTTGTGTTGTGGTCAAAAGCATGAGCTAAGTGCATCGCTCGTTTCTTGCTGGAGCACTGTGTCCCAAAGTAGTGAGACTGGGATTGTCCATGTGGGCAACACTGCCTTCCATCTTGAGCACCGATTCTTGAAGTGCAGTGAAGAGAGGTCAGGAAGTACTCTGACTCTGTAAGTGATATCTGATATATATTGTATGTGTGGGCGATCCACCAAAACATGGTCAAAACACGGTCAGTCCTGCTGTATGTGCTTGTGGCCTATGCATAATGTAAGATTTCCTGCTGTTGTGGGGGTTGTTCTTGCCAGATATCAATCATGTTCAGGTCCCTCTTGGATTTTTCTGAAGTTTTTCTCAAGCCAGTCTTCTCCACCATTCATCACACAGTTAAAGTTAGCTAGCCATAACTTTGCAGCACCGAGATAGGGCAGTGCCAAACGTGGCAGCTCTCCATAGAAGGATTGATCGTCTGTGTTGGGGGCATATAGTCCCACATTAGTCAGGGGGTGTCTGTTAAGGTGTCCGTGTAGCAGGACATATCGTGTATTTGGTGCAAGCCATATCCCCACACCTCTGGCATGTGTGCTATACCCAGCATTATATAAAGTGCTTCTTCATTTTGTATGGAGTTTGTCTGCCGCACTATGTAGAATATGTGTCACCTGCAAGCAAGTCATTTGCACCCACAACTTGTGCAAATATGCCCGTACCCTCACTAGCTTAGTGTAATTATTCAGTCCCCTCACATTCCAAGTAACTATGTTGACAGTGTCAGCCATACAAGCACTCCCTGACAGTTATGTTTTCCTCTCGGTCCCATATTGTGAGAAGCTGGGTTTCTGTTGCAGTAACCCCCCCCACTTTTTGCCAGACTACTGATGCACTTTGACTTGATGTGCCCTGGGTCCCTGCCAATCAGGTTTCCAGGACCTGTGTTCTTTCCCCAAAACTGTACCCAATTGGCATCTCTGGCCACAGGTCAGCCACTGGTAAGTGGTACCACAGGTACTCAGGGCACTGTGACCAGGGCAGACCTCTAAGGGCTGCAGCACTTATTGTGCCACCCTTAGAAAACCTGTACCATTACACTCACACACTGCCTTTGCAGGCTGCATATCTTGGTGCAGAACAAAGTGAAGAGTCAACATGGCATACATCCCTGTGTGCCATGCCTACAACCCACTGCCCTGGCATAGATCAGTCACCTCTCTAGCTGGGTGCCCTATACCAGTGGTGAGGGTAGAGGTGCATGAACCCTGTACCTCTACAGTGTCTAAGTCCATTCTTAGACATTGTAAGTGCAGTGCTGCCAATAAGAGTATATGGTGCTGGGAGTTTGTCATTACGAACTCCACAGCATCATAATGGCTGCACTGAAAACTGAGAAGTTTGGTATCAAACTTCTCAGCATATTAAACCCACACTGATGCCAGTGTGGGATTTAATGAAAAATGCACTCAGAGGGCATCGTAGAAATGCCCCCTGAAAAATGACCAGCCTCTGGTGGGTTCCCTGACTGGTACACACCAGCCTGCCACTACGAGACATGTTTCTGGACCCCTAGGGTGGGAGCCTTCGCTCCCTGAGCCTAGAAAAAAAGCCTTTCCTGGTTAGAGGTGTTCACTCCTCCCCCAGGCCAGGAAGAGCCATTTGTGGCAGGTGAGCTTCAAAGGCCTGGCAGCCTTTGTAATGCGACTCCCAGCCTCTCCTGCTATCAGGAGCAGGCCCCCTTCCTGTCTCCCCTCCTTTTTGGTGGGAAGACAGGCGGGAAAAAATAGCCAGCCCAGAAGGTGTGCCCACCTCTGCCAACTACACCCCTCAGGTGGGGAAGGCAAGGTGAAACCCACTCTTCAGTGCCTGCCATCTTGCAGATGGCAGTCACTCCCCAATCAAGATTAGGGATTGTGCTCAATCCCCCACGTGGGGTGAGCACACCAAGGGTGTAGTCACCCTAAGGTCAGTTGCCCATTGGCTACTGACCTCGAGACCCCTAAAACGCCCCCTAAATACAGTATTTAGGAGGCAGCCCTGAACCAAGAAGGGAGACCAGAAGAAACTACAAGAAAAGAAGAAGAAGGACCGAACAGCCGTGCCGAAGCTAACAAGATGAAGACGCCCACTGGCTTGGCCCCAGCCCCACCGGCCTGTCTCCATTTCGAACCTGCTCCTGTGAAATCCCAGTGTGTCCTGCAGCCAGCAACCTCAAAAACCCTGGAGGACCTGCCTGCCTTCAACCACAAAGACTATGTCTCCCGTGAACAACGGATTTGTTCATCTCCAACCTCTGGCTCCGTCCGGACACCGCGAATCCGCACCACTCTGCACCCGCTGTCCACGGCCCGAGCTCGAGTAGGCAAACACCACGAGGAGGTCTCCCCGGTGATCCTGACCCGAGATCCTTCGACCCCCTCACCTGCCTCAAGCCTCCAGCCGACGCCTGCAGCTTAAATCTGGAAGGTCCCCCCAACCGCAACCAGGACCGGATAAGAAGATCCGACCTTAAAAGGCACCCCTGCACCCAACGACTCACGGCCTTTGGTGGCCCAACTGATGGTGCCTAACCAACATCCCAACTTACCTCTCAAAGTGGTGGTCGCACCCGGAAGACCTTCGTCCCCGAGCCTGCAGTGCTTTTGCAAACCGGAGGTTCCCCATTGCAAACAACAGGGCGCCCGACATCGAAAAAGCACCCTGCACCCGACCGCCCTAGTGCCGCTGAGGGTGCACCTTTGGTGCTACTTTGTTTCCCCATTTGCCCTGAGCTAAAGTCCAGGAGCTTTGCTCCCACAACCAAGTGGCCTGCTCATCAGCGGCCACAAATTGGAGGCCCCCTCTCCCCAATTGGATAACATTGGGCCTCAGCCCTCTGCACCTGGCCGCCCTAGTGCTGCTGAGGGTGTAACGAGAGTGCATCCCTGACCCTGGAGGACCCCTGAGTCTACCCCCAGAACTCCCACTACCGAATACTTACCCTAAAACCGATAACACTATTTTCCTCCATGGGATAACATTGACTGTTTTTCTTGGAAAGGTTTCTAAGTGTGGAGTTCAAAACCTAAAGAATTTTTTAAAATTGTACTAACTAACAAAAACGATTTTACTTACCTGTTTACAGGAAATGTCCCAGTGTAGTATCCAGGTAACTACACTGTGTAAGAAAAGTAATCTCAAAAGTAACTTACCTGTAACTTTACTCAAAATCCTATACAAAGTATATGTACTGTATTCTGAAAAGCATTGCATTATCAGTAACAGTACTGTAACCAAATCAAAGTACATTTACAATTGCAATCCGAACTGTGTTACAAACTGTATATTTACTGCAAAGTACTTATCACTTACCTGTGCCAGGCTTGCTTGGTTCTAGGAAATAAAATAACTAAAAGAATATTTTTATACAAAAACAATTGGTCTGAAGTTCAGTCTTTGAGTGTGTGAATTCATTTGCTGACTGAGTGTGTACAACAAATGCTTAACACTGTCCTCTGATAAAGCCTTACTGCTCAACCACACTACCACAAATAGAGAGTGAGGTTCTATCTAACGTTACCTTTGCCTGCCTTTGGGGTTCCACTGGACTCTGTACACACTATGCCTCACTTTGGTTTAGTATATACAGAGCCAGCTTCCTACACATATCCTTTATGTCTCAGTTAGTTTCCAGACCCTCTTAGACATGTTTAATATAACAAGCATAACAGTGACTTGTATCCCACCCTTCCTCTTCAGGTCAAGCCGAGACAGCCTTGATCAATGTAATCCCCTCTGGTGCATTGCATTCAATCAATACTATGATAGGCAATGATACCCAAGCCCCCCAACTGTACAAACTGTCTCTTATCTCACACAATACTTGCTTTCTCTGGTCAGTGCATGCAGGGACCTCTAAAATGGGGGGTCCCTTTACAGCCTCCTGGTAGAACCGGGGTCACCGATTCCGACACGGTAGCTTGGCGTGAGGCAGGAAGGCACCCGAAGGCAATGTGTTAAGCAGTTGTGCAGCACACACTCACACTGATTCAGTAAAGCGCACACAATAAGGAGACACCACACCAGGCTGTTAAGTAAAAACAAGATTCCTTATCTAATTTCAAATCAGCAATTGATGAGGCAGATAATCTCAGGGCAACATTTCAATTAATTTAGCTTTCTAAAACCAGTGCGTACTTCATTTAAGCACATCAAAACAGTGAAACTTTACACCATGAAAAGGCAGTAGCAATAACCTCCTGGAACAGCAGGTAACACTGTAGGTCATAGATTGCAGGTCCAAACATAGACTTCAATGCGTTTAGCGACATTCAATTAGCAGGAAATTAGATGCGCAGAACACTGTAAATGAGGAGGAACCTGTATCCACCTAGGCGCAACCACATTCAGTACAGTGGGTGCCTCAATGCAGGTAGGTACTCAACATTGGAACATTTTAACTCTTGGCAGGTGAACACCGAGGCTCAATACACCTAGGTACATTCAATTCAAGAAAGGTCTTAATGTAGATATGCATTACATGGGAAACATTTCCCTCACTAAGGGACTTAATGCATGTAAGTCACCCCAGTAGCTTTGCCTAGGCTCTTGGTCAATTCAACCCTGTTTCTGAGGCCCATGTAGTAAGGACCTATCTCCTGTGCAGGACCGGGCATACGGCTCACATATGTAGCTGAAGATGACTGGTGAAATTAGGGGGTGCGCAGGCCAGACCTAAATATTACGACCGGGCCCAGCCTCATGCGCAGGGGAGGCAGTCAACACGGGTTCCCGAGGGCCCAGCCCCTCTTAGTCCACTCTGGACGGTAGGCGGGGTCAGCGCTACTAACATGAGGCCTCCGTGCGGCACAGAATCCCTCCCAGGGCCTCCCGGGCTCACCTTCTTGTCCCGATCTGCGTGGGGGCCTCGATGGGGCCGGGCGCCTCCTCCCCGGTCAGCCCGCTCCTGGCTGCTCATTGGGGCTTCGACCGGGGGAGGCGGCCAGTTCCCGGAGGCCCTCAGCGCTACTCGCGGCCTCGCAGATGCTCTCGGGGCTCCCGGTTGCAGTGGGGCCCCTCCGGCGCTGTTCTACCCCGGGCTCCGGGCCTCCGTCGGCCTCCGGACCCGGGAACCAATGGTGTCGCGGCTTCTTGGGGGCGTGTGCACAGGCCCAATAGGAGCGCGGTCCAGCCGGTGACGCGGCCCGGCCTTGGTTGCTCGGCAACGTGGATCCTTGGCATTCCTCGGGCCTAGCGCGGCCCTCCCCACCTCCGCGGCAGTGATCTCCTCACACCGGGGGCCGCAGCGGACCTCCCTGACACCCAGGCACTCTTCTCCCGGCCCCGGAGTTGCAGCGGTGACTTTGGCAGCGATGCTACAGCAGGTATCAGGCCCGCGGCGGTGACAAGGGCCCAGCGCTTATCCTTCACGGCGCAGGGGCGCGCGGTGATTCTGTGGCCCAGCAGGGGCGCGCTACTCAGCGCTCGGTAGGGCAATCCGTTCCCTCAGGTCAGCACCTCGTGGGCAGTAGGTGCTGGGGACATCGCTAGGGAAGCGCACAAGACTGGTGGCAGGATGCAGGCTATGGGGGCCCAGTGCTTAGGAACACAGCGCTTCTTCAGGGCACAGCATACAGCGCTTTACCTGGTGATCCCCCAGCAGTAGCGTATTTGAAGTTGTCTGGCTTGGTTGCAGGTACTTGGTTGCGGTTACTTGGATTGCAGTTACTTGGATGCAGTTACTTGGGTTGCGGTTACTTGAATGCAGTTACTTGGGGGCCGATTAGGGGGTTGAGTTGGCAGGTCCAAGAGGCAGGATGGGGCCCTGCAGGCACACTGAAGGTGGTTCCCTGGGTCCCCTCACGCTGGGCAAGGTCAGCAGGTGGAAGGTGTTCCTCAGCTATCTTGGTACAGCAGTGCCTAAGCCCAGTCAGTGCCAGTAGTGTAGGTTTCCCCCTTAGGCCCAACAGCCTGTACTCCGGCAGAGGTTCCCCCAGGTCCAGTGGTGCCCCAATTGACTAACTAGGTTTCCCGCCAAACCTCTTATACCCCTAGGTCAGGTGACCTTCCTGAAGGCGGCAAAACATAACTCCTCCCTGGGCTGGAAGGTTCTAGAAGCTTCCCTCATGTCTGTCTATGAGGCCCAGAGGCGGGACGGCATGGATACAGTAACATTATGTCCCAGCCTGATCCTGACTACTGGTGCGTGCATGTACAATGGCCACTCCGCAGTAGCAGGGGCCTGTGGCAGCCATCTTATTAGGAGAGAGCACCTGCACCTCAGCACTGTTTGGCAGTGGTAAGGCGCCCAGAGACCTAGGTCCAACAAAAAGGTAGTGGCAAAAAATGAGGCGCAAAGAGAAAAAAACGGGGTAGGACCACCCTAGGGCTGACAGGTCTAACACCTCCCCACTAGGTAAGTCTCTTCACAGTCTTCTCCTGGAGGCTGCGTGGGTGAATATTCTTTTTGAAGTAACCCACTCCCTTCCCACCCGGCCCAATACCTCTCTCTCCATCCACCCTTCATGGTGGCAGCTTGCTACTGTCATAGAGCTTGCCCTTCCATGCCTCGTTCTTCTCTGTGCTCCCCTGTCTGTCATTGCTGCAGTTCCTCTGTCCTTGTCTATGGGAAGATAGTGACTCCAACCGGTCCCCTGTTTGGAATGGCTCCAAGACGAAGTATGATTTAGCACCATGTACCACTTTGAGCCTCCCCGGATAGAACATCATATATTTTCGATTCATGTCTATGCACTTTTTCTTCATGGCCTGAAAGGATCAGCTCTGTTTTTGTCCCTGGAGCATAAAGTCAGGGAACAACATCACTTGCACATCTCCGATGAGCAGTTCCTTGTGCTTTTGTGCCTCCTGCAGCAAAAAATCTCTATCCCTGCAGTTGAGAAGTTAGAATATAATGGTCCGGGCGATAACCACAGGAGGGACGGCAGGGCCAGTATCCTGTGCAAAACACACAAGATGATGGACGGAATGCTGCACATTGGCAAACATTCACCCCCAGTCACAGATCTGGGTTTAATCCATCGTTATTTTGCTTCACCACGCCACCCCAGTTCAGACATAGCCATATGCAAATCAGTCTTGACCCTGTGCCTCATGGGAACAGTCCAGACCGAACTGCCAAGCCATGTCTTCCCTGGACCGGTTTCAGGCTATCAGCCTTCATCAGCCAGGATAGCTTGACTCCAGTGGTGTAGTGAGCACGGGACCCACGTCTGGGCATACCCTTCCCACTTAGGGCAAAATGCAAAACACACAAGATGATGGACGGAATGCTGCACATTGGCAAACATTCACCCCCGTGCTCACTACGCCACTGGAGTCAAGCTATCCTGGCTGATGAAGGCTGATAGCCTGAAACCGGTCCTAGGATGCTTGATTCCGGTCCAGGGAAGACATGGCTTGGCAGTTCGTTCTGGACTGTTCCCATGAGGCACAGGGTCAAGACTGATTTGCATATGGCTATGTCTGAACTGGGGTGGCGTGGTGAAGCAAAATAACGATGGATTAAACCCAGATCTGTGACTGGGGGTGAATGTTTGCCAATGTGCAGCATTCCGTCCATCATCTTGTGTGTTTTCCAGTGTCCTGTGTGCACGCTCTATTGAGAAGAATTTGGAGAGCCTACATGATTGGAGCTCCTCTGTTATCCACTGTTCCAAATACAGTTCCAGACATTCTCCTTCCATCCTTTCGGGAAGACAACCAGGTGGACATTATTCCTGCGGGACCCCTCCGCATCCTCCGCTCATGCCTCCAGGGCGGCCGCCCATCAAAGCAGACTCTCCACATGCCTACGTATGCTTGTCATCTTCTGAGAAGTTTCCTGCGTCTGTTGCTTCACTCATGTGACTGTCTCTGTGACCTTCTGGAAATCAGCACGCATCAGCCCCAGGTCTACAGCCACCCTAGCCACATTAGCTTCAAGTGGGGTCTGCGTGTCCTGGATCGCTTTCATGACGTACTCCAATGTCAAGTCATGGGGCTGCACCCCCGGGACCCGTTCACCCTCACTCTGAGCACCAGTACTTTGGTGTATTTGTCCATGTTGTTCTGCGTGATTGTGTGTCTGGTGGGCTTATCTTTCACCATGTTGCGGGAGTGGAATTGTTTTGCTGGGTCCCTATGCTAGTGCTGACGGTGCTATCACCTTTCACTCCCAAGTTGCACTGCCCAGGTCCACCTAGAACCCCCTATAGGGCAGGCAGGTCTGCTGCTCACAAAGTTTCCCCGTCTCTTTGCTTGTGTTCACTGAGGCTCCCCCAACAGCCCGAGTCAACTCCGTTGATGCGTCTTTCTTCTGCCTCAGGCTGGGGATCTCTGGTCCAGTAAGCCTCTCTCTCACCTGGTTGCAGAGGCCAGTCAACACACCTGCACTGCAGCCAATCTCCGTTGCTCCTGTCCAGGGGTAATAGGAAGCCTGCTGCCTCTCTCAGTCGCCTCCTCAGCTGCTTCCTTGTCAGATGAGGCTGCTCCATTTCTCCCATGCACAGGCTCTCTGATGCCTCTGCAGTGGCTGGGACTTTCTTCCGCCCGCACCGTTCCTCCTCCAAGCTCCGCAATGCTGGCCACCTGCTCATGCAGGACACCTGTCCTCTGGGTGCTGTCGCACTCATCCCGACTCCTCCCGGGCAGCCGATACTTCTTGTGGTCTCCATTCACCGCTCCCCACACCCGTTTGAGTGATGGGCAAGGATTAGACACCATCTTGGTCTCCCGCGCTCGCTGGTCATCTCCTGGCTCGATATGTTGCATCTCCGGCAGTTAGAGCTGAGGATTTCTCCACTGCTGAGCCTCATCTCTCCATGGCACACTTGAGGGCGGCAATTATCTGGGTGGATGGGTTATGTTTCATGTGGATGACTGCACGGATGGTGGGCCAGGGGTCGGAGCTCTCAAAACACATCCTCATGCCATGGATGTTGGCCACACCCCCACATTAGGACATAATTAGTTAAGTCTTGGCATTCGAAATTTAGTGGCAATATTAACTGGGGTCCATCAATGAAGTTATTTCACCACCTTTCGTAGGTAGCACAACACATGCCAAACTGCAAACACTAAAATCAGAGTGCAGAATGCAGTAACTGTTGACTCTAACACAACAATGACAAAGAAATATATATGTATGTGAAATGTATGAGTAACACTAAAGAAACATAAAAGATGATGAGGCAGCATAGTTACACCCACAACTTGAGCAGTCTATCCATAATTGATTCTGTGATAAAGCAGCCCATATATTAAACTGTGAAAAAATATCAAGGTTCCCATAGCACACTTCTGTCATGTGCTCTTCCACTCTTATTTTACCTGAGTCATTCTCAGCTCAGCAGTATAGCACCCATTATTAGTATTTGCCACGCTCAATACCAAGAGCCAGATTTATTAACATTTTGCTCAGGTTCGCCAACACAAAACCGATGCAAATTGACAGGAAAGTTGTGTGAAAGTAAGGCAAAACAGTATTTTGCACTGCTTTGCATTACTTTGCATCAAGCGGGTGACCCATGGGCGGTACTTTGATGTTCCCATGCCACCAACAATGGTTTTTGATGCAAAGCTCCATTTACTAACAATAGTAGACAGTGTTTGGTGCCAAAAAATAATGAGATAAGTGTTAAAAGGAGAAATGTTTTATTTTCTCCAAACGTTTCTAACTTTGCATGTGTGCTGCACACTACAGCACACAACCAAAGTGGGGAAGGTTTTAAATGTTGTCTAGACATCGGATTTTGTACTGGAAGGATACCTTTCTAGTAAAAACCCTTTGCTAGGCATGACGCAGGTATCTTTACAATATGATGCAATGGTGTGTGAGTGGCACTAGGCAGCTTGACTGCTCCAAAGCTATGGTAGAGAGCCGGAGAGTGCCATATCGCCCACTCAGGCAGCACAGTAACTTTATTGCTATGCTGTATTGCATGTGTTTCTTAGTAAATATATCCTTAGTCCTGTGAAGATGCTTTGAGGTGAAACGATCAATAATTCAAAGCGCAATGAGGATAAGAGAACAAATAATTTAAGGTGCCAACCAAGTTTGCACACATTTACATAAACTATAAATCATTGGACACAGCCATTAACATATAGGTCAATTGCTGTGAAAGAAAGTCCATTGTAAGTGTTGAAAATATCAGAACATTGTTTGTGTCACTCTGGGCCTTCTGAATCAAACTAACATTTCAAAATATCTCCATGAAGAGGTAGAGGTTGATGGAAATAATCTTAAAGAAAGAGGACAGATTTTTTTTCTTTCTTTTGCAAAAATGTCATTTTTTTTAACAATTTGCTAATTGATTATATTGAGTCAACATAGTACGTTTCAGGCAATAGATAATACATTGAGTAAAAAAAAAACACAGAATTTACGGAACTATCTGTCACGTTCTAACATTTAATCAACAACGTTATGAGAATTACATTAGATTAACTTGTCTGTAGCTGTTCAATACCTTGCCTAATATTGAACTTTGATTCCATTTGCATAATAGGCGAGGGGGGGGGTGGTGAGGGGGGGCTCAGGGACAAAATGCATTAATCACCAACAATTACCCTAGCTCTTCTGTATAAAGAGAAATGCAGAGTCCAGTGTCAATCCCTCAGTGCTTAATCTATGTTTCTATGATAGTTGTGTTATAATTTAAGAACAATATGAGTGATAGAGACACCATTTAAGTGATGTATACATTTCTGGTACGGAAGTCTTCTGTCTATGGAAGCCACTGTTTTTCACTGAGATAAGCTCATCTGCTATTTGGCAATAGAGTGAATGGTTCTTTTTTCTCCTAAAGTGCCATAATGTTTGTGGTGATAGCTTTTTATGTTGTGGAGAAATACCTGCAGCGTATCTCCAGCGAGGAGCCTAGATATAGGGCCAGAAAAGAAAACCAACATTTACATAGGCTTACTTACTCCCATTTTGCAACAGTATGACTTTCTAAGGTTCTAACAAATTTGATTTGGAGCAGCCCTAACTTTGATGCTACAACCACTTTGAAAATGAGTAAGGCTCATTCGAGAGCTGGGCTGACATCCCCCTGACAGACCCCGCACTTCTGCTCGGCTAAATCAAGGGCATCCTTACAGAAAATCAGTAGCTGCTACTGTGCCTGGTGCCAGTGATCTGTTGCTGGTATGTATATATGTATGTGTGTAGTATTCTTAGAACATAAACCCAGGCAAACTGCAGCTGAGTAGACTTGCTGGTCCCCCAGAAATACATGCCTCATTTACAGCTGTTAGCATCATGGCCGCCTACTCTGCTGAACCAGCAAGTCCATCAGGTTCCTGGGAACGTTCATGAGCATTTAGATGAAGGTCTCATGGCAATATCCCTTTCAATGTTTTTGTAGTCAGGGCGACTAGAGAAGGATGAACATTTATAATCTGTTATTAAAGTCATTTCAGTTAAGATATGTAAAATACCAATTACAATTTTAGGGTTTTATATAATTATCATATTTCCTTCCCAAAAAAAAATGAACGGGTAAACTACAGAAAATACTCACAACAGGAGGTAGAGATGTCTGGCAATTCTGTCAACACCTACCTTTATGGAGAAAAGAAGAAAATGTGGGAGAAACAGCACGAGGAAGACAAGAGAAAGGTATGAGCAAACAAACCCAGTAACAGTCATTGAGAAGTAGGGGCAAGCAAATGAAGGAAAACGAGATATGAGTGGGCCATAAATGAATAAATGTGGCAAGGAGTGGTGAAGTCTCTGCGGCAGAATCCATATTCTAACTCGTGGACAGGTGGGAAGAAAGAAAATGAGGAGTGGGATAAGAGTATAGCAGAATGGTAAATCGAATCAAAATAATACTAGATATGGGCAAATCAACATTTATTACTATCCTGCATATATTCCTGAACGCCGTGTGAATGAATTGTTCATGTTTTTTCAATACCAGTTCAAACTCTTAATAATATAGTTCCATGACGACTAATACTATGTTGTTTTGGAAAACCAGTTTTTAGCTTAAAACTAATTCACCACAATTCTTATATTTTGAACAGGTTTCTTTTACTTGAGGCTTGAAAAATTCTCCACTAAAGAGGTCTTCTCATGTTCTTGCCTGGATTTCAGTTCCTCTTCTTGATGAGCGTTATTGCTATGAAGCTTGAAGTATGAAGTGTGCAGCAATGCGTGTAGCTGAAAACAAGATGGTTGCCATTCTTGTGAAACACGTAGGTCTTGAAAAATCTATGAAATATCAGTTGGGTTTCTGTTGTAATGCATTCCCATCCACCATTACAACAGTTTCCTGCATACACCACAGAACTAGGGCCAAAGCAAGCATGAGGAACTTCCCACTAACATCAAGGCATAACTATCTATATGTATTGATTTTTAATTATTACTTGCTGTTTTTGTTCCATACCAGATACTTGGGAGCCAGAGGCACAACTAGAGCCAAATTTCGGGGGGGATACTAAAAATTTCGGGGGGGGGGGGGGTAATTCTTCCAGCAATAGGCAGAGTGGAGATGAAGGGGTGAAAAAACAACAAAGCCTTGTTAACACGTAAATGGTCTTTTAAAGACCTGTAAGTACTCGGGTGCAGCTGTGTTAAGCTCAAAAACTGTCTGAGTGTGTGCCAGGGAAGCTGTCTCAGCCCGGGCTGACACACACGACGGGGGTGTGGGGGGCTGGGGAGGGGGGGCTGAAGCCCTTTGAGCCCAATGGACGTTGTGCGCCTGTTGGGAACCATTACAGCCTCCCACCAGCAAAATGGCAAAGTTCATACCTGGAGAAATGGGATATTGACTTCTGGTGCTTTAATTCAAAGGCATACAATACGTACTCCCGCAAATTTGACATAGTGAGCCATTTGATTAGTAATGATGTAATTAGCATGGCCTCTGGCATGCGCTGGTGATCTCAATCATGTAACCATAAACAGTAGGTGTCATATTATAGAAAGAGCTTTAGGGAAGCAACAGGCATTTCCTCTCTCTTCTTGCACCGCCAGGGCACTTGGTATTATAGAAGGGGCTGCAGGTGCTTGTGTGCCCCCTTCTATAATGTGGTTCATGCTGGTGCACATTTTACGCCAGCACAATCACAGTCAGCATTCACTCTTTTGAATGGAGGTGTGGCCCCATGCAAATAGGGGAACATTTTGCTTTTCAACACGTGCTGTATTGCAGGTGGGGACGGACTGACTGTGTGCTATATAGAGGTTGTGCAGAGTGAGTGCACCCCCTCAGGGCATCCATTGTAGGCCATCTGACCTTGGGAAGAACGGAGGTCAGAGGGTCCCCCCAGGCATCCCCTGCAAGTAGGCACAGGCCTGCAGTGGCATGCCCGCATCTGCCTGCAGGAGGATGCTTTCCCCCCCTCAAACAGGGGCCAATCCACTTACAGTGAAAGACCCAACTGAGGATACAATCCACAGTCCTGTGTGTCACTAGTTCTTCTCAGTGCAGATCTGAAATATCAGAGTGTGCACCTTTCCTGAGCACAGCACGTTCTTTTGTGGAATTAGGTGCACAGCTCAGTTGTGTACCCTGGTGCACCTAGTTAACGGCGCGCCACAGTGCAAACAGGGACAGAGTGCCTGATAGGTAATTTGGTTCCAAGAACCATCCTTTGACTTTCTATTTTGTTAAATCACGTATCACTGAAAAACCCACATATGCAAAGATACAACCCACCACTAGCATAATGTACCACACAGGTAATCAGCACTGCTTTTTCCTAGTTTTTGAACAGAATTAGAAGTATTTAAAAATCACAGATGTGATTATGAAGCATTCTTAATTGTCCCCATGGCTATAGGTACACCATGGGATAGTATTAGTAATGATTTAATGTTATTAATACTACAATAAATGTGAAATAAGTAAACTATTCTTTAAAAAAAGAAAAATTCATGTTGTCTGCTTCAGAATTACATTTTTACATCAACATTTCTAGTTGTTATTCCATTACATTTAATGGTGACATCATCTGCAAAGTTGATGATTTTTTGGGGGGATAATGCCAAATAACTTCATCTCATCCCAGTACTTCACTGATAAGATTGAGTCAGCTGATAATTCCTCCAGCATGCTCTTCAAAGTTATTAAAGAGATCGCTGAACCACCGGGAGCACAGCTCCTGAATCCCACCCAAGACTTATGTGACAATATAGCACTCTACTTCCAGGAGAAAGTCCTGAAAATCTTTCACGAGTTCTCCCCTTCCGAGGTAGCTGACCTTGCCGCAGAGGCAGCCGATGGGGAAAACATGACTCCTCCTAAGGGAAAGCCCAGCCAGGCCCCTGGGATGCTTGCTCTGGCATCTTTTCCTCCTATGCCTGCTCTGGCATCTTCTCCCCCCATTACAGCCTCTCGCATAAAGGAACTCTTACTTGGCCTTAAATCTGGCGCTCCCATGGATCCTTGCATGTTGTCCGCACTCAGACTTGTTCCTGTAGCCGATTTCCTGTGCAAAGTCTTTAATAATATTCTTTTGTCTGGGCAATATCCGATCATCTGGAAGGAAGCCATTGTCTCACCACTCCTTAAGAAGCCCAATGCCAATCCTTCAGAGCTGAAGAACTTTAGGCCTATCTCCCTCCTCCCTGCCCCAGCCAAGATACTGGAAAAATGTATCAACGTTGAGCTTATGAAGCATATTGAAGCTCTAGACGTCCTTGACAACTCCTAGAACGGTTTTCGGGCAGGTCATAGCACAGAATCCGCCTTGGTAGCAGCCTCGGATTGAATCCGCATTCAAGTCGACCAGGGCGGATCTGCGTTGCTGATTCTGCTCGACCTCTCGGCGGCGTTTGATACCATCTCCCCAGTTGGCATGCTTCAACGACTGCGGGAAGCAGGAGTCACCGGGAGGGCCCTGCAGCTTCTTCACTCATTTATGCATGGCAGAACCAATGTTGTCAGTTATGGCGGGTTCAAAGCCAAGGCCTTTGGCCTTCTGTGTGGGGTCCCCCAGGGCTCTTCGCTCAGCCCCACTATTTTTAATCTTTACGTGACCCCCCTGGCTTCATTGGTAAGATCATTCGGCTTTCAGGTACTCTCATATGCGGATGACACGCAAATCATAATTTCCATTTCCAATGATCTGCAGCTGGTTGCCCAAAAGTTCAATCTTTGTATGTCCAGCATAATATGCTGGATGAAGGACAACTCTCTTAAAATCAATACGGACAAAACCGAGGTTCTGGTCTTTGGCCCTCAAACCTCTATTTGGTCTGCCGCCTGGTGGCCCGCAAACTGCGGTCCCCTTCCTGTTCCGGTTAAAATGGCTAAAAATCTGGGAGTCCTCTTTGATGAGGGCCTGTCTTTGATGCCCAGGTGAACCGCACAGTTAGTACCTGCTTCTACATTCTTAAAATTTTGAAGAAAGTATTGCTGTACATCCCTTCGGAGCTACATCGGCCCACCATCATTGCACTAGTTACCTCCCGGTTAGAATACTGCAATCCATTGTACCTTAATGCCAGCATAGGTTCTCTGAACAAGCTCCAGGTTGTGCAAAACGCTGCGGCAAGACTTATTCTTAATATCCCGAAACACCAGTCCATCAGGGAAGGAATCCGTGCCTTGCACTGGCTTCCTATCAGGAAGCGCATCTCCCTCAAGTCTCTGAACTTGGTGTACAAAGCTATGTATAAACTTGTCTCTCCCAGATTCCGTAGGTCCAAATGGGGTGGCCGCTCATTCTCAGTAGCAGCCGGTAAACTCTGGAACTCTCTGCCCCCTTCTATCACCACAGCTGACTCACTCCAGACCTTCAGGAAGCTTCTGAAGACCTGGCTCTTTGCCTCTTTGCTGGCTGTTGCTGATCTCTCTTCCGTTCGCCCAGCGCCTTGACACCTTTTGGTTTTAGTGCGCTTTATAAATACTATCCTATCCTATCCTATCCTATCTCACCCACATTCAACACCAGTTCCCCAAGACCCCACCTTTGTAAATGTAAGAATAAAGGAATATAACCCCTATTTTTAATAACCAAAATATAATTGCTCCAATATTCAAATAATTCACAATTACCAAATATTATATTTAAATATTTAAAACTCTAGTGAAAAAACAAACAACATATTTTCTGTTTATTCAAAAAATGTTATTAAGGAAAAAAATGAATATTAAGAAACATTGATAGAAGCCTGACTTTGGGTGAGGGGGTCGGGACAGGGAAATTTGGTGGCGATGTTTGGCATGCAACAATGTTCATGAAGTTAAAATTGGTGTGTATTCCCCCTGCCTTGTAAAAGGCCATTTTAGTCCTCCCATGCCCTATGGGGCTCTTGCTCCACTGGTCAGTATTGACCAAATATGCCCGGTGCTAGGGGGTAGAGTTGCAATAATAATGGGTGATGGTCAACAGGGGGTAGGCTGGTGGAAGATATGGGCGGTCAAGGGGATTGTTGGCTAGGAGGAAATAGCACCTTAAGACCTTTTGTGCTGGGCTGCCTGGGAAGAGCGAAGGTCCTCCATTTGGTCCATCTTCTGGCCCAAATCCCAGTAAACAGCCACAACATAGTATCTTGATACCTCCTGTGCTGGGCAACCTGGCCCAAGTGGTGATCCTCCAAAATGTGGACCCTCTGGGCCATTTTCTATCCCAAATCCCAGTGGGCAGCCAGAACTGCTATCTGGCTTGTATTGCCTCCTGAGAAACATGGGCTAGTGGAATTGGAGCAGGGGGAGAAGTGCCTGGTGCAAAGGAGATGCCTGCCTGATTTATCTTGGCTTGAGATTGTCTACTTCTTGGGGTTGCTAGAGAGATGGTTGTGCTGGTGATGATGGGGCTAACAGTTCCAGGAGCAGATATAATGCTGTCATGCACCACACAAGAGGCTGGGCAGGGTGAGGTAAGACACTCTGTCACCGATTTTGTGTATGATCCCAAGCTAAAATCCATGCCAGCCCCTGGCGCCACTGGGTCACTCAGTGTCACTTCCACCTCCCTCAAACTCCTTCTTCACCCCAAAATATATACTGGAAACTCCTTCTACTTGACCAGTGGAATCTGAAAATGAGCTAGTCATTGCCATTACTTCATGATGTACAATCTACATAAAACGTAAAAAAGATGTAATAATATAAATAATTTTGTAAACACACAAATCTAAATAGGACTAACCCTCTAGCAACATCTAAAATCTGTTTACTGACTAACCCTCTAGCAACATCTGATATCTGTTGAAAGCTAGTACATACACAGCAGTTTAATGTAGACATTTATAAATATTCTGTTATTAATTAGAAATGTAGGGGTTATGCATAATACTTCACAATAGCCATGGTAGTGCAACTGTACCTCTGATGGACCCATCTGTCAAGCCCCGTATGTCGCCATGTTTAGTGTCATAAAGCTGAGTACAGAAATGCATGTATAAAGTATACTTTTGAACTACAATATATACCAACATTGTACATACAACTCCATAGCCACTATGTCTATGCACATTTGTCAGTGAATGGCCAACACATTTAATTTAGAAACCAAATGTGAATATATTCTTTTAGTTTGGAATCTATGCAAATGTAGGTTATTTGTTGGTTAAAATTAGTTATTGCATACTGCTATCTCATATTTTCATATGCAACAATGAATCCTTGTATGTATGATAGACATTTATCTTAAATTTCATTGATAAACTGCAATGCTTAATGCAAAATGATACTGAATCTAATTAACGTGTCTAATATAAGAGACTGAATCCCAAAGCAAAATTAATCTGTATACTGTCTCCATGGAAAAAGGCCATCCATCACTAAGTATTATGACACTCTGGTCCTCATTTTGATTTTGCACCTAAAACTTGTGGCTGTTCCCCTTGCTGCATTTATAGTGTCACTGGCAACAATGCACTCTTAACAGAGTAGATTAGGTGGACCACATTTCAGAAAGTTTGAACTTACCACAAAAAAGTAACTAAGGTATTTTCTATCAGTACACGTTTGCTGTAAGCCAAGCAAATTTTAGATCCCACTATATGATATTTTTAAAACAACGCCCCCATATCAGACATTGGGCCCTAATTTGAGTATTGTGGATGTTGCACATCCACACAAATGATGCAGATTCTTCCTGTTCACTGTAAACTGAATCCTTATATATCAATGTAATAAAAGTACTGTGGAAGAGGAATTCCCAAAATGTTATTTTCTTTATGCTGCTTCAAGCAAGCTTACAGTAAATGTTAAAAACATGATTACTTTCACGTCAGCCCTTGTAAAGCTTATCTAATTGGCAACCCTGTAGAAGGGAAAATCATAAAAGCTATACTTGGCCAATAAGTAATGTAGTCACATTCAGCTCCTCTGCCAACTTTGGTTCGGCCACCGGTAACATCTGTCGCATGAGGGGGATGTTGAGCGTAGCACCTATTGCTTTTCCTGGGTAGACCTCCCCAGTTGGTGTAAGCAAGTTAGCCATGTCCAGTAGCAGAGGTCCTGTAGCGTATGTGGCAAAGGATGCTGTGTCCCCTGTAGACCCCTTTATGGTGGACTTCTTTAGAAGTGTCTCAGGAGATGTTTTTCTTTGTGTGAGGAGTGACTGTATAACATTAGAGTATTAGCTGAAGGGAGTGAGAACCCACCTCAAATTATAATCACAATCTTTGTCAGGGTGACCCACAAAAGTCACAAAATAAACCTGCTGTTAACCCTCTAGTAGCTTGCCACAAAAGCAATCAAGCTTACTCTAGAGGCAATGTGTGAAGTATTTATGTAGTACTCAAAAAGTAATGAAGTAAAAATATAGCACAAGATAAATCCAAAACCAATTGGGAAACATAGAGAATATTTTATTAAATAAAATGACACCAAAAACGACAAAAATCCAATTAGTAGAACCAGAGTTGAGAATTTTTTAATTTTTTAGTTAAAAATAGTGTAAAAGTCCCAAAACGCCAACTGCGGGTATTAGGTCACCCTAGGCCAGGGCAAAGTCACAATTTCAGGTCAACCGCAAAGGAGGACGGGCCAAATACAGGACCAGGATCATCCCACTGGAAGTTTTACCTTCTGACTTCAATGTGAGGATGGTGCAGCTTGCCTTTGGGGGACTTTGTCGTTGCTCTGTGTTGTTCCACATTGGATCTGGTGAGGCACTTGGTAGCTGCACAGCTCTGTGAAACTTTGCATCACTCGGCATCAGATATAGTGCAGACATCGGTGAGAGACTGCATCGCGTGGCTCTGTGGAGCTCTGCTTTGCGCTGTGTTGCATCCGGTAAGGATTCCGTTTGGAGTTGTGTGGCTCTGTGGAGGTCACTTGGCATCAGATTCAGTGAGGCTTTCGATTAGCAGCTGCTTGGCTGTGTGGGACTTTGTGTTACTCAGCATCAGATCTGGTGAAGCCTTCAGTTAAGCAGGGAGAAGTGCACTCTGACTCCAGCCAAGGGTTCAGTACCTTGAGGACAGCACTTGGGGGTCAGTCTCCACTCACAGAGGCCAGCAAAGGGGTCAGGTCAGGCCTAGTTGGGTCTGGTCAGATGAGAAGGAAGAAGGCTTCTGAAACTTGTTATATCCCTGTAGTTATCATAGGAGGTCAGTCAATTGAGCCTTGGAGTCACTTCTGGGGTTATGGGTTCAAGACAAGCAGTCCCAGTCTTCCTTCTGTCTTCAACAGCAGGGCAGTTCTTCTTCTGAGTCTTCACAGGTCCAGGACTGTTCTGATTTCAAGTTCCAGGGATGCCACGTTTATACCCACTGCCAGCCTCTTGGTGGCTGACACCCCTTTGTCTAACTATAAAACTGGTACTGGACAGTTCTTCTCTTTCCCCTGGCAAGTGAATCAAAAGGCAGGGAGGCCCAAGTGTTTTCTGCATCTGCCAGTGACAGGGTTAGTTTCTGTTCAAAGCAGGAAGGACTGGGTACTGCCCCCAGGCTACCGTTTAAAACTCTCCCCTCTCCACCACCAGGTCCTTTGTCTACTGTCTGGGACCAATACTCATCACAAACCGGAGCACCATTATTAGTCAGGTGAGATGGACACTGGCAGAAAGGCACATTTAGGTTAGGCAGGAAAATGTCATCTTTCTAAAGTGGCATTTTCAAAATATTAATTCAAAATCTGACCACTATTAGGTCATATTTTAAATTCCTATTAGAATGAACCTTTGAATCACTTTTCTAGCTAGTCCCAAACTGTGGTTCTGCATTATAAGGTTTGTAGGAAATTGGGGTATTAGCTGTGTGGCCTGCACAAGTAATAGGCCCACAATCTCTCTTTATGGGAAACCAGCACCCCTTTGTAGCACATGACTCTCTCAGGGTAGCCAAACAGAGAGGTCCAAGGCCTACTTAGGAGAGGTGGTATAGGGTAGTAATCACCTTTTGTTAGTATCCAATAATAACACTCAATTGTACAGTCAGTGCTTTTTCTTTAGAAAAAAAAGCACATTTATTACACACACACTACTAAATACTATGCATTGATTTACAATTATAAACTTTAGGCAGATGGAAAATACTATAGATGACATTGCCTAATCACCTTCGACCCCCTAAAGGGTCACACAAGTATATAAGGTAGGTCTATTGGCATGGTCAAAGGTTCAAGATCAACAAACCACATGTTAAAGACATAATTTTTGTATGTAAATGCAATCATCAATAATAATCATGGTAAATGCACTTATTAATGTTAACAAAGCAAATTAACTTTGATCAGTAGTCACTGTCAACATTATTATATCAATAAATCATTTAAAAATTATCAGAACACGTATCTGTGTGTTTTGTAAATACTGTCAAAAACTGAAGATACAATCATAAAAACAGCCCTTAGAGAACATCTCTTTTCGATAACATAATATACAATAGTTTCAGCCCCTAGAGTGCACTTCATTACATGTAGCTCCTTTATACACTTTCAGGCCACATTAGATGTAGCCATAGAACCAGCCCCTAGTGTGCGCTGTGCTCCCAGCTGTAGAGCAAAAACTCAAACCTTAGATGTGTTTTGAAACATTAATTATAAATCAAAGAGGGGTCCTTGTTTGCTGACCCATGCAGACATAGGGTCAGTACTACTTAAAGGGTAAGGGGGATACACACTTTAGATAACCCCTGCTCACCCCTTGGTAGCTTGGCACGAGCAGACAGGCTTATCCCAAAGGCAATGTGTAAAGTATTTGTACCAACACTCACAGTAACACAGTGATAACACCACAAATGGACACCACACCAGTTTAGAAAACTAAAGTTTCTTTATCTAAACTTAACAAGACCAAAACGACAAAAATCCAACATACAAGTATTAAGAAAAATGACTTTCAAAAGGTTTTAGCAACTGAGTCCATAGAAAACTATGGATGCGTGATTTCTTGCAAAGTACCTGTTGTTGCGACAAAATTCACCAAGCCAAACAGCCGCAGCGATGAGAAGCGTTGAAAAACAAAGAGATGCGTCGTTCCTGAGACATTCGTGGATGCGATGCAACAGTTCCGCTGTACACAGGGGAGTGATGCGTTGGGTCCGGTCTGTAGGGGGAAGCGATGCGTTGATTCTGAGACTACTCCGATCCGCGGGTGATGCGTTGGGGAAAAGTTGCCGCACAGGGACGATGAGTGGAAATCCAGGATGCGTCTGCGAACGATGTGGTGAGCGGCGCTGAGTCGACCTTTTCAGCCGCGATCCCTTGATGCATCGATTCTTGCCGCGGCGAAAGGCGCTGTGTCAGTTTCAGCAGCGGCGCTGCAGTGCAGGGAGATTCTTCTCGCACCACGGCGTTGCATCGAATAAACTGTCGCAAAAAGAGCGATGCGTCGATTTTCTTGTTGTTGCGTTGCTTTCCAGCTTCCAGTAGCAGAAACAACCTCCAGAGGCCACACACAGTTACAGGCACTCCTGGCAGGTCAGAACTCCCAGCAACGACGTTCAGCGGAGCTGGGGGGGAAGTCTTTGTGTTCCTGAGACTTCAAAACAGGAGGCAAGCTCTACTCAAGCCCTTGGAGACTTTCCTCAAGCAAGGGACACAGCACACAGCAAAGTCCTTCTCCTTTCCTTGGCAGAAACAGCAACTGCAAGCCAACCCCAGACACACAGCAAGGGCAATACTTCTCAGTTTCTCCAGCTCTTCTCCTTGGCAAAGGTTCCTCTTGATTCCAGAAGTAGTCTAAAGTTCAGGGGTTTTAGGTCTAATACTTATACCCCAAAATGTCTTTGTTCTCTTTGTGCAAGGGTCTCTGAGCCCAGTCCAAACCAGTTCTGTCCTCTCTGGTGCAGCTGCCTGGCAGGAGGTGGAGACAGCATTGTGTAAGGCAGACAGGCCCTATGCAGGTGCAAGGGAAATCTCCTCCCACCACTCTAAATGCAGACCGGGCCTATTCTTGTGCTAGTGAGAACTCCTCCCCCTACTCTGAATGCATCCCAGGTCTATTCAGCCCAGCCCTGACTCATTCAGGAAAGGCAGGCCACACATCAACATCCCCCCCTGTGGCTGTCTGAGAGAATGCACCTCCCCAGCCCCTGTCACTCCAAAACCAGACAGTCAATACACTAACAGTCAGAGGCACACAGACTGGTTAAACAAGAAAATGCCTACTTTCTAAAAGTGGCATTTTCAAACACACAATTTAAAAACCATCTTTAGTAAAGATGTGTTATTAAATTCTGAGTTCAGAGAGCCTAAACTTTATTTTTCTATTTTATCCCTATGGGAAGATTTGCTTGTAAAATGTTACAAAGCATTCCCCATTCTGTCCTATGGGGCAAGATAGCCTTTCAATAGTGAAAAACAAAATTGGCAGTATTTCACTATGAGGACATGTTACACACATCAGTACCTGTC
This sequence comes from Calotriton arnoldi, assembly GCA_963921515.1. Lineage (NCBI taxonomy): Eukaryota > Metazoa > Chordata > Amphibia > Caudata > Salamandridae > Calotriton > Calotriton arnoldi. The sequence goes on along the minus strand of CAWUFW010002315.1, from coordinate 350,620 downwards.
CTACCTTTCAAAATACACTGCACCCTGGGGGTACCTTGGGCCTACCATAGGGGTGTCCTATATGTAAGAAAAGGGGAGGTTAGGGTCGGGCAAGTGGGTATTATATGGCCATTAGGGTCATTGTCGACATTGCTAAGTTAGCATGAGCATGGCTGCCATGATGCTGCTTTTGCGCACGTTACTACATGACTTTGTTTTGCAAGACTCTGTTTGTGCCTTTCACATGAGAACTGTCTGCTTTCTGCATTCTCTGCCTGTTCTTGAAGTTTAGTCTGAAATACGATGTGCAAGGTAGATAAACAATGCCCCTTGTTATTCTGTTCTGGTCAGTCCCTAGCATCTAGACAAAACATGTTACAGAGCTGCGCTACTGGAAACTCATGCTATGATATTACAGAGATGCATGTTGTTCTGACACACACTTGGAGAGGGTCCTTTCTAGGAAGAAGAGCTATGCAGTTCCTATGATGTAGAGCTTCCATCTAGGCACTAAGGTATGGGGTCTGCTGACAAAGCCCAGAGATCTTCTTCTATATAATAAACATCACTTTACCAAGGGGAGAGTGGTTAGGCCTTACAGTCCTTTTTCCACTGTCAGTATATGATGACATCCCCCTTTATATTCTATGGAATTGTAACAATGCTAATTGTTCTAGGTTTATGCATTTTGCTGCTGGTAGTGGATCGTATACTGCATTGTAGAGCACGATAGTTAAAATAAACATTTTGAAGTATAACAGTGACCCTGACCATTCTTATTGTGGACAAGTACGAGTGAGCGAGCGAAAGGGTATGTCTTGCTACCGCGATTTCTGAGAGAGTCGGGGGTGTTGTGTTCTGGGTTGTCTAATCATTTGTAGCTTCGTGATTTTGGAGGAGAATGAAGGAGACACTATAGCTAGTCGGTTTTGGTATTTTGGGTACTAAGGTGGTAGGTTGGTACACCCCTATACACCGAGGTCCTGTTTTCCTGCGCATAGTTCTGTGTAGGTGCAGAATCCCCGCAACATGGCATCGCCAACGTTTGTTCTGGTTCTTATCTGCAAAACTCCTGAGTATTGCTTGTGCTTGTCCACAATCCCCTCACATCTGTTCCGAAGACAGTTGTGATGGTGTAGCCTCCTATATTGATGTTTTATAGGTTTTTGAAGCTTGAATTTTAAAAGGTCTTTCTCTTTCTTATTAACCCATTATTGCGCTGCCACACATAGGTTGTTATTCTCTGCTATTGATTATGGCAGTGGTCATTGCACTGCCTAATCGGGCTGCAGGCACAGCTTATTTGACTCAACATGGGGTCCCTAATGCTGGTGTTGCGATCATTTTTGTTGTAGAAGCGGATGTAGCTTACCGCTTTGAGGTGTTTTATTCTTAGGTCACCTTTCCGGCGGTAGAATGAACAGATAATTTGTTTTACGAATATACTGCCACGGCCCTTCCTCAGAGTTATCGGCCTTATAGGTCTCTTGAAGTTCCACTAACGGCTTGGCAACACCAAATATGGTTTAATGGCGCCCTTCCTCACCCAATAACGCCGGTCCGTTTAGGCCCTTTATCGATAGATGGGGCCACGTGGCCTGTTTTGGCTGGGTATACCCCGCACCCAAATTATCTTACTGCTACAGTCGCAGAGCTCCGCGTATTACATACTTCATTGATACGTATACATAGAGCTGTTATACAGTTCATGTCGCGCAACTTCCAGATGAGACCACCTGGCGTTGCTGCGCAACCAGCTGGACCTGGTGGTGTAACCATCAGTCCGGTTATGGTTAATTCAGTGATGGGCAAGCGTCCGCTGAATAAGGATGAATTCCCTTATTGGCTTGCTGAAAAATTTGGACAGCTCGAAGCTGTTTTTCCAAATACCACAGGATCCTAACCATAAGTTTACCTAAATGCTTAGTTCCCAAATTAGCTGATTATAACACTTGGGGTAGAGTGTTTGCAGCGGTATATTTGATGTGTTTCGGCGCCCCCTCAATGACCGTGCTCCCTTCTGCGATAAAGCGTGTTCAGGATGAACACGGAGCCGAGGTGGCTCTGGAGTTAGGGATGAGACTGGTGGGGGTGTTCGACATTGTATCCGATATGATCCTTGCTAATGTTAAGGGTGATGCTGTAAGCTTGCAAGTGGCTAACCGCTTGGAGGCTGTGGCAGATGCAGACAAGCAGTGCGAATTGCAAAAGATTATTGCTAAAGCTTATAAAACCTTAGGCCGCAATAGTCTGGGAATTAAGCCTTTTGCTCAAACGCAAATGCAATCTCAAACTCAACAAAAAGCCCAGACTGATAAAGACGGGTGCCCGTTCTTTCCTAAAAGGAACTGGAGAAATAAAAAACAGGGGCAGCAACAGCAGTAGCAAGGTTTGTGTGCTGGTTCACCGGCACCTGAGTCTTCTGAGCGTACTTATGACTTGCGCGACCGTGCGAAAATTAAGACTCCTGATAGATTTCAAATCCCTGATCAGTGCTCTCCTCGTTCTTTACAGGACACATTGGACTCTCAAGTCGGTGGTGGGCAGCGCCAGGATCGTGGCAAAGGTCCGACTAAACAACAGGGACGAGATCAACCTCGACAGTTTGACGTCAAAGCCAAACAAGAAGATCTGCCTCGTTTTCGACCCCCATATCAGAAGACAAAAATTGCCGCCTTGATGGCGAAGTATGCCTCAGATGGTGAGAAGCCGACTCCTAGACTGGACATGGGCAGTGACTCTGCTTGACAGCACAGCGGAGGTGACCATAGTGCGGGAGGCACTGCGTCCCTGTCTGGAGGCGAGAGCAACTGATACATTTATTACGGTAGAAACAGCAGATACCCCCCGTATAGACTCTATGAGATTGTCTTCCAAATTGAACGTGATATACAGCATGGGAAAATCTTACCTCCTCATATGACATTTTATTGGCGGAGGCAGATTGGCCTTCACCATTTGTGCTAGCCGTTTCTAGAGGGGAGGATGTGATACTTCTGAGTTTTTTGCGTTACGTCCCTGAGGAACATGCAAAGGCGTACGCAGCTGAGTGGGGTTTGGCCCTTGCCCCAGGGGTGTACCGTAATCAGGTGGGCTGGGATATGGATTCACCGGCACATGAGATACCATTACGGTCTATGCCACAGCCGCAGTATCCAATCAGACGTGAGGCTAAGACTCCCGTTTGTGACATTCTAACTCAGTTGGAGTATCAAGGAGTGACTGAATCCTGTGTATCACCTATGCATAATCCTCTTTTTTCGGTATCAAAACCTGACGGTTCATATCGCATTGTATTGGATTATCGAAATTTGAATAGTCATTGTCGTACATTTGCGGTACAGAACACCACAGCTCTGCGCTAGTGAACAACCGTGTTCGTAAAAAGTACAGAACTACACTCGACATATCCAATGGTTTCTACAGTCATAATCTGGCTCCTGAGAGCCGTGACTTAACAGCATTCACCGCCGTCGGAAATCAGAATTTTTTTTCGAGCTTGCCTATGGGGTATAAGAACAGCCCCGGGGCTTTTGCTGTGTGTGTTGTGTCTTTGTTACACAACATAGATCCAGATGCGTTCTCGTACATTGATGATATTTATCTGACGGACGACGAACTAATTCTGCATCTTGTCCGAGTCGACCGCATCATTTTATCGTTTGCCGACTATGGATACAATTTCAATTTTGCTAAATCATACATCGCTCATTTTTGCGGTGCTCTTTTTGGGCTACGAGCTCAATATGTAGGTAGGGGGTTACCCCCCCACTTTTTGGACAAATGTGCACAATTGCAAGCTCCTTCTATGCTGAAGAAACTTCAGTCTTTGCTGGGATTTTTAAATTCCAGAAGGACATACATCCCCGATTATGCAAAGCATATCAAACCGCTTTATGCGTTGATACAACCAACATATTCTATTCTATTCTATTCTACAATCTTGGCAATCTGATATGCTTGCAACTAACTACTTGCTGAAGCGTGATAATACTACGAACCTGGTGATACCTATAGTACCGGGGACGGTGGGTTTCACTTCCTTGATGTTCAATGAGGGGGACACAGTACCAATTGCATACAAATCACATTTGTACACATCGCGTAAAATGCGTTTTTCGAATGTTGAAAAGGTTTTGACCGCGGTGCAAATGGCGATTCTGAAAGAACGCTCGCTGGCACAGGGAAAACGCATTCTTATGGTCACGCCTTTCCCTGCTTAAGAAGCAGTGACTAAGGCAAGTGTAGCCAATTCTAAGGCATTACATCCCCATTGGATACAATGGGCTCTTCTTTGGCATCATCTGATGTCACGTTTATCTTTGATCCTGCACTTCAGACACAGGCATTTTTACAGTATGAACACGTTCATCCTCCTCCGTTGTTGTTGCCTCCTGTGGATGAGTACAAATGTATCATTTATACCGATGGCTCGGCTCAACCGGCCACCGGTTCCAAACACGCTTATTCAGCGGCTTGCGCTATTGTGGCTGGTTCAATTGTTAATGGAGAATTTAAGTCTTCCATAGTGCATACTCAGGCACTTGGAGACTGTACAGCACAATTGGTGGAGCTGCGTGCTCTTATACAAGCGCTTGAGTTTGCTGATCCTAATGTGAATACTCTTATAGTATGCGATTCTTTTTACTGTGTCAGTCTTTTAATGACAACTTATTTTTTTGGTCTCAAAATGACTATCGGGACTCTAAAGGCAGCGCAATCAAGCATAAAATGCTTTGGGTTCGAGTTGTAAACCTTAAACCGCGTCTGCCCCTCACACAAGTTATACATACTCTTGGCCATCAGCGTGTGGGAGCACATGCTCTTGGTAATTCTTTGGCTGACGAGGCACCAAATCTGCAGTAGCCACGTGTTCCGTTGCAGCAGTTACAAGATCCATGACTAAGATTGATAATGACATTCTGGCAGCTGTAGCTGCTATGAAGGATGGGACTTCTTATCCGCAAGGCTTCCCTTCAAAGTATTCTTATCATTTATCTCCCGAACAGGTTCCTTATGCTATAATTCCATCAGTTGGGGTTCGGCTGATTCCCAACATGGACCGCAGACTTGCTTTGATCACAGCCGTGCACAAAGGCATGGCTTCTGCACATGCCGGAGTGTCTGCGGCTGTTTCTATTTTACAGCAACATTATTGGTGGCGTGGTTTATATAAACAAACCCATAATTATGTACTTTCTTGTGACATTTGTCAGCAAATCAAACCGTCTACGCTCTCACGCCCCCCACAAACACAGCTCTGTATTTCTAATCAGCCGTTTGGCTGTGTATATCTTGATCACTGCGGTCCATTGTCTTCTGATGCTGCATATACATTTTTGTTGCAGTTGATTCGTGCATTAGATTCCTTTGGGTTTGGCCACAACACAGTGCTGATGCTTGAAATGTCATCAGAGATTTGCGTGTCTTTGTCGGGATGTTTGCCTGTGGCACCTTCCATTCTGACCAAGAACACGATGAAGTCAATGGGGGTGCTGGTGCAGCTTTCGTCTCCATACAGGCCCGAGGGCAATTCTATAGTGGAGCGAATGAACCATGACTTAAAGCAATCTTTGACAGCTAGGGTCTCAGGTACTGGCAGGAACTGGCTGGCCCATTTGTATGGAGTTCAACGTGCAGTCAATAATCCCCTTAGATGATCTCTGGGTGGGCTGACCCCATACGAAATGCTCTTTGGCATTAAAATGTTTGTGCCAGACCTTGGTGGTCTAGACGTTGTGGCGGCTGCTAAAATCTTTGGCGTAGATAATCATCTACTATGTTAAAGGACCTACAAAAGACCTGTGACAGCTACACAACTGAACATTTGCCCTCTTCCAATGACACAGCGATGCTGATTCCGGTCACCGGCTGGCTTCCAAAGATTGGAGATCTGGTACGAGAAAAGCTGTAGAACAAGAAAGAATTTGGTCCCTCTTATCGTGCATCAATCCCGGTTCTTGGATTGAAGGGTACTCGTACAGTGATTCTACCACCTTTACCTGCTCGCAAAGACAACATTTCAGTGGACAATGTCAAGTTACACCGTCTGGCCGATTCTGAATAGTGTAACTCCTGCAGTTTCATGCAACGCTATCTCAATGAATCCAGTGTGCCGAACAGTCCACGTCAACATCAAACTGATGCCGCCCTACCGCCTTTGATGAATATGGGTGCAAGCGGTTATTTTGGGGACCGTGCAAGCTTCTCCTATGACTCTTCCTCCTCGTCTTCCACGTTGGCACTTCCACCGACAAAATTAAGTATTTTCATCTCTTGGTTCAAAAAGACTTACTTGGTCCCACCTTGGACCTATATCTGGTTGGTACTTATCCTGATTTTCCTCTTCATGTCAATCGGATGTGTGACTGTATTTTTCTTACTGATCAATGGTCATTATTTGCCAGAACGCTCTGCTGTGAAATTGGTCGATGGAATTCTGGCCCCTCACTCATCGTCCCACATAATGAAACTTGATCGAGCCCTCGTGAACATTTCGGCTTTCCCAGTTGCAGATGGCATCGTTTGGGATAAAGTAGCATTCGAAATCCATGGTCCGACGGAAGTCCTCAACATACCATACGTGTTTTGCGTTTCTTTAGGAGACATGGTAACAACGGACATACATTCCGATGATTGGGATGTACAAGCAGTACATTCATTGTTTTCAGATTTAAAGTATTATGCTGCTTTTGATGCTGAAGATTTATATTTAAATTCTGCCAATTATGCTGATTTATTCTGTTATCAACATTATGGGCATCATTACTTATACAAACAAACACGTTAAGACCGGTTTTTAATTACACACAATGGGAACATTGTCCACCTCCTTTACAGGGGAGTTCTAAAACGCTTAGGGATAAGTTCACCTACTTCACAGATTATGACACGTCCAATCCTATATCTTTAAATTACAATTGACGTCGCAATAGAAATTTATTCTGCAGCATACTAAATTAATCTATTCCAATTCCTTTAGATATGAATTGGCCACACAGGGTTATGATCACTGGAGTGCTACCATTGATTTAAAAACAGTTTGGGGCACTAAGGCTTGGCAGGTTCAGGGAACTGAGGCTTTACATCGTGCCTGCCTAATACCAGCACAAATGTTATTTTTAAATGATACGGTATATCAAACTACTTGCTTTGGCCAGGCAACTGCAAAAAAATTAAATAATCCGTACATTCCATCTTTGGCTGAGTATGATAATTGGCGCACACACACAAATTATTCAATCGATGTTTTGCAATCTCTCTTTCGGAATGGCACTTTCAATGTCTCTGATGTTGACTCTAGCGGTTGGTTCCTGTGGCAAACCAGTTCAAATTCATGCCCACTGCGTTTTTATAATATAACGCCGGGTTTTACACAGACTAGACCGGATCCACATTTTTCGCACTCACATTCAGTTACAACATATTCGGTGGGTAAATTGTGCCAACAATGGTTGGAACACTCTACGTTGTCCTCAGTTAAGCAACACTTGTCACTCTTGTCGAGTGACTTCAATTTGGCTGATTTTCTTTTAGGTCCTAGGACCCCGAGAACAAAAAGATTTGTCTATGCTGCTTACAATGAAATATGGAAACTATCGCAGATTGAGGCTGCGGTTCGTCTGCGTCAAATTGACAAAGCGAATTTAGAAAAAGTCCTTGCAGTGGTCGACAATAGCATTAATACACTGTCTTCACGCATTTATACCTTGGATACTATTGTTTCATCTGTTATTGATATTGTTCAGAATGATGTATCTGTGTTATATCATGGTCAAAATCAATTACGATCTGTAATGCAGTTTGCATGGATGTTACAGACTCTTAAAATGGGAAAAGTACCTTGAGATTATTTAAATGCTCCCGCTTTGTTTTTGCCATTTAATCTAACTGATAAATAGAGATTTATGTCCATGAAAGATGCTACATACACACTATTACACATTGAACAATTAGAACACTTGCCATTCTCTGTGGCGGGGACAGTTTCAACTTTATGGCTAATTAATGGGGTTTTCTCACTCCCTTTTTCGCTGTTTCAATTTAAATCCTGCATGAAACATTTCCCAATTGGCCGCTTTGAACCCCTGGGAAGTACGTTTCTTCATGAAATGTGGTCCCTACCTTTCACTTACAGATGTCATCGGGAGGATAAGGAGGTTTTCCTAACAGGGGAGAACTGCGATTCCACAGTGGGACACTCCCTAGTTTGCAAACACGTTAAGTTGCCCAGCGCTTGTAATGTTTTGGCACCTAATCTTGCTTGTTTTTTGAAAGGGAGTCTCATCCCAGCAATAATTCCCGCTTTTACATTGCTTACTAAAGGTAGTTATCTTATTTTGAATAACCACGGCTGCTGTGGATTAAGGGCAGGAATCCCGTATATAGTAACAGTTTCACAACGTGTTACTTGTTGTAGCAATGTGCTTTTTCCGCCCCCACATGAGAAAGTAGATATGTCGATTTGGGCTTCCATTCCGACTTTGAAAACAGATTTCAACAAATTAAGCAAGCTCAAAGCGCTATTGTTTCAACAAGAAGTGGCTCTCACTTCAGCTTAAGAGACCCGCAATTGCTGGTGGCTAGAACTTCCAGCGAGATTCAGTCACTTCTGAACACGAATCTCCCACTGCATTCTGGTGAGCTGATACATCAAATATTTAATGCGCCTGAAACCGAAGGACTTGCTCATTTTTTTAAACTGGTGGGATCCGACCTTGTGACTTCTTTTCAGACGATATTTGGAATAATACCGGCCTTTATTCATTCTATTTTTTCCAGCGTCTTCGGAGGATTCCCATTAATACTGGTGCTAGCTGGTGGAATCCTGCTGCTTCTGTTCCTGCTGCGCAATGGCTGCTCATCTTGTGGTACTGCACAGGCCAGGCCAATTGCTACTGTACCATGACCGAATGCAACAACTTTTTGGATGCTTGCCATTAGCGACGCTTATCGTGAGTTATGGACTAACTTTTTGCTTTGCCTACTTTACTTGCGTGCAACCTGTGTTCTACTGTCAATGGTGCCCCTTCTACTGGGCTTTGGATTTATGCCTCTCCAATACGTCATGTTCAGACCCAGATTATGACCAGTTAATGGGTCCCTTAGTGGCCCATGACGAGGCCTGTTCTAGGGATGGACGTATGGCGCATGCGGTTGCACTTGGAGTATTGGCAGAATGGTATACCTGTGCGGCTGCGCAAAACCTATTGCAGAGGAGCTTTATTGAATATCACACAAGTTGCCCGGATATGCTCTTGGAAGCATCGGATTACGAGGAGCACGTTTGTTCCTTCGGCCTACTTGATTGGATGGCATCCCTTTTTTCTGCTAACAATAGGGATGACCTTTTGGAACGAATTGCATTGACAGGGTCACGTACTTTCATGGATACACCACCTCCATGTTAGTCACGTTTTTCGTGCAACGATAAATATTTACCCACATACAAATTTTATATATATATATATATATATTCACTGAAAAAACCATAGGTTTTAGGGACAGTTTTAGTTACTTGGACATTGCACTCGTACAAAACCCGTGAAATTCCCCGTTATAGTTAGTTCAGCTAACTATAACTCGCGCCCCGCAATGCACTGCTGATGACGTCACATATTACATCACTCATGACATGGTCAGTGACATCACTGATGACATCACTGATGACATCTCAAATGACATCACTGATGACATCATCCAGTGACTGTGTGTTTCTGTAAAGTTTAAATATTTTTAATATATATAGGAAAAGACGTATTGAAGAATGAGTGGGTGTGTAAGTGTCTGTATGGATGATTTAGTAGGTGCGTGACTGACTCTATAAGTGAGTGATTTAACGTATCTTACTGAATGCATGGGTTAGTGACTAAACTGGGTGAATGTCTGTATCCGTCTGTCTGTTGCTGTGTAAGTGGCTGCATGTGTTTGTGAATAGCTAAATGAGTGTCTATATGAGTTATTGAATGCTTGTCTGAGTATCTGTATGGGTGCCTGAGTGTTTGTGTGGGAGGGGTGTGTGCAACTCTGTGCATAGATGTGTGAGTGGGTGATTCACTGGGTGGATGGTTTCAAGAGTGCATCTGTGATAGACTGTATGGGTGGGTAAGTGTGTGTAAGAGTGTGTTAGTGAGTGAATGTATGTCCCAGTGGTACATGTGTGAGTAACTACATATGTGAAAGGCAGTATATATGTGTGTTGGAGTATATAAATAGCTATAAGCAAGAGTGAGTGATTGTGATAGTGGCTGTATGGATGAGTGTGTGCTTGTATCTGTGATTGTATAAGAGCGTAACAATGTGCTACTATTTGTATGAGTAAGTGAGCTGGTGTGTGTATAACTGTATAGGTGAGTAAATGGCAGTGTGTTTAATTATTTGCATGACTGACTAGGTGTGTGAGTATCTCTATGGATGAGTGGCGTTGTTTGAGTGTCTATATAGGAGTAAGAGTGCATATGATAGTCCTGTACTGAGTGACCGTAAGTATGAGTGACTGTACGGGTGAGTGAGTGGATGTGTGTGTGTAGACCTAAGAATCAGTGAGTGGGTATGTAGTTATTGGTGTTGGAGTGTCTATGGTTTTGCGAATGGCAGTCTGTAATTTAGAGTGGGTGTATCAAAGGTTATATTAGGGTGTGAGGAGGTGCATCAGATTATCACGTGGATGATGTCATCAGTGATGTCATTTGAGATGTCATCAGTGATGTCATCAGTGATGTCACTGACCATGTCATGAGTGATGTAATATGTGACGTCATCAGCAGTGCATTGCGGGGCGCGAGTTATAGTTAGCTGAACTAACTATAACGGGGGAATTTCACGGGTTTTGTACGAGTGCAATGTCCAAGTAACTAAAACTGTCCCTAAAACCTATGGTTTTCAGTGAATTTCAAAGGTTTTTTAAATGCTAATTTGTAACTATAACGTGTCTGAAACCTATGGTTTTTCAGTGAATTTCAAAGGTTTTTAAATGCTAATTTGTAACTATAACGTGTCTGAAACCTATGGTTTTTCAGTGAATTTCAAAGGTTTTTAAATGCTAATTTCTAATTATAACGTGCCTGAAACCTACGGTTTTTCAGTGAATTTCAAAGGTTTTGTAAATGACAATTTTTAAATGTATTAATTGTTATATTAATTTTTTTCATACTGATTTACTACATTTTTAGAAACAATTTTTTTTACATATTTTATTTTTTAAATTACATTGTAATTACATTATACATTACATTACAAAAAATACTTTCTCAGAATGAATTACTTTAGTTTAAATACTTTGCAGATAGGCAATAGACTTTTAAGTACAGTAGTTACAGTTGTTGAAATGGGCAACACATTTTCAAACACAATGCAACATTCAGCTCAATGTGAATTTCTAGTTAAATGCAATTAGTTACTTTATGGATTACTTTTGTAACCACAGGACTGGATCCTAGATTCAGTCCTGGTACATCTCCTGTAAACAGTTGAGTAAAAGCGTTTTGGTTACAGTCGTGATTTTTAAGGAATATTATTGTATTTTAAAAGTTGACACTTAGAAACTTTTTCTCATAGAATCACCAATGTTATCCTATGGAAGGAAATTCACTTAGCAGGTAAAAACTGTTATCGTTACTTTTTCTTACTCAGTGTTGGATCCTGGATCCAGCACTGGTGCATCTCCTGTAAACAGTTGAAAAAATGCGTTTAAGTCATACAGGCGATTTTTAAGGAATATTTGTAGTTTGTGAAAATCAACACTTTGAAACTTTTTGCTGAAAACCAGTCAATCTTAGCCTATGAAGGAAATTCAAGTTACTGGTAAGTACGGTTAAAATTACTTTTGAGGATCAGTACTGGGCTGAAAGATGCAGCACTGAGGTCTCTCCTGATAACAGGTGAGTAAATCGGAATTCGTATTTCGGCTGATTTTAGAGGAATATTTTAAAGTTCCAAAACTCCACACTTAGAAGAATTTCCAAGTGAAACCAGTCAATGTTAGCCTATGGAAGGAAATTCAAGTTACTGGTAAGTACGGTTAAAATTACTTTTCAGGACCAGTACTGGGCTGAAAGATGCAGCACTGAGGTCTCTCCTGATAACAGGTGAGTAAATCAGAATTTGGATTTCGGCTGATTTTAGAGGAATATTTGTATGTTTCAAAAATCAACACTTAGAAACTTTTTCAGCAAAAAGCAGGCAATGATATCCTATGGAAGGAAATTCAAGTTACTGGTAAGTACGGTTAAAATTACTTTTGAGGATCAGTACTGGGCTGAAAGATGCAGCACTGAGGTCTCTCCTGATAACAGGTGAGTAAATCGGAATTCGTATTTCGGCTGATTTTAGAGGAATATTTTAAAGTTCCAAAACTCCACACTTAGAAGAATTTCCAAGTGAAACCAGTCAATGTTAGCCTATGGAAGGAAATTCAAGTTACTGGTAAGTACGGTTAAAATTACTTTTCAGGACCAGTACTGGGCTGAAAGATACAGCACTGAGGTCTCTCCTGATAACAGGTGAGTAAATCGGAATTCGTATTTCGGCTGATTTTAGAGGAATATTTGTATGTTTCAAAAATCAACACTTAGAAACTTTTTCAGCAAAAAACAGGCAATGATATCCTATGGAAGGAAATTCAAGTTACTGGTAAGTACGGTTAAAATTACTTTTGAGGATCAGTACTGGGCTGAAAGATGCAGCACTGAGGTCTCTCCTGATAACAGATGAGTAAATCGGAATTCGTATTTCGGCTGATTTTAGATGAATATTTTAAAGTTCCAAAACTCCACACTTAGAAGAATTTCCAAGTGAAACCAGTCAATGTTAGCCTTTGAAGGAAATTCAAGTTACCGGTAAGTACGGTTAAAATTACTTTTCAGGATCAGTACTGGGCTGAAAGATGCAGCACTGAGGTCTCTCCTGATAACAGGTGAGTAAATCGGAATTCGTATTTCGGCTGATTTTAGAGGAATATTTTAAAGTTCCAAAACTCCACACTTAGAGGAATTTCCAAGTGAAACCAGTCAATGTTAGCCTATGAAGGAAATTCAAGTTACCGGTAAGTACGGTTAAAATTACTTTTGAGGATCAGTACTGGGCTGAAAGATGCAGCACTGAGGTCTCTCCTGATAACAGGTGAGTAAATCGGAATTCGTATTTCGGCTGATTTTAGAGGAATATTTTAAAGTTCCAAAACTCCACACTTAGAAGAATTTCCAAGTGAAACCAGTCAATGTTAGCCTATGAAGGAAATTCAAGTTACCGGTAAGTACGGTTAAAATTACTTTTCAGGATCAGTACTGGGCTGAAAGATGCAGCACTGAGGTCTCTCCTGATAACAGGTGAGTAAATCGGAATTCGGATTTCGGCTGATTTTAGAGGAATATTTGCACAATGGTGAAGGGAGGGGGCGGGGCCTGAGGTGACATCTGTGCAAACGCGCCCCGTGGTGCGTTTTAAGTTGGGGGATTAAGTCCCCTTGAATCATGAGGGTCCCTACGGGCCAACTAGCCCACCAGGAACCTCCAGTATGCGCCAGGGGCTGCGTTGCAGAGACATGTACAGAGGCCACACCCCTTTTACACCTCTCTGCAACGCAGCTCTGTGGCGCTTTCTGGACGTACCTGTTGGGCTAGTTGGCCCCAGAGACCCTCAGGATTGAAGAGGATTTAATTCCCCATCTTAAAACGCGCCACGGGGCCTGTTTACACACATGTCACCTGAAGCCCCGCCCCTCCCTTCACCACTGTGCAAACGCGCCCCGTGGCGCGTTTTAAGTCAGGGGATTAACTCCCCTTGAATCCTGAGGGTCCCTGGGGTGCAACTAGCCCACCATATACCTCCAAAGCGCCATAGAGCTGCGTTGCAGAGAGGTGTAAAAGGGGCGTGGCCTCTGTACACCTCTCTGCAAGGCAGCCCCTAGCGCATACTGGAGGTTCCTGGTGGGCTAGTTGGCCCCTGGGACCCCAGTATTCAAGGGGATTCGTTCCCCTCTGCAAACGCGCCAGGGCGCGTTTGCAGAGTGGTGAAGGAAGGGCGGGGCCTGCGGGCCCGATCGTTTTTTAAATTTTTTTAATTTTATTTTTTTGGGGGAGGGGGGCCGCGTGGCCCCCCTCCCGGGCCACTACTTGCCCCGGGGACCCCATCCCCGGGGCTGGCCCTCTCGTTGGGGACTGTGCGAGGCTCCCGACCTGTCATTGCAAACAGCAGTGTCCCGGGGGTAGGCACCCCGGGACACTGCAGGAGCCGGCCCTGGGGGTGGTGGTCCCCAGGGCCATCAAGGGCTCCAGGAGGGGGCCACGCGGCCCCCTCCCATTCAGGTCACAGCCCCGGGGAGGTGGTGGTCCCGGGGCTCTGGGGGTCCAAACGGACCCCCATTGTAATCTTCTTAGTGCCCCGGGGAGGTGGTGGTCCCGGGGCGTGTGGAGGGCTGGAGCCCCCACACAGTTTTTAATTAAAAAAAGAAGCCCCTGGGAGGTGGTGGTCCCCGGGGCTGCGGGAGGGCTCAGAGCCCTCCCGCACCATTCTACATAAAGCCCTGGGGGGTGGTGGTCCCCGGGGCTTGGAGGGCCCTTAGAGGCCCCCCACACATAAAATTAACCCCCCCAGCATGCCCCCGGGACTTGGCCCACCCGGGGACCAATTAACATCGAAGCGCGGGAGACCGCGCTTCGATTTTCGGCAGGGTTCGCGCTCCCTGAGCGCATCCTGCCGATTTTTGAAAAAAAAAAAAAAAAATTTTTTTGCCCAGGGGGTCCTTGTGGGACCCCCTGAGCAGACCTAGGGGGGCAGGGTGTTTCTACCCTGCCCCCTTTGTGCGCTTTGCGCACTTGTTTCTGTCCCTCGGTTCTACCGAGGGACAAAATGGCTGCCAACACTTCCTGATTTGGAGTGTTGACAGCCAATTAACATAAAGCTCGTGCTCGGGAGGATCCGCGGCCTTAGATATATCTATCTTTTTTACTTTTCATTTTCTCAGCAACTACTGAACGGATTTACACCATTTAACAAAAAGGGTTCTTTCTGAACCAAGAACTACCTCTTTGCCAAATTTGGTGTAATTCCGTTCAGCAGTTCAGGCTGTAGCCGTGTCTAAAGTTTCCTATGGAAAATTGCATGGGGAAAACGCGTTTTGGGACCCCCCTTTTTCTCGGCCCCCGCTTGACGAATCCCCCCGAGACTTTCAGGGTAGGAGCGGACCGGAGCGCCCCACAAAGTTTGAACATTTTGCGAAGATACGTCAACCGGCAAGAGAATTATTTCAAATAGAATGTCGCGGATTTCCTATGGATAATAGGTTGTAACTATAACTATCTACTGGCGACCGCCAGTAGATAATATATATATATATATATATATATATATATATATGTATATATATATTCGTTCCAACGTCTGCTTCAAAATTCACCACAGACTCCAGCACGCTCGGGGTTATTCAGGCTACATACAGGTAGGTGATGCGTTTCAACCGCCCAATCGGTCTTCTTCAAACCTAAAGTCGCTGCCATTTTTTCTCTTTTATATTCGTGAAATGCTTAAAGTGACAGTGCAACATTAGCAGCAAAATAACAAGCTTTAAAATATAAAGTGACAGTGCAACAAAATTTCTCCTTAAGTGACACTTGCAATCAAATTCATCAAGCATTGTCATTGTTTTTGTTGTATAGTGCTCAATGATTCAAGCAACTAAAAACCCACAATAAAATCACAGGTTTTATACCAATTAAGCAATAAATATACTTAAAACAATTAGACAATAAAACAATGTTCAATCTTTAGACAAGTGCCTTATTGATAGCCAACGTACTTGTGCCCCATCCTATCGGGGCCAATTGTCTGCCATCAATAGTCCTTGTATGCAAATGTCACTTAATTTATAAAGTGAAAAGTGCCTTGTGCAAATAGCGTCTCATTGTTTCAACTTATAAAATAAATATGCGATACTAACTCATACAGGATATATCTACAGGTACTCTGAAAAGCACCCACTGTAGCTTATTCCTCTCTTAACCATTGTGGGCAAGTGCCCTTAAACTTTCAATGATTTACAAGGCTATTCACAACCTAACTAAAGTGCTATGTGCTACAAACCCAAGTGCGACCATATAATTCAAATATTTACATGGAGTGGCTGCTAATCAGCAATTTATAAACTTAATCAGCTATTCTCTCCTCAGGGAGAGACAACTGCATGATTAAAAATCTCTGAACCCTGCAAAGTTAAGAAAACATAAGAAGAAAGAAGAAGAATTGTACTCAACATCTCATCTCACAGGTACTGATTCTGTAACAATTATACATCATGAATCACAGGTGTACATGTAAATCTTCTTCAGTATTATGTCCATACGGAATCTTACTATGATATCTGAGAATGTATCGTGATTCAAGCTGCCTCAGGCATCTCTCTCTATTCCCCCCTCGTAATATTTGTTGGACTTGATCAATCACAAAGTATTTTAGACATTCCAGCTTACCGCCATGAAACTCGTGGAAGTGTCTAGCCATGGGGTATGACTGATCGTTGTTATTTATGGCTCGAATGTGCTGTAAGACCCGTTGGTGCACTGGTAAAATGGTACTCCCTATGTACATTTCAAAACAACTGCATTTTAAAATATACACCACAAATTGACTTTTGCACGTCAGAGGCTTCATGATTTGCCACTTTTTATTGGAAAATGGCAAGGGTACCTCCGTAATATTCTCTCCATACTTGCACGCCTTGCATTTGTGGCATTTCCTGAAGCCTCTGCTCTCCCCAAGCCATGTTGTTTGTTGTGGGATACCTGGGCATTAGTGACCAAAGCCTGCCGCAGTGATCTTGCTTTGCAAAAGGTAATAAGTGGCCCATTGCCCAACTTTTGGCCCAAAAATGCATCTCCACGTAGTATATGCCAGTGCTTTTGCATGATACACCTTATATCCTTGTGCTGTCTATTGTACCCTGTGATGAAACGGAATTGTGGTTTCACTTCTACTGTCTCACAGTTCACAGCAGGTTTCCCAAAAATCAACTCATCCCTGTGCCTTGCATCTGCTTTGGTTCTAGCTACTTTCAGGACCGATGGGCTATATCCCCGCTGTTTAAATCTCTTATTTAGCTCTTCCTGCGCCTGATGTAATTGCTTGGGGCAGCTACAGTTGCATTTCATCCTTAGATTTTCAGCATAAGGTATGCTATTCACCAGTCTCGGAGGGTGGAAACTTTGGGCGTGGAGAATGGTATTCCCTGCGGTCTTTTTCCTAAATGTTTTAGTGTTGATCTCTCCAACCTCTATGTACACTGTCAAGTCCAAGAATTGGACCTATTCTCTGCTTATATGCGATGTAAACTTAATATTTAAATCATTGATGTTAATACGATCAATAAATGACTCAACAGAAGCTACATCACCCCGCCAGATGATAAAAAGGTCATCAATATAACGTGTCCATAGGACCACGTTATCTGACAGCTCTTTGGCATAATCAACAGCTAGCACCTGCTCCTCCCACCAGCCCGTATGCAAATTAGTATAGCTGGCGGCGAAGTAGGTGCCCATTGCTGGCCCTTGAAGCTGTTGAAATAGGTCCTTACCAAATATGAAGATGTTGCTCTTAAGACACCATTGTAGCATGTCAATCAACATTTCTGTGTGTCGGAGTAGCGTGAGGGGGCGTGTTTTTAAATAATGACGCACTGCCCTGACACCCTGATCATGCGCAATGCTCGTGTACAGGGAGGAGACATCTAATGTTAACATAATGTAGTTCTCCTCCCAAATGATATCATACACTTTCTTTATGAAGTCTCCTGTGTCCTTCGTATAGGATGACAAATTCCTCACATATTCCTACAAGAAGTGATCTAAGAACCTTGAAGAGTTCACAAATACACTTCCAATCGCTGAAATTATTGGTCTGCCTGGCGGTTTTAGAATATTCTTGTACACCTTTGGTATTAAATATAATACCGGTGTTACAGGTGAATCATATATATATATATATATATATATATATATATATATATATATATATATGTATATATATATATATATTATCTACTGGCGGTCGCCAGTAGATAGTTATAGTTAGGACCTATTTTCCATAGGAAATCCGCAACATTCTATTTGAAATAACTTTGGCGCCGGTTGACGAATCTTCGCGAAATTTTCAAACTTTGTGGCCCGCTCCGGTCTGCTCCTATCTTGAAAGGCTTGGGGTGATTCGTCAAGCGGGGGCCGAGAAAAAAGGGAGGTCCCAAAACGTGTTTTCCCCATGCAATTTTCCATAGGAACCTTTCATCGCAGCTACAGCCCGAACTGCTGAACGGAATTACACCAAATTTGGCAAAAAGGTAGCCCTTGGTTCAGAGTCGTGCCTTTTGCTTAAATGGTGTAAATCCGTTCAGTAGTTCCTGAGAAAATCAAAAGTTAAATCACATATATATCTATGGCCGCGTAGGGTCCGCGCACCCTCCCGATCACGAGCTGTATGCTAATTGGCTGTCAACACTCCAAACCAGGAAGTGTTGGCAGCCATCTTAGTGCCTCGGTAGAACCGAGGCACAAGAAATCAGGAAAACAACCGCGAAAAACGCAAAAAGGGGGCAGGGTAGAAACACCCTGACCCCCTAGGCCGGCTCAGGGCCCAAAAAAAAAAAATATATTTTTTTTTAAATCAGCGGGATGCGCTTAGGGTGCGCGGATCTCACAGAGAAAAGAAAAAACGAAGCGCGGTCTCCCGCGTTTCGTTGTTAATTGGCCCCCGGGTGGGCCAAGTCCCGGGGGCATGCGGGGGTTTATTAAATTAATGTATGGGGGGCCTCTAAGGCCCCCCCAATCCCCGGGGACCGCCACCCCCCGGGGCTTTAAAAAAAATGGTGCGGGAGGGCTCTCGGCCCTCCCCAGCCCCGGGGACCGCTACCCCCCGGGGCTTCTTTTTTAACATTAAAATTACCTGTGTGGGGGGGCTCAAGCCCCCCCACACGCCCCAGGGACCGCCACCTCCCCGGGGCACTAAATTGTTAAATATGGGGGTCCGTTACGGACCCCAGAGCCCAGGGACCACCACCTCCCGGGGCTTTCAAGATGTTTGGAGGGGGCCGCGGCCTCTCCTGGAGCCAGGGCTGGCTCCTGCAGTGTCCCGGGGTGCCCACCCCCGGGACACTGTAGTTTGCTATGGCAGGGGCTCCCGCCCTGCCATAGCAAACTGCTTTGGTTTTTGGAAGAGAGAGCAGGAAACCTGCTCTCTCTTCCAAAAACCAAAGCAGATTGCTTTTCCACACGGGAAGCTGCATCTTAGCAGCTCCCCATGTGGAAAAGCAATGCCGGCTCCCGAGGGACACGGGGAGCCGGCGGGACCGTGGGGGGATTGGGGACCCCAACGGTCCCCAACGGAGAGGGCCAGCCCCGGGGGATGGGGTCCCCGGGGCCATAAGTGGCCAGAGGAGGGGGGCAACGCAGCCCCCCTCCATAAGTTATTTAAAAAAAAAAGAAGAAGGCCATGCCCCGGGGGATGGGGTCCCTGGGGCCGATTAAGGCCTCAGGAGGAGGGGGGCCATGCGGCCCCCTTCCAAATTTTTTTTTTAAATAGGGGGCAGGCCCTGGGGACCCCATCCCCCAGGGCCTGCCCCCTATTTAAAAAAATAATTGGGCTAGTTGGACTCCAGGGACCCTCAGGATTCAAGGGGACTTAATCCCCCAACTTAAAACGTGCCACGGGGTGCGTTTGCATAGTGGTGAAGGGAGGGGGCGGGGCTTCAGGTGACATGTGTGCAAACAGGCCCCGTGGCGCATTTTAAGATGGGGAATTAAATCCCCTTCAATCCTGAGGGTCCCTGGGGGCCAACTAGCCCACCAGGTACGTCCAGAAAGCGCCACAGAGCTGCGTTGCAGAGAGGTGTAAAAAGGGGCGTGGCCTCTGAACACCTCTCTGCAACGCCGCTCCCTGGCGCATACTGGAGGTACAGGGTGGGCTAGTTGGACCCCAGGGACCCTCATGATTCAAGGGGACTTAATCCCCCAACTTAAAATGCGCCACGGGGCGCGTTTGCACAGTGGTGAAGGGAGGGTGCGGGGCTTGAGGTGACATGTGTGCAAACAGGCCCTGTGGTGCGTTTTAAGTTGGGGGATTAAGTCCCCTTCAATCCTGAGGGTCCCTGGAGTCCAACTAGCCCACCAGGTACCTTCAGTAAGCACAACAGAGTTGCGTTGCAGAGAGGTGAAAAAGGTGCGTGGCCTCGGAACGCTTCTCTGCAACTGAGCTCTGTGGTCCTAACTGTAGGTACCTGGGGGCTAGTTGGGCCCCAGGGACACTCAGGATTCAAGGGGACTTAATCCCGCAACTTAAAATGCGCCACGGGGCGCGTTTGCACACATGTCACCTCAGGCAACCCCTCCCTTCACCACTGTGCAGACGTGCCCTGTAGCGCGTTTTAAGAGGTAGTTTTAATCCCCCTGCCCTATTATGTACTAGGGACTTACAGAGGAGGTCGTGCTAATCACAGGGGTACCCCAACGCATAGTGTTCCCTAGTGTATGTAGGTGTTTTCACTGTATTCTAAGTGCGTTTTTGCATAGCACTGGCTCTGGTTAGTCAGAGTCAGTTACCACCAGTACACGTCGGAAAAAGTTGTGGGCACAGGATGATTTTGGAACAAGGCCTCTTTCTGCTCCTCTGTTGCTTCTTTCTGCACATCTTTTGCTTCTTTCTGTGCGTTTTTTCTTCTTTCTTCACATGTACTACCTCTGTAGGCATAGTTAGAAACTAGCATTTGAAAAACCTTTGAAATTCACTGTAAAAACCATAGGTTTCAGGCACGTTATAGTTAGAAATTAGCATTTAAAAAACCTTTGAAAGTCACTGAAAAAACCATAGGTTTCAGGCACGTTATAGTTAGAAATTAGCATTTAAAAACCTTACAAATTCACTGAAAAAACCATAGGTTTTAGGGACAGTTATAGTTAGTTGGACATTGCACTCGTACAAAACCCGTGAGAATTCCCCCGTTATAGTTAGTTCAGCTAACTATAACTCGCGCCCGCAATGCACTGCTGATGACGTCACATATTACATCACTCATGACATGGTCAGTGACATCACTGATGACATCTCAAATGACATCACTGATGACATCACTGATGACATCATCCATGTGATAATTTCATGCATCTTCTCACACCCTAATATAACTTTTGATACACCCACTCTAAATTACAGACTGCCATTCTCAAAACCATAGACACTCCAACACCAATAACTACAAACACACTCACTGATTCTTAGATCTACACACACATCCACTCACTCACCCGTACAGTCACTCATACTTATGGTAACTCAGTACAGGACTATCATATGCACTCATACACCTATATAGACACTCACACACCGCCACTCATCCATAGAGGTACTCACACAGCTAGTCAGTCATGCAAAGAATTAATCACACTCCCATTTACTCAGATGTACAGTTATACACACACCAGCTCACTTACTCATACAAATACTAGCACATTCTTACGCTCTTATACAATCACTGATACAAGTACACACTCATCCATACAGCCACTCTCACAATCACACACTCTCACTTATAGCCATTTATATACTCCAACACACATATATACTGCCTTTCACATATGTAGTTACTCACACATGTACCACTGAGATATACATTCACTCACTAACACCCCCATACACACACTCACCCACCCATACAGTCCATCACAGATGCACTCTTGAAACCATGCACCCAGTGAATCACCCACTCACACATCGATGCACAGAGTCACACACACCCACCCACACAAACACTCAGGCACCCATACAGATACTCAGACAACCAATCAATAACCCATGTAGACACTCATGTAGCTATTCAGAAACCCATGCAGCCGCTTACACACCAACAGACAGACGGATATAGACATTCACACAGTTTAGTCACTAACCCATGCATTCAGTAAGATACGTTTAATCACTCACTTATAGAGTCAGTCACGCACCTACTAAATCATCCATTCAGACAATTATACACCCACTCATTCTTCAATACGCCTTTCCCTATATATATTAAACATATTTAAACTTTACAGAAACACACAGTCACTGGATGATGTCATCAGTGATGTCATTTGAGATGTCATCAGTGATGTCACTGACCATGTCATGAGTGATGTAATATGTGACGTCATCAGCAGTGCATTGCGGGGCGCGAGTTATAGTTAGCTGAACTAACTTTAACGGGGGAATTTCACGGGTTTTGTACGAGTGCAATGCCCAACTAACTATAACTGTCCCTAAAACCTATGGTTTTTTCAGTGAATATATATATATATATAAATATATATATATATATATATATATTTTACTTTTTCCAAACTGTTTTTTTTATGCGTATTTGAACTCTGCGTACCCTTGAAATCTGTTTTGGTCCTTTGTATATATACTATGACCTTACCAAGGGGAGGGTGTTATATGGCCATTAGGGTCATTGTCAACATTGCTAAGTTAGCATGAGCAGGGCTACCATGATGCTGCTTTTGCGCACGTTACTACATGACTTTGTTTTGCAAGACTCTGTTTGTGCCTTTCACATGAGAACTGTCTACTTTCTGCGTTATCTGCCTGTTCTTGGAGTTTAGTCTGAACACGATGTGCAAGGTTGATAAACAATGCCCTTGTTATTCTGTTCTGGTCAGTCCCTAGCATCTAGACAAAACATGCTACCACAGCTGCGCTACTGGAAACTTGTGCTTTGATATTATAGGGATGCATGTTGTTCTGACACACACTTGGAGAGGGTCCTTTCCAGGAAGAAGAGCTATGCGGTTCTTATGATGTAAAGCTTCCATCTAGGCACTAAGGTATGGGGTCTGCTGACAAAGCCCAGAGATCTTCTTTTATATAATAAACAGCACTTTACCAAGGGGAGGGTGGTTAGGCCTTATAGTCCTTTTTCCACTGTCTGTATATGATGACATCCCCCTTTATATTCTATGGAATTGTAACAATGCTAATTGTTCTAGGTTTATGCATTTCACTGCTGGTAGTGGCTCGTATACTGCATTATAGAGCACGATAGTTAAAATAAACATTTTGAACTATAACAGTTACTCTGACCATTCTTATTGTGGACAAGTACGAGTGAGCGAGTGAAAGGGTATGTCTTGCTACCGCGATTCCTGAGAGAGTCGGGAGTAGTGTGTTCTGGGTTGTCTAATCATTTGTAGCTTCGTGATTTTGGAGGAGAACGAATGAGACACTATAGCTAGTCGGTTTTGGGATTTTGGGTACTAAGGTGGTAGGTTGGTACACCCCTATACACCGAGGTCCTGTTTTCCTGTGCATAGTTCTGTGTAGGTGCAGAATCCCTGCAACATGGGTGCACTTCCCAAGTCAACATGGCAGTTAGCAAACTGCGCACAGGCACTGCAGTGGCAGGCCTGAGACATCTTTTCAGGGCTACTCATGTGGGTGGCACAATCAGTGCTGCAGGCTCACTAGTAGTTTTTGATTTACCAGCCCCGGCACACCAAGTGCACTTTACTAGGGACTGACTAGTAAATTTAAATAGGCCAATCAGAGAGAACCAATCATAATAACAATTTACACAGGGAGCATATGCACTTTAGCACTGATTAGCAGTGGTAAAGTGCTCAGAGTCCTAAAACCAACAAACACAGGTCAGGAAAAAATAGGAGGAAGAAGCGAAAAGTTTGGGGATAACCCTGCAAAAAGGGCCAAGTCCAACACAACCCCCTTCCAGCCTAAAGCCAGGGTAGACCAATCCATACCTCGATGGGCTTCCCTGCTTGGGGCGATAGAACATGGAACCTGGCCCGCAACAGCAGGTGTCTATTTCCGTTCTAAGCCTTCCTGAACCTAGTTGGATCCCTCTATCCATACTCTCAGGGCCCACTAAGCTAACACATGGGGAACCCTTCTCCTCACCTGTGGGCCCCATCTGTGCAGCGCCTAAACTTACTTTTCTCACAGATGTGTCCCAACAGGCAGACAGTACCCACATGGTCAACACAGTGGTGTGGCCCACTCCACCCCTGGAGTGTGACTCCTGTCCCCCTTCCAGGGGCAACTCTGTCCACCAGGACAGCAAGCCACAGTGGCCTCTGACAACTGGCAGTGACGAGAGCCAGGCCTCATGTCTTTCAGGCCTCTCTAACCTCTGTGGCATCAGAAAGTGGGGGGCGGTAGCCCCAGGTGCCTGGCACCTTTTGTCCACTCTCCTTCATCCCAAGTCAGGTATGGCATCCTGACACTGGCCCACCAGCCCCGGATCTGTACCCTGCGGTTGGAGAGGAGATGGGGTGGGCTCTCCCGGACCCAGCCCTCCTCAGAAGACAAACTGGTAGGGGCACTGTTAGCAGTCGCCCCTTCCTCCAGGTCAGGGGGGACACCCTGAACCTGGTCCTCCAACCCAGGGTCTGTACCATTAGGCTGGACCTGTGCCTGGCAACCCAGGACTTCCCGGAGAATACACCCACCCCCCAAGGGAAACACACTCCTCATGAGATGTGCGAGAGTCCGCCTGGTGCAGGTCTCCAGCCTCCTGTCCATCTGACAGAGCATGAAGACCCCCCAGGCCAGAAGTGGCCTCACCAGGGTCAGTCCTGGGTTGCTCCGACCTCAGAGCTGGCAACCCCTGACCCACTGGTCCTTCCACTGGGGACTTCCTCCCACCCTCACCCTTTTCTCTGGACTCATGCACCCTCCCCACTGGAGCAGTTCTGCCAGACACCAGAACTGGAGGGAAGATTGTTACAGCAGTCCCCACCAGTTTACCTGACACTTTGGGATCCCCCTCAGGGGATGGCCTCTTGGCACAGACCAGGCTCCCCTCCTGGTGTTCACTCCATGAACCAACCAGGCCCTGGGACTGGGTTTCAGGCACCTTGGGACAGAGCCCACTCCCACTCCTTCTCTTGTGAGACAGGACGTGGGACCCTACACCCCTCCCACTACACTGGGACCTATCTGGGCTACCACTAACCTCCCCTACCTCACTTGGTTGGGGAAAACCTGAGCCACCCCCTTCCGGATCGCTCCCAAAAGCTCCTTCAGACCCTCTGGAATCCACCAAAAGGTCTGCCTCCAGTGCAAGCTCCCTGGAATCAGAGAACTCACACTCCACCTGGTGTTGGCATAGCTCTGGAAAACAGGGACTTAAAATATGCTTTCCAACATTTGAATCACACAGCCCCCCACAGTTGTTAACCAAGGTACCCTTTGCCCCACCATCCAGTGCCTCACACAAGTACACCACACCACTCTTCTGAGACTGGCAAGACAGTGTCTGACTGTCTCTGTCACTCAACCCACACTCTTCTGGGCAGTCTCCACACATACATACCAGGACTTCTACAATGGGGGAACCCCTCTCCCTGCACCTCTCATCTAGAGTCAGTAGAGTGTCCCTTCCACCACTAGGAATATGATCCCCGGTGTCAGTTCCCCAATCCACTTCAGGGACACTGTACACCACTGGAGCTACCTCATAAACCTGAACCCCCTGGTGTATGTTAGCCTCCTCCTTCAAGTCAGGTGCTACATCTCTGGGTGTGTGTACTACTCTCTCAGCACTAGACACTACATTTTTGCTGACACCATCTGAGCTGGACTCCACCTCCAACCCAGCCAAGCTCACTTCATGAGCTACACACATGTCCTTTTTCTTAGCTAAGACACTCATGGCCTCAAGCCTTCTGAGCTCCTCATCAAGCTCTCTCATTCTCAGTTCATGTGCCAAGATCAATTTCTTCTCTTCCAAGGCATAAGCGTTACGGCTCTCCTCTGCCTTTATTCTCATGACCTGTAACTCATGATCTCTGGCCCTTTGCCTTTCCTCCAAATCCTCTGGAGAAACATTCCTGGAAGACTGATTGCTGCCAGCCCTAGATGCTGCTCTCCCAACAGGCAAATCCTGTGATCTGAAATTACCATCTGGCACACCCCCATCAACACCTGCATCATCTGAATCCCCAGCTTCTTTGGCCTCCCACCAGGCCCCTAAGGCCTTCTGTAGCTCCTCTTTCCTAGAATTGATCCTCATGGAACATCCAAAGCTCCTGTAGAACTGCTTGAGTTGCTCTACTTTGTAACTACTTGACATTTGAATTTCAAACTCCAATTCTGCAGCCTCACTTGCTGGTTTACTACTCAGAGACATGGTGCGTGGATACTCATGGGCCAGATCAAAAATAGAACAAAAATAAAACACAGTACGTGGTTGCGTAGTGGTCTGCACTAAACTAGTTTTGTACACCAATCACTGTGGGTCAAGTACAAATACAGGTTCAAATCCTCACTGCTGACCACCAATGTTAGAAATGGGTGTCTCTAGTTGGGAGAGATAGGTACCTTTGTCCAAATAGGGACCCTTGCTTCTAGTCAAGGTAAGGGGGATACACACTTTAGATAACCCCAGCTCACCCCCTTGGTACCTTGGCACGAGCAGACAGGCTTGTCCCAAAGGCAATGTGTAAAGTATTTGTACCAACACTCACAGTAACACAGTGATAACACCACAAATGGACGCTATACTGATTTAGACAAATAAAGTTTCTTTATCTAAACTTAACAAGACCAAAACAACAAAAATCCAACATACAAGTATAAAGAAAAATGACTTTCAAAAGGTTTTAGCAACTGAGTCCATAGAAAACTATGGATGCGTGATTTCTTGCAAAGTACCTGTTGTTGCGACAAAATTCACCAAGCCAAACAGCCGCAGCAATGAGAAGCGTCGAAAAACAAAGAGATGCGTCGTTCCTGAGACCTTCGTGGATGTGATGCGACAGTTCCGCTGTACACAGGGGAGCGATGCGTCGGGTCCGGTCTGTAGGGGGAAGCGATGCGTTGATTCTGAGATGACTATGATCTGCGGGTGATGCTTCGTGGAAAACTTGCTGCACAGGGATGATGCGTGGAAATCCAGGATGCGGCGGCGAACGATGCGGCGGCGAGCGGCGTTGCGTCAACCTTTTCAGCCATGATCCCTTGATGCGTTGATTCTTGCCGTGGCGACAGGCGCTGCGTCGGTTTCATCAGTGGTGCGGCAGTGCGGGGAGATTCTTCTCGCACCACGGCGTTGCGTCGGAAAAACTGTTGCAAGAAGTGGGATGCGTCGATTTTCTTGCTGTTGCGTTGCTTTCCAGCTCCCAGTAGCAGAAACAACCTCCAGAGGCCACACACAGTCACAGGCACTCCTGGCAGGTCAGAACTCCCAGCAACGGTGTTCAGGGGAGCTGGGGGTGAAGTCTTTGTGTTCCTGAGACTTCAAAACAGGAGGCAAGCTCTACTCAAGCCCTTGGAGACTTTCCTCAAGCAGGAGACACAGCACACAGCAAAGTCCTTCTCCTTTCCTTTGCAGAAACAGCAACTGCAAACCAACCCCAGACACACAGCAAGGGCAGTACTTCTCCTCAGTTTCTCCAGCTCTTCTCCTTGGCAAAGGTTCCTCTTGTAGTCTAAAGTTCAGCGGTTTTGGGTCTGATACTTATACCCCAAAATGTCTTTGTTCTCTTTGTGCAAGGGTCTCTGAGCCCAGTCCAAACCAGTTCTGTCCTCTCTGGTGCAGCTATCCGGCAGGAGGTGGAGACAGCATTGTGTAAGGCAGACAGGCTCTATTCAGGTGCAAGGGAAATCTCCTCCCACCACTATAAATGCAGATCGGGCCTATTCAGGTGCTAGTGAGAACTCCTCCTCCTACTCTGAATGCAGCCCAGGTCTTTTCAGCCCAACCCTGACTCATTCAGGAAAGGAAAGGACACACACCAACACCCCCAGGTGGCTGACTGAGAGAATGCACCTCCCCAGCCCCTGTCACTCCAAAACCAGACAGTCAATACACAAACAGGCAGAGGCACACAGAATGGTTAAACAAGAAAATGCCTACTTTCTAAAAATTGCATCTTCAAACACACAATTTAAAACCCATCTTTAGTAAAAGATGTGTTATTAAATTCTGAGTTCAGAGAGCCTAAACTTTATTTTTCCATCTTATACCTATGGGAAGATATGCTTGTAAAATGTTACAAAGCATTCCCCATTCTGTCCTATAGGGCAAGATAGCCTTTCAATAGTGAAAAACGAAATTGGCAGTATTTCACTATCAGGACATGTTACACACATCAGTACATGTCCTACCTTTCACATACACTGCACCCTGCCCAGGGGGGTACCTTGGGCCTACCATAGGGGTGTCCTATATGTAAGAAAAGGGAAGATTTGGGCCTGGCAAGTGGGTGCACTTGCGAAGTCGACACGGCAGTTAGCAAACTGTGCACAGGCACTGCAGTGGTAGGCCTGAGACATCTTTTCAGGGCTACTATGTGGGTGGCACAATCAGTGCTGCAGGCCCACTAGTAGTATTTGATTTACCAGCCCCGGCACACCAAGTGCACTTTACTAAGGACTGACCAGTAAATCAAAATATGCCAATCTGGGAGAACCAATCATAATAACAATTTACACAGAGGGCATATGCACTTTAGCACTGATTAGCAGTGGTAGTGCCCAGAGTCCTAAAACCAACAAACACAGGTCAGGAAAAAATAGGAGGAAGAAGCAAAATGTTTGGGGATAACCCTGCAAAAAGTGTCAAGTCCAACAGTAGGGATCTGATTTCTGCATGTTTCCAGTTGTCCGGGAAGGTTCCACTTTGGCTATAGGTGTTGATGATGATGGTGAGGTAAGAGCTGATCAGAGTTCTCTCTAGGTTGAAGATATGGTGGGAGCAGGGGTCGGTGGGGGCCCCGGAGTGGATTGTTTTCATGATTTCAGCTGTGTCATCTGGGGTGTGGGGTTTCCAGTTTGTGATCTGGTGGTCTGATTTGGAGGTGGTGGGTAGCTGGTTGATGAGTTCTTTAGTCTTGCATTGGGGGGTCAAAGTTGCTGTAGATGTTGAGGATTTTGTTGTGGAAGAAGTTGGAGAGGTTGTTGTAGAGGTCTTGCGAAGAGTGTGATGAAGTTGGTGGCAGCTGTGGTGTTGGAGAATTCTTTGACAATGTTGAAGAGCTCTTTGCAGTTGGAGCTGTTTTCTAGTATGAGAGCTAGCGCTGTTTTGTTGCCTCATTGAGATGGGTGAGGTATTTCCTGAGTGCAGACTTGTAGGTGTTTCATGCGGTAGTGTCCCGACTGGTTCTCCTTTTTCTCTCAGACTGTTTGCAAAGTTGTTTGGAGTCTCTAAGGTCCTCGATGTACAAGCTGACTCATGTGTTGTTTCTTTAGTATTTGATGTTCTTCAGGAGGGCTAGGGTGTTTGCACTGGTAGCGATCCAGTTGTTGAAGGCTTTGATGTCAGCATGCAGGTTGCTTATGAGGTTTGGTTGGTGGACTGTGAGGGTGTTGGTCCAGTCTGTGTCCTTTATCTTGTTTCAGCTGCATCTGCGATTATAGGTAGTCTTAGTGGAGGAGGTTTGGGGTACGTTGATGAAGAAGTGAACGATAGAGTGTACTGTCCAGGTGAGCGGATTGAGGTGGCTGAATATTACCTTGTTGCTGGCTGTGAAAATGGAGTCTAGGGTGTGTCCTGCATTGTGGTTGGGATCCTGGACGATCTTGGTGAGTCCTAGAATCTCAAGGCTTTAGCGAAGGGCAGTTACATTGGGATCTTTCTTATTGGGAGAACAGCCATATTGTTCTCACAATGAGTTTGCTTTAAAATTGATTTGATGTTTTCAAAATTTGCTCCCTTATTAATTGACCTAAGCACCATTTTCACAGCCCCATACACAATGATATACATTATAGGCAAAGAAGAATTTGTGCAATACATAGTGACTGAGTGTAAGGGCCACACACGAGACCTCAACACCAGGATAGAGAAATCACATGCAAATACAGATTGAACCGGACCGCAAAACAATATTGGCCTTGGAGAAGCTGTAAAATTGCCCAATTGATGCTGTTATTAATTTCATAATAGCTATCACGCTAAATCCAAAGATCATGTTAGTGTTACACTTCAGTGCAACCAGATCTTTTCAAGAGACAGTGCCAGAAATAAATCCCATGTCAGAACCATCATTTTCCACTATTCTCAGGCAGTCATCACTATAAAACATCAAAGTAAAATTGTATGATTTGGGAGGGATACCAAATGTGATTGGTGCCATTGATGGCATCTATGCAATACTGGTTCTACCACATGATTGAGAGCAGGTGCAGGCGATTTTAAGTGCTGATCTCCCCATCACTACTGTCTGTGTAAGCTTTCCTAGATGCACCCATGATTCAATGGTGCTTCACAACAGCAATGTGCCACAACAAATGCACCAAGGAAAGTGTTGCTTATTGGTAAGTTCATATACATTATGTTTGTGTGAGGAGTAGTGCATATATTTAGTTGCATGATAACTAATGCACTACATATTTGGTGTTCTAAGGGATGCTGAATATACCAGTAGATCATGGTTATTGGGACCTATAAGAAAGTGGGTTATTAATTGGGGTGATGGTGAGTCCACGACAAGGAATTCAACCACAAACTTGTCAGGGTAAAATAGAGTTTCAATAATTCAAACCTGGGCTCAACCCCCTAGTAGCTATGGCACAGTGCAGACAAGATTAGTTTAGGAAATGTGTAAAGCATTTAGCAGTAACAAAATAGTTAAAAAGTCAAAAAATAGCACAATAAACATCTCACAGCAAATTTATAATGATGATAAAACATTTAATGATTAAAATGACACAAAAATGAAAAAACACCTGATAAATAGAACGACAGATCTGATTTTGTAAAGATTTAAGGCAAAAAGCACCAAGAAAAAGTAAAGACCCGCTTAGTAGTCACTGTTTGTGGTTGAGCGGAACTAAGTGCAATTTCAGGCCGACCGCAATGTAGTGTAGGTTCGATACACCAAGCGAGTTGTCTCAATGAAAGGTTTTTAAAAAAAAAACTTTTTATTGAACAAAGCTCATCTTACAACGCAGTACAAAAAGAGACACTGTGAGCAAGAGAATATGGCATGATACAGAATGTGACACGTAGTATAGCTAAAAAGCACTTGACAGTGAACAGTGAGCCCTCCTTTGGGGCTTTTACGGCCTCAAAGTGCAACTGATCCCTCTCCACCTTAATCTCACGGTCACCCAGCCTGGTTCCATTGCCACATTGCTCACCCATGAGAATGCCATAATATTCTCACCAGGCTCCCCACACTTATTCCCACTTTCTAGGGCATCCTCTGCCTCTATAGACCACCTCCTATGCCCTTTGGCACCAATCCAGATCTGTCTTCCACTCTGCAAAACTCGGAGGGAGGCTCGCCCCCCATTGCCTCGCAACATTATGTTTCACAACTTCAGCCACCATTATCAGCCAGATCTTAGTGAAGCGAGGCAACGCTCATTCTCCCTGTATCACTAGTAAAAACCACTTGGCGTCAAGGGGCACATGCGCTGACACCACCCTGGACATCATGTCCATCAACCCGCGCCAGAAGCACTGAATCACGGGGCATTCCCAAAGATGTGGAAAAAGGAGCCTTCTTGAGTGCAACCCATGATACACTGGGATGTCTCAGTCATCCCAATTCTGTGTAGAAGAGTGCTTGAGTAGTATGACCTGTGAAGATGTTTGAGCTGCACTAGTCTGAACCTGTCAATGATAGTTTTTACCTTCTGACTTAGGGCCTGATTACAAGTTTGTGGTACTGGAGCGGGCCACCATGCCAGTGCCTGCCAGATTACGAGTAATCTCGTGGTCTGGCGGGTGGTCCTTTGGTGTTCCCACAGCAGTGCCTAGCAAAAAGACACTGCAATGGGAATTCCAAAGCCCGTTCTTGCATGGCATGGACTGTAATGTCCATGTCGTGTAGGATTGGGGGTGACTGCACACAGGGGGGCACAACATGTGCCCCCCCTGCAGGCACCCCATGGCCCTGAGGCAACAGGGGTCCTGTAGAGCCCCCTTTGTTTCCTCATTGCCACAGTTTTCATGGCGGCCTCACTGCCATGAAAACTGTTGGGGTGAGGAAACTCGTAATATGCTTGGTGGTTCTGCAGTGGCACTACCAAGCATATTTTGGCCTCAAGACAACCGCAACACCGCCAAGGATCTCTGATCTCTGGCAGTTGTGGCAGTCCCATGGCGGTCAGACCACCCAACTTGTAATAGGCTGGTCGGACTGCCGGTGAGGTAGTGCCCGCACTGCCACCATGGCTATGGCAGTCCTTCACCGTACTTATAATTAGGCCCTTAATGTCTGAAACAGAAGTTGAAATTTTCCAGCGGGGGAAGGTTGCAAGCTACACCAAATGAAGTCCTCTTAATGCCGGATAGCTATTGGATGAGGTCCTACTGACACCATTTGTTTTGGAGGGAAAAACTCTAAGCAGGAGAAATTCAAATATCACGGCTGCTGATGTCATTGGGCAGGTACTTTTTGCGCCTTCGTCCAGTCAATCGTCCAGTAAGGCAAACTTGAAGATGTATCTGATGAAAACACTTAAAAAATTGACATCTTTCCCGCAAGGTTTCACTGACGCTCCAGAGGTCTTGGAAGCCCCAATATTTTCTTAGTTTCACTATTCAGAGTTTCTGCAGCAGCTCTTCTTGGTCACTTCTAAGGCTCCCAGGACCTTAAGGACAGTACTATGGGAACAGGTCTCACTCCAGTGTCACGTGGCCCATAGGGACATTGTCGTTTTTCACTAACTTAGCATGAGCACGTTGCAGCTTGCCTGCTTTGCTTGCTGCTTTGAACACGTTACTACACGTCTTTATTTTTTGCAATAATTTCACAGACTGCTTTCACATGAGAACTCATCACTGTATTCACTCTCTGCATGTTCCTGGGATTTTGACTGAACATTATGAGCAAGGTCGAACAACAATGCCCCTTGTTATTTTGTTCTGGCCAGTCCTTAGCCCTTAGACAAAACATACTGAAGCAGCTGTTGTTTGGGCAGTGTACTTGGGTTTTTAGTGGGGTGCACGAATAGGTGACACACACTTGGAAAGGGACCTTTCCAGGGAGAAGAGCACCCATGATTAAGCTCCACCATCTGTAGACTAAGGTATGGGGTCTGCTGACAAAGCCCAGAGATCTTCTATTATATAATAATACTTCTTCTTAGCAAGGGGAGATAGGTTAGGCACTATAGTCCTTTCTCCATTGTCCTTTTATGATGACATCTCCCTTCATGATTTATGAACTGACTGCTATGCTGACAATATTTGTATTATGCATTTTCCTGCTGGTTGTTGCACGTATGCTGCACGTTAGGGCATGTTAGGTAAAATAAATATTTTAAACTGTTTCATGTCACCATCAGATCTTATTGTGGATGAGTACAAGCGAGTGAGAGAAAGGGTGTGTCTTGTTACCGCGATCCCTGAGAGATCTGGGAGTGTTGTGTTCTTGAGTGTCTAATCATTTGCTTCTCTGTGAGTGAGTAGGAGAGCAAGTGAGACACTATAGTTAGTCGGTCCTGGGTTCGTAGGTACTAAGGTAGTGGGAAGACTCAGTCCCTATGCACCAAGGTCCCATTTCCTGCGCATAGTTCTGTATTTGTGCAGAATCCCTGCAACACCAGCAAAGGCCATCATCAGGGTTCTTTCCTTTTCTAGTTGCTAATGGTGAGCTGTGAACTTCCCGAATATGTCCCTGTAGCCACACAGGAGGTCAGCCAACTGACCCTTGGAGTCCACTTCCTAGTCCTGGGTATAAAGGTTGGAGCAGGTCCATCCCTTCAGGTGTCCGCACAAGTCACAATCAGCAGGTCCAGTCCTCACCTGTTCTTCTGCAGCCCCAAAGAGTGTTCTGTTAAGCTGTGGGTGAGGTGCCAGTTTTATAGATTTCACTAGCCAGTGGTGGTTGTACCTTCCTACCTTTGCAGGACAACCAGTCTGCCTTATTAAAAACTATCCCACAATGAACTATTCTGAGGCAAATCCAACATGGCAGAGTCTTTCTGTCCCTAAAAGGAACTTTTGTGACAGCCAAAGGTGAGCTTAGCGAAATGAGCAGTCCCCTTCTCCTCTGCTACCCAAAACAGATTCTGGTACCAGCTCCCCCTCCTACTGGGCTAGTGCCAAACTGGCTAAAGCGAGCCTATGAAACAAAAGATTTCTTTTCCACAAGTCTCCCTTTACACTTAACTATAAATGGGCAGGCCTCATCCTGGTCCCTTTCAAGTTAATGAAGTTGATGAACACTCCCCAGCTGCCATTCCTGAGCTGATATCTTTTGCAAACTGCACACCCAGGTGTTCCTTTGAAAAACCCTCAGCCATTGTTTCTGCTCTGGCAGAAGTGTTCTCACCTCATTAGGTGAAGTACTGGTTGGGCCATGTGTCAGCAGGCTAATGCTAATTAGCGTACTGTAGGCTCAGCTAGGCAAAATGTTCTTTTATTTACTAAATATTTGACCTCACCAATGAATTGAACTTTTAACAAATAACACAAATAGTGGTTTAATCATCTATGTAGCTTTTCCAGATTTAAAGTTAGCAGACTGATGATTTTATTATGCACTTTAGTTTTTCTCAGAGGACTTCTACAGTTCTTCACAGTGAAAATTGTTTTTGAGTTTTATTCACTGTAGGTACATGCCAACATTAAATTCTTGCATATACCACTTTCAGATGCTAAACACCCTTACTTGTGGGCATGGCCTATTAATGGGCGACTTAGTTCCCATTTAAAGTAGGGTTGGTTCTTTTTATTCAAAATGGCTTATTTTGACAGGTTCAACTGCATGTTTAAAATCTGCATGAATCAGGCTACACAGGTACGCCTGAAGCCATCTTTTCTTGGTCACTCTAGTTAATGGCACAACAAACGCTGCTGTTCACATATGGCATTTACCTTTCCATGCCATTGGTGTATTATCTTGCACCATATTATGGCCTTACTGTAATGTTAAATATATCAATTGGGAATTAGCCAATTTTACCATGATTTCGAGGTCAGAGTACATGCGCTGTGGCCACAATAGCAGTGCCCTAGTCTGCAGAGTTAAAAATTCAGCAGTACTATTCAGCAAAAAATGGAGATGACCACTTGTAAGAAATCGATGTATTAGTTGAATGGGGTGATAACCCACTTCAAATACCAATCACAATCCTTGTCAGGATGAGCCACTAAAGTCACTAAATAAACGTTTGTTTAACACTTGGGTAGCCTGGTACAAAGCAGTCAGGCTTAACTTAAAGATAACTTGAAGTATTGAGGCAATAGTCCAACAGTAAAAAGTGAAAACACAAGACAAAAATACCAACTCAATAAAAAAAATAGAGAATATTTTAATGAATAAAATGGAATTAAAATGACAATCATCCATAAAGTACAAAAGGAGATGTGACTTTTTAAAGTTTGAACAAAAAATATCACCAAAAAGCACAAAGTGCCAACTGTGGTTATCTGGTTGCACTATATCGGCTCAGAGTCAGAAGTTAAGGCTGATCATGTTGGAGAACTGGTCAAATGCAAGGACAACATTCTTCCTGGTGGAAAGTTTACTATATGACGTAGAAACTTTTATGGAGAAAAAGTGGTCGTTGACGAGTCATCAGTGAGGCAAGTTGCAAGCTGAATGCTTTACAATTCTAATTTGTCTCGATGTCGATCGACTGCTGCTTGGCATCAGTCTCAATAAAGTCCTCTACGTTCAGAAGTCAGCAGAGCAAACCAGCAAGGTGAGCCCATCTAGCGATTCAATGTTTAGGGCTGCATCATTCACAGTGATATTGATCTCGCTCAGTTCTTCACGCAGAAAGTTGGCAAAACAATTCTGAGCCCCACTTCTTGAAGTTTGGTAACAGGAGAAGTATACGCTCACACCAGTCAAGGGTCCAGGTCAGCACCAGCAGGGCCCTAATTGGGGGTTTGTAGTCAATCCAACAAACGCCAACAGCAGGGTGCAGGTAACTGGTCAGCTGGGCAGTTGCAGGGAAAGTGTCTCTAGAAGTTTGTTGTGTCCCTATAGCTCAAAAAAGAGGTCAACCAACTGACCCTTTGAGTCACTTCTGGGGTACTGGATTAAAAGCAGGCAGGGCCAGTCTTCCTTCAGGTTCTTCAGACAACTGGACAGTCCTTTTTTTGATTCTTTACAGGTCCAGTATTTTTCTAAGGGTACTCAGGTCCCACATTTATTCTTAGCGCCAGCCTGTGGATGGAGGGCAAGCCTTGGTCCACCACTTAAACTAGTTCTGGCCTGTTCCTCCCTTCCCACTGGGATTGGTACAAACCTGATTAGATGGGCAAAAGGGAGGCAGTCCAAGGTGAGATCCTTATATGCCAGTGGCAATGTAGGCTTCCTTTGAAGCTCATGAGGGGCTGGACACAGCCCAGGCCATCTTTTGAAGGGAGGAGTCCCCCTACACGCACCAGGAACCTTTGTCCACTGTCTGGGAGCAATGCACATCCCACCACAGGGAAGTCATTGGGGGTATGCTGACAGCTGGACACTGGCAGCAAAGCCTTTTGGTTTTAGGCAGGAAAATGGTAACTTTCTAAAAGTGAAATTTCCAAAATAGTTATATAAAATCTGACTTGACCATTAAGTTGGAGTTTGAATGATTATTAAAATGACTCCTTCAGCATTTTTAGCTATTCCCAAACTTAATTTAGGACTTGATAAATTTAATAGTATAAACCAGTATTAACCTATGGGAGATCCAGCCCTGACACAATGAAAAACAACTTTAGAGGTTTTTTCACTTCTAAGGCATGTACACCATTAAATATGCACGTTCTACATTTCAGTGCCATGCACCCTGCCCTATGGGCTTTAAGGCCTACTTTAGGGGTGAATTATAAGTATTATGAAGAAAGGTTTAGGCATGGCAAAAGGTTTATTTTTCCAGGTCGAACTGGCAGTTTAAAACTGAATACCCAGTTTACAGAGGCAGGCTGGGGGATATGTTTCTGTGTGCTACTTTAGTGGGTGGCACAATGAGTGCTGCAGCCAACTGGTAGCTTTTAATTTACTGGCCCTGGGTATGGGTAGTACCATATACTAGGGACATATAAGTAAACTACAAGTGCCAATTAAGTTAATATCAAGTTTACCATGGTTACAGAGGAGGGAACAAATACTCTGCCACTGGTTAGTAGGGGCAAAATGCATAGAGTTCTTCATCCACCAAAAATACTGTTTAGAAAAAAGTTTTTTTCAAAAAGTGACCCTGAAGGAAGTTCAAATTCATAACACCACTCAAAAAGAAGCACCATTGAGAAACTCAGCAATGCCAAGGTATATCTGTTACAA
The DNA here is from genome assembly GCA_963921515.1 of Calotriton arnoldi. Classification (NCBI taxonomy): domain Eukaryota; kingdom Metazoa; phylum Chordata; class Amphibia; order Caudata; family Salamandridae; genus Calotriton; species Calotriton arnoldi. The sequence continues at coordinate 313,433 of CAWUFW010002315.1, read as the reverse complement.
CGAGGCACATGTTCCAATGAGAAGACCTGTTGAGCTGGCTCTTGGCATCTTGAATAGAAGCTTCAGGTGCTTTGATGAGACCAGTGGAACTTTATTATTTCTCTTGGCAAGGACTGCAAGAATACTGCACATGATGTTTGCTTCACAACATTACTCCATGGAGGACCATCTCACTTATTGTATATGATAATTATCAGCCACAACCTGATGGTAAGGTTTGAGGCAATTTAGACGAAAATGACAGTGATGAAGAAGTTTGAGTAGAAGTGAGGTATGAATTGACTGAAAAAATCTTTGCACAAAGGTACTTGTATAAATGTAAAAAGTTATTGTTTAGTCACATCCTGTAGCCACAGAACAGGTTACAAAAAGTCTGCTTTCTCACTGAATTTGCAAGTGTGCTATAATAGGTATGTGTGTTTACTTATCCAGGAAGTTGAGGTACTTAAAATATGGGTCTTGTTCAACTTCCAACAGTTGTTGTACTATATGAGTACTGTAGTGATTTCACAATTACAGATGGTCAATGTGTTTCTGATGATTTGATGCAATATGATGCATATTGATTCCTAGAACATGGTACCACTGGTGTGACCATGTTTGTGTTGTTCTTTCATATGCCTATTATTTCTGTCATCTTCTACATCACCATTGATCTTCAAAGGACAGTTACCTAGATCTTTTGGCCAACCTTGTGCTGTTTACTAATTTGTGTATTGATATGATGTGTTATTCCTGCATGTGTTGCATAACATAGATGACTGATAAAACATATATAAAAAAGCATAAGGCATATTTTTTATTCATATACATGATTACACGTCATTGTTTGTTAATAAACAATATTATTTGCTATTATATTTGCCATATTCTGTTACTCAGGGTGTAATTGATGCATGAAATGATTAGTTTGATGAGAATACTGATACACTGCTCATATATAGGGGCCTATTATGATGTGAGTTGGAAAGTTTCCGGCTTTCCGACTCACATCGTAGGTTTCAAATCTGACAGTCTTATTATGATGAACGCAGTCAGAAGAAACCAGATGGTCTGATGGACTGGCTTCCGATGGGCTCAAGGAGCCACTCATAATCCTCTATGTACGGCGTTTACGCCGTGAGGATTATGATGTCACTTTCCGACAGGCTTTTTATGTCAGGCTTTCCAACATTAAAAGCTTGTTGGAAAGCAACTATAGGGGCCCCTAGCAGGGCCCCCATGTATCTGGAGGCTCCGGTTGGGAGCCTGGGGGGCACCTATGATGCCCCCCTGTAAATCTCTGCACTGTGTGGCAGGCACCATGAGGTGCCTGCCACGCGGTGCAGGGATTTACACAAACTGCCATTACTCCATGGGAGCTTGTGCTACGGCCGGTATACTGCCACAGTGCAAGCTAACATAGGGAAATAGGAGTATGAAACCGCACCCTGGGCAGTCACATTGTACTGGCGGTGTCAGGACTGCCAACTGTATGCCTGACATTATAGTCAGGCCCATAGTGTTAGAATATCTACCATAAGAGAGTAGAAGTTTGAGTGTTGCTTCACAATATACTGTAGAATTATAGTTGTTGATCCATATCTTGAAATCATATACTTCATAAAAATAAAATGAGATTACATTTTCATTGCTGCTTGGCACTTATATTGGGAAACACTGTAACATGAATTTATGCATATAATATTGTTTATGACTGATGTGCATGAAAGTAGAAACATTGTTTCAAGTATGTTACAGTGACGGTATACATATCCTATTTTTTCTATATTCAAATATGTATAATTGCCTGGTGTGTCATCACATTACATATATATACTACAGGGTTCATCTTTTAGTCATATTTTTGCAGAAAAAAAAACATTCAATGATCTGGTCAGTGCTGCATAGGGGAGACTTGTGTTTTTACTTGTACTTCTGTAACACTAGACAAATCATTCTCAGGACCTCATTATTAAAATGAGTCCCACGATCTGACTCCAGAGAAACCCGCAATCTGTACCTTGGTATTAACTCCTTCAAGAGTCGATTAGCTATAGTTAGACTGCCATTTTTCAATGTTGGGTGGGCTTTTGGCCATTGATATAAACTGCACACTATAACCAGGAAATATATCAACCTATTACAAACAGGCATATCAAGAAAGTCCATTTGCAGCCTGTTGAAGGGTCCACCTGATCTTCCTATGTGACTCAGTGTACCTGGTGTTTTTTTGTCTATGTTCATCTGTTCACATGTCACATAACGATGGCACAATTCTTCAGCAAGCATTCCAAATCTGGGATTAAACCAATCCTGTCCGATATTCTAAGCATTGCATCCCTTCCTAAATGTATTGAACCATGAAAGTATTGTGTCATTGGAAATAACAAACTGTCTCGCAAAACAGTTCTTCCATCTGCTGACATCCAAATGTCATCTGTATTTTTCTCACATCCTGCTCTGATCCAACCCTGCTGTTCTGCTTCTGTAACATTATCCTGTACTCATTTGAGCTCTTCCCAAGTATCAGCCACTGACAACAACATTGAGAAAACCATGTCCTCTTCGGAATCATTAAAATATTCCCCTTTAAATGTGCAGGCCACAAATGCACAATATAGTGCAAGGTCATCAGAAAATCGGTTTCCTACTGTGACATATCATTGTCAGTCCTGTTAACTGCACATTTAACAACTGCAATTTCTGCTGGTTTTGGTAGTGCAGTATAAAGTACGGTGGTCCCAGTATTATAACATCAAAACCGTGTCAATGGAAAACATACAATAGTATTTCAAAATAGAAAATCAAAGAAAAACTAAGCTGATGCTACAGTGTTATTTAATCACACTGAACATAACTTACAGTTTGTAAGAGCAACATTTTAGAGCAAAAACATTTAAAAGTCATCATTGGAGTGCCCAGATGAATAAGTGAAAGGGGAAGGAAAGTGATTCAAGTGAGGTAGTGAGGTACGTGAAGTATTAGTAGTGATGAATATCACAAACAAATTGTCAGGCATATCACAAACATATTGTCAGGCATATCTTATTCAATGCCAAAAACTAAAGTCATAGTACATAACATCTGTATACAATTAATTCCATCGCCATGTAACACAAGAGTTCACAGTAAAGCAAGTACTGTTGAAGGAACTGGCATCAATTAAGTGTCGACGTTTCAACCCCTGTATGAGTGTAGGTTCTTCTAACCCTTACTGGCGGGGTCTTCCTCAGGACTGATGTGGGAGTGGGAGGGACGGGGCACCGTGAATGGATAAGGAGGGACCTCACAAAATTGAATGTTGTCAGGTCTTGGCATTGGTCAATGTGGTGTCGCCGGCGATTTCCTGTTTGAGGGCTGCAATCTCCCTGGTCAGTATTTGAACCTGTTCAGCTGCTGTCTCCACTCCCAATACCATCCAGTGTCGAGAAGCGTTATTTGCAACAAAACTGAAGCCTTCTATAAATTTAGGTATATCAATAAAGATAGCTGGTTCGTTCTTGATCTGTAATCCGATTGGTATTATATTCGCCTGTAGATACTTGGTGAGCAAGTGTCCGTGGAGGCGATTGCGGATGAGTTTTTTCTCTAGTCGTTCTAGTTTAGCGATTTTATCATTCAGTGTAAAGTCGATGTTGGGTGTATTGGAAGATAGGAATTGATTTGCAGGGTCCTGAAGCAATTGGTTAATGTATTCCTCTGTGTATGACAGAGTTTCACTCTCTACCATTTTGAAAGAGGGTGAAATGTATCACTAAGAATACCTCGCAGGCATGCGCCTGCTCAATAATTGTTACAAATAAGGGGTATACCCAAAATCACTGGGACCTGGGTGCAAGACAGTATAAAGTAAGGTGGTCCCAGTATTATAACATCAAAACCGTGTCAATGGAAAACATACAATACTATTTCAAAATAGAAAATCAAAGAAAAACTAAGCTGATGCTACAGTGCTATTTAATCACACTGAACATAACTTACAGTTTGTAAAAGCGACATTTTAGAGCAAAAACATTTAAAAATCATCATTGGAGTGCCCAGATGAATAAGTGAAAGGGGAAGGAAAGTGATTCAAGTGAGGTAGTGAGGTACGTGAAGTATTAGTGGTGATGAATATCGCAAACAAATTGTCAGGCACATCACAAACATATTGTCAGGCATATCTTATTCAATGCCAAAAACGTAAGTCATAGTACATAACATCTGTATACAATTAATTCCATCGCCATGTAACACAAGAGTTCACAGTAAAGCAAGTACTGTTGAAGGAACTGGCATCAATTAAGTGTCGACGTTTCGACCCCTGTATGAGTGTAGGTTCTTTTAACCCTTACTGGTGGGGTCTTTCTCAGGACTTATGTGGGAGTGGGAGGGACGGGGCACCGTGAATGGATAAGGATAATGGATACACCCAACATCGACTTTACACTGAATGACAACATCGCTAAACTAGAACGTCTAGAGCAAAAACTCATCCGCACTCGCCTCCACGGACACTTGCTCACCAAGTATCTACAGGCGAATATAATACCAATCGGATTACAGATCAAGAACGAACCAGCTATCTTTATTGATATACCTAAATTTATAGAAGGCTTCAGTTTTGTTGCAAATAACGCTTCTCGACACTGGATGGTATTGGGAGTGGAGACAGCAGCTGAACAGGTTCAAATACTGACCAGGGAGATTGCAGCCCTCAAACAGGAAATCGCAGGCGACACCACATTGACCAACGCCAAGACCTGACAACATTCAATTTTGTGAGGTCCCTTCTTATCCATTCACGGTGCCCCGTCCCTCCCACTCCCACATCAGTCCTGAGGAAGACCCCGCCAGTAAGGGTTAGAAGAACCTACACTCATACAGGGGTTGAAACTTCGACACTTAATTGATGCCAGTTCCTTCAACAGTACTTGCTTTACTGTGAACTCTTGTGTTACATGGCGATTGAATTAATTGTATACAGATGTTATGTACTATGACTTAAATTTTGGGCATTGAATAAGATATGCCTGACAATATGTTTGTGATATGCCTGACAATTTGTTTGTGATATTCATCACCACTAATACTTCACGTACCTCACTACTTCATTTGAATCACTTTCCTTCCCCTTTCACTTATTCATCTGGGCACTCCAATGATGATTTTTAAATGTTTTTGCTCTAAAATGTTGCTCTTACAAACTGTAAGTTATGTTCAGTGTAATTAAATAACACTGTAGCATCAGCTTAGTTTTTCTTTGATTTTCTATTTTGAAATACTATTGTATGTTTTCCATTGACACAGTTTTGATGTTATAATACTGGGACCACCGTACTTTATACTGTCTTGCACCCAGGTCCCAGTGATTTTGGGTATACTCCTTCTTTGTAACAGGTTTTGGTAGTGCATCCAATAATTTTCATACATATTCCCTGTTCCTAATGGGGCTTCCAGATGAGGTCATGAAACCTCTTTGTTACCATAACTGTCCCAAATCATGGGCAACACCAAAGCCATACTATCTGTAAATATCTGTAAAAACCTCTGACTCTGCCCCTTGTGGACCCCTATAAATGTTTCCATGTATCTCCTGACATCTGACTGATCACAAATAATCTTTAGCCCTCACAGGAGGAGTCTATCTGATCTTAACACTCCACCGACACTGTAGTCCAATACTGTGTCAGTTGATCACCATGTTAACAATTAATTCATCCACGTGAAATGTCTCTTTGGGAGTTCACCATAATAAGGCACATACGGACTTTGCAATTTACCAATAGAGGATGGTGTGAATGTTTCACAACTCAGACAACATTTACTAATATGACTCTGGTAGTCCATGTGCCTATCATAAAACTTGCCACATAGTTCTAAAATTACCACTCCATAGGAGCGTACCCCTCCTCCTTTCATACTGCTAACATGGTGCTGTTTGGCTTTAGCGTCCCAAATAATAGTTGTGCATTGAGTGGTCTGTGCATAAATAGACTCCACCCCACTTGCCTCTCCTCCCTCCTCCCTCCGACGAAGCAGAGCCGGGGTAGGTGTCGCGGTGGAAGCCGTTTCACATCCTTGTAAGTATCCTCTCTCCCCGAGATCTGAACACTCTTTTACTGACACAGTAAGGCAAGCCTAATCTAAACTTAAAGCTCTGTCCCCGCAGGATGCTAACTAGCATTCCCTCTGCTTTTACTTGTGGGGGCCAAACCATTACCCTAATTGGGTGAGTCCCTGTTATTTTTCACTTATACTCCTACATTGAAAGTACACCCCAATGCAGTGGTCTCACATTTGTCATGTTGTTGTGTGTTTATGGTGGTGTCATTTCCATTCACGTTGTTTTGTGTACACTTTACTTTGGGGCATGCTGTTGACAGTTGCTTAACATGCCTTGCTCAGAAATGATTAGTTGTGATTGACAAATACACATTTTCATGTTTGTCTTTGAGTTTTAGGATGGTTTTTATCAAACTTAAGGTACAAGATTTACCACATTATTGGTTGAGCAACTGGTTATCTCATATTGAAAATTCACACCCAGAGAAACCGGGCACTGAGTAGATTAGGGTAGTTTTTAGGTCCTGATGATCATTTCGGACTAAAACAAGGTGAGAAACATGTTCACCAAGTAAACTAATAATGCACTAAGCTATCTAGGACGATTATATCCTGTGGCAGCGCACATCATTTTAACTAGGCTAGTGAACTCCTTCATTAAATCTATTGTTTCTGAGCATCATTTCATCTATTTTAATACACTTTTCCTACACTTGTCTAGCCAATATACACCACACTTTTAGCCCATACACACTCACTTCATCAAATGGCTGTTCTAAAAAAGATCTCCGGCAGAGTGCCCCCTCATGCATGTCCATCAGGCAATGCAGCGCCGTCCCAGCGAGGAGCTAGCCCAGTGATGAAGCATAACACCCATTCAGGTGTGTGAGGGCCCTTGCTCCTATTGGAACATATTCCTCCCTTTAGAAACATCCTACTTAGTCCTTGTCTACTAGCTTTCACTAGGAACTGCATACCTTTGTTCACAATCTATCTGTAAATATAGTCACTCTCAATTGTACTGTTAAACTGCAAGCTCTCGTAAGGGTAGTTAATTCTGCAACTTGTGCTGAAGTCACACGTTCAATACATGAAGCTTCACCAGCTTCTCAAACTGTACAGGTAGCACAAGCTGCTCTCAGAGTACCTTCATTGCTTTTCATACATAAGCCATCAACAAACATTACATAATCAGGCTCCGTTAAAGGTTCATCTCTTATGTCTGGTCTTGGCTTGGTGCATAAGTCTGTGACATCTAGACAATCATGCTCAACTTCCTCTCCAATACAATCTTTATTTATAGGCAATAATGTGGATGAGTTTAAAATCTGACAGCATCTTAAAGTTACTTTGTCCGCTGCCAGAATTTGTTGCTCATATTTAGTGAGCCCAGTATTGGTCATGTACTGTGTTTTCGTTCTGGTGAGCAACATCTCCACTGAGTGAGGGACCATAACAGTTAAAAGATATCCCAACACGTCTCACTCCTCTCTATGTTAACTCCAACACCTATGACTGCTTTAAGATAGCCAGTCAGCCCTGTGGCTACGGGGTCAGTTGTAACTGAAAAATAATGCACATGTCTTCTTGCATCTCCATGCATCTGAGTAGGCACTGAGAGAGAGCAGCCCTCCCTCTCACTGCAAAACAATGTGAACATCTTATTGTAATCAGGCATTCCTAGTGTTGGGGCATTATAGAGACTTTCTCTCAGCTCTAGGAAAGCTTTTAAGCATTAGTTGTCCAATGGGAGTGGGTCCGGCACAACTTTGTGTGTCAGCCTCAGTAAAAGCTTAGCCGCTAGGAAAAACCTTGGCACCCATGGGTCAACCATTCCCAAGGACATTATGACTTCTCTCTGTGTTCGAGAAGGATTCATCTGCAGTATGCATCCACTCTCTCAGGGGACACTTTCCTTGCTCCTTTCTCAAAAATATGTCTCAAATACTGAACTTCTTTCTGGCAATTTTGTAGTTTACCTGGAGACACTTTGGGGCATATTCACAAGAACGTGTGATAACTTCCGCAAAAGTTGCTTAACGCAACCCTTCACATCGCAGACCATCGCGTGAAACTAACACTGTGTTAACGTGGTATTCCCAACCCGGCGGCACCATGCACTAGTAGCAGGATAACGCACCAAATAACCGCCCAAAAATTAATGCGACGCAGAAAAAATGCGAAACACGAACGCGAAAAAACCTGCGATGCCCCAAACGCGCTACAAAAATCAGCGACAACCAGCTACAGGCCTGAAATTCCCACGCGTCATGCGTGAAAAAGCACTATAAAAGCAAACCAAAAAAAAGAAGACAAAACCACATCAAACTGCGTAGCACCATGGATGCACCCGGACCGAGTGCAGAGGACAACCCAAACCCCACAAGCCCCGCGGAGGACCAGCCAGCAACCCCGTGCCAGGGGAAGGGCAAGGAGAAGAGGAAGACGGGGTTCAGTCCACAGGAAGACCGGATCACCGTCACGGAGGTGATAGAACACTACAAACAACTGTTCATCACCTCCACTGCATCATTGGCAACACAAACGGATATATGGCAGTCCATCGTCACCAACGTGAATGCAGTCGGAGTGTCGAGGAGGTCAATGGAGGAGGTCAAGAGGCGCTGGCATGAAGTGCACAGCCAAACCAAACAGAAACTCGCTGCCAACAAGTAGGCAGCAAAGGCGACTGGAGGTGGGAGTCCGGCGCCACAGGAGGAGCTGGATGAGCTGGAGGAAATGGTGGCCACAGTCATCAGTGTGGAGACGGTGCAAGGCGTCGGGGGTCTGGACACAGCGCGATATGACTGGACCCAACAGCAACAGGGTGAGTAACGACCAGGGACTGGGGGGACAGGGGGAGATGGGCACAATGGCACACATGCACAAACATGTGCAGCACACTGCACACCCACAATGAGTGCGGAACATATCCCTGATACCCTTGGCACACCGCAGCACACATAGAAACACCAAGTAGGCCCCGTCCACAATGTGCACAAATGGGCCACCCTCCATATCACCAATGCCACACCCCACCCATGCACATGTGCCGAATCCATAAAATCAGCGGCTCTGTGAGCCACCCTGACAATGCAAGTGACACTGCATGACCAATAGCATGGCTGAAGTCACAAGACATGACATGGCGCACAACACGACATTGAGGTGTCTGAGTGTGGACCACATCCGTAAAGGAGCAGGTCACACCCTGAGACAGACACGTATACCTACGACCCATGACGTCAAAAACACAGCAGCAGACACACAATGCACAAGAGTACAAAATTACCACAGTCGCACAAATGACCCAAGTCGCAAACTTCCCATCACCCGAAAAGCACACAAGTCACATGCACACCAACTCCAAGGGATAAGGGTCCGCCAAAGCAGAGCTGCAGGGGCGATTAGGCAACAATGCAGCACACACATGGCAATCACAGTACCTCAACACTGACGACAATGTGGCACAGAGTGCAACACCCACACCACAGGACAGAGGACACAAATGGTGCCGCCCGTGCGTAGAAACTGGCCAATCACATCCGGCAATGCATGACACTGTGAGATGGCAATGTACGAGTACAACCACACATCCGTCATGTAGTCGAAATCTACACTGTCTCCCATCAAATAGCCAACTACACCAAAACAGTCACAATGTACATCGTCATGCAGTCTGGATGTAAACATCTAAAATGCGTCAACATACATGGAACACACTGTTAACCTGCATCTCCCCTTTACATTGCAGAAGGACAATCAACACCTCCTGCAGAGCAGACCACACAGCTCTTCAGTGATGATGAAGAGGACACACTCACTTTTGCACAGACACCCGCCAACGGCTCGTGGACAGCCTCTGCACCCCATCTCCAGGAGCAGGGCAGCCCAGCTGCATCTCGGTCAGCCCACCACCTGCCCAGCCCACACAGCAGGAAGCACACACCACCACGGCTGGCTCCTAGGACCCCCACGACCAACACATAGAATTCCAACGCCATGTGTTAGGGTGCCAGGAGAAGGTGGCAGATCAGCTGCGGATGCGTTTCGACCCCATGGCAGCCAAACTCGATGCCATACGTGGGTGCCTGAGTCCCATCAGGGAGCACCTACAGCCCGAACGGACACCCACTGTCCGCACCATGCTCAGCAACAATCCTTGGCTGACCTCGCTGGGTCCATTACCCGGATACGAGACCTGTCTAGGCAGACAGGCTCCAGCGATGACAGCACAGAGTCGGCACAGATGCGGCGGACAATGGAGACCATGGAGCAGATGCAGGCTGGAAGTATGGCTGCCACTGCTGAACACCAGCAAGATGTAGCTGCGGTCTTCCATGCCTTGTGGATCCTCATCTTGCCATTGCTGCCACTGAGCCTGTACCAGATGACTGCTGCAGGAAGCTCGACACACACATCTCCGCCCCCTGATGTGTCAGTGGCCACAGTGATGCAGCCCTATCACCTTCTCACCCTGATGTGTCAGTGGCACACAGTGACGCAGCCATAACACCACCACACACACCTGACACACCGGACACAGAAGACGTCTCAGAGGAATAAGATGTCGAGGGTAATGACTGTGTGAGGAAGGAGGCAGTAGCATCCGTCCCCGCCACATGCCCTGTCCCTGCCTGGATGTGCTCTCTGCATCATGCCCTGGAACAACACCTTCCAATGTCCCCCGAAACACTCTGCGGCATACACCTGGACCCCGACATGGACTGCCATATCTGCTCTGGTACCAATGACACAGCAATACTGCGGCAGACTGAACTCTACCTCTTCAGATTCACCTTGCATTCCCCCAAGGACTCTGGTTGGCCCACCGCTGGTCAACCATGTTATGTGGGCCTGAAGTTGCCATGTACTGCTCCTGCTCGGACACCCCCCAGAATTTGAATAAGACATTCCAAATCACACAGTAGCATCCGTCCCCGCCACATGCCCTGTCCCTGCCTGGATGTGCTCTCTGCATCATGCCCTGGAACAACACCTTCCAATGTCCCCCGAAACACTCTGCGGCATACACCTGGACCCCGACATGGACTGCCATATCTGCTCTGGTACCAATGACACAGCAATACTGCAGCAGACTGAACTCTACCTCTTCAGATTCACCTTGCATTCCCCCAAGGACTCTGGTTGGCCCACCGCTGGTCAACCATGTTATGTGGGCCTGAAGTTGCCATGTACTGCTCCTGCTCGGACACCCCCCAGAATTTGAATAAGACATTCCAAATCACACAGATGTGTCATGTCTATGTTCCCTCACATATTAATGTTTGGATGAATGCAGGGACATTGATCGCACCAAAAGATACACCCTGGGAAATGTCCTCAATGCGCATGTTTGAGCCTGACCCACATGGCCAGTTAGATGACTGTGAAGGTATGAACTAGCTGTGGCCTCATTGCGCATTAACGACAATCTCGTTACCCCCCAACGGAGCCCCACGTCCATGTGTCAAATCGGGCTGTGTGTAGAAATCTCATGATCGGTAGCAGTCCGGAAGTGGTGTCTCCCATCACATGTGACAAAAGAACGTCTCTTTGCATTCCTACTCACACACATCTGTGTGGACAGTCTGTTTTGATGGATGACCTTGATGTACATGGCAAGTAGTTGGACACCATACGCACATTGCTGGTGACACGTAAGAGCACAGGTCTGCCAGCAACTATCCCAGCCACAATGTCTGGCCCACAGAGGTGGAGCTGTCAATGGGGACCCACACACAGTCCACAAGCATCAGTCAATACCTCCCTGTATACGGACAATGCACATGTGGGCACACGATTTGTCATTATAATGAACGCTCATCACAGTTGTACACAGGTGCAGTGGCGTGGGCTTTATTGGCATGTGCGTGTCAGTACGGGCAAGGCAAGGGCCACAACATGCAGAGCAATGTTTAAGACACTTACAGGCAGCTTAGGGACATGTCGAGGTGCAAGTAATGGGGTGGCAGGAGTAAACACCACTCATCACGATGTCAACGGTCCCGACCCACCTTGCCGTGCTGAACGAGTCATGTGATGTTTGGCGTCCGCTCATTGGTCCGTGTCAGGGGGCACGACTCACAGCCCTTGGGATCTGCATGGTGCTGTCGCGCCGTACTGCGCTGGCTGTGTGCTCTGCTGACAGTGAGCAGGTGAATGGATCCTACAAGGTCACATGTCGTGCTACGTTGTCATGTGTGTACTCTCCCCCCAGAAGTGTCTCCCATTTTATGACGTTGCCAAACGAGGCTGTGCAGCCCCGCCCATGGGACTGCATCACCTTGCACATGTGTGTGTACACACGCGTAGGTCCACGCACATGCATTCTGGGTCCTGGCGAAGGCAGACATGTCCACTGTTGTGGTGGGATGTGTGGCCATTCCTCCAAGGTGCTACAAGGTGTGGCGACCTGTGCTGTGGGTGACAATCAGTTGTGGCTTCAGGAACGTAGTTACTCGTCCATGTATGCGAGCGCTGCTTCATGGGCAATCTGTTCCGTGAGTTCCTCGTTGTTGGGGTCAAGGTACACGAGGGTGAGCCAATCCATTTCCTGGTCCGGGCAGCTGTGCTCCGTCCACGCCGTTTCACCAATCCGCAACACAGCCCAATTAGGGAGTGCCTCGATGTGGTCACTGCACACGAGGAGTTGTGCAATCTCCCATGCCCAACTGCCTGCACATACGCCCAAAGTCAATGCATCCCATGCACGGGTATCACAGTTACACTCCTGTTCGTGGGCCAATAGGGGGCGCACACACAAGTCATAATCCAGTTCAGCTACCGTTGTGTTGGATAGGCAGACATCCATGGGCCACTCGAATGTGCATGTTCGATAGTGGAACCAGGGCTGGACGCAGGTGACGTAGGCAAGCCGGAAACTCAGACGGTAACTGATGCGCAACACTGCCAGTGGCAGTGATCCCAACAGATGCAACATTCGTGCACGGTACAGTTCCACGTGACAGGGGTTGTGCATGTGCCCAGGATTGCCAGCCATTGCCTTTGTTGGTCTCGTAGCACCGGCACTCTTCTGACAGGCGGCAGTTATGTGGATGGTCTGCCACTGCTCGGAGCAATGAGTCGTATTTGTGTGCAACGTTTGTGCGTATGGGTTTTTTCTTACTTATGTGACAGGGGCATCCAGGGCAGGTGTACCCCAAGCAGGGACAAGTGTGTGTGGGGTGCGGACACGTTTGTCTTTCATTCGCGCAGTTTGTGGTGTGGGAGTCGTCAGGATCTGGTATGGTATCTCTCGCAGGGAGTGCCAGCCGCATTCATGACCAAGGTTGGGGGTTCAGATGTCCTTCGGCCTTGTGTGTTGAGACAATGGATCTTTCATTCCTAATGTTGGTCTGACTACTGCTTGCATTTTTGAGATGTGATGTTTCCTTTGCGTTGCTATTGATGCCGGGCCTTTGACTTGGTGTGCACCAATGGCGATACACACACAACATTTGGCATGTATGAGCCAGGAGCCCGATTGTCTTTGCGCTCCTTGTACATTCTCTCTCTTCCTCTCTCTCTCACTCCCTCTCTCTCTCCCTCCCCCTCTCTTTCTCTCCCTCTCTCTATCTCTGTCTCTCTCTTTCGCTCGCTCTCTCTGTCCTTTGGTGAGCGCATGACACACCTTCTTATCTGTCATTTCGTTTTGCAGGCTGTGACTTACAACCTGTCCTGGGGGACCCGCCAGGACTGTTCAAAATAGTTGTTTTGTGTTTATTCTGTATTGGGCGAATTATTTGCTAGATCTAAGATGAATGTCTAATTCGCATTTGTCTGACGGCACATGTATGTTGGGTGTTGTGATTGTGCAACATCTGGCACATTGTTTTGTTTATGGTTTCGTACCATTGATGTGCCATCTCTTTGTCCGGGGGTGGGTGGGGGGTGCCAGGTGTGGGGGCCCGGGGGGGGGCCTGGGTGTGGTGGCGGTGGGTGTTGTTGCCCTCTTGGGGCTCGGGATACATGGTGGGTGGCTCCGTGGCATCTGTTGTTCTTCATGTGTGGCTATGGGCTGTGCTCCCTTGTCTGGTGCCGGTTGTCAGCAGACTTTACACCAGGTAAGAGCAGGTGTTAATTTCCTGCTGCTAACATGCCTTGTTGCATGTTTTGTGATCTTATCGCAGATCTGGCTGGTCGTTGAGAATGTTGTGGAGTGGTTTTGTCACGGCTTTTTGCACGGGTACGCCTACTCTGCATATCATTAGCGTTAGTTGCCGGGATCATCTGTGGCGATGTTTTTTTGTGGGTGCTATCGCGGGTAATGTGGTGATATAGGCTTTTAGCACCAGCTTGTGAATGGGGCGATAAATTTAGCGTGACTTTGGATGCGTTAAAGTGCCGTTAACTCGGCGATAGCTCCTTGAGAATATGCCCCTTTGTGTTTGTTTTCAGCCAGGTGATTCAAAAGTGCAAGAGTATATTGTTTACAGGATTCTCTTGTGTCAGATGCCATAAGCTAACCATAACTGTACTGAACAAGAACTGAACTGTAGGGCATCTGATTTGGCTCCAGATTATTTTTCAAGATCTGGGTAAAAATGGACGGGCTCTCTGTATACCCTTGTGGTACTCTGCACCATGCCAAAACTTTCTCTCTGAACACATATAATAACAAAAACTGTCTGTCCTCATGTAGTGAAAAGGAGAAGAAAGCTTGACAAAGGTCCACAACCGTAAACCATTCTGCGGTGCACAGAATTTGGAAAGGATGGTGGATGGATTCTGTACCAAGGGACAACATAGAACAACAACACTGTTAATCTTTTGGAGATTTTGTACTATACCATATTTATCATTGGGCTTCTGTAAACCCATGATCAGAGAGTTGCAAGGACCCACAACCAGTTCTCTCAAAATCCCTTTCTGCAACATGTCTTCAATCACTGGTGTTACGCCTGCAATTGTTTCTGGACTCAAATTGTATGGTGGTGTTCTAGGATACACCACATTAGGCTTCACTTTAACTCGGACAGGGTCTACGCCTTTAATCAGTCCAATATCCTTTCCTGTAAAATCCCATACTTTTGGATCTACTGTCTCTTTTAAATCTGGTGGCATTTCTACAACTGTTCTCACTGGGTACAAACCTACAGCTGTTTCCTGTTGAGACATTTTAAACTCAACATCTTCATCAACTGTTTGGAACTCAACACCATCCCGTGTGCATTAAATTGCATAATTTACCGTGCACCATAAGACTCTGCCTAACAGGTTTACAGGACTAAAATCACAGACAACAAACTGATGAATTTCTTCTAAAGAACCAATTTTTACAGGGACCTTCTCTGAAATTGGATTTGTGATATGTTTATTTAAAACTCCTCCAATTTGGATCTTCTTTCCAGAGAGGGCAAGGTCTGGGACTTCCTCTAATCTCACAATGGATCTGGTAGCAGCTGTGTCAATTAAAAATGGCACTTGGTGGTCATTTACCTCCCCTTCTACAAATGGTCCACTCTAGTCTACTTCCAAGACTGAGTCAAGCATGCAATTGTCCTCCCCCCTCAGGCACCGTCACTGGGAATTGTCAGCACCAAAAACAGCATTGTCTAACACAGAGAACTGTTCAAATGGATTTTGATTTTGAAAAGTATTCATATTAGCTTTGGGCATTTTATTAATATTAAATCTAGGATTCCTTATATTCTGTGGGACCGTCTGGGCATACGGAATATGCATCATTGGAACTTGTTTATGCATTGGCACTTGCACCTGCTGAACTGGTACATTTTGCATCTGCATTTGATTTCCCTCCTGCATTTGGATATTTCCATTTGCTCTATCATGATTAAGTCTACACTTTCTCTTCCAATGACCAGTTTTATTACAAATGTGACAAGGTATCCTTTTCTTCAGTGTTGCAACATCCACACCAGAATTCGGATCAACTGGAACATCTGGACCTCTACCCTGCGAAACACCAAATCCTCCTTGAACATTTTGAGTCTGCATTTCAACACCTTGCATTCCACCATGATTTCCTGCAAATGACTGATTCTGAATACCTTTCTGTGCTAACTTCGTCTGAGACTACATAAATTTCTCTTTAATTTTTTCTGCTACATTTTTGTTCATCAATTGCAATACTTTGCATCCCTCAAAATATCATCCAACGATTTTGTTTGCCAGCAAATCACACTCTGATGGTGTAAGCGTACTGATCTCTGGTCTTAACCCGATAACAAACTGAGCCATGAAAAAACCCATATCATTTGATTCTGGATATTCCCTTCCACTGTGCTGTTGAAACTCCTAAAGCAATTGCTCATAGTACTCATACACTGATTCTTTTGGTTCTTGTGAAGTTCTTTTAATCTTCACCCAGTCAATATCCTTTGGCAGAAACTTTCCCTTCAGAAATGTAATCACTGCCTCATATTTTGCCATGACTACCGGAGATGATGCATTAGTGGGAGCACCTCTCGTTGGCTCTGCACATGGCTATTGTACAGAAACTTTACATTCAGCCCTCAAATCATTTGGCATGACAATGTCAACAAATGTATTTAAATCAATCCGCACCTTGGAAATCTTAAGAAATCTGTCAACTTGTGTGTACCTCTGTACAGGCTTGTCTATCTATTTTGGAAAAGTTTTTGTAAATGCTGGAAGATCTCCTCTACTCCATGGCACATTAATATATGTCCCTCCTGGTATTTTTCTCAATGGATAAGCTTCTCCTTCATCTGGGGGACCTATCTGTGGTTTGTTATTTGTTTCATCTGTTTCTGACTGTTTCTTTTTCTTTTCATTTGTTTTTGCCCAATTGCTTTTAAATTTATCAAACTCACTCCATCTGCAAACACATTTTACTAATTCAGTGATGTGCAATCGCATGCCTGAAGAATGCATTGCTTCAATGGCTTCAACATCCATTTGTACCATGATACTTTTCTGAAATGGAATACTTTTTGAAATATTGACATCATGTTTCCTGGCTAGTTCTGTCAATTGATCGTAAGTAACTGCTGCATGCCTAGCAATTTCTTTACACAGATATATCAACTCCTTCTCTTGGTACTGGTTCACATGATCAAATTCCAAAACTCTTATTATTATTTCTTCCAATTCTATTTTAGTCTCAGGATATTCAGTGGTCTTCACTTTTCTGTCTGTTGAGTAGCGAGACTCTGATTTTATGTCTTATTATTCTCAGCCATTTCATCAAAACTTGGAGGAAACATCCCATCCTCAAATAGTGTCATCTAACCCTGTGCCGTTGGCGTTGTAAAGATAATCCTTCTCCCTTCTCTTGTTTGTGGTGGTGTCCAACTAACTATTTGTGAATTCTGTGATGCTGTGTCAAAGGTGCTCCTCCAGGTGCTCCTCCAGTAGCTCCTTGAACTACTCCATTTAGAACAACATTAGTCAGAACAGTCATTGTGCGAATCTCTAATGTCTGAGCTGCCTCAACCATAATAAGTGGTACTGGTAAAGTTACAACTGAGGGCATTAACACCTGGAGGCATTACTGTAGGAACAATTTCAATTTGTGTAGGCACTACATTTGTTATAACAGGTTGAACAACAGGCCGTGTCCTCTGTAAGGGTCTATCAATCTGAATTGTATTTGGGTCTACATGGGCAGTAGCTTCTGTTACATCAGATGTCAAAGTACTTTCAGCATTTGTTACAGGGTTCACATAAGGTGGTGGACGCGCAGCTAACAATAAATCCCAAATTTCATCCCCTGAATCCGTCTTGGAATCTGATTTGTTTCCTTGTAGCAGATCACCCTGCTTTACAATTTTCTCTCATACACACTATTCTACAATTTCCAGCAACTTCCAATGAACACAAATAAACAACTTTGGGGCCGATTCTGATGCGGGTTGGAAAAGCTTCCCGACCGAATCGGTTGGGAAATGGTGTCCGACCCACTTGGATCGGGAAAGTCCGACCGGCGGAGTAGGATGCATCCGGATGCTTCCAGATACGATTTGGTTGAACTCCCATTGACTTCAATGGGAACATTTGTTCCTAACCGCATCAGAATTGGGCCCTCGGTCGGGAAGACACGTTCCCGATCCGATTTGGAAGGAGCAAATGCCGTTAGGAGGCCTTCCTAACCGCATCAGAATCAGGCCCTCGGTCGGGAAGCTTTTCCAACCCGCATCAGAATCGGGCCCTAAGTCTGCTTTTCTAAAGAAAACAAAAAGGTAAATCAACAATCCGAATATTAAGGTTTTTGCGCCTTCCGACTTTATCACATAAAAATAATTTTCACACATACGAATGAAACCTCAACCAGCGGGACATCACCTAATCAATGTAGCTTCATCGTTTGTGCAATTGGTTCTGACAACATCAATTGATATTAGTAAAGCCACAACAATTCATTAGGATCCCTGACTCAATTGTATAGTTGATGGTATCTCACGACCTACACCACAAATCTCTAGCAGACAAAAAATCAAGTGTATTGTACACATTATCAATATCTCTATGTATCTATCCCGGAATCTTAGGCTACGTCATGCCCAATAACCTTTTCAATTTCTTCACAGTATACACATAAACATAAAAAATTCACCCAACTGCAATATGCAACAATATCAACAACAAAATGACAACTGCACTGCATAACCCTATTAATACTCACACCTCCAATACATCAACCGCCTTCAAAACTGCACCTCTGTCAATCTTCATATTCTTTGGGATATGGGATTCAGGCATTACTCTAATTCGAGGTAATATATTTTACTCTTCTGTTCATAACGTAAACTGTTCCTCTGCAACCGAGCTTGCTGAAGCAGAAACAGGGATTAAAAGACATGGTTTACCATCGACAGGGCTAAACCGCTCTTCTTCATTTGCTATTGTGATAAACCTTTGCCGTTGTGACTGAGTAGAAGAGGGTTAAAACATTCCATCAATAATAATTACAATGAATATTCTATTGATTTTTGTCAATAATGAGAGTTGTTATATGTTTAAAGGGTTTTGTTAATTACATTTTTAGAAAATCACCTTTATTAAAAATCACAAGTAAAAAATAGATTAATCTCATTCATTAAATGACAGAAGTACAAAATCAATTACGATAAACCAATTCAGTAAAATATTGCATCAAAGAGTGTTTCCTAAAGGAATGAATCCCTATTCTAAGAACCAGGCAGCAAATAAAATTAGTCAGAGCCCACAAAGGGTTTTAAATCAAGAGATAGTGAGAGAAAACCTAAAGCTTTAGTGTTTAAATCAGCTCAAATAGATCAAGAATCAAATCATGAAAGTCCCATAAAGAATAGTTCAAGAAATTCAGTAGAGTCTCAATGCAACAAGGCCTGGGTCTTGGTAAATGGGAAATGAACATGGGTCAAAGGGTAAAAGAGTGTAAATGGATTTGAAGGGAATAATGTTAACCTACTCTAGGAGCACGCACTATTATGGACTTGACATTTCATAAATTTGCAACATGTTTCTTTTCTCTCATCAGCAAATCCTCGTTCGATGCTCTCCTGAGAACAGGATCACACCTTGTCTTCTCACACGTTTCTTAGACGATAATGTTGCACTCTCAGTAATATGTTAACAATTATACTTTCAGATGGAGTTCTCTTCCTTCAGGCTGAGTTTCTCACATATGTATAATGTCATTTAATTCTCTAATATCAGTTTCTAAACAGTAAACTATGTAAGAATCAAAACATCTACTTAAAAAAAAAAACATTTCTGCAGGATCATCATGAAGAGGAAATGTAAGTTGGTTAGAAAGTCAAGTTTACATTTTAAACTTTGCAATTCAATGCCTGAACTATTCAATACCCCATTTATCAACATAAATTAGTTATATGTGTCAGGAATCTTTACATATGTGGTAACATTCCGCGAGAATACTAGAAACTACACAAGCAACTTATTTGTTCATTAATACAAAAATTCATGGTGCGGTGAAGAAGCAAACATTTTATGTGCAGTCAGCGTTTTCTATTCTAACTTTTTTTCAAGGAGCATTGTTTTAGCCATTATTGAGGCCTAGTATCAGTAAATATACATTTTACAATTACTTTATTTCATCAAGCTTTGCAAATAATTTCTGCGCAATAATTAAGAACCAGCAAAGTTAAATCCTCTGAGTGAATGGTTTAAGAAGAGACTACACTACTGATCTCCTGAAGGGATTTTAGCTGTGAGGTTCTCTCAGTCTTGTTGTAGTTATTCAGAGTCTCCTCTTGACTGTAACCCTCTTTTTATCGTCTTGATTTTTTTGGTTTATTAGTTGGCCTTAACCCCTTCGGGGACTAGTGATTCCTCCCAAAATCTAACCTCCAAATTTTCTTGCTGTGACATAGACATCTTTGTTTGCATAGCTCTTCAAGAGCTCTGACCCTTGGTCAGAATTTTGCGCCTTTTTGATAAAGCTAATCAGGAGTTCACCTAATTAGTCGTCAAGATTATATCAAATCGCCTGGCATGGTAAGGATCGGTAAGTGGCCAAATAACAATGTGAGTGTTATTGCTAAACTCCCACAACACCTATATCAGGAACACTTTGCAGTAGCAAACCAAAGTTCTCCTTAAATTATACTTCTTTGATCCATTAATAGAGTAGGGCTAACATAAAACCTAAGTGAAAGATCAACAATATAATATTGAATATGTTTACAAGAACAAAAAAGTCCAAACCAATTGGCCCAAAACACCTTTAATCATTTTTAATTAAAGTTTGTAGAAATGAAAATTATATTAACTTTTAGTGAACAAAAGGCATAGCAAAGAATGTGTAGAGCTGTCACAGAAGGCATTTTTATTGGAATAAGTACATTTATATTGGGATAAGGGCATTATTTAGCCTGATTCATCAACTAATGTATTCTGATATTTCTTTGTGGTCTTTCACTGTGAACACATTCACCATTAGAGATGAAGCCTAATTACTTCCAAGACTGTATCTGAGGAGAGTGTAAGAAGATTTGATGGGATGATTCATAGGTTTATTAAGGATGGATGATGTTCAGTAAAATGTTGCAGACAGGGAAGGTATTTTGATGGCTGAAACTCAAAAAGGGGGCATCAGATGCAAAGGACAGCTTCCCCATGTGGGTTTTTGTTCATTGAAGTTTTCACTCCATCTGTGAATGAGCACAGCCTGAAGCCAAATATTCATATCAGTGATGTCACTGACCATGCCATAAATGATGTAATATGTGATGTCATGAGCAGTGCATTGCGGGGGCGCAAGATATAGTTAGCTGAACTAACTATAACAGTGGAATTTCTATGGTTTTGTACGAGTGAAATGTCCAGCTAACTATAACGCCCCTGAAACCTTTGGTTTTTTCAGTGAATTTCAAAGGTTTTTTAAATGCTAATTTCTAACTATAACATCTGTAAAACCTATGGTTTTTCAGTGAATTTCAATGGTTTTTAAATGCTAATTTCTAACTATAACGTCCCTGAAACCTATGGTTTTTTCAGTGAATTTCAAAGGTTTTTTAAATGCTAATTTCTAACTACAATGTCCCTAAAACCTATATTGTTTTTAACTAAATTTAAAAAAGACGTGCATACTTTTTGTAGTGAAAAACTAACTGTAACAGTAGTCTGTTATAAGTTATAATTTAACAATGTTTAAAACTTAATTAGCACTAATTAACATATAAGTGTGGAAAAAGTGTGATGGAGCAGCTATGATACCTGACTTCGAACAACAGCGTTCACAGTTCGATTCCCGGCTCCAGCGGCACGTTAGCCCACCACTATGTCACTGTGGGCAACACCTTGCTTAATCTTTCCGACGCCCCGAGCGCCGGAACACCTTTCCAGGGTTAGCTGTACACTTTACAAATGCTCGCATTTTTTAAATTTAAAACCATAGTGATGAGAAATATTATCACGTTTTTTTTCTTCTATTCTGATAGATCTTTTTTTATGTCTTCTATTTAGAATTACGGCAATCAATAAATGTATTTACTCATGAGAATGGAAATGACACAGTTTTCCGGGTAACAGTTTTTAAGCTCTCCAACGTATGTACATATTAAGGACCTTATACGTGTTAGGTTCGAAATCGAAACTTTTCCGCTTCACATTTTGTAACTTTTCCCAACACGTGCACAAGTGAAACAGTTAAAACGTGAGCACGTGTCAACTGTAAAACGTGACATCTAAATGGGCGGCGCCGCATCTTCCTTCCATAGACTCCTGAATAACCAAAAAGTATATAAACCACACCCGTTGATAGATTAGTTTCGTTTTTGCGAGTTATTTACGCGTCTCCATTCAGTGATGCAGGTGCTCTTTTCTACAGTCGGATTCTTCTTTTGCGGGCCACAAAACATAATCCTGAGTTGTAAGTTGTTTGATTGTGCAATACTAGATATTTATAATACGTAGCTATTTGTCAATCTTTAAACACTAGTATTTAGAAAAAAGTGTTATTGGTTGTTTTTGCCATGTATATGTAACGTCAGCAGCTTGTTTTCAGAAACAGACAGAATACAGCAAACATTGTTCCTGTTCTGGCTCCTTTGAGCTCATATAGTGTGACTTTGTATATTATAATATTGACACTATACTTGACCTCAGAAGTGTTGGTGACCCGTCGGCGCGAAGACTAAAGATTTATATGTAACGTCAGCAGCTTCTAGTTTGTAGTCTATTTCCCCCTTGACATCATATAGTGTGAGTATGTATATTATAATAACCCACATTATGATCTCAGAGGAGTTTGTGACCCGTTGGCGCGAAGACTAAAGATTTATATGTAACGTCAGCAGCTTCTGGTTTTAGTCTATTTCTCCCTTGAGATCATATAGTGTGAGTATGTATATTGTAATATGAACATTTATACTGACCTCAGTGGAGTTTATGACCTGTCGACGTGAAGACTAAAGATTTATATTTAACGTCAGCACCTTCTCGTTCTTACTCTGTTTCTTTCTTGGGATCCTATACTGTGAATATGTATATTATAATATTAACAGTCATTGTGATCTCAGAGCACTTTATGACCCTTTTGGCGCGAAGATGAAAGATTTCGAAGTCCCGGAGAAAAGAAGCTCTCAACATACTCATCGCTGGAAAGTATTTCGTTATTGATCTTGTTTTGTATTGATGACTCCATTTTCATTTTCCTTTTTGTGTGCCATCAGTGACACTGTGTATATTGTAAGAGTGTGATATTTCCACACAACAGGAATTGGAGATTTCTCGCTGCCAGGAGTAAACCATCTGAAATACAGTTTACTGACCTTTATAACTTACTTGATCAGATATTTTTACAGTGAAAATATTTTGGAAATTGCAGTTTAAAAAAAAATCGTTTCCATAGATACTTTCTTAGTGAATACCTTTGATAAACCCTACATTTCTGAATGTTTTTTTACTATTTCTATTTTTGTCTTTTGCGGTTCCTATTCACCTTCTCCCTATAGAATATATACGACCAGTAGTGTATATTATTATACTACTATCCTATTATATTCTTAAAGAAGTACGTGATCTAAGCACTACGACCGAACTTTCCCGAATTCTACAATAATAGAAATTATAAAAAAATGATAAAGCGTACATTTCTATGTAATATAAAGTGATTTGTGTTTAACTGTTTTTTACTTGTTATTGTTTTTGTGACCTGAGATGATGTAGTGCGGGAGTGTTTCTTGTAGCGCTTCTTTTCTACTTTATCTAAAAGTAACTCATGCCCTCTTATATTATCAAGAATATGGGGCAACACTTTTACAAACTATAGCAGAAAGAAAAAGGGAGGGTGTGCCCACGCTTAAGGGATATTTTATGAATTGCGTTTTTATTTGTCACCCCTTTGATATATACAGCTTCAGTTTCCGAACAAAGTATATTTGTAATTGCTTAATAAAAACTATTTCAAACCTAGACTGAAATTTTGCTGCGCAACCACAGCTCCCCGTTAGAAAAGTAAACACCACATTATAACTAAACAGTGCTCCTGGGAAGTATCCCACCCGCAAACTTAATAAAAAGAAGACCACAACACACTTTGTTATTTTCCCGCCATGATTTGTACACCCCACGACAATTATATAAATGGCCCTTAAAATATATTTAAAAATTTTTTTACCTTCACAATCCCTCTCCACCACCTTGTGACCACTGTACAGAGTTAATAGTGTTCCTACCCTCCCTGCCACTACTTTCTTTTCCCGTACTCCATTGAAGTGCGTCACAAAATGGTTCACAACAGTGAACCGTTCCCAGCCAATAATGAGCAAACTTGTACTAGGAACAGTTTAGCCAATAAAATGTCCATGGTGTTCCGCAGAGGAATAGCTGCCAACAGTTCTATTTTCAATGGTTTACAGCCAATGAACATTAAGCTTGGGAAGGTCCTGCTTGGAACACGTTACCCAATCAGATGTCCCTGATGCTCCGCGGAGGGGGAGGGAATGGCTGGCAACACTTCTACTTTCAATGGTTTACAGCCAATGAACATTAAGCTTGGGAACGTCCTGCTTGGAACACGTCAACCAATAACATGTTCCTGCTACTCCGCGGACGAAATGGCTGACAACACTTGTACTTTCAATGGTTCACAGCCAATGAACATTAAGCTTGGGAAGGTCCTGCTTGGAACACGTCAGCCAATCAGATGTCCCTGCTACTCCACGGACGGGGAGGAAATGGCTGGCAACACTTCTACTGTCAATGGTTCGCAGCCAACGAACATTAAGCTTGGGAAGGTCCTGCTTGGAACACGTCAGCCAATCAGATGTCCCTGCTACTCCGCGGATGGGGAGGAAATGGCTGACAACACTTATACTTTCAATGGTTCGCAGCCAATGAACATTGAGCTTGTTGTTGGAACACCTCAGCCAATTAAACGTTAATTTTGTTCCAGACACACGAACAGAACAAGCCCTCCCACATAATATTAATTTTCATGTAAGAAAGTGACACTGTCTGTGATAAAAGTGAACACCGCATTATAAGTAAACATTACTGCGCATTATATTAAAGGAAGGCTGCAATACAGCGCATTGTTATTTTCCCGACGGGATTTCCAGAGCCTACGCAACCTTGCCGCAATACCGCGCACCGTTGTTCTGCGGACGTGATTTCCACGTCTGCGGACGTGATTTGCACGGCCTACGCAACATTCAAACTCCCTGTCTCTGCACCGTACAGACTGCTTAAACTAAGACCACAGTGTTCCTACTTTACCCTCTTATACAATTTTTCTCTTTTATTTTGCCCTACGCCTTTCAAGTCAGTCACAAAATGGCAGCCAACACTTCCTAGTTTCAACAGTTCGCAACCAATGAGCCGCACGCTCGTGCTCGTAACGCCTCAGCCAATCAGATGTCAGAATTCTCAAATATCGATATCTGTAAATTTTGATATTTCTCTAAAACTACTGAACGGACTTACCCCATTTAAACAAAAGCGTGCTTTCTGGACCAAGACCTTTCTCCCTGCCAAATTTGACGTAATTCCGTTCAGCAGTTTGACCTGTAGCCTTGTCTAAAGTTTCCTATGGAAATTGCATGGAGAAAACATGTTTTGGGACCCCCTTTTTCTCAGCCCCCTTCACAAATCACCCCCAAACTTTCAGGATAGGAGCTCACCTGAAAAAGGAACTTTTGGAAAATTTCGTAAAGATTCAGCAAACGACGCCAAAGTTATAAGCACATCAAAAAATGCTTTTCCTATGGAAACTAGGTTCTAACTATAACTACCTACTGGCGACCGCCAGTAGGTAATATATATATATATATATATATATATATATATATATATATATATATATATATATATATATATATATATATATATATATATATATATATATATATATATATATATATATATATATATATATATATATATATATACATATATATATCCAACAAAGAGTTGTCCCCTCAAAGAAGGCCACACACAGGAAGGTAAGTTTTCACGCTTTAATGGAGGAAAGCTACAGCTGAGATGACAGGACGCTTCACCTTCAGTTAAAAGCCCGACGCGTTTCGTGCTCTCACACACTTCTTCATGGGCTATGTCATCTGGCAAATGCACCACAGTTCAAGCACCTGATATTCATTTGGACCCACCCCAGTGGGCGTAGGCAGTTGCACTGCCTGCTGGTCTCCATAGTGCTTGACGGTATTACTTCAGTGAGTTGGGTGCACTGCTGTGTAAAACAATGTAAATCCCAAGTGGGTTGGTGCAATGTCCTGTTCACTCCCAACTGCACCGTAGAACTTTCTCCGCGCCCCTCCTGTCCACGACACTGCTGTACGCCGGCTGGCGTCAGCACTGGTCCGCTACAGCGCGGCGGGGCCTCCTTCACGGCAGGACTGGCCGTAACTAAATCCAACAAAGAGTTGTCCCCTCAAAGAAGGCCACACACAGGAAGGTAAGTTTTCACGCTTTAATGGAGGAAAGCTACAGCTGAGATGACAGGACGCTTCACCTTCAGTTAAAAGCCCGACGCGTTTCGTGCTCTCACACACTTCTTCATGGGCTATGTCATCTGGCAAATGCACCACAGTTCAAGCACCTGATATTCATTTGGACCCGCCCCAGTGGGCGTAGGCAGTTGCACTGCCTGCTGGTCTCCGTAGTGCTTGACGGTATTACTTCAGTGAGTTGGGTGCACTGCTGTGTAAAACAATGTAAATCCCAAGTGGGTTGGTGCAATGTCCTGTTCACTCCCAACTGCACTGTAGAACTTTCTCCGCGCCCCTCCTGTCCACGACACTGCTGTACGCCGGCTGGCGTCAGCACTGGTCCGCTACAGCGCGGCGGGGCCTCCTTCACGGCAGGACTGGCCGTAACTAAATATATATATATATGAGATGCATCCACAGAACTACAAAGGGATACGGACAAACTCCTTTGTGATACAAAAGCTTTATTAAAAGCGAATCGAGTGACAAATGGTCAGCGCGTTTCAACTGCTCACGGCAGCCTTGTTCACGACAATGTGCGCCATCAACTGGGTGCAATAAATAATGACGTGCAAATGCATACTCCGGTTTAGAAGAGAATGAAAGACATATTGCTTTACAAAAATAGTTAAGCTAAAAAACATAGTATTCACTAGTACTTCATTATGGATCATTCTTTCATCATTTCATTATTTCAGTGTGAAACACTAAAAAAAAATTGGGAAAAAAATAATGTCATAATAAAACATCTCCTGCTATGCATCAGCATAAATATTAATTCTAATTCCAAGGCAAGTACACAGTATATAACTTGCTATAAATTTCATGAAAACGCAAAATCATTTTTCTTAGACTGTTCGATTAAAAAATGCAGCTGTGCAAACACGTCGCAAGAGACATATAAAATTAATTGTACATGGAATACTGATTTCTAAATCTCATTAGATAGACAGTATACTACAATTTTCAGGCAAGTGCCTAATGTCCATCTTTTCCTATTTTCCATCACCTTGATAATGTGCACTAGTGCTTATAACATATGTGTGTTTCTCCGTCTGGCAGAGAGCAGGAAGACCCTCGAAGACTAAATAGTCACATAGAAAAACTTCTTTCCGGTTCTCATAAGATAAAATTACTGAATTTCCACAGAGCCGGCTATTAACCATTGTAAAACTATAGATATATATCTCTCCATAGTAATGCACTATAGTATAATGTACCTGTGTCCCAACAAGAAACAAATGGACAAATAGAAAAACAGTGCACTTCATACCCATACTGACAGCAATGATTAGAGAAGACAGGTGTTTAACTATATATATATATATATATGTGTCTGTTGGTGGGAAAACAGAAAGGCATAATTACCAACATTTCTCTTTTCAGAGGCCCACCGGAGGGCAAGGAAAATATAAATTGATTGCTTGTGGAAGCGCAGAACCCACGAAGGGGAACAATTTAAAAGGCATTACTGATTCCACTGGAGGAAAAGAAGAATGTACTGCACATCCCAGCATGCAATGTATGCTATACTCACCAATATATTTTATTAGAGTGAGCTAATGTGATCAGATCTAACCATTTGCAAAACATAGATTTGACAAACATTGTGTAAATATAATTCAGATTTGAATGTACAGATGTCATACCAAATACCATTCCAGTTTAACTGTTTCATTACAATATATTTTAACCTTGCAAAAATAATATAAGTCAAGGAGCTGTCACCGGGGAGATTTTAACAAGGACTTGAACTCATAGCTATAATCTTTTCTCACAGGCTTTGCAAGTAACATGCCAGGCCTCCAGCAACATGGGTAGCCAAGGAATAGGGAAGAAACACAAACATTTCTCTCAGGGCCTACTCTAGAAGGTGAACAATGCCTCTCAGTAAATTCAGCCCACTTGCTCAGTAATTTTCAGATGTGCTGCATTAAGAAAAGCACATTTCCATGTGTGTACCATGAAGCTTGCCCAATACTAGACCACACTCATTTTACTAGTGTGAGTCTACTGTAAAAAGGCCAAGGGAAGAAAACATTGCATCTTGTTTTGTCAAAGAGTCTCAGTTCCAGTGAATTACTCTACGTTCACTAAAAGACTTTCAGACTCTTGTTAAAGTTTTGCAAGACTTCGTGTTAAACAAGCAACATGTTAAATGTAGCTTTTCTTTCTGAATATGTTTGCTGCCACTGTTATAACTGTTTTAAAAAGACATTCCTCTTCATCAATGTGCGCTGCTCTCTTTCCTTGAGCTGGTCGTTCTGGAACCACAGACATCCTATTGGCCCTGAATTCAAAATCATGGACTTTTCATGGACAGGTATGTAGGCCCTATTCGTAACACGATGGAAAGCTCAGCATCATACCTTGTCAAGGCACATGGAAAACACACATCTGTTGAGGCTTGTTTTAAAAACTGAAGCGTGCCTCACACACATTTCTGTCCACATGCATAGTAGGCACTTCTAGATGCACTCTTTTCAGAACAGCAGATGTCCTGGAATATACTGTCTGGCCTGGACTGTTAGTCCACACTCATTTTAACAGTGTGACTGTATTAGGCTAACCATGATTGTGCGTTACACAGGAACACACAATGGTGAAGCAAACATATACGGGCAGATTTACAAGCCCCTTGCGCCACTTTTCCCATGTTATAAATGACGCAAAAGTGGCGCAAGGGGCTTGTAAATCTGCCCCATAGTACTCAGTGGAGGTCTACAACCCTAGGTACAGTGAAGCAAAACGAATCGAGGAATGGGAGTGTCACACTACGCAAATTGAATCCCCCACAACCTTGCAAAATATTTATAATGATGAACAACGGTTCGGTATTTTGCTAAACGTGCCATTCTTAAAAGTGTTTCTTTCGTAAAAAGCAATTTATTTTATTTTATGTGGCTCTGATTTTAAAATTTGGCAGCTGTGCTGTGACATTCAATAGTCATTACTTTAATCTTCCAACATTTATTTTCAGCATAACATTTTTGAATACACGGTTCATTGCCCCAAAGGAGAAATTCTGAAAATGACTTGCTAAAATGACCTTTACCTATGCATTGTGGCATTTATTCTATGGCATTAGGATAAGTACAGAATGCAATTTTAAGCCCATTACTCAAGTTTGACCTTTGTTTACAGATTAAATAATATTGTCCATCTGTGTAAGAAACTGCTTGATATCAGATTAGAGCAGCCAGCTCATTCCCCCTTTCACCCGGGAGTACAGCATGTCATAACGGTGTTATTGATTAAACAGAAACACATTACAGTCAAGGGGAGTAAAAGCGTACACTGACATTTTAAATTGCTTAGACTTTTGTACAAAAATAGCAGGTTCTGATTCACAAGAAAAACATTCTCGAACTCTTCAGTTCCAATCAAACGAGAAAAAGCCTGTGAGTCAAGTTCAATGTTTTGCAAAATGCTACGCCATGTTAGGCTATAATTGCTCTAAGAAATATAAAGCTACAACAGCTCTTGTTACATTGTCAATCACTTTCAGAAGTACATGCCAGACCTAAGAAATAGTCTCCTAAGTGCTCATGAATTGGTAGCTGATAAAGAAGAGCTTATTTTTCTCCCCTTAACTCCTGCAAAATATACATCCCTATAGGGGATAGACAGACAGTAAACAGAAAAAAGTTGTGCAGAGCATCTGGATGACTTATAAATGCCTGTTTTAATGATTTTTTTTCAAAGATTTAGATATAATTTGTTGGTTGTGGCTGTGAATACTTCATGCAAAAATAAGAGACAATTCATCATATCACCTTATAAAACTGCATAGTTAAGAAGGCAACCCTCATTCAAATATTTATGGGATAAGGGGTATTTGAAATAAAGTGCAAGGTAAAAAGAAAAGCAGGAAAAGATGAAAAGGCATGAGCAAAACAGCAAACTCTCTTCTGCTGTTGGGCATGTTTAGCATATGTATAAGACTTCCTCTATTTAGTTTGCTCTAGAATCATCCTTCAATTGGCCATCTGTGCGTTCACTGTTTGCGCCGCAAAAGAGCTCCTGTCATTTATACAGGTATTGTCACGGTGGAGAACAAAAGTTCTGATTTGCACTATAACAGGAGTTTCCAACCTTATCTGCCATAAGAGCTACTAATGTTCAACGAAAATCATCCCGAGCTCTTGATAATATTAGAGATTTAATAGTGACCACATCAGAAAAGATTACATAGTGAACATATGCACTATTACCAGATGTGATAACCTCAGTGCATCAGACAGGTTTGCTAGCAGTACTGTAAAAATTCATTGTCACTGTAAAATGTCTCAACATGTGTAGTACATTACAGCCATGGCTGCAATGCCCCTGGCACCAAGTTAATAATATTAGTACTACATTTCCTCAACGCTGCATGCATCATTCAACTGTTAGCTTTAAATATATTTTGAAATCCAACCATTTTTCTTCAAAGAACAGCTTATGAATTGTGAAAAGACACATTTTCATCCCAAATACACACTTTTCAATTCTGGTTTACGTATACTAATTTAAACAGCAAAGACATTGGGGCTTATTTACAGCCCCCTTGTGCCACTTTTGCGTCATTTTTAACATGGGAAAAGTGATGTACGTGTGGCGCAAGGGGCTTGTAAATAAGCCCCGTTTAATTTAGCAGGCTGAACTATACTTGGTATAGATACTTGCAGGTAGCTGGAGAGCTACCAGTAGTCACAAGCTACCCCTTGGAGAGGCCTGCACTATAGGAACGTTCAATCTGCCCATTGTGGCTTTTCACTGATTTTCATTATGTCTGATCTTCCAGACCACTGTTAGAAAATGGCCAACAATATTTGTCACATGTCTGTCAAAAGCATTCTGATATCATCTGCTATGCTTGTTATGCATTCTGTGTAAACCTCTGATGTGTGACTGGAGGTTGGTTGCCCATTTGATAGAGTGGGCAGAGCAGAGAGAATGCTGGTCCCGGTGTGGTACTTACCATGTAACATATAATCGAACCTGTAACCTCATCAATAAACCTACAACCTGCTATTCTATGTGAGCTGGCTATCTGACTCTTGCTTACCAAGAGGGTATCTTTTAATTAAAACAAATTCATCAAACAGAGCCTGCAGCCGCCATATCTTTCATCTCTTTTTAGGTCTGACAGAAGGCAAAACCTTTGGATGATATATACCCAATGCAGCATGTTAGAAATGGGGGTTTCTAGTTTGCAGAGGTATGCACCTTTGTCCAAGTAGGGACCATTGCTTCAAGTCAGGGTGAGGGAGTTACACACTTTAGATAACCCCTGCTCACCCCTTGGTAGCTTGGCAGGAGCAGACAGGCTTATCCCAAAGGCAATGTGTAAAGTATTTGTACTTCAAACACACAGTAACACAGTGAAAACACCACACTAGTTTAGAAAAATAAAGTATCTTTATCTAAACGAAACAAGACCAAAATGACAAAAATCCAACATACATGTATCAAGATATCACTTCTAGAACAATTACTTCAAAAATAGCACTTGTAGAAAAAAATAGCTCCAACTGGGGCTATTACAACATCGTGACAGGCAAAAATCCAAAGTATGGCACTGACCGCGTGGTGCACGGCCCGGGCCCAGAGTCACACAGACCCCCAAACAACAGTATCTGGGAAAACGACATCAACAGATGATGCATGGTGTCATGGAGGTGAGGTGTTGGTGCAGAGGCGAAGACGGTTCCTGGTTGCCACAGGGGAGGTGAGGCATCGCGTCCGTGAGGAGGAAAGGCGTTGAATCCAGGACAGGGGAAGTTAGGGGGCGTCGGCGGTAAGCTGTTGGTTCCGGTGAGGCGATGCAACGCGATGTCCAAGAGTTTGTGAAGTCACGCTCATTGGTGGATCG
This sequence comes from Calotriton arnoldi, assembly GCA_963921515.1. Lineage (NCBI taxonomy): Eukaryota > Metazoa > Chordata > Amphibia > Caudata > Salamandridae > Calotriton > Calotriton arnoldi. The sequence continues at coordinate 281,168 of CAWUFW010002315.1, read as the reverse complement.
GCTCCACGGCAATGTGAAGCTGGCACTGGCTGTGAAGGCATCAGTGCAAGCGCTGGCATCAGGGAGGCTATTAACTGCAGGCATTGAAGGGCTTTGGAGCTGTGGTGCAGGTGAGGTGATGCGTCGTGCACTTCACGAGCGGTGCCCCCAACCTTCGTGCAGGTCGTGGCATCGCTGACCGCATCAGAGTTGTTTTTCTTGCTTTGCAACATCAACCACACAATTCTCAGGGCCCGGGAACTGGAATTAGCACCGTTTTGACTTCAGGAGTCCACAGAGAAGTCCAGGTGCTGGTGAGTGGGTTGCAGGTGAAGTCTTTGTGTCCCTGAGACTTCAGAACAGTAGGACAGCACACACAGGCCCTTGGAGATTCTTCCTCAAGTAGTTTCAGTCTTTGACCTGTCCTTGGCAGAAGAAGCAACGGCAGGCCAACTCAGCAAAGCACACACAGCAAAGGAGCAGTAACCTTCTTACAGTTCTCCAGCTCTTCTCCTTGGCAGAGGTTCCTCTTGTATTCAGAAGTGATCTATTTCACTGGGGTTTAAGGTCCAATACTTATACCCCAGTTTCTCCTTATCTTTGTAGCAAGGGTCTCTGAGCCCACTCCAAAATAGTTCTGTCTTCTCTGGTGCAGCATGACCACAGGAGGTGGAGACAGCATTGTGCAAAGGAGATACAGCCTATTCAGGTGGCTGTCTATAGTGAATGTACATCCCTATCTCCTGTCACTCCAAAACCAGTCAGTCAATGCACAAAACAACAGAGGCACACAGAATGGGTAAACAAGAAAATGCCTACTTTCTAAAAGTGGCATTTTCAAACACATAATTTAAAAACTATCTTCTTAAAAAGATGTGTTATTAAATCCTGAGTTCAGAGAACCTAAACTCCATTTCTCTAATATATATATATATATATATATATATATATATATATATATATATATATATGTATATTCACTGAAAAAACCTAAAGTTACAGGGACGTTATAGTTATGAAATAGAGTAAAAAAAACATTAGAAATTCACAAAAATAAAAAAATTACAGGGACGTTATTGTTAGGTTCAGATTTTCCACACACAAAACAATAGGATGTGGCCTCGTGGCTAGAGCGGTCGACCTCCAAGCTGGGGAACTGGATTAAAGTCTCAGCAGGGATGCACAACATCCTGTGATTCTGGACAAATCACTTAGGGCCTGATTACGATGGCGGACGGACTTCTGTGGACTGCCTGTCTATAAGGCGGCGGTCCCACATATGCTATTACAATGCGGCCGCCACCACGGCGGCCGCAAAAGGCATTTTTTCCATTGCAGTGGGTGCTGCTGGCAGCAGCACCCACCGCAATGGAAAAAATGCAGGATTTGCTTTTCCCTGCACTACGTGGCAGGCACCACGTGGTACCTGCCACATGGTGCAGGGAAATGGTGCCCCCAATTGAAAAAACTAACTGCCCCTGCACAAGGGGGCCCTCAACGGGCCCCCAAAGGCCATCCCTGCCAGCCTGTCCATGGCGGGTGAACCGCCATGGAAAGGCTGGTGGGGAGCCAGCATCGTAATCAGGCCGGTGGTGCTAACTAGGCACCGCCAGCATGCATTACATGCTGAGGGTCTCTTCAGCACCGGCGGGCTCAAGGAGCCCGTCAGATATGTGGCGGTCGGTGTTTCCAACCGCCATGGTACGGCCCGCCATCATAATATGACGGGTGGAAAATGGCCTCACGATGGCAGTGAACCTGCCACCGACAGCCTGTCGGTGGCAGGTTCACCGCCATCATAATGACCCCCTTAATCTCCCTGTGCCTAGCCAAATGAATGTGTCAGTCTGTAACACAACTGGTACTCATGTAAAGTGCTCTGATACCTTTGGGTCGAGTTTGTGCTATATAAAACTCCCCTCCCCCCATAAAATAGAAATGCAGCAGTTATACCATAACTCGCGCCCTCGCCATGCAGTTTTCTCATCATTAATTTTGCAGCAAATGTTACAGTGATATTATCAATGATGTCATAAGAGATGTCATGGGTGATGTAATATGTGGGGTAATTAGCAGTGCATAGTTAGGGCACGAATGATAGTGACCTTAGGGCATGAGTTCTAGTTACTTGAATTTGTGGCAAAATAAAACAAAAATGTTTTTGGCCCCCACCGGGGTCCTTGTGGGACCCCACCACCAGGTCTGTGGGGTCAGGGTATTTTTTCCCTGCCTCTTTGTGTTTTCTTTTGCATCTTTCTTGGGACTCAGGCCGAGCCCTAAGTGCCAAGATGGCTCCCAACATTTCCTGGCTAAAGGGTTGGCAGCCAATCAAATCTTACCATGAGATCTGTCGGCTCTGCGGACCCACTGCTTCTCTAGATACACATATATTTAGGTCCCCCCCCTTTCTTGACCCCCTCTTTAGGAATCACCCAAACAGCAGCTGAAGTGAGTAGAAAACCAGTCTTGAAAATTTCATGAAGCTTCATCAAACAGCACCAAAGTTATTAGCAAAACAAAAAACTATTTTGCTATATAAACTAGGTCCGAACTATAACTACCTGCTAACAACTGACAGCAGGTAATATATATAGAGTCCCTCCAACCCAACCCTCCAGATATGCAAATATTTTTAAACCTTGATTTCTAAAAATCCCCTGAATGGATTTACATCAAATCCTAAAATGCACAATCTGAGAATCAAGACCTAGCTTCCTGGCAAATTTGGTGTAATTCCTTTCAGCGGTTTTTGTGAAAACGCTTCTGACAAAAGTCTATGGAAAATGTACAGGGATTTTGCTTTTTGAGACCCCCCATTTTTCTTGGCCCCTACTTGATGGATCACCCCAAAACTTTACATGCACAAATTAAGCAGAAAATAGCACTTTTTTGGAAAGTTTCTTGAAGGTTCGTCAAACAGTACCAAAGTTATAAGCAAATCAAAAAGGCATTTTCCTATGGAAATCCTAACTTAACTGTATCTATCTATCTATCTATCTATCTATCTATCTATCTATCTATCTATCTATCTATCTATCTATCTATCTATCCATCTATCTATCTATCTATCTATATGTGTATATGTATATGACCTACTAGCACTCGACCGTAGGTAGTTATAGTTAGGATGTAGTTTCCATAGGAAGAGGTTTTTTTTATTGTTTTGGCATTAACTTAGGCCTCTTTTGACGAATCTTTGCCAAATTTTCTAAACTAGTTTGTCGCTCACTTTAGTTGCTGTCTTGAAAGTTTTGGGGTGATCCATCAAAGGTAGGGTCCTAAAATGCGTTTTCTCCATGTTAATTTCCATAGGAAACTTTAGACAAGGCTACAGCCTGAACTGCTGAATGGAATTACACCAAATTTGGCAGAAAGGTAGCTGTTGCTCCAGAAAGTGAACTTTTTGTAAACTGGTATAAACCCATTCAGTAGTTGTAGAGTTATCTATCTATCTATCTTTCTATATATATATATTATCTACTGGCAGTCACCAGTAGGTAGTTATAGTTAGGACATAGTTTCCATAGGAAAAGCAGTTTTTGTTTTGCCCATAACGTTTGCGCAGATTGACTAATCTTCAGGAAATGTTCAAAACTAATACGATGCTCACTTCAGCTGCTATCTTGAAAGTTTCGGAGTGACCCGTCAAGCGGGGGGCGAGAACCAGGCGGTGCTTAAAAGTGCATTTTCCCCATGTTAATTCCCATAGGACCTTTAGACACAGCTACAGCCCAAACTGCTGAATGGAATTATACCAAATTTGGCAGGAAGGTAGATGTTGGTTCAAGGAAGTGGCTTTTTGTGATTTGGTGTAAATCTGTTCAGTAGTTGCTGAGAAATGTAAATAAATTTCCAGTTGTATATACAGGAGTGTGGTGGCTCCATGACCCCTCCCGATCTCGAGCTGACATCTGATTGACTACTAACACTTCAAACCAGGTAGTGTTGGCAGCCATCTTCTTACTCAGTTAAACCGAGTCACATGAAAAAATGTAAAAAAAAAGCTAAAAGGGGGCATGGTAGAAACAACCTGATCCCCTAGACCTCTTGAGGGGGGGTCCCACACTGACCCCCCCAGGGCCTAAAGCTCATTAGAAAAAAACAGTTCAGCGGGAGTCATGCTGGGTCCGCGACTCCTGCCAAAATTAAAAATGAAGCGCTTCATTAAATATAGTCCCCCAGGTGGGCCAGGTATAGGGGGCAAGTTTTTATAGTAATGTAGGAGGTGCCCATGCAGCACCCCGATGCCCCAGGGACTGCCACCTCCCAGAGGCTACCTATGAGAAATGTGGGGGGCCACGTGGCTCATCTGCAGCCCCGGGGACCACCACATCCCCGGAGCTCAAATAGTAATATGTGGGGGGCTCTGGACCCTCCACACATCTCCAGGGACTGCCACCTCCCTGGGGCAAGTCTTTAAAATTAAATATTGGGCCCACGTGGGCCCAAAGCCCCAGTGATCACCACCACCTCCACAGGGCTTAATTGACAAAGGAGGGGGGCCCTACATGGCCCTGGGCCGCTCTAGCAAGGTCCCAGGGTGCCCACCCCCGGGACATTGCAGTTTGCTCCCACCAAACCATAGCAAACTCTGCTCTGCTTTCAGCAAGTGAGAGCAGAAAATACTCTCACTTGCCGAAAGTGGAGAATGTCTGTTTCCCTGCCCGCGGTCAACCGGGCAGGGAAACAGACACATTGTTATGAAATGCAGGGAGCTGCATGTTCAGCAGCTCCCTGGGTCTCAAAGCAATACTTCCTGCCGCAGGAGGTGGGGAGCCGGCAGGGACCATGGAGGCCTTTAGGCTGCCCCACAGTACCCAACATTTAAAATGTGGGTGCCCTGGGTGGGGCCAGGCCACCCACACTACAGGCTGGGCCAGGGGGATGGGGTCCCCGGGGCCATAATTGGCCCGGGAGGGGGAACACACGGACCCCCTCCCTTTTTTTAGAATAAAATATTATTAAAAAAGGCCTAAAATGCCCCCCTCCCATTAAATAAAAACATCTTTAAAAAAAAGAAAAGGCGATTCACTCCCCTGGGCTGAAACTGGCCCAGGGAAGGGGTGGGGGTGACGTAGCCCCCTTCCTTTATTTAAAAAAAAAAAGAAAATATATAAAAAAAAGAAAATATATAAAAAAAAAGAAATGCCGGGTCCTGGGGATGGGGTACTCGGGGCCAAAATCGGCCTGGGGAGGGTGGCCATGCAGACCCCATGCCATTATTAAAACTGGCCCAGCGAAGGCAGGCTATGTAGCCCCCCTTCCCTTTGTACAAATAACAATGTTTTTTTTTTAAAAGACTGGCAACTCATGGGAGGGTGGGAGGGCGGATGGCCTACCCGCTTTCCCCAGGGTGTGCCCCCTTTCTCCACCAATCTGCAAAAGCCCCTCCTTGCGCTGCTGAGGGTCCTTAGGGGCCAACAAGACTTCCTGTTACCTCCAGTAAGCCCCACACAGTGGGATTGCTGAGAGGTGGTCGGAGGCCATGCCCCCTTTATCCATGACTCACAAAATGCATACTACTGATGGGGGGGATGAGGTTCCCTTGCCTGCTGAGGGCCTCAGGACTAAAGTAGACTTCTTCCCCCAAGCAGCAGTGCGTCAGGAGGCACATTTGTAGAGTGGTGTAGAAAGAGGGCATGGCCTCTGTGGACCTCTCAGCAATCCAGCTGTGTGGGTCTTACTTGAGGTAACAGGAGGGCTAGTTGGCCGCCAAGGACCTTCAAGAGCCAAGGGGACTTCAACCCTCAACTAGCCGTGCCCCAGGAGGCGCGTTTGCAGAGTGGTGGAGAAAGGAGGCGTGGCCACCAATAATCTCTCAGCAAACCCACTATGTGGCACTTGATGGAGGTAACAGGAGAAGTAGTTGGCCTCCAACGACTCTCAATAGCCAAGGGGACTTCATTCCCATACTAGTAGTACACCAGGAGGCACGTTTCCCGAGTGGTGGAGAAAGGGGACATGAAGTCCACTTTATTCCTGATGGTTCTTGGGGGCCAAGAAGCCCTCCAGCTACCTCCTGTAAGTCCTACACAGTGGGATTCCTGAGAGCTGGTCGGAGGCCCAACCCTCTTTCTTCTCCACTCTGCAAACACGATTACTATTTTAAAGAAACCATAGAAATTCACTGAAAAAAACAAAGGTTACAGGGACATTATAGTTAGAATTTAGCATTTCATGAGTGATATAATATGTGAGGTCCTAAGCAGTGCATTGCGAGGGCGTGAGTTATAGTTAGCTCAGCTAACTATAGCTGCTGGATTTCTCTGGTTTTGTACGAGTGAAATCTGAGCCTAACTATAATGTCTCCGTAACCTTTGGTTTTTCCAGTAAATTTCAAAGGTTTTTTTAATTCCATTTCCTAACTATAATGCCCCTGTAACCTTTGTTTTTTTTCAGTGAATTTATATCTATCTATCTATCTGTCTATCTATCTATCTATCTATCTACATATATATGTAAAACAGGACCCCATATTAAGAAACAAATTAGGACCCAATCCATCCATATCCTATAGAAGGAGTACCTCACTCAAAGACATGCTTGTACATAGCCACCTACAAGCTAAGGAGCATAACTGGCTCAAACAAGCCAAAGGTTTCCTCAAATGCGGAAACTGCAAAGCATGCAGACACAGAAGCAATGTCACAGAAATCACCATAGAGAGAGTCAAAACATCATGGAAGATCCCCAGGCTAATTACCTGTAATACTGACTTTGTCGTATATGCCATAGTATGCCCATGTGGCCTTTGGTATATCGGCTCTATGACATTCCCAGTGAAGAAACGGATCTTAGAACACTGGAGAGCAATAACTAACAAAGACCACAGTTATAATACAGCCAGGCATTTCACTGACAGGCATAATGGGGATTGGACCAAGGCTAAATATTTTGGCCTAGATTCTGTCAATCTGAACCCTAGAGGTGGGAACCGAGTAGGGGCCCTACGCAGATTAGAATCATGCTTCATCTTACAAGCCGGTAGTAAGTTCCCAGGAGGGTTGAACTTAGATGAGGAGATGCATTCCCACCTGTAAAGAGTGTACACAGCACATGACCCCATAGAGCACTGACCTCACGCTCCTTTACCCCCTATCCTCCCCTCTTTACCCCTCCCCCACCCCCCTTTTTCTACAAATTCTTAGATCTCACATGTTTTATTATCATTAGCACAAGATTGCATTTATGTGGATGTATGTGGATAACTGCTTTCACTAACAAACCCCAGTGGTCAATATATGCGATAGTTACTGGTTCATGTGGGGCAACATGTTGTGACCAATGCTATATTTACATTGCAGACTAGAATGGATCTATAATTGTGTTAACGGCTGTAATTTACATTTTCATTACAGGTAGACTACGCAAGTGGCTCACATTGGATTCACTCACCCGCGATAAGGCTATGCGCACCAAGAGTGAAAGGACGACCTTGGCTATCCTCCGTACTCTTAGACACTATAGACATGAGTTGAACTGGCTGAACCTTGACCCTAGCACTAGTTTGGTAGGGTAGTTGGACATACAGTACTATACCGTTACTGCCTTACACCTCCATGCTATATCACACATAGTAAAATGCCAGGGCCATGCAATTTGGTACTATACCTTCACCCACACGCGCTCCCAACAGGGAGGTAGTACGCAAATACTTCACCCTTGACACCACATAAGGCGTCAATCAATACATCATGCACTTAAACCTAGGGTTGGCAGAGTAAATCCAACACGCCATAACATTATACTATTAGGAGAGTAGAAGCTTAACATTTAACTTAATGCAGTCCACAAAATGCACACTTTTGTTTGTTTATTATTCACGAAGTAAATGTATGTATATATATTTTGTCTATGTCTATCAATGTGACACGTGGTATGTTTGACCACAACAACAGTATTTAAATGGGGTATGACCCAGGATGGGGTCAGGTGATCAAGACCACAGACGTGGTCGAAACAAGTCTTTTGTCAACTGAAAATACAATTTCTAACCTGATCAAGTGGGCTCGTGGATCTGTCTTTCACTGCATCCAGTTACGTGTGGTATATATATATATAGATATATATATATGTAAGCAAAATCACCGCTCGCGCAGCAAAGATCCAGCACTCCGTAAGGCTAATTTTACTCGTCATTTTTATTTAATGTAACGGCATCATCTAGCGTTTCGACAGCTGCCTGCTGTCTTGTTCATGAAATATGTCTATATATATATATTACCTACTGGCGATCACCAGTAGGTAGTTATAGTTAGGACCTCGTTTCTATTCAAAAAGCGTTTTTTCTTTTGCCAATATCTTTGGCGCCGGTTGACGAATCTTTGCGAAATGTTCAAAACTAATGGGACGCTCCATCAGCTCCTGTCTTGAAAGTTTCAGGGTGATTCGTCAAGCGGGGGCCGAGAAAAAAGGGGGGTCCCAAATCGCGTTTTCCCCATGTTAATTTTCATAGGAACTTTAGACAAAGCTACAGCCCGAACTGCTGAACGGAATTACACCATATTTGGCAAAAAGGTAGGTCCTGGTTCAGAAAGAGCCCTTTTTTTAAATGGTGTAAATCCGTTCAGTAGTTCCAGAGAGATTAGAAAAAGAAAACTTTCAATATCTGAGCACCGAGGAGGGTTCGCGAACCCTCCCGGGCACGAGCTTCACTCTGATTGGCTGTCAACACTCCAAACCAGGAAGTGTTGGCAGCCATCTTGTGACTCGGTAACCGAGTCACAAGAAAACAGTGAAAAAAACAAGAAAAGGGGGCAGGGTAGAAACACCCTGACCCCCTAGGCCTGCTGAGGGGCTCCCACAGAGACACCCAGGGCGAAAAAAAACATTTAATTTTTTTAAACGGCAGAATTCGCGCTGGGTGCGCGAATCCTGCCGAGAAAATTTAAAAAAAACGAAACGAGGGCTCCCGCACTTCGTTATTGTTAAGCCCCCGGGTGGGCCAGGTCCCGGGGGCAATCCCAAAATATATAGCGGGGGACCGCGGGGCCCCCGCAGCCCGGGGACTGCCACCTCCCGGGGCTTCATTGATGATTTGCGGGGGCATGCAGCCCCCCGCAGCCCCGAGGACCACCACCTCCCGGGGCTCTCATTTAAAAAAACAATGTGTGTGGGGGCTCGAGCCCCTAGGCATGCCCAGGGACCACCACCTCCCGGGGCTTTGCAAATAAACGCGGGGGCATGCGTCCCCCCCGCAGCCCCGGGGACCGCCACCTCCCCAGGGCTCTGTTTTTTTTACTTAAATACATGTGTGTGGGGGGCTTGAGCCCCCCCACACGCCCCGGTGACCACCACCTCCCCGGGGCACTAAAAATTCAAATTCGGGGGTCCTTTGCGGACCCCATGCCCCAGGGACCACCACCTACCAGGGCTTTGTAAACGGTGGGAAGGGGGCCGCGCGGCCCCCCTCCTGGAGCCCTCCATGGCCCTGGGGACCACCACCCCCCAGGGCTGGCTCCTGCAATGTCCCGGGGTGCCCACCCCGGGACATTGCTGTTTGCTATGGCAGGGCGGGAGCACAGCTCCCGCCCTGCCATAGCAAACTCTGCTTTGCTTCATTAAAGCGAGAGCAGGAAAACCTGCTCTTGCTTCAATGAAGCAAAGCAGGATTGCTTTTGAGCAAGGGGAGCTGCATGTTAGCAGCTCCCCTTGCTCAAAAGCAATGCCAGCTCCCGCAGGACGCGGGGAGCCGGCGGGCCCGCGGGGGCATTGGGGCCCAACACTAAGGGCCGGCCCCAGGGGATGGGGTCCCTGGGTCCAGAAGTGGCCCAGGGGAGGGCGGCCACGCGGCCCCCCCTCCCGCGAAATAAAAAAAAAAGAGGCCAAGCCCCGGGGGATGGGGTCCCCGGGGCCAGAAGTGGCCCAGGGGAGGGGGGCCACGCGGCCCCCCTCCTCGCAAATATAAAAAGAATAATGAGGCCAGGCCCCGGGGATGGGGTCCCCGGGGCCAATAGTGGCCCAGGGGAGGGGGGTCACGCGGCCCCCCTCCTGCGAAATAAAAAACAATAAGAAGGCCAAGTCCCGGGGGATGGGGTCCCCGGGGACAGAAATGGCCCAGGGGAGGGGGAGCCATGCGGCCCCCCTCCTCGCAAACTTAAATTAAAAAAATGAGGCCAGGCCCCGGGGGATGGGGTCCCCGGGGCCAATAGTGGCCCAGGGAAGGAGGGCCACGCGGCCCCCTTCCTGTTTTTTTTAAAAAAAAGGAATAAAATGCACAGGACTTGGGGATGGGGTCCCCAGGACCCAAAAATAATTAAGGGAAGGGGGGCCACACAGCCCCCCTTCCAAAAACAAAATTAAAAAAAAGCTGTATCTCGCTGAGGCCTCGCCCCCTCCCTGCAGCACTCTGAAAACGCGCCCCCTGGCACGTTGTAAGCTGGGAAATTAAGTCCCCTTGAAAACTGAGGGTCCCTGGGGGCCAACTAGCCCACCAGGTACCTCCAGTAAGCGCCACACAGCTGGATTGCAGAGAGGTGGTCCGAGGCCATGCCCCTTTTTACACCACTCTGCAACGTGCCTCTTGGTGCACTGGGGGTGGGGCGGTGAGGTCCTCTTGTGTCCTGAGGACCTCAGGACACAAGTGGACTTCATCCCCCAAGCAGCAGTGCACCAAAGGCACGTTTGCAGAGTGGTGTAAAAAGGGGGTGTGGCTTCGGACCACCTCTCTGCAATCCAGCTGTGTGGCACTTACTGGAGGTTCCTGGTGGGCTATTTGGCCCCCAGGGACCCTCAGTATTCAAGGGGAATTAATTCCCCAACTAACAACATGCCAGAGGACGTGTTTGCAGAGTGGTGGAGAAAGGGGGGTGGCCTTTGTCCACCTCTCAGCAATCCAACTGTGTGGGGCTTACTGGAGGTAAGAGGTAGGCTAGTTGGCCCCTAAAGGACCCCCAGCAGCGAAGGGGACTTCAATCCCCAACCAAGAGCGCGCCAGGGAGCGCTTTTGTAGAGTGGTGGCCTGCTAAGAGTACTTACCAATGCTGCTGTATGGGACTTACTGGAGGTAATAGGAGGGGTAGTTGGCCCCCAAGGATGTCCTTGGGGGCCAGCTACCTCTCTTGTTACCTCCAGTAAGTCCCACACAGTGGGATTGCTAAGACGTCTTCGGAGGCCATGCCCCCCTTTCTCCACCACTCTGCAAACACACTTTCTGGCAGACTACGGGATGGGGGATGAAGTCCAATTTACTCCTGAGGGAGTTTGGGGGCCAAGAAGACCTCCTGGTACCTCCTGTAAGTCCTATGCAGCAGAATTCCTGAGCGCTGGTCGGAGGCCCAGCACCCATTCTCCACCACTCTGCAAACGTGACTACTACTTAAAGAAGCATCTTTCTGCACCTCTGACTTAGAGGTAGTTTTAATCCCCCTGCCCTATTATATACTAGGGCCTTACAGAGGAGGTCATGCCAATCACAGGGGTACCCCAACCCATAGTGTACCCTAGCGTATGTAGGTGTTTTAACTGTATTCTAAGTGTCTTTTAGCATAGCACTGGCTCCGGGCCTGGTTAGTCAGAGTCAATTAACACCAGTACCAGTCAGCAAAAAGTTGGGGGCACAGGATGACTTTGCAACAAGGCCTCTTTCTGCACCTCTGTTGGTTCTTTCTGCATATCTCTTGCTTCTTTCTGCACCTTTCTTCATCTTTCTAGACTTCTGTTGCCTCTTTCTGCACTTCTCTTGCTTATTTCTGCGCCTTCCTTCCTCTTTTTGCACATGTCCTACCTCTGTAGGCATAGTTAGAAATTAGCATTTAAAAAACCTTTGAAATTCACTGAAAAAACCATAGGTTTCAGGGATGTTATAGTTAGAAATTAGCATTTAAAAAACCTTTGAAATTCACTGAAAAAACCATAGGTTTCAGAGATATTATAGTTAGAAATTAGCATTTAAAAAACCTTTGATATTCACTGAAAAAACCACAGGTTTCAGGGACCTTATAGTTAGTTGGACATTTCACTCGTACAAAACCAGAGAAATTCAGCCCTTATAGTTAGTGATGTCATCAGTGATGTCACTGACCATGTCATGAGTGATGTAATATGTGACGTCATCAGCAGTGCATTGCGGGGGCGCGAGTTATAGTTAGCTGAACTAACTATATCGGCCGAATTTCTCTGGTTTTGTACGAGTGAAATGTCCAACAAACTATAACGTCCTTGAAACCGGTGGTTTTTTCAGTGAATATCAAAGGTTTTTTAAATGCTAATTTCTAACTATAATGTCTCTGAAACCTATGGTTTTTTCAGTGAATTTCAACGGTTTTTTAAATGCTAATTTCTAACTATGACGTCCCTGAAACCTATGGTTTTTTCAGTGAATATATTATCTACTGGCGGTCGCCAGTAGATAGTTATAGTTACAACCTATTATCCATAGGAAATCCGCGACATTCTATTTGAAATAACTCTCTTGCCGGTTGACGTATCTTCGCGAAATTTTCAAACTTCGTGGGGCGCTCCGGTCCGCTCCTACCCTGAAAGTCTCGGGGTGATACGTCAAGCGGGGGCCGAGAAAAAGGGGGTCCCAAAACGCGTTTTCCCCATGCATTTTCCCATAGGAAACTTTAGACACGGCTACAGCCCGAACTGCTGAACGGAATTACACCAAATTTGGCAAAGAGGTAGTTCTTGGTTCAGAAAGAACCCTTTTTGTTAAATGGTGTAAATCCGTTCAGTAGTTGCTGAGAAAATCAAAAAGTAAAAGTACATATATATCTATGGGCACGGAGGATTCGCGCACCCTCCCGATCACGAGCTGCATGTTAATTGGCTGTCAGCTGGCTGTCAACATTCCGATTCAGGAAATGTTGGCAGCCATTTTGTCCCTCGGTAGAACCGAGGGACAGAAACAAGTGCGCAAAGCGCACAAAGGGGGAGGGTAGAAACACCCTGACCCCCTAGGTTTGCTCAGGGGGTCCCACAAGGACCCCCTGGGCAAAAAAAAAAATTTTTTTTTAAAAATCGGCAGGATGCGCTCAGGGAGCGCGAACCCTGCCGAAAAAAAAATCGAAGCGCGGTCTCCGCGCTTCGATGTTAATTGGCCCCGGGTGGCCCAAGTCCCGGGGGCATGCTGGGGGGGTTAATTTTATGTGTGGGGGCCTCTAAGGGCCCCTAAGCCCGGGGACCACCACCCCCGGGGCTTTATGTACAATGGTGCGGGAGGGCTCTGACCACCACCTCCCCGGGGCTTCTTTTTTTTATTAAAAACCTGTGTGGGGGGCTCCAGCCCCCACACGCCCGAGACCACCACCTCCCGGGGCACTAAGAAAATTACAATGGGGGTCCGTTTTGGACCCCCAGAGCCCCGGGGACCACCACCTCCCCGGGGCTGTGCACTGAATGGGAGGGGGCCGCGCGGCCCCCTCCTGGAGCCCTGATGGCCCTGGGGACCACCACCCCCAGGGCCGGCTCCTGCAGTGTCCCGGGTGCCTACCCCGGGACACTGCTGTTTGCAATGACAGGACGGGAGCCTCGCGGCTCCCGTCCTGTCATTGCAAACTTGCTTTGGATATTGGAAGAGAGAGCAGGAAACCTGCCTCTCTTCCAATATCCAAGCCGATAGCTTTTCCACATGGGGAGCTGCATCTTAGCAGCTCCCCATGTGTAAGCAATGCCGGCTCCCGTAGGACACGGGGAGCCGGCGGGACTGTGGGGGGATTGGGGACCCCCACAGTCCCCAACGAGAGGGCCAGCCCCGGGGGATGGGGTCCCCGGGGCAAGTAGTGGCCGGGAGGAGGGCCACGCGGCCCCCCTCCCCAAAAAAAAAAAAAACGATCGGGCCCGCAGGCCCCGCCCCTTCCTTCACCACTCTGCAAACGCGCCCTGGCGCGTTTGCAGAGGGGAACGAATTCCCCTTGAATACTGGGGGTCCCTGGAGGCCAACTAGCCCACCAGGAACCTCCAGTATGCGCCAGGGGGCTGCCTTGCAGAGAGGTGTACAGAGGCCACGCCCTTTTTACACCTCTCTGCAACGCAGCTCTATGGCGCTTTTGGAGGTATATGGTGGGCTAGTTGGACTCCGGGGACCCTCAGGATTCAAGGGGACTTAATCCCCCAACTTAAAACGCGCCACGGGCGCGTTTGCACAGTGGTGAAGGGAGGGGCGGGGCTTGAGGTGACATGTGTGCAAACAGGCCCCGTGGCGCGTTTTAAGATGGGGAATTAAATCCCCTTCAATCCTGAGGGTCCTGGGGCCAACTAGCCCAACAGGTACATCCAGAAAGCGCCACAGAGCTGCATTGCAGAGAGGTGTAAAAGGGGTGTGGCCTCTCTACACGTCTCTGCAACGCAGCCCCCTGGCGCATATTGGAGGTTCCTGGTGGTCTAGTTGGCCCCTAGGGACCCTCAGGATTCAAGGGAACTTAATCCCCCAACTTAAAACGCGCCACGGGGCGCGTTTGCAAAGATGTCACCTCAGGCCCCGCCCCTCCCTTCACCATTGTGCAAATATTCCTCTAAAATCAGCCGAAATAGGAATTCCGATTTACTCACCTGTTATAAGGAGAGACCTCAGTGCTGTATCTTTCAGCCCAGTACTGGTCCTGAAAAGTAATTTTAACCGTACTTACCGGTAACTTGAATTTCCTTCATAGGCTAACATTGACTGGTTTCACTTGGAAATTCTTCTAAGTGTGGAGTTTTGGAACTTTAAAATATTCCTCTAAAATCAGCCGAAATACGAATTCCGATTTACTCACCTGTTATCAGGAGAGACCTCAGTGCTGCATCTTTCAGCCCAGTACTGATCCTCAAAAGTAATTTTAACCGTACTTACCGGTAATTTGAATTTCCTTCATAGGCTAACATTGACTGGTTTCACTTGGAAATTCTTCTAAGTGTGGAGTTTTGGAACTTTAAAATATTCCTCTAAAATCAGCCGAAATACGAATTCCGATTTACTCACCTGTTATCAGGAGAGACCTCAGTGCTGCATCTTTCAGCCCAGTACTGATCCTGAAAAGTAATTTTAACCGTACTTACCGGTAACTTGAATTTCCTTCATAGGCTAACATTGACTGGTTTCACTTGGAAATTCTTCCAAGTGTGGAGTTTTGGAACTTTAAAATATTCCTCTAAAATCAGCCGAAATACGAATTCCGATTTACTCACCTGTTATCAGGAGAGACCTCAGTGCTGCATCTTTCAGCCCAGTACTGATCCTGAAAAGTAATTTTAACCGTACTTACCGGTAACTTGAATTTCCTTCATAGGCTAACATTGACTGGTTTCACTTGGAAATTCTTCTAAGTGTTGATTTTGAAACATACAAATATTCCTCTAAAATCAGCCGAAATCCGAATTCTGATTTACTCACCTGTTATCAGGAGAGACCTCAGTGCTGCAACTTTCAGCCCAGTACTGGTCCTGAAAAGTAATTTTAACCGTACTTACCAGTAACTTGAATTTCCTTCCATAGGCTAACATTGACTGGTTTCACTTGGAAATTCTTCTAAGTGTGGAGTTTTGGAACTTTAAAATATTCCTCTAAAATCAGCCGAAATACGAATTCCGATTTACTCACCTGTTATCAGGAGAGACCTCAGTGCTGCATGTTTCAGCCCAGTACTGATCCTCAAAAGTAATTTTAACCGTACTTACCGGTAACTTGAATTTCCTTCATAGGCTAACATTGACTGGTTTTCAGCAAAAAGTTTCAAAGTGTTGATTTTCACAAACTACAAATATTCCTTAAAAATCGCCTGTATGACTTAAACGCATTCTTTCAACTGTTTACAGGAGATGCACCAGTGCTGGATCCAGGATCCAACACTGAGTAAGAAAAAGTAACGATAACAGTTTTTACCTGCTAAGTGAATTTCCTTCCATAGGATAACATTGGTGATTCTATGAGAAAAAGTTTCAGTGTCAACTTTTAAAATACAATAATATTCCTTAAAAATCACGACTGTAACCAAAACGCTTTTACTCAACTGTTTACAGGAGATGTACCAGGACTGAATCTAGGATCCAGTCCTGTGGTTACAAAAGTAATCCATAAAGTAACTAATTGCATTTAACTAGAAATTCACATTGAGCTGAATGTTGCATTGTGTTTGAAAATGTGTTGCCCATTGCAACAACTGTAACTACTGTACTTAAAAGTCTATTGCCTATCTGCAAAGTATTTAAACTAAAGTAATTCATTCTGAGAAAGTATTTTTTGTGATGTAATGTATAATGTAATTACAATGTAATTTGACAAATAAAATATGTAAAAAAAAATTGTTTCTAAAAATGTAGTAAATCAGTATGAAAAAAATTAATATAACAATTAATACATTTAAAAATTGTCATTTACAAAACCTTTGAAATTCACTGAAAAAACCGTAGGTTTCAGGCACGTTATAGTTAGAAATTAGCATTTAAAAAACCTTTGAAATTCACTGAAAAAACCATAGGTTTCAGACACGTTATAGTTACAAATTAGCATTTAAAAAACCTTTGAAATTCACTGAAAAAACCATAGGTTTCAGACACGTTATAGTTACAAATTAGCATTTAAAAAACCTTTGAAATTCACTGAAAAAACCATAGGTTTTAGGGACAGTTATAGTTACTTGGACATTGCACTCGTACAAAACCCGTGAAATTCCCCGTTATAGTTAGTTCAGCTAACTATAACTCGCGCCCTACAATGCACTGCTGATGACGTCACATATTACATCACTCATGACATGGTCAGTGACATCACTGATGACATCACTGATGACATCTCAAATGACATCACTGATGACATCATCCACGTGATAATCTGATGCACCTCCTCACACCCTAATATAATCTTTGATACACCCACTCTAAATTACAGACTGCCAGTCGCAAAACCATAGACACTCCAACACCAATAACTACATACCCACTCACTGATTCTTAGGTCTACACACACACATCCACTCACTCACCCGTACAGTCACTCATACTTACGGTCACTCAGTACAGGACTATCATATGCACTCTTACTCCTATATAGACACTCAAACAACGCCACTCATCCATAGAGATACTCACACACCTAGTCAGTCATGCAAATAATTAAACACACTGCCATTTACTCACCTATACAGTTATACACACACCAGCTCACTTACTCATACAAATAGTAGCACATTGTTACGCTCTTATACAATCACTGATACAAGCACACAATCATCCATACAGCCACTATCACAATCACTCACTCTTGCTTATAGCTATTTATATACTCCAACACACATATATACTGCCTTTCACATATGTAGTTACTCACACATGTACCACTGGGACATACATTCACTCACTAACACACTCTTACACACACTTACCCACCCATACAGTCTATCACAGATGCACTCTTGAAACCATCCACCCAGTGAATCACCCACTCACACATCTATGCACAGAGTTGCACACACCCCTCCCACACAAACACTCAGGCACCCATACAGATACTCAGACAAGCATTCAATAACTCATATAGAAAATCATTTAGCTATTCACAAACACATGCAGCCACTTACACAGCAACAGACAGACGGATACAGACATACACCCAGTTTAGTCACTAACCCATGCATTCAGTAAGATACGTTAAATCACTCACTTATAGAGTCAGTCACGCACCTACTAAATCATCCATACAGACACTTAGACACCCACTCATTCTTCAATACGTCTTTTCCTATATATTTTAAAAATATTTAAACTTTACAGAAACACACAGTCACTGGATGATGTCATCAGTGATGTCATTTGAGATGTCATCAGTGATGTCATCAGTGATGTCACTGACCATGTCATGAGTGATGTAATATGTGACGTCATCAGCAGTGCATTGCGGGGCGCGAGTTATAGTTAGCTGAACTAACTATAACGGGGAATTTCACGGGTTTTGTACGAGTGCAATGTCCAAGTAACTATAACTGTCCCTAAAACCTATGGTTTTTTCAGTGAATATATATATATATACATATATATACACACACCTCCTCACACAGTCTCCTCCTCAACTCATGAGACAATACAGACTCTTCCATAGCTGAAACTATGGTGCAGGAAAATTACTTTTTTATTGGTGCACACCAATTCTTTAGTGATAAAGTGCGACCAATAATTACAAAAATGTAAACGACCAACGCATTTCGGCTCAACACCTTCAACTGGGCCTCCCCTACTGTCATGGTGGACACCGTTATTTTACATAGTCCTTCCTAAATTTTTCTTGATCACATTTTTTTGACTCATACAGTCCTCCATTTTTGCCCGCATAACCAATTCATTTTAGGTAGCCTTTTACATTCATATAATACCACATTATTAGCTACTACATTAGAACAATTTGTACTGAGTTTTCACGGTCACTTCGATTTACGACATGCACGTTCCACACATGTTCCCCAACTTCAGTTCGGAGAGCTTCCTTCAGTACAAAGCATAAAATATATACTGCGCATATTCTGAAATTATATATACACTTCAACTCAAGGTCAATACATTATTGCACATGTCATATTCAATAGGTTCTATCCCTTAAATACTATTCATATGCTCAAATTTTATCCTTATGATCAATCAAAATATATAATGACACTACGTCAAACTAGACTATGATACACTCCTGTTTCCAAGGGAACCAGCTTCCTCAAAAAATCACTTAAGTCCCTCAACTAGGTTGTCAGGCTGGTGACATATTGTTGTAGGAATAAGTCCAGATATCACAAACTGTTCTCCAAGAGAGACCCAATGGAGATTACAATGGGTTTACCAGGGAGTACTTTGGCATTCTTATGGATTTTAGGGAGGAAATATATTGTGGCACTCCTCACATGTTCCACTCATAGGTACTGATATTCATCCCACTCTAAAAGGCAGTAATCATACAACACTTTCAATTTTGAATGATGCTCCTCCTCAATCCTAATCATGGGATTTTGTGAAAGGAAGATATAGTGAGTTGTGTTACTTAATTTCCTCTTTTCTTCCATTAGATGGGGATCCCGGTCCATCAACACAATATTACCCCCTTAAGTATGGGCTTGATGTTCAACTAGGTGTTCCTTCTCAAGCATGATGTACCATTCCAGTCTCTTGGTGTGAAGATGCTCTTTTTATTATTGTTCCGACATTTCTTTCTCAAATTATTCAGATCTTCTACTTCCTGAAATAGGTCAATCCTATTGCCCGGGGGCAAATGAGGGCAGAATTTGGGTTTAGGTTTGTACGTACTTCCCACAGCCTCATCAGAAATGAACCCCATTTCATTTAGGGGCGGCAGCCATTGAAGTTCTTACTTGTGATCCCAGCTTATTTTCTCCACTTACTCTAGTCTCTAAGCCACTTTCAACATATACTGTAAGCTTCACACTTGGGTCAAGTTCCAACTCTGCAATTATTCTGTGAGGACCTCATCTGCAAGGTCACGAACTACCAACTGCAATCTTAAACATGTAAGGTTTAAATCTAACATTGATGTCAGTGGTTAAGTCCTTTGGTTTCCTTTGCTAATATTTATGCAGCTTTAATTTCCTGGTGTATTTATACAATTCCATTCCTGTTTGTTTAAAGTTAAGGTCTGAGGTTGGGCAGAATGTTAATCCCATGTTGAGTATCCTGATTTCAAGTGAGTTTTGTTGATGATGTACTTACAACCAGAGCTTTTTCCCATGGGACACTGTCATAATGCAATGCTCTTTTTTCTACCTCTGTTTTTGCCTCACCCTCTTCCTCCTTGTCCTACATTGTCTCCTTCGAAGCTCCTATCTATCTATCTATCTATCTATCTATCTGTCTATCTATAAGTGTAGATATATATTACCTACTGGCACTTACCAGTAGGTAGTTATTGTTAGGATGTAGTTTCCATAGGAAGAGTGTTTTTTTGTTTTGGCATTAACGTAGGCATTGTTTGACGAATCTTTGCCACATTTTCTAAACTAGTTTGTCGCTCACTTGAGCTGCTGTCTTCAAAGTTTTGGGGTGATCCATCAAATGGGGGGTCCTAAAATGCATTTTCTCCATGTTAGTTTCCATAGGAAACTTTAGACAAGGTTACAGTCCGAACTGCTTAACGGAATTACACCAAATTTGGCAGAAAGGTAGCTGTTGCTCCAGAAAGTGAACTTTTTGTGAAATGGTGTAAATCCATTCAGTAGTTGCAGAGTTATTTAAATGTTTTTCCGATATACAACTGGGGACAAAGAGGGTCCAAGACCCCACCTGAGATCTCCTGCTGAGATCTGATTGGCTGCCAACACATCCAACCAGGAACTGTTGGCAGCCATCTTGAGACTCAGTTGAACCGAGTCACGGGAAAAACGTAAAAAAAAAAATGGGTCAAGGTTGTAACACCCTGATACCCTAGGCTTCTGGGGGGGGGTCCCATAGGCAACTCCGCAGGGGTAAAAGCATTAAAAAAAATGTGTTTGCTGGAGTCACGCTGATCTGCGACTCCCAGCAAAAGGTTTTTAAAAAATGTAGCGCAACTTCCCGCGCTAATTTCTAATTGGCCCCTGGGTGGGCCAGGTCCTCGGGGGGTTTGTAATTATAGGGGGCACATAGGCCCCCCTCCTGAGGCTTACTAATGCCCCGGGGACAACCACCTCCCAGGGGCTTCTTTTAAAAAAAATGCATTGAAGGCCTGTATGGCCTCCCCTGCTGCCCCGGAGACCACCACCTCCTCAGGGCTTATTATTTTATAAATGGGGGCCTCTTATACCCCCGTTGCCCCGGGGACCACCACCTACTTGGGGGTTTGTGTTTATCTAATGCAGGGGTCGTGCAGACCCCCTGTAGCCCTGGGGGCTACTACCTCCCCGGGGTTTGGTAAATTTAAATGGGTGGCCCACATGGCCCCTTGCAGCCCTGGGGGCCATGACCTCACCGGGGTTAAATCAAACAATGGAGGGAGCTGCATGGCCCACCTCCTGGAGCCATAGATGGCCCTGGGGACCGCCACCCCCCAGGGCTGGCTCCTGCTATGTCCTGGGGTGCCCAGCTCAGATCATAGCTGTTTGCTATGGATTGGCGGGAGCTTTACCACTCCCATCAAGCCATAGTAAACTGTGTTCACTTTCATCAAGCGAGAGTGCTTGAAAATGCTCTTGTATGCTGAGAGTGAGCACAAGATGCTTCCCCCACGGTCTCCATCAGTGTGGATGCCCTGGGTGGGACCACTGCACCCACAAATGAGGCTGGCCATAGAGGATGGGATTCCCAGGGCCAAAATTGGCTCCCCACAGCCCAGGACCACAACCTCCATGGGGTTAAATCAAACAATGTGGAGCCATAGATGGCCCTGGGCACCGCCACACCCAGGGCTGGCCCCTGCTATGTCCTGGGGTGCCTTCCCCCGGGACATGGCTGTTTGCCATGGCTTGGCAGGAGTTTTACCTCTCCTGCCAAGACATAGCAAACTGTGCTCGCTTTCAGCAAGCGAGAGCATTGAAAATGCTCTTGTATGCTGAAAGTGAGCACAGTTGCTTTGACAGAGAGGGAGCTGCATGTTAGCAGCTCCCTCTCTATCAAAGCAATTTCGGCTCCTGCAAAAGGAAGGGAGTTGGCAGGGACAGCGGGGCCTTGATGCCCCCCATGGTCCCCAACAGAGTGGGTGCCCTGAGTGGGACCACTGCACCCACAATTGAGGACAGGCCCTGGGGTGGAATTCCCAGGGCCAAAATCACCCCACGAAGCCCTGGGGACCACCACCTCCCCAGGGTTAAATCAAACAATGGAGGGGGCCACACAGCCCCCCTCCTGGAGCCTTAAATGGTCCTGGGGACCATCACCCCCCCAGGGCTGGCTCCCACTATGTCGTGGGGTGCCTACCCCGGGACATTGCTGTTTGCTATGGCTTGGCGGCAGCTTTACTGCTTAAAGAGCTTAAAAATGCTCGTGTATGCTGAACATGAACACAATTGCTTTGACAGAGAGGGAGCTGCATGAAAGCAGCTCCCTCTCTATCAAAGCAATGCTGGCTCCCGCAGGAGGTGGGGAACGGGGGCCTTGAGGCTCCCCTAATGGTCCGCAACAGAGTGGGTGCCCTGGGTGGGACCAGGGCACACACAAGTGAGGCCGGGCCGAGGGGATAGGGTCCAGAGTGACAAAAATGGCCCTGGAGGGAATTTTAAAAATGCCAGGCCCTGGGGGATGGGGTCCCCGGGGCCAAAATCAGCCCAGGGAGGGGAGCCTCATGACCCACATTAAAAATCAGCCATGCCTCGGGGGATGGGGCCACGTGCCCCCCTCCCCAATATATAAAAAAGAAAAAAGACCAGCAAGTTGCCAGAGGCCATGCCTCCTTTCTCCATCACTCTGCAAACGTGCCTCCTGGCGCACTGCTGTTTGGGGGATGAAGTCCCCTTCGATGCTGAGGGTTTTTGGGGGCCCAGAAGCCCTCCTGTTACCTCTAGTAAGTCCAATACAGCAGGATTCCTCAGAGTTGGTCAGAGACCCACCCCCTTTTTCCACCGCTCTGCAAACTTGACTTCTAGTTAAAAAAACCATAGAAATTGACTTAAAAATCCATTGGTTACAGGGACATTATAGTTAGGAAATACATTTCGAAAAGCCTTAGAAATTCACCGAAAAAAACAAAAGGTAACAGGGTCATTATAGTTAGCAAATAGAATGTAAAACAACCGTAGAAATTCACTGAAAAAAAACAAAGGTTACTGGGATGTTATAGTTAGGCTCAGATTTGCTTGTACAAAACCAAGGAAATTCAGCAGTTATAGTTACCTGAGCTAACTATAACTTACACACTCGCAATGCACTGTTTATGACCTCACATATTACATCACTTATGACATGGTCAGTGACATCACTGATGACATCACTGATGATATGATCCACAGACCCACTCATACACCTACTCACACCCCATACAACCTCTCATATGCCCACACACACACCCGTATGACTACTCACATACGCATTTACTGACCTATGCCAGTTTTCACTCACCCACTCCCTCTTCCATAGAGCCACTTACACACCCACTCACTCACTCATACAGCCACTCACACAACCATTTACTCACCCATACAGCCACTCATACAACCAGCTACTCACCAATACAGCCAGCCACATAACCACACACTCATACAGCTACTCACACATTCAATTGTTTAACTACAAAGCTACTCAGACACCCACTCAGTCACCCAATCAGCCTTATAATACAGCAACTCACTCACCCATGCAATCCCTCACACACTCACTCACACACCTCACAACAACTTACATATCCATTCACACAACCATGCAAGCACTCACAAATCTGCGTACTCACCCATACAGCCATTCACTCTCCAATAAAGCCACTCACATACCAACTCACATAAGCAAACACCCACTCAAACAGCCACTCACTCACCCATACTGTCACTTACACACCTAGTCACTCATACAGGCATTGAGACACCCACTTGCTCGCCATATAGTCACTGCATACCCACCCATAGAGCCACTCACAACTAACACACCAACTCACTCACCAATACAGCCACTCACACATCATCTCACTCACCCACATAGTTGCTCACACACCCACTTATACATCCACTCACACACCCATACACACAAGGATACATACAGTCACAAAGTCACTCAGATAATATATATTAGCAGCAGTGTCACTCATTAGTAGCACACCTAGTATACTACTTTCAATTTTGTCGTACCTTAGTACATATGTTTAACAATCATATACTCTTACAAAATACTTACACTCACTGGATGATGTCATCAGTGATGTAATTTGAGATGTCATGAGTGATGTCACGAGTGATGTCACTGACCATGTCATGAGTGATGTAATATTTGAGGTCATAAGCAGTGCATTGCGGGGGCATAAGTTATAGTTATCTCTAGAGCCTAGCTATAGCATCCCTGTAACCTCTGTTGTTTTTAGTGAATATATATATAGATATATCACTGTTTAAGAAATATTTATAAATTAAATATACTTTAATTCATTGATTATTTAGCACACATTCAATTTAATGAACACATATACTGTAACAATGTTCGATATAAGTTCTAGTTTATTATTCAATAATATATATTTTTTTCACATTTATATTTTTAAATAATTTCTTTTAGAGATTAATAACCTTTTTCTGTATGCTATCCTCTAGAGAGATCTATGCTACGGTGGGAGAAATCTCCACCACAGTGTGTGAAACATTAATATTAGTAACTTTACACTTATACATTCTGTTGTATGAGGCTCCTCCATTGGTGTAAGTCTACACTTAGGTGTAAATCTATACTTTGAAATGGTAAATAACAAAAATGTGTAGGTTTAGTAGTAAAAATAAATGTGAGTAAACCCACACCTGTATATTGATTGAGCTTTGTGAGTAGAGTGGGCTTTGGGTCATTCTCTTCCAGCCGTTAGCTTATTTCACTCTGCATTCTTCTGCCATTGGTTTCAAACATTGTCAAACGGGTTTTGGATCAGCCCATATGAGAATTTAACTATCACCACTTTTTGTGTTAATTTGTACATTGGTGTTTATGCAGTATGTGTCCACTAGCGATATCTGGGTTTGAATTTAAGTACCCTTTAGGCTTGTAATAAGAAGATACAGTTGTACATATATAGCTGGATAGGTAAGGGGAAGCCATTGGGGTAAGGTAGTTATTCAGACAGAATTTATCTATCCTTACCACATCCCTCTTGATTCTTTTCTCACCTCAGACTGTACTTCTCACCTCACCTTGTAGAATTTGCTTCTTTCTCTACTCCGTCGTCCCCTGACATTGCTATTTTTTTTACTTCTAAAATAGACAGTCCCTGCTTCTTTGCTCCCCTCTTTTCTTCTGCACCTCCTCCTCTTCCCTTTATTTCTTCCACAGTAAATATTTCTCTTCTAGCTTCACCTCTGATAGCTTAAGCTAACCCTGTGGTAGTTCCCTCTTACCCACTCTTCATATTTTTTATCTGCACTCATATCTGCTTCTTTTCCTGGTCTTGTTCTTTACTCACTCTTTGAACGATACCTTGTTCTCCCTAACTTAATTGAATCATATTGCTCCCTGCAATCATTGTTCTGACTCCCTTCATCCCTTTCTTTCTAAACTCTTTGATTAGATCTTATGTATACAATTGTCCTCCTTTGTGTAACCATTATTCTCTTTTTTAATTTGACAGTCTGAGGTTGTGCTACCCATATCACAGAAACTGCTCTTTTCTCAGGTTCTGTTTCTCCCCTTAGCTCCGCACAGCAACTATACTTTCTCCTCATATTTCTTTATTTTGAATTAGTGGATGACTGTAGGTGTTGATCCGGCAATCCACTCTTTTTTGATCTTTATGTCTATCTATAAATACTTCTGATACTTTACTCCATTTGGGTCCCTTTTTACCTCAATATTCACTCCTAAGATGATTTCCAGATATACCAAACTACTGCTCACTTCCCAGATTACTATACAGTCCTATTGGGTTCTGTCCTGCCCCCACCCTTTGCTGAATTTACACCACCCCATAATCTAACTTGATCTCTTTTGTTGGAAATTTTCAACATCTTTCAGGGTATCCTGCCTAAATAGGTCTTCAATCAGTAGAACCAAGAGGCTGAGCGATAAAGGAGAGTGAACAGAGGCCTGCATCTTTTTAAAAGAATAGGAGAGTAGGAGTGGATAAATTACACTGAATAAGAGAGGAAGTCAGGAGAGCAACTTCCAAAAAGCATGAGGCCACATTTTAGGGCACTATGATGAGTTTATAAAGGGAAAAATGGTGCTGTACTACTCCTACCTTCTTCATCAGTGAACTGCATT
This sequence comes from Calotriton arnoldi, assembly GCA_963921515.1. Taxonomy (NCBI): domain Eukaryota; kingdom Metazoa; phylum Chordata; class Amphibia; order Caudata; family Salamandridae; genus Calotriton; species Calotriton arnoldi. Next base: position 255,425 of record CAWUFW010002315.1, on the reverse strand, counting down.
GTTTTGATCATTTGACAACCAAAATATATATAGTATACCCAGAATATCATTTAGCCAACTATGGTGAAGAAAGCAAAGCAGCAAAATTCTAGCTTTTCTAACTTCCAATGCATGAACCCACGTGAAGATGCACCATGACTCAGAACAGCTGAAACAGGCCTGCTTTTTGAGACTGATTCTCAACAATTGCAGCAATTATTTTTCATCATCAAACTTTTATAGATCCCATATGCACTCATGGAGCTTTTATTGGGAAATGGAGGCTAGGTACCAGGAGTAGTTCAAGGATTTTAATGCTATAAGAACCACATATATTTTTGCCAACAAGTTGGAGTGCTCGCCTTGCACTGAAAGATGTCGGGGCATATTATCTACAATCCGTGATAATCATCGCAAACCGAGGCTAGCGCGTTTTTTTGTATCGCCGCATATCGCTGGATTTTCTCGCCCTATTAGCGGTGTATTATCAACGCGTCGCTCACAGGCGATGCAAAATCCAGCGAAATCGGTGGAAACCAGCGATAGCAGTCTGAATCCTGCGATAAACTACCTGCGATATTGGAATGCTTGCTGATACGCAATTGTGTACTTAAGCTGACAATCCACCTTCCATTGAAGAGATGGGTAAGTCAGCTTTTTTTCAGGTGTAAATTTCTAGCGATAACAGCGATTAGCGGGACTTTTTGTTCGCTTCAGCGGGTCCAGGGCGCGTTGCTAATACAGCGAAGTTGTGTTTGCGACTTATTTAATGGAGTTCTTGTAAGGAACGCCTACTCGCATCTAATTAGCGATATATATCGCTGGCATGTGATGCGTCCCGAAACCGGCTTATATCGCAAGATAACATGCGCTAATGCATGTTAACGAGGCCTTGATGATAGCGCGATAATGAAATCGCCGCTTTAGCGCCGAAAAGGGCCGCTAGAGTGGCGAAAACACGCTTGCTAATATGCCCCGTCATTTCTAATCCACTTTCAGAATTTGGAGAAATAAGTCTGATGCTAAACCTGGCATTATCTAACACCAAACCAGACTGACCACAAAGGCAACTTTTCTCACCGGGCCCACACTTTTGCTTAAAGTTGCCTTTGTCCTCTGGAGAGACAGCCTGACTTGAAGATCCTGCCCCTATCTAAAGAATCATGAGAGGAGGTTTTTCATTTTTAGTAACATTTGCTTGTTCCCATTGAGTTCTCGGTTATCAATGGAGTTGTACCATAAATGACAGGTCGCTTTCTGTTCCATTTAAAGGCCTTATCCATTTCTCAATATTTTGAATGCTTTTAGTAATACAATACGTATTTGTTTTCAAAATGTTGACATTTTCAACCCCACTAATGTCTCTGGTATAGATAAGCCAGTGAGTTGGGCGAATGTCAAAATACCGATCAAGTTGTTTATTATCAATGAACAATAATATTGTGACCTAGGGGCCAATTACGATGTCGTGCAGAAAGCCTCCTCCCGACAGTTGGATTCTCCTCAAACGTGTCGGAGTCCTTCCAACTGACTCAGTCGGTTTACAATCCGCCCGACTGATTACAATGTTCGCGGTTGGAAGGTAAACAGTGCAGTCATTCTGAATAGGTTCCGACCAGTTCTCGGAGGATTTGTGTCAGTCGGAACCGCATCCTACACCCCTATGGACAGCTTTTTTAACCTTGGGATTACGATGTCGATTTCCAACAGTCTTTCCGCGTCGGCCTGTCAGACAAGAAAAGACTGCTGGAAAGTCACTTTGGGGGCCCCTTGCAGGCCTCCTTCATTCTGAGGCCTCCGGTTGGGGGCCGCAGGGGTACCTAAGGGACCCCCCTGTAAAACACTACACTGTGTGGTAGGCACCGTGGGGTGCCCGTGACAGGGTGTAGGGTTTTACACACACACCCCATTTCCCCATAGGAGCCTGTGTTACGGCCGGTTGTCGGGCAGAACACAAGCTCCCATAGGAAACAATAGAAATCTCACCGAACAGTGTTCGGTCGCATCGAATCGGGTGGGCGGAACTGCCAGCCGTGAGTCGGTCGGTCCCGATTTCAAGTTGGTGTTGGGCGGAAAGTTTCCACCCAACATCGTAATGTGCCCCCTAGTCACAATGGGAAATCTACTTGCGGATAGCTCTACAAATGTACATACATTTCTGCCTAGGCAGAAATCTCTTCTCGGATGGCATTTATAATTTCTATGTGCAAATATCTATCCAGCAGTAGGATTTGAGAGTCTCCAACCACTTACACAAGGTTTTTGAGTCTCTTACAACTGAAATTATGGCCGTAAAATTATTACCTGTAACTTTACAACAGGGTTTCAGATGTACACCTCAAGCAGAGATCTTCACTTGTATTATGGGAAACTCTGAATAGAGAAGCAAAGGCAAACAGCATTCCCGTCTCCTAAATCACACAAATCTGAGAAACATGAGCCAAGCACATAAATGTAGGCTACACGCTAGGCTCTGTGAAACACCTGTTAGTATAGCACATGTGCTCTGGAATGAACCAAAGAATGGTAGGTGGAGTACTGCCATAAGTTTCACATAAAATTATGTATCATGTGACCTGCAGGAATTGGGCTCCATGTTTGGTCAAGCATGGCCTCGTCCTTGGTGATGTCTCTATTGAGCTTGATCGTCTTAATGGTGTCCTCTTCATGCTGGTTAAAGTGTAAACCCTCACTCTAAATATTTTGTCTTTCCTCAGTCTGTTCTGCTAATATGTGTCAGTAAGTGTTTGACATGTGACGATCATTTATTTCCCTTGATGTCTCCCAGTGTAGTTGCTTGCCTGATGCTCGTGCTATTTTTAATGCAAAATTCTGCACCTTTTCTTAGGGCCCGATTACGATGTCATCAGGAAGGCCATTCCAGAGCCGTCCGGAGTCGGACCTTCTAACTGACTCGTACTGGGATCCGGTTTAACCAAACAACGCAGTACGATGCCCAAAAACCTTTACTTACTGAATGACTCGGTCACTCCGAATCCATCTTCATTTTCCCAATGAGAACTCTCCAGAAACGCAGAATGGAGTCGTCTGGAGGCCTTTCCCAGGCCGAATCCGACCTGACAAGTGCAATGCGTACTTCCCATGCGCCGAATCGGTCACCATAACCAACAAGTCAGAGCATCCGGAAGGGGAGTATTTCAGCTCCGATTCGCGCCACAACATGATTCCTGCGAACGAGACGGTGCAGCCATGTATCCCATCGCTCACATCATCCCCATACTGTACGCCTATGAAGAATACTACCACCCCAACCAATGCGATCGTCGCAGATGGTAACTCTGACACCTACCAATACACAATAATGCAACTACCCCGCAAAAGACAATACAAGACAAAGCAGGGGCACTACTAAAGGGAAATTTGGGAGGGGGGAATACTACCAGCAATGTAGAGGCAATTTTTGGGAGGAGCTAATACTTCCAGCAATTCTGACCCAAAGAGGGGATGGGGGGCTAATACCACCAGCAATGTAGGGTCAACACTGCACGCCCGGTGGTTGTACAAGTGGAGTGATGGTGCTCTAAGGCAGTACGCAAATATTATAGGGTGAACTTAGGCGTAAGTCCGGTGCAAAAGGGTAGGGAGGACCACCCCTCTCCCTAGATTGTGGTAAACCACAGACAAAGAACTCCAAGGTCCCCTACACACGCTAGTGGTACATAGATTTAAGTTAGTACAGTAATGAGTGTAGGAAAGAAAGAAACACTGTTCATCCACTGCTCTGTGTGGTTCCAGGATTTATTGTCCTTGTTGTGTGTTCCTTGGTACCGAGTCTTAGCTCAGCCAACACGTGTTTCGTCACTACCATGAAGTACACAGCGACTTCTTCAGGGCTAAGAAATATATAAGATACACAATTGTATCAAAGTGGGTATAAGACAATTACCGCCATTGGCAGACACCCATTGTGACACATAAAATAAGAGAAAAGCAGCACGCTACACATGATTTCTTAACACATGTGGAAACCCAAGTAGTTATAAACATAATGTCTAATGTGTCAAAGCTTTTTTTATATAAAAAGATTCTTTATCAAATGAGGAACAAAACTGTGCTTGGAAAGCACTAGTGAAGTTGTGTGACTTATCATTGTGATAGCATTAATGTTGTTGTATGGTATTGTGACAAACCAAACAGTCATTAATGCCCTGCGGCATGCTAACTTTCATTACTTAAAATGGTGACTTGTGCAATGTACAAGTGTGAATTTGTGGGCCTATCCCCCCTTAATGTCGCCAGTCCAAAGTCCATGCAAGTATTGAAAGAAAAAAGGGATAGAGTTACCTAAATTTCTATGATTACGGTCCTATAGGAAAGCAGGGAAAAGGGTTGAATCGGAGAGATTAGTACTCCAGAATACAACATTGACATGAAAACACATAATGCATTGATGGATAGTAATAAAACCAGCCTTATTGTCGGTTGTACTTCCGTTCCAAAGCTAAATAGTAGTAGATGGTCTCAAGGGTACCAGAGACCAGAATTCCATTTCATTAAAGTTTCCTCATGAAGCAGATTCTACAGGGATAAGGCGCAAAGTCATAATCAAAGGTCGGTATTATGGCAGGGAAACTAGGGCTCAAAAAACGTTTTAACATAGTAATGTTAATTGCACATACTTATATTCTGTGATGCAGACGAGTATTCAGAATATGCAGCTACTAATTATTGTAAGACCCTATTCGTAGGTTTATGGCTGTCAGCCAGCTTTGATTGTGTTGCCGCTGGTCACCCGATCCTAGAGTAGAATCGAGAACAGATAGGTCGAGTTACTGAGGAGAAACTCCTATGTGGGGAGTACTCCATACCAATGAGCGGCTTGAACCACCCAACCGAAAAGGAGGTTGTGGCCATGAGTGTTCAGGCCCTCAAAGGAATCTCTTACCGGTGAAGCACCTGGTGAAGTCTTCCGCATGTGAGAGGGGCGGCGTTCACCAGCTGAATGATCTCCTCTCCTTTAAGTAGGAAAAATAGGCAAAATAGAGAGAGGACAAATGATGAAATTAGTGCTCTGTCAATTGGAGGCTGTAATGATGGTGGCGCGTCGGCCATCTTGGACTGCCCACCTGGCCTATGTTTGTCCATGCAGACCTAGACATGATTGCCAATTAACCGAAGTATTCGTAGTCTTTAGTGGTGAGTGATTATTAAGTTTTGTGCATTCTATTAAGGCACCTACGGTAACCTATCGTATCTCTCAGTAGAGAAAGCTATTCTCCATCTGGGCGTGTCAAGGTGTTATTACTCAATCGAGTGGCGGCCATATTAAGCGTGTGTTTCATTGTCACTCTGAAAAGAGTGAACAGTTATGGAAGCTAGTTCCCTGAGTGATTATAAGGAATAGACATAAATCAACTTGATCGCTTTGGACTGTTTGGTATATTAATAAACCAATTTGTTCCAAGATGCTGTGAAAGATTATTATTACGTAAAAGTCGGTCATCCATAATATAAGTATAACTATATGGGGAAAGAACAAAAACTAGGAGTATCAAATCCTAAACTAGTGGCAACATTAAGAGACAGTCACACCCGACTTTTAGCCATGTTCAAGAAATTTATTTTGCATTGTGTTCCAAACTAAAGGAGATTCCAGCAAACTATGAGGCGACAGTATGGTAGTATGGAAAAGCAGCGAGTAGCATAACACATCCCAATTAGTTAATCATGAGTAGGGACAAGACCTACAGACACAGTCCTATCCCCATGCTGGATACGTAATCGAGTTCTGAGAGGGCGCACCTCATTTACTAGGTTCAAACATAGAATCCTTATCAATGTATGGATCAAGTGTTGTGAGAGGAGAATGTTAAGAAAAGAGAATCATATGTCCAGAATACATGCAGCTTGCAAGTTGCAACGCTGATGAGAGAACATACACATCAGTCACCCAGGAAATACTGCAATTCATGATCGGTATTGAGACCCAGTTCCACACATTTGAGGCACATAATCCAAGTGGCCTCCCTCCTCCTGAGTGTCAGCTCTCTATTGCCTCCCCTAGCATCTCTAGGTATGGTATCAAACCCATAGAAGGAGAAGGCTCTGTGGCTGTCATGTGCGGGACATTCAGCGATGTGTGTTGCTACTGGATATCTGGGGCCAGGCTGTTTCACTGCCCTCATGTGCTCCCCAATGCGATCCTTCAGTGCCCTGATAGTGCTGCCAATGTATCTGCATTTGCATTTGCACTCGATCGCATAGAAAACAAACTTGGTGTAACAGCTGATGTGTGTGTCTATTTTATAGGTATGGCCATTTGGGTCAGTGAAATCCCTCTTCCAGTCTGCGGCCCATCTGCATGTGGAGCATTGCCCACATTTGAAGAAACCCAACATGTGTGGTGTGAGCCAATCTGCATTTGTCCTGAATCTGGGGTAACTGGGACTCAACAGATTCCGGAGACTTTTGCCCCTATGGTATGTCACTTCTGGCCTCAAGGCGATGGACGGCTCCAGAGTTTTGTCAGCACAGAGTAGGTGCCAATGTCTCTTCAAGCTGCGAGTTAGTGTCGTGTTCAGCTGAATATAGTCTGTGATCATTTGTATGCTGTTCATTTCCCCTCTCTTAGTTTTGTCATGCAAAGTATATTGTCTGTCAATCTTGGATACTCGTTTAGTGGCATTGCTAATAATCCTCTGGTTGTAGCCTCTGCATTTAAACCTGTCCTCCATGCTTTTAAGGCTGATTTTGAAGTGAAGGTCTGTACTGCATTTGCGCCTGGCGTGTATGAATTCACCTTAAGGTATGGCATCTGTCTGGTGTCGTGGGTGTGCACTCCTGGCATGCAATATGCTATTGCATGCCATTGATTTCCTATATAGTCTACTTTCTATCTTGTTGTTGGAGGCAAACAGTTCCACATCAAGAAAAGTTATTGAACGCTTACTATGACTGCTGGTAAAGCGATTGTTAGCATCATTGCTGTTCAAGTAGGTCAGAAAATCAGACAACCTCTCAATACTCCCCGTCCAGATCATGAGGCAGTCGTCAATAGACCTGCCTCAGTAGAGGATCGAGTCATTCCAATCAGTGCCCTTTGTGCCCCAAATCCATTGTTCCCCCATCCATCCCATGAAGAGGTTCGCATACGATGGGGAGAATTTCGAACCCATGGCTACTCTATGCATTTGCTTGTACCACTCATCCTTAAAGAGAAAGACATTGTTCTCGAGAATTAGATTGGTTATTTCTAAAAGCCTGCCAGTATGTTCCCAGAGGCTGGCCGGGCGAGAATTCAGTGTGCGTTCCAGTGCAAATAGACCTAAGTTGTGTTGAATGCTTGTGTACAGGGCGCTAACATCCAGGGTCACCAATTTCATGGTGTCTTCCCACGTGATGTCAGCAAGCATACTGAGTACATGCTTGGTGTCCCTTATGAAAGAGGGCAGATTAACCACCATCGGCTGTAGAAAGACGTCCACATATTCCGATAGTCTTTCCGTGGGACCACCTATGCCAGACACAATGGGTCTGCCTGGTGGGAAGGGGAGGTTCTTATGTATCTTTGCCAGTGTGTACAAACATGGGTATCTCGGACGGTCAACTTTGAGGTAAGTGTATTCATTATAATCTAGGAGGCAACGGTCGTGCCACCCTTTGAGTTTCTGGTTAATCATGTCAGTGAGTGACCAAATGGGGTTGGAAGGGAGCCTCTCGTAACAGTTGACATCATGCAGTTGTGAGAGGATCTCCCCCTCATAGTCAGCCTGATTCATGAGCACCACATTGCCACCTTTGTCAGCCTCCCATATCATGATGCTGTTGTTTCCCATAAGTGTGTGTAGTGCTTGTCGTTCTGAAAGCGTCAGGTTGTCTACCCTCCTTGAGCGAGTGTAATGCGAATCAGTGTGCCTGTCCAGATTTGACATGACCAGTTTGTAAAAAATGTCAATATTGTTGCCAGCCGGCAGCTGTGGGATCCATCTAGATTTAACCTTCAGGCCACTGCTAATACTCAGGTCCATTTCGACATCAAGATCGCTAAGAACCCTATCCATTGTTACTGGGTCCCCCTTACATTCAGATATTGACAGTAACAATCTTGTGTCCAATACATCCTGTATAGTCAAATCATCACACGAGAAATTAAGTTGTGGTGTATTTACGTCTTTATTGGCACAAGGAAAGAGTGCAAAATATTTTTCAGTTTGAGGCGTCTCATGAATTTAAATAAGTCAACCTTGGTTCTACATATATCTCCTCTGTTTGTCGGGCAAAAACTCAATCCTTTTACTAGAAGAGATACCATTTCTTGGCTAATATTCATGTCCGAGAGGTTGACCACAGTAAGGTCACCTACTTCCTCTTTGACCAAGACCTTGTCCTCATCCTGTCTCCTTGCCATCCCCCCTCTCTTTCTCCGTCTTGTCCGCTTGTGGGAATGGTACGTTGGTTTTGCTCCCGATTCCCCTTTTTTATCCTGAGTACTTCCCGCAAAAAAGGATTATCAGAAAGTTCTTGACTCCCCGCCCCCTCCTGTTCACTTTCACTAGTAACTTGCGTGTCCAGTGAGGTAGAACTGGAGCTGATAGCTGTAGCTGTCTCCTTTCTCTTTATTGTTTTTTTAGGGATTAGATGGTAGTATTTCTTAGCGAAGGTAAAAACCCTGCCACTGCCGTCTCTCTTTAGCTTTTTGGCCGTCCCCCGTTTAATCTCAGTCTGGTGTTTAGAGATAACTTAGTTGAGAATTGCGTAATTCTTTTCGGTGGCTTCTGGAAGCTTGAGATCCCTAATCTCCCTCTCAAGAATATCTATTTCCTGTAAGTATTTATTGACTTTTCTCTCAGAGTTCTCAATGAGAATACCCATCAACTTATTCGACTTGGCTGTCAGTTCTCTCTCCCAATCCGCTAGTAAATCCTCCTCCAGATCATCGTAAGTCGGAATTATTTGCGATCTGAGGCCCCTGGGGATTCCCCTAGTCTGATATATTGTTCCAGCGTGCCCCATCCCACCATTTGGATAGCTCACTTCTCTTCAGTTTCTCCAACCTGATTAATTTGTTTCTCAAACCCTCACTAGCCCGCGGTTTTCCACTATTGGTAGCTATATTTGTGGTAAGTCCCTTACTGAGGTTGCTAAACCTTGGGGTTGGGGGGTAAATACCCACTACAATGTAGGGGCAAACCTGGGGTTGGGGGGTAAATACCCACAGCAATGGGTACCTGAACAATGTAATTGGTGCTCATGCAAAGTGTTGCAATACCTACAGGTGCAGGAATTCTTCAAAAAACAAACACAAAGGTCATTTTGCAGGAAATGCATTCCCACACTGTTGCAGCAAAAGTAACTGGCAACCTTGAGGAATGGGCAGAGTGGAGATGCTGGTGCTCAATGGACTGTTGAAAAACAAATAAAGCCTCATCAACTAGTAAATTGTCCATAAAAACATGTGTTTAGAAGCTAGCTCAGCCTGGGACGGCACACACAACGGGGTGGGCTGAAGTCCATAGAGCCCTATGGGTGTTTACTTTGAACAGAAAGTGTCCTGCATAGACTTGCATTGGCTATGTGTGAAACTGCCCATTGGTGAAGGGGCTGGTGCACCAGGGTCACCTGTGTGCCACGTTGTGTGATCTCTGTAAAACACACCAAGAGACTGACTTACTTCACTAGTCCCCACCAGGCCACTGCAATGTGGTGCAAGTATGTAAATTGAGGCCGGGGGACAGCCTTTGGAGCATACTCACCTTGGCACACTGCCTTGCGTGCCTTGACAGAAGCAGTGTCATCTCCCAGACCCGCCCATCACTTTCAGGTCATGGCCGGTGCAGGGAGGTTGCGTTGTATGTAGGGGCCTTGCAGTGAGGCAAGTCTCATTTGGACAGTCTAACCTACACACCACCCTCTTGATCAGCAGCAATATGCCTTTGTGAAAAATCCCTTGACAGATAGAAGCACAGAGGCTACAATGAAAGAGATGATCACAGAATGTGTGCCAATTACTTTCAGAGTGCCTGAGCATCATTCTGATCTCAATCCAACCATGGGTACCAAGCATGTTGTGCATGTCCAATGAGGGAATGTCATCATCAGGTAGGTACACTTAGCCAGCCAAATACTATTAGAAACACACTTTTGATGGTGGAACTGGAATTGCCATACCCACACATATGTATGTATCACAAAGTGAATGCAGGAGTCCAACACACCACACACTGAAACATTGCAGGGCAACAGAACTCCAAAGTACTCACAAAAGTATTACATTGAGATGCCTCTGTGTACATTAAAGGCCAAAGGATATTGGCCCAGACAACACACTACTCCACAGACCCAGCCACTCTGTAAGGATTCCCAATACAACAACCTAGAAGTGGTTGTGTCACATTCGTCCTTGAATAATTTGTAGACAAAATCCATCGTGGTTTTGAAAGAATTATGGGACAACAACAAGGGGGGATACAGTCACCAGGTGTGGACTGTGGGTGCTGTATACAATTCCCAATCTGTATGTGTACACGGTCATCTTTGGAGAATGTCACTCACAGTATTTCTGCATTGAGCTCCTCAGGCTGTAGTGTGTGCCCCAAAAGAAGTCCCATGTTGAATGTGCAGATTGTGTCCTGCAGAGTAGTAGGAGTACTCATGAGTCTCAGGACAGATAATCCACCAACAGTGTTGGAGGGTCTAGTGCACAGACCATTGTGTAAGATAACCTGCCAGTACTGGTGAGGATGCCAGTGGGGGGTGGCTAAATCTGTGGCTCCCAAACACAATTGACATAGCCATCCTCAAGCAAGGGGATATGGGTACATCTTGTGAGGATGAGGGATATGAGCAGAATGAAGTCTCCTATGTCCACATTTGGCACTGAAACACTGTCTCCAAATCTATGAAAACGTCAAGAAGACCCTCCACAAAGACATATTGCCATCACACTCTAGGGCAGTGTTTAATGGGCAAAATGGGAGCACCCATGGACACACACAAGGGCTACCCTTGCCAAACCAGATTAGAGGTTGCAAAATATTGACAAACAAACAACCATTGGAACTGGGTGTAATATTCCAGTGTCACATGTGTGTTTGCGTACAGTGCAATGTGTTTTCTGCAGCACAACCAGATATATCATCACAATGAGTCATCTCCCTTGGTGTCCCCATACCGTGAACATTCAAAGTCAGAATGCCAACAATAAACATGTGCATATAGTCTACGGTGAAGTGTGGGGATGCGTTTCTGGAGCAGTCTGACAACAGGTGGCACAAGAACACACATCATTGACTTCCCACTTAAGGGGGCTATAGCCCTCTAAGCAATTGACTGACATCCAATGTCCCCCCTCATGACATTTCAATATAACCAATCACCAACTCCATCAAAAGGCAGTAAGCAAGGGCAAGAGTGAACAATCAGTGACTACAACTACCTACAAAGGGTTACTCCACACAGCTGCCCACACACAACTCAGACAAGGCTAGGCTAGGCGGAGGCAAATTGTCCTGTGAGGACAATAGGTTTTGCATATGCCAGTGTACTCAGAGCAGCCTTTACAACAACCAGTCAAGAACGTTCAGTGGCAGACAGCAAGCTTTACTCTGGCTACTAATTTTGTCTACGTACATACAACTAATCTACACATATGTACATTTCAACATTACCTCACGGCCTGCATGATCTCCACTTGTGCGTCTATGGCCCCTCTCAGATCCACCTCAAAGTACATGCTCAACTCTCAAAACTATCATACACACACAAGTGTTTCATAAGCACACTCTGATCCATCTACATGGAAAAGTACGCCTGCCCCACATGCTCAAGCATTGTACTCAAACTCTTCCAAACTGATTCTTACAATCTCCCACTTGCGCTACCCGTCTTACATCTACACCTACATTCAAAGAAACACTCTTCATCACTATGTACACAACACCTCTCACATACATGACATGTACACAATGTAGTGTACTCATCAACTCCTCAGCAGATGTCAAATGTAACATGTCAAATGGACCACTCTCATCACCAGTTACACTATCAATAATGCCTAGGACTGCACTCATATCACAATGTGCAGCATCACAGCCCACTCTGACATGCTCACTTACCATATCAACACATCTCACAACAAGACACTTACATTGCTCAATGAATATGTCTTCAGCCATTTGCATATAAACATACACACACCATACTCTGCTTAAGTTCTACAGATTGTCATTTCTAAAACAATTGCATCCACAGATTCGAACACAACATACATCAACTATACATCATCTCATATGTCACCGTTCAGCACCCTCATTGTCACAACTGGTGTATACCCTTGACATACACTTATCCACTTTGTTACAATTGACAAGTTTAACCTTGTCTTACTGTGGCCCTGTCCCATCCACATATGACTTACAGTATCCATACCACAATTGAATTACGCACATTAACAACCATCTTCACTCATTGGAACTGCCCTGTTACAGTCATCTCTCACCCTAGTGACACAGACCACAGCTCTCATCTCCTGCCAGAATCAAGCATTTTCTACCTTAGTCATACCCCTATCACATCTACCTATTCCTATCATAACTTCCACAGGATTTAACCAGTCTAACAGGCTCACATACTCTGATTCACACCCTCATATGTTTAGCCACTCACATTGGGTGAATGTGGATACCTCACATCTCCTACACAAGATCTGCTAATGAACTTAACTCATACCTTACACTCTCTGACAATCACTAAATTAGTATTGCCACCATGATGTATGAATCTCCACTCAATCTAAAAAATTAGAAGGACAAGTCACTCTCACCTTTACCCTTGTTTAAGGAAGCTCAGCACATGCAACGTGAACCTTGGTTAACACATCTGCAGCTAGGCCTCACATTAAAAAAAAAATCCTGCCCTGTATGGTAACTAAGAGCATGGATGCGACACTGGCTCCTCTAGCATCTGCACAGTAGATGGACACACCTCACTTCTGTGCACTCACTGTCTACTTGGCTTACCACATGTAGCACTGGGCATTCCAACAGATATAACAGCAGACCTAGTTCAGCTCTGTGTGACCTGGAACAGCATCAATCATTGCTTGAAAGGACCCCATTGTCAGTCATCCACAAATGACAAAATACACACAATTCATATGCTCAACTGTGACTGGTGTGTGGTTGTGAATATGAAATCTAAGCTTGGACAGACATAAAAACCCATACATGTGATGTTCAAAAACAAAAGCAGGAGGTCATGAATGACATATAAAGTAGAAAGCAATGGACTATTAAAACAACACACACCTTGCCTAACATGAATACATGCAGAAAGTGGAGTCCTTGGAGTAAACAGGGTCTGAAGACTGAGAGAATACTGCTCACCTTACACTTGCCATGGGCTCAGAAAATGTATCAGATGAGTACACAGCCATGAAGGGTATTTGCCTACAGTGGCATGCCACCTGTGGCAAGGTTGTCATTGCCACTGGTCTACCAAATCTAAAGAAGACACAGACATGGGACCATCACTATCAAGCCACATACATGTATTGTATCATTATTCTGTATACAAGGGTGTGTCCAAAGTCACAACCATGTAGTCAAAATTCATATGTACCCAGGTGTATCGATGAGACAGGTGTCTTTCTGTACGTCACAAACATATGCAGCATGCTCCTCCTAAACTGTTGCACTTTGAAGCACTTGCACTATGTATGTTGACATATGAAAGCCTGACCCATACGCAATTGTGATGTAAAAAAGGAAAGGTTTGTGACTTCATGTCACACTCATAGCCAAAACTGATGTGGACAATGACACACAGCAAATGTAGACACAAAAATCTTGAATACATACTGTCAAAGTGCTCATACTACATGGACCGTATGCAATCCATGCCGTACTAACATCATTGTATACTTACACTACTAATTGAACATGTTTACATTTGACTTCAAAAACAATTTGACGAATAAAGAAATCTGCAAACGTAAATTCGAATCTGCTTTATTCAGCATGAGAACTAAAGATAATAAATAACAAAAGGCCAATGGCCAGTCCAAAATCTCTGACACGTGGGCCAGAGGAGTCATGCCCATCAAGTCTTGCCTGCACAATTTCTGCTAAGGGTCCCCTCCCCTGGGAGAAGCATCTAGGGGGCATGCCAGGCACCAAAGGGACAAAACTAGGGAGGACTGGGTTGGGTTTTGGGAGGGATGGGATGGGATCAGTAGAGGTGTGTGGGTCCACTGCAGTGGTTGGGTCAGATTGAGGGGGGGTGGGTCCACTGCAGTGGTAGTCTCAGACGGAGGGGGGCAGCTGTAGTGTGAGGGCTCGATGGAGAATGGGATAGACTTGGTTTTACCATTTTGGGGGTGGTATAACCCTTAATGGAAGGTACAGCAAAAGGGAGGGACTCAGACTGTTTGGGAGGGTTTTTTGGGTGCGGGAGCTACTGGGCTGGTCTGAGGAAGTACAGGTTGGTGGAGGGGTTTGGGACTTGGGAGTCCTGGAGGATTTGCGGGTGGGGGTTTTAAGCTTGGCTTTTTAGAGAGGGGGGCAGCAGGTTTAGATATCAGGGCTGGGGGGGGTGGGTTGCCTCTTCTTCTTGGGAGGGGGTTTGGATGGGTTGGTAGGGAAGAGGCCAAGGTCACATAGGAAGAGTTTCTGGGCAGAGGGGGAAACAGGAGGAGAAAGGGTAGGGGTTGTGGAGGCAGAGGGTAGTGAGGTATGCAGAGTGCCTGTGAATGCATGTGTGTCATCTGCTGGTGTGTCTGTGGTGGTGAGTGTACTGTCTGTCTCATGTGTGTGCGTATGTGTGGGTTTACCCATGTATCTGTGTGTTTGTGTGCTGCGTGTGGCTGTTGAGGTGTGTGCATGTGTGTGTTTGCATGTGCTTGCGCCAGGGAGGGTAGTTGGGACAGTGGATGGGGAAGAGGTAGGAGGGGGGAGAGACTGCTGGAGCTGGGACACTGCTGCCATCAGTGTGGAGGCCAGAGCCTGATTGGATCTGTGTAGGGCAGACATGTCAGAGTGAATGCCCTCCAGGAATTACGCCATTTGTGTCAAAAGACTGGTACATGCATGGAGGACATTCAGCACTGATCTCTGCCCCACAGATATCTGCCTCAGGATGTTGACGCCTCTACACTGAGGGCAGCAGGGGCGACAGGGGCAGGGGGCGAGGTGCCTGGCGCAAAGGGGACGGGTCCCCTGCCACGGGACCGGCCACGGACACTGGGCCTGGGAGCAGCTGGGAGGGTAGAGATGGTACTGGTGGTGGTAGACTCCGATGTAGAAGAATCATCCCCTCTCTCCTCCACCACTAGGGAGTCATCACTGGAGCTTGAGTTGCCTTCAGATGCCGCAGATGTTGTTGCAGACCTGCCCTAAGTGTGGCTCCCCTCATCCTCCCCGCCAGTGGATCCCTCTATGTTTGACTCCGTACTGGACCCAGACTGGTGAACTGCTCCCTCTACATCCGTGGCACTGCCTCCTACGCTGGTCAGTGCTGATGCTGTGAACAAAAATGAAGAAGAATCATATAAGTCATCTGTATGAACTTGACACATAGATAACATCACAGATCCTCACAGTTCAAACAACTACATCATTTTGACTAGTGTATCATCTTTTGATACATTTACATACATGGCGCTTGTCAGTCTGCAAGTTAACCATTGCTCCCTGTGTCAAACACCCCACTATGTAGCAGTTGATGTATTGTCTTATGCACCTGATGGTCTCGTGTCATGACATACCTGTCTCATCTCCTGCAAGGGAGTTCAGAGCTGACAATGGGAATAGGATTCACACAATTGAATTGAGACATGGTATCCGTTCTGCAATCCCTAGTCATCAAATTGGTAACCATTGGCTCTAATGTCACAGGTCAAATTACATCCTTGACCAACTTTAAGATTGCGTACTCATTGCATGAGTCATTTCACACAGATAACAGTGATTGTGCTCATTTGTCCTGTAATTCAGGTTCTCTACTGTCGCGTCACACATCACTCTTATTGAGGATCCACCAAGTAGTAGGCATAGCGAGGCTGAGAGGCACGTGGCCCACTGACTTGTATCATCTATGCACAGTGTCATGAAGATGAATCAGAATGTAGTGCACATTTTAAACAGCTCACCTTTTGTACATGTGAACAATGGTCAACACACTTCCAAGTCTGATGACTGCATCTTCACAATGCTTCTGGTGGAACACCATGCCACTGGCCCGTCTGAGTGCGTTGTCTGTACAGACGATCACTACTGAACCTCCATTCTTCATGAGTCCAGTCAACACTGTGTACCAATCCTGTCTAGCCTGCAGATGTCCCCATTTGTATGGCCCAAGTCTGAATGTCCCTCACTTCCATTAGACATATTGCACACTTCTTCCAGCTTAGCTTGCTCTTCTTTTCCATCTCATTTTGGTGACTTACTTCAAAATGATGCATATTTTACACCTCTCACTGACAGTGATGCATCATACACATGGGTAATAAAGCCCCAAGATAGTATAGTCAACAGCATTTAGACACATGGCAACTGTTATGAAAGTATATCTAACATCATACCTCACATTTTCAGCCATGTTTCAACCAGTTACCACCTGTGTTTGTCAGTGAATGGCATGTGTTGTCACTGTTACAGCGTCAGACACATGGAGTCACTCATTTGAATGGAGAGAATGGAATCTTCCACACAATCATGTGACAGGCCAGTGTGACAGATGACCAGAGTTAGCATACCTGTAATTGGCCCATGGAATACATTTCATCACACTGAGCACCACGGCTTGGACCTAACATTGGCACAATGAGCAAGCAAAACTCACCAATGCCTCAATATTGATGTCATCTGCTGCAGGGATATATAGCATGGCCTCTTCACACTTGTTCGCTCCAATTACAACATGCTTCACAGATTTGTGGAAACCACACTAAGAACAGGTCATACATTAGTCAAAATGCTAGCACATGTTGGGTATTTGCATTACTCCAGAAGGTTATCCCCATGCACATGTTGCTGTGATTTGTGGTGATCACATGAGCATGGAACTACTGTCACCTTCTTGAACATAACTGACTCACAACTCCCTGATGAAAGGGGCATAACCGGGCATCAAATTATCCTTGTGCACATGCATCTTACAAAAATGATCAGTGGGTTTGGCTGACTTACCACCTGGAAAAGGGACAGCAACTAAGGTACTGTAACATGCATGTTTAACAAAGGTGTGCGCAAGGCACATACTCACCCCCTCCTTGCTGCTGTTTGGCTTTCAACTGCCCATCCAGGTCAGGGAAGACCATCGTTAGGATGTGGAGCATGTGGGGGGTCAGTGTTCGGCACCTGCCCCTCATGCCAGGAGCTGACAGGCCCAGCTGGACTTCTGCAATCTTCTTGGTCTAGCCACGAAAGTCCTGCCACTGCTTGCGGCAATGAAGGACACACGGAAGCTCCAACCCCACAGAGCGCACATTCCGGGCGATGGTCTTCCACAGTTTGGCCTTTTCATGGGGGTTGACCTGTAAGGATGACATGGTGACAGGCCCTTAGTTCACATGGAACATGTTTATGAGTCAGACACCTGTACACATTGGTCATGGTTAGTTTAGCAACCAGGTCTAAGGGCTAGGCATATGGCATTCTGTGAAGTTGTCCTGGATTCAATGATGACTCCGTCCCATGAGAACAGTGATAAGATGTTTACCCCAGTACACACACTTCTACAGCAGTGTACATGCCCAGAACAGTTATCTACACACTTTTAAACATACATAAACTATTTTACAGGCTTGCCAATGAGATTCCTAGTGGTAGTATAGCATGGTGATTGCACATGTCCAATGAAAATGCAGTGTGATCATCACTCACCTGCTCCTCTGGTTTGCCATACAGCTGGCTGTACAGTGGCAGGAGGGTGTCCAACAGGGCCTGGTTCTCTTCCTCGCTGAAAGCTGGGGCCCTGTCCACTGTACGTGCCATAGTAGCTCTCAGAGGATGTAGTAATAGCAGCAGAGAGATGGGGAGGTGCAGGAATGATGCAGGTAGTGCAGGCAAGTGAAGTCTCTAGGGAACAGACAGACATATCTAAAAGGCAGAGGTGGTCTTTATTCCATGCAGACAAAGCTATAGGTTCACTTCGGTCGCATTATCCGAATCTCTCCAATGCACAACATTGCTTGCAAACAACACGCCTACAGCGACATTCAAAAACTCATCATCGGACCGCAATTGACTTGATACATTGGTGATGGGAGGTTACCGAGTCGGTTTCTTCGCGATGAGGACACGAACCGAAATGCTCGTCGTCACTATAACAATCAACAGCCAATGGCTGTGATGGAATCGGTTTGGATGCGGGTACTGCGTCCTCTGAATACTCCCTTGTGTCATTCAGCATTACAACTTGCAGCCTATGGCTCAGTCAGAATCGGTTAGGATGCGCTACCGCGTCCTTCCAATAATCGGTCGGCAGGGCAGACACTTCTGTGATTGATGTATTTTTGAACATTACATGTGTGGAGACAGTTTTTTCATGAAAAAATGTACCTTTGACTTAGTAGCTCACACTCCCATGAGGTGCTAACTTTGAGGGGCACATGACACACTGTTTGTGAGGCTAATACCAACATTAAGATAAAACTACTCATTTTACCCTCCTAGGTTTGGTCACAGTGCCAATGAGTTTTGGGGGATACACATGTTTTTTCTTTACATATTTGCTGCTTTTGTGGACTGTGTGACTCAGTGTGCATTCTGTGAGATTTCTGTCTGTAAATGTTGGGTGTTGTAGTCATAGAGAAAGCCTTTACCTATGAATGAGTAGACCGTGACATTAAGCAGCCACATCAGCTTGTGTTTGTTATGTGAATTACTAGTGTATCTTTGTGTCCCAGACTTAAGTGGATGATAGCGTAATATATGCAACATCTACATTGTTCATGTTCTGTATATGTTATTGAATGTGTTTGGCAGATATGACAACATGACAGTGTCTACCCTGGGACAGTGGTGTGCATGATTCTCATTGTGAGACGCTGTGTGTATCATGTGTCACACATATCTGGCATTACATAATCCTATTGTGGGTACCTTTCAACCATTTCATTGTTGTCACAAACCTATCTCTTGGCTTATTTGGTGGGGAGTTTTGGAGTATGCAATGCTTGATTACATGAACAGTGACAGACAGTAGAGACTTAGAGACTTTTACAGTACAGCACTCTAATTGCTGTGTCACAATACCTTGGTAACATGTTTGGGAAGGGTACTAATGCTGTGATATGTATCTAGGGTCAGCCTCTTTCATAGAAATGTGTATTTCCAATGTTATGTACCTTTAATGAGTTCAGATTTCATGTTCAGTTTGTTTCAATGCATGTTGGTTTGTACATTGTAAACTGACACCAACTCTGTTTACACTCTACACAGAGGTATCGCAGACGACCTCCAGTCTACAGGCCCTTCCCAGACCTCCAGACCATGAAAGATACCGTTTCACCAGGCCAATTATTATGGAGTTGTATGAGCAGTTGGCCCCGCATTTGCAGCCTGGACACCCATATCCTACTGTGCTTTACCCCAAAGTGAATGTGATGGCAGCCCTCAAATTCTTTGCCACGGGGTCATTCCAGTATACAGTGGCAACATCTGGTGGCATGTCCCAAACCATGTTCAGCCATGTTCTGTGGGATGTATTGGAGGCATTGCTACATTTCCTGGACCTCTACATTAAGTTCCCGACACCTGGACAGTTGTCAGACATCAAGGGGGAATTCTATGCCTTTGGACGGATACCACATGTCATTGGCTCAATTGGTGGCACACACGTTGCTTTGATACCACCACAAGCCAATGAGCAGACATGCAGAAACTGCAAACATTACCACTCGATCAATTTCCAGGTGGTATGTCTGGCTGAAATGATGATCTCCCAAGTCTGCGCTCGTTTCCCTGGATCTACACATGACGCGTACATCATGAGGAACAGTGTCATCTCCCAGTTGATGTCTCAGCTGCAACCTGAGCATGCCTGGCTTGTTGGTAGGTGATGTTGTATGTTTATGTTGTGGTGTGTGTTGATTGTATGTCAGATAGTGCTCTGTTGTCAGACAACTGAAGTCTTTTTCTGTGTTCAATGTATGAGACGCTGGATACCCCAACCAGCCTTGGTTGCTGTCACCACTCCGTAACCCTGTCACCCTTGCAGAGGTTCAGTTTAATGAGGCACATGGTAGGACCAGGCGAGTGGTGGAGCCGACTTTTGGTCTACTGAAGACCTGATTCCGCTGCCTGGATCGTACAGGAGGAGCCCTCCAATATGCACCATTGAAGGTGTGTAAAATCATCACAGCTTGCTGCATGCTCCACAACCTGTCTATAAGGAATGAGATACCTCTCATACAGGATGACAGAGACCAGCAGCCACCAGTGAGGGATGATCCAGGAATGGGACATGTTGCCAGTGGTGATGAGGAGGAGGGCTTGGAGTTGGGAAGACAGCTCATCCACAACTGTTTCACTTGAGTGTAAGTATGCAAAATGAGGAGGTGACAAAGCCTAATTGTTGGTTTGTGTGTTGCTGGTGTACAATGTGTATGTAGGTATGTGAGTGTATGAGATTTAACATGATTTTTTCAAATAAAATGGTTCAATTAAGTTTGTAGGTTAACAGGTACAGTGCTAACATAAATCCTAGCTAGTGTTCACACAGACAATTTTGCGCTTTTGATGAAAATATCTTGTAAATTGGGCCAACTGATCCATGAGTTTCTGACTCTGTTCTATGTTTATCCTTACCAGGGTACTTTGCCTTGTCGTCTGCAGACTTGTGACCTCCCAGACCCATGATGCAGTGACATATTCCAACATTGAACTGTATTGGAATTCCCTTGCACACACTTACTTCTGACCTGATGGACATCTTTTGTTCTTTTGTGCTTTTTGATACAGTGTGATGTGATCTTATTTTGTGTAAAGGTGCCAGGTTGTATCTGGAGAATAAACCTGATCTCCACATTGAGGTGTGCGTTGTCTGTTTTCACACATCCAAATATTATTTAGAAAACAGAACATGTACCATGATGATCAGGTTTGCTGACAATGATTTTTGATTGTGTTTGAAAAAGTGATATTTTTGTAGACTGTAGACTTAAATGGCATCAGTACCATGGACTATGGGTTGATTGATAACCTGGTTGTGTCTATCTATCATGCTGTGACGGGTTACATTTACTCACAAGGCAGTAGTTAACATTTCTGAGGTGATTTTTCATCCAATGTTGTTGACAGTTTCTTCTTGGTGATTTTGTGCATCATTTCAATCTGTACATTTGGGATTCAAAGTCACGACATGAGCAAATATTTTGTGCAAAGTGATTTATTTTAGTGCATGACGTAATGATTACAATCCACTCATTGGGGGAGTGTTCAACAAAACATGAAAACAAAAGTGCAGAGAGGAGTTGGTAGTGTTTGTAGATGAAGTCTCCAAAAGTAAATCCACAGTTATTTGAGTCCAAATTCCCTCCAGTCAATGTGGAACAGTTCAATGACAGTCAACAAAGTGAACATGTGGCACACAATGGAGGCTATCAGGAACAGTTTGTCACTTCCTGGAGGTGATGCACAGCCATCGGTCTCTCATGGATTCTTCTTCGGACGACCCTTTTTACGTTTTTCGGGGGGATCTTCAGGTGCAGGCAGCGGCGGTGCTGGGAGTTCTCCACCAGAGTCCACTTCCCTCCCTGTGGCTTGTGCAGATGTTGATGCACTGGATGTTGTAGGCACACAGGGAGGTGTGGACATGTTGTTAGCAATCTGGCTGAGGCAGGTGACAATGTCCCTGTGCACCACAGTCAGGTCATCAATTTTGCTCATGTACCTGTCCAATTTTCAAAGTGAGCTGCCTCCTGCTGTTGAATGCTCCTGAGGATCTCAACGACCTAGCCAAAATTTCCGGTGCAACTCTCATATGTGTGGAGGATTCTGGATAGGTGTGGGTGCTGTTTATCAGCAGCACCAGCTGCATGTTGGCCCCAGTCCCCACGTCCCCTCCCGCCACCCCTACCCACCCGAGCAGGCACAGTTGGTGTTGGCCCAGTCAACACTGAGCCTCCTTCATCATTGACAGGGATGTTGTTGTCCGCCAACTCTGGAGTGCCCTGTGTTGCTGTGCTGTCAGTGGTGACTCAGGCTGCTGTGTCCGTGAGGGTGGGGGTCAGCTGGGTGTTGTCAGCTGATACGGGAATGGTTGCAGAGGATCTTGAGGTAGCCACTGCTTGTGCTGTGGGGTGACCCCCACCTGATGTGCCAGGTCGTTCCTCATCGTCCGAAGATGGTTGAAAGACCTCAACGCCGGAGAGCTCCTGGTTGACCAGAGTCTGGGATTGGCTGTCCTGGTTGCTTCCAGTGGTGTTCCAGCTCGCCCTGTGGGTACATGAAAGACACAATGATTGATGTGAATGTCCATTGCCCCTCAAATCATACACATTACATAGGCTACTGAACCGAATGTTGAGTTAATGTACATAGATTGGACTCCTTCATCCCAGATGCAGGCCTATGTTTTGTGGGTACAATGAAATTCTGGCAAGATGGGGATTGATGAACATGTCCAGCTATGTGCATCAATGGGCACGTTGTGTTTAGTTCACATTACATGTCCAAAGACATTGACTGGTTTGTGACACCCTGGGAATGGCACAGGTGGGTTGTTGTTGCTTTACTTTCACGGTGACATAGGTACTCTTTCTCTCCCAATGTATCTATTTTGTGGCCAGGGTACTGGGCTTAGTGCATGTCTTTAGCAGTCACATTGGTGTGGCTGCCTACACACACTCACAGTCCGTTAATCTTCCCAGATATTTTTTGGAATGGTGTGAGTGAGGTGCTTCATCTCATTCTACACATGTGAATGGCTGTGAGTAGCAAAATGTGTGACTGCTTAGCTTAGTGCCTACACAGATCATGTATTTTGTACTTTGACTCCATAGTCAGATGAGTTCTCAAACTCGTCCTTCTGTCATTTTGTGTCAATGAACTTTGATAAACTGTGCTTGTGATCTAATTGTGAAACTTACCCTCCCCCTCCCACCCAGCCCCAAGAGGCCACCAGGAAGAGTGTTGTCCAGACAAATTTGTTAAGCGTAAATGCAAGCTTTTTGACACTGGTGGCTGGTGTTTGTAGCCCAGAGGCAAATGTGGTAGTTGTGAGAGTGTTCAGACATCAGTCCTCAGTGTCAGCCATCTTGCTAGTACATATCCCCTCACTGTCAGGTAGCCATAGGCCCAGATGAGCTGTTTAGTTTGTGTTGGAGGAGTGTTTGCACTGACTCCGTCTCCCACCATGCTCCTGTCCTAAACACACCTTCACGCCCAGCGCAAACAGCCCAACAAGACTTAGGCTTACATCACAGTGTATCTGAATGTGCCTGCAGGATGCCTGACACTGGGCACTGGTGTCTGACTTTACAGCAACTCCTCTCATGGCCTTGTGTTCCACACACCAGTCCCCACTCTCAGACATTTTGTTGTTACATTTGCACTCACTGTCAGGTAAGCATGCTTCATGGTGGGCCTGTAGTGCTGGGTGGAGGAGGAGTGTTTTCAATTGCCAGATCTCCCATCAGGCCCTGTACTACACACACTCTTTCCACCGTGCACAACAGTACCCCTGGAACTATGGTTTCCTGAGAGTGAGTGGAAATGTACTGACATAGCTACATAACTGGCTGACACTGGTGCATGGTGTTTGTAGCGCACGGACCTGTTGGTAGTTGAGGAAAAGTCAGAGACCAGTGTCCTGTGTCATGCTTCCGGCTACTACATTTTGAGACACTGTGGGTTAGCTTAGTTCATGTTGTGATGTTTGTGGTGGGTGGGAAAGTATATGTTGGACAGGGTCTGATGTGAGTTGTAGCCATTACAAACACTCCTCCTCCCACCCAGCCCAGCTAACTCCTCTAAGACTATGGCTAACTGGCAGTGAGGGGAAGCGTACTAGCAAGGAAGCTGACACTGGTGCATGGTGTTAAATTTGAATCCAAATACCAACAAGGCCTTGTACCTCAAACACCATGCAGCAGTGTCAGCCATCTTGCTAGTGCACTTCAATTTACTGTTAGGTAGCAATAGGCCCAGATGAAGTGTTTGGGATGGGTGGGTGGAGGAGTGTTTGCCATTACTCCAACTCCAATCAGTGTCTGTCCTACACACACTCTTTCCACCCTGAGAAAACTGACCACATGGCAGTATGGTTTCATGACAGTGTTGGAAATGTATTATCTGGATGTGTGACACTTGTGCCTGGTGTCTGAGTTGGCCACAAATCACATTAGTGCTTTGTTGTCCACACACCAGTCCCTAGTGTCAGCCCTCTTGTTAGTACGTTTCCACTCACTGTCAGATAAGCATAGTTCAAGTTGGTCTTGTTGTGCTGTTTGTAATGACTAGTGTTTGCACTGAATCCATGTCCCATCAGGCCCTGTCCTCCACACACCTTCCCAGCCAGGCCAAACAGCACACCTGTAACTATTCCTACCTTACAGTGAGTGACAATGTACCATCAAGATATCTGACACTGGTGCGTGTTGTCAGAGTTGACCATACAATCCATCATGGCCTTGTGCTCCAGACACCAGTCCCCAGTGTCAGCCATCTTAGCAGCACATTGCCACTCACTGTCAGGAAAGCAGAGTGGGCTATTGGGGATGGGTAGGAAGTTGTGTGTCTGACTGAGACTGATCGTAGTTGTAGTGACAGTAAACACTGCTTCTCCCAACCAGCACAGGCAGCTCATCTGGGCCAATGGCTACCTGACAGTGAATGGAAGTGTACTAACAAGATGGCTGACTCAGTTGCATGATGTTTGGTGCACAGGGCCTTGATGGGAGTTGACTTAAAGATCAACACCAGTGTAAACCACCTTGGCAGTACACTTCCCCTCACTGTGAGGTAAGCATTGGCACAGAGGAGTTAGCAGGGCTGTTTGGGAGGATGAGCATTTGCAATGGCTAGAACTCCCATCAAGCCTTGTCCCCCACACACCTTCCCACCCAGCACCAAAAGCCTACCTGCAACTTAGCTTCCCTGACAGTGAGTGGGAATGCATTTGCAAGATGTCTGTCACTAATGACTGGTGACTATTTGTCCACAGCTGCCAGCAGGGTGTAGTTGTCCAGACACCAGTCCACAGTGTCAGCCATTTTGTAAGTATATTTTCACTCTATCAGGTAAGCATGATTGCTGGTGGTCTGTTTGTACTAAGTGGGAGGAGGAGTGTCTGCACTGGTTTCAAATCCCATCATGTCCTGTCCTCCACACACCTTGTCAAGCAGCCCAAACAGCACACCTAGAACTATGCAGTCCCTGAGAGTTAATGGAAATGTACTGGCAAGATGGCTGACACTGGGGCCTGGTGTTTGTGACACAGGGCCATGATGGTATTTGCCTTCAAGTTCAACACCATGCAGCAGTGTCAGCCATCTTGCAAGTGCACCTCCCCACACTGTCAGGTAGCCATAGGCCCAGATGAGATATATGGAATGGGTGTGAGGAGGAATGTTTACTGTCACTGCAACTCTCATCAGGCATGGGCCCCCATACACACCTTCCCACAGAGCTTATACAGCACACCAGAGAGAGTGATGTCCTGACAATGAGGGGTAGTGTACTCTCAAAATGTCTGACAGGGGTGCCTATTGTCTGAGTTGACCACAACTCCCATCATGGCCGTGTGCTCCAAACAGCAGTTCCCAATGTCAGCCATCTTGCCTGTACATTTCCAGTCATCATCAGGGACAGCATAGTCCCAGTTGTGCTGTCTGAGCTGGGTGGGAAGGTGTGTGTGGGACAGAACCTGATGGGAGATGTAGTCAGTGCAAACACTCTTCCTCCCAGCCAGACCAACCAGATCACCAGGGAGAGTGCTGTCCTGACAATGAGGGAAGTGTACATTCAAGATGTCTGACAGTGGTGCCTGTTGTTTGAGTTGACTGTAACTCCCATCAAGACCTTCTGCTCCAGACACCATGCAGCAGTGTCAGCGATCTTGACAGTACATTTCCACTCACTGTCAGGCATGCGTGGTTCCAGGTGGGCCTGTTGGGCTGTGTAGGAGGAGGAGTGTTTGCTGTGACTACAACTCCCTTCAGGCCTGTGCCCACACCCACCTTCCCAGCCATCCCAACCAGCCTACCTGTTACTCATCGTTCCTGAGAGTGTGTGTAACTGTGCTGGCAAGATGTCTGACAGTGGTGCCTGCTGTTTGAGTTGACCACAACTCCCATGGTGGCCTTGTGCTCCAGACACCATGCAGCAGTGTCAGTCATCTTGCCAGTACATTTCCACTCACCGTCAGGCAAACATGGTTCCAGGTTTGCCTGTTGGTCTGTGTGGGAGGAGGAGTGTTTGCTGTGACTACAACTCCCATCAGGCCTGTGCCCACACCCACCTTCCCAGCCATCTCAACCAGCCTACCTGTGACTCAGATTTCATGAGAGTATGTGTAACTGTTCTGGCAAGATGGCTGATGCTGGTGACTGGTGTTTGGAGCACAAAGCCTTGCTGTGAGTTTGTAAGGAATATGTATATGGTAGGAATTTTATAACTTTTAATTATCATTGCAGGTATGTTGTTTGTCAATACGGCATACACATCACCTGCTCATTTACTCTAGTTTTTTAAAACTTTAAAAACAGTCATTTGTATCACTGTATCCTTGACAGTGATGTCTATGGAGGTGTACTTGGTAATAATATTGGAATGTGGAGTAAGTACTCACCAGATTCTGGTTCTCCTTAGATTCAATGGACGCACTCCAGCGGAAGGATGTCATGCACCTTCTCCTCCCAGGAAGTGAAGTGCACAGGTGGTGCAGTAGGGCCACCGCCAGTCTGCTGGCTCTGGGCGTGTTCTCTGGCCATCAGTTTTTTTACCCTCCTTCGCACATCATAGTACCTGTTCCTCATATCATCCATTGTGCGCAGGCAAGGTGCTTGAGCATTCACCTTGTTGACTATCCTGTTCAACATCCTTTTTCTCTGGGACAGGAGGGTCTGTTGGACTTGGTTCCCAAATAACTGTGCTCTACTCCAACTATTTCATCTACAAGCACTTCCAACTCCTTATCTGTGAACATTTGCTGCTTCCTTGGGGCCATGGTGGGGGTGAGTTTGAATGTGAAGGTGAGGGTGACTGTGAAGGTGAGGGTAAGGGTGAATATAAAAGAGAGTGTGTGTTTGTAAGAATGTTGTTTAAAATAAAATCTGTGCAAGTTGTGTGGTGGGTGAAGTGTGAGTGAGTGAGGCAGAGAGCCAGAGAGCAGGGAATGTGGACAGACTCCTGATACCTGGCAGCAGTTGTGTTAGAGCAAAGGATCATGGTCATGTGTTTGGTCCTTTATATAGGGGGATTGGTGGGTGTGCCTAATTTTTTGAATTTTTTTTATTTGGCATTGCAGATGCTTGTTTATACTGTATTTGACATTTTCCACTTGCCATTTGTAACACAAACAGACACAGTTCAGTAACTGCATCGGATGCATCGTCATCTGTTTGCGGGGTAAATCGAGTCTGATTCCTAACAGAAATATTATTCTTCAGCGTTTGCGAATGAGCCGGTCGCATCAGGCTTATTTCCGGATGATTCAGTCGGACGGATTGCGATCCGAACGATTTGTGGGATTTAACAATGCATTGCATCGTGATCCGTCGTTCGGGCAGCTCGCGGTCTGGTCGTTCCGAAAGCATTCCGGAACCGATTTGGTAGGAATGCTCTCCTAACAAGATCGTAATCGCCCCTTAGTATGACTTTGCATCACTTGGATAGATAGCTATTACATGCCTTTTCAAGGGTGCTTGCACA
Source organism: Calotriton arnoldi (assembly GCA_963921515.1). Classification (NCBI taxonomy): domain Eukaryota; kingdom Metazoa; phylum Chordata; class Amphibia; order Caudata; family Salamandridae; genus Calotriton; species Calotriton arnoldi. The sequence goes on along the minus strand of CAWUFW010002315.1, from coordinate 227,613 downwards.
TGTTCAAAATGGCATCTTTGCATACATTAAAATATTTTTGATGAATTAAGATTCAAACTGATTTTTGTGGCAACAAATTCAATACAGATCCACAGTGCACAGTTTAGTAAATAGACACACATGTTCAAGCTGCTCTGCATCACAGTAGCCTATAAAATGTATAAATCTGGGCCTCTGTATGTTCACTTGAAGCATCTGGTGCGATATGTGCTGTAATCATGGAGCATTGACAACAGACTACCATTCTTGTCCCAAAATTCCTGATGCAGCCTTTCCACTGGTGTTTTTATAAGAACAATTTTTCCAGGGGATGAATCTACAGCCTCTGCCTCAATTTAGTCTTGCCAAAATATGGCAGTGACAGGGGCTGAGTGAAAAGCCTTACATTGAAACTGCTCAGTGTCTGTGATTTCATCTGGCGGGCCAATACCGTCTAACTTGCTGTAACTCTAAGCAGTGATTTTGGCTTTCCATGCTCTGACCAGGGAAAGCCATTGCTGATATGAACAGAAAACATGTCTGCTAAGGCATTTATAAATAGACAGGAAGGGACAAAGTATTGTTTTATCTGTTGCTGCACAATCTCCACTCCTGGGCGGAGTACCACTTTCAAATAAGTCACAGTGTATACTTGAAGTTGAGTAATATCTTCCCACATTCAGGGGATCATTCTTCTTCTTGCAATCATTCAGGTAACTATGGCCGAGAAAGTTCGGCTGTGGCTAGATCACTTGTTAGTCCAAAATAAGGTTTTGTTCGCTTCTTTCTAAACCAAGGATCAGGTCCAGAGAATTTCCACATGAGTTCTCTCTCATTTCCTTGGACATTTGGTCAATTGTCTGAATTTCTTCGTTGTCTCTTCTCACAAGGATAGTCCACAAGATCAGGAGGGATGATGTCTCAGTGGTTCTGATTGTCCCTGTTGACCACTATGCTCCTGACAGTTAGCCCTCAGTGGGCCCCCCAACAACTGAATCATTTGAGGCTAATGGCATGGAGATTAATGGTAAAGGTTGTTTAACTTAAGTGGATGGAGCCTTACAACAGTTTAGATGTATTTCCTCTCTCATGGTATACTCCAAACACTGGCATTGCTTCTATTCGAGGTGCTCCTTTGGCTCTATCTCCGCATCGTTGACTTTCTGAGGAATAGTGGTCAGTTGGATTTGACTCTCTCTTTGAAGAGCTCAGTAGACCTTCATGAGAAATTGTTTTTTGTTTAAGGGGTGTGTGAGCCCCTCTCAAGCAACAGCCACAATCCCTGTCAGGGTGAACCACAAATAGTTACCAAATTAACCTGTGCCTATTCCTCTTGTAACTTAGTACAAAAGCAATCAAGGTTAACTTTGAGGCAATGTGTAAAGTATTTATGCAGCAGTTAAACAGTGATAAAGTGAAAACACAACACCAGAAAAATCTCAAACTTATTTAGAAAAATATAGCAAAAGTTAATAAATTAATTGTCATCAGAAATAAAAAAATCCAATCAGTAGAACCAGAGATATGCATCTTCAAAGATTTAAAATATGTATTGCACCTAAAAGTACAAGGCACCACTCGTGGTCATTTGTTTGTGTAAGACCGGGTGAAAGTGAGAAGATCAGGTCAACCGCAGAGGAGCATGGGCCAGATATAGGGACAGAGTTAGTCCAGCTGAAAGTGTTACCTTCTCAAAGTCCTGTGAGAAGAGTCCAGTTTGCGATGGAGAAGGCTGCGATGAGCAGGGAGAGAGTCGCCGGTGGTTGTCGCTGTAGTGCAAACAGCAGGCTTGCCGTTTTGAAACATCGTCACTGTAGTGCAAAGATCCTGCCAGGCGTCATGGACGGTCGTTACTGGAGTTTTGCATTGGCAGACACTGTGCGTCGTCGCGGGAAGTGCATATCTCGCATTGCGGGTCATCACTGGCGGTTGCTATATTGCAAAGTGTCGAGTTCACTGGAGCTTCACATTGGTGGGGTGCATGGGCAGAAAGATCTCGGTGCAAAATGACCCATTTGCAGTTGCTAAGAGCCCAGATCTTCAGGATATCTCCTTTGTTTTCAGAGGAGTGACCTATGCTGCCAACCAAGGCACCAAGATCCAGAGAGGTGCCTCTTGGGGATTAGGGACTCACTCCTGCAGAGGCCAACAGGGCTCATGCAGGTCCAAGCAAGTCCAGTTGCAGCAGGCCAGCTGGGCAGTTTCAGGGAGGCCTCTGCATCTTGTTGTGTTCATGTAGCTCTGAACAGGAGTTCAGTCAGCTGACTCTTGGAGTCACTTCAGGTAGACTGTGATGAGGGGAGCAGGTCTAGCCTTCCTTCTCAGACAACAGGGCAGGCTCCAGACAGGGGAGTCTTTCAGCAGCTGGGCAGACCTTCTTCTGTAGTATCCACAGGTCCAGGAGTGTACTGAAGGGTGGGTCTGGGAGTCCTAATTGTATACCCGGTGCCAACTTTGAAGGGGAAGAAACCTCTTGAATGTTTCCCCCCATACGTGGTCTTAGAATTTCCAGCCCCCCTTTCCTGGTCCCGGGGGGGGGGCACAAAAGGCAAGTGAGAAGTTTTTTGTATGTTGGCTGAGGCACCTTCTTTGAAGTGTAGTGGGGACTGTGCACAGCTCCGCCCTTCCCTTCTTGTCAGGATGGCACACCCCGCCAACACGAACTACCCCTTTTGTGTGACTGTCTCAGAGTAATAATCAAAGGCCAATTGCCAACTACACCTAGCCATGTAACCCAGGAAACAGTCTGTAGGCACCAAATGGTTAGGACAAGAAAATGCCAACTTTTTAAAAAGTGGATTTTCAGAATTGTGACTTAAAATCTGACTGGTGAAATATCAACCACAGAAATATTGTGGTGCAAACAGTATTATGATTAAACGTCAACCACAAAAAGATTACTTCTCTATACTTATACTGTAAATGCAAAAATATTGTGGGAAGAATAGTGGTTCAAAGAATTATAATAGCTAATAATATGTATTTTTAATGAATAACTTATAATTTATTTTAATAAAATAATATAATGAAAAATAAATATGATTTGAAAAAATATATAAACATTAATCTATTAGCATCGAAAAATAAACCATACATTTAACTTTATAAAAAAATTATAATTAAACAAAAGGAAATTTCATATTAATTTATCTTCATAATGGTAATATTGAATTATAAATTAAAATACAGTACTTTACACATAAAAGAATTATTGAATACAAATAACTGCAATTTAGGGTAAAGAATAAATCAGCACAGAAGCATATGATTACAAAGCATTTAAAAAAAGGATGAAAACTCTTCTATTCATTCACCATTAGAAATAATATTTGCAAAGGTTTTTCAAAAATTATTATTTTAAAATAATTTAAAAAAAAGTAAATAGCTTAAAAGACACAACAGAAGGTGAATTAAAATACAAAAGGCTCAAATACATTAAAGATTTCTACAATAAAGTAGTTTATAGTGCATAACTCCTATCTAAAATTATTAAACAAAATAACCAAAAAAACAACATGTACCCTATTCTAACTATACCCTTACGAAGAATAGGGAAAATGCATACATTGTGGGCTAAAATGTACTATTCTAACTCCAGTCTAGAATACATTTTAGATGTTCATACATCGGGATGGGGCATACACTATTCTAGCTCCATAATAAAAACATTGGAGAAAGAGCATACATTGGGGGATGTGGGTCAGATGTATTATTATTTTTTATTTAATTTAAATTTTTACTATCCTCATTGTACAACAGGAAGCAAAGAACCAGGGGAGGTATTAACGGAAACCGCAATCTCTCTTCCTTTAGTCCTTCAGCCATATCCAACATTTGTTAACTTATCGTGGTAGGTCTGGTATTTTTTATGTGTCGATTTTGAGGTCTTAATCATCGGATGGCTCCGCAGAGATTTTTGTGTCCTTCACCAACCATTTCTTCAAACACCACTCTGGTGTCTTCCACATTTCTACCTTTTTCAAAGAAAGAGTTTTGAAATCAAGCTTGCTAACCTGCTGCAATGAAAGTGCCCTCTCAGTGAACCCAGTGGGGAAGAGGATACCCACTTCATGCAAATCTGCCTTCTTCCCAACAGAATAGGACAAAAAGGAGCGATCTCTGTTTGTTCAGTAGTTTAGTGATAGCCCATTTATCCACTAAGATACCAAAAATCACCAGTGGCAGGATTACCTTTATTTCTCTTTCCAGCATCTCGGATAGAGCCTTACCCACTTCATGCCAGAAAAGCAGAATGTCGGGACACTGCACGAAAATGTGCAAGTCACCAGCCATCTCAACTTTACATTTGAGAGAGGTCTTCACTACTTGATTTCCCAAAATTGACAGTTTTTTTGGAGTCCAGTTGGCTCTGTGTAGTGTAAATAGATGATTTTTCCTGAGAGATGCAGGTTTCACTGAATCACTTAGCGTAGACATAGATAATTGCCAAAAGTGTGTAAACTCCAACATTGGCAGGTCCCTTCTCCAGGTCTTGTTTGGCAAGGTAAAGTCTCCATCAGTGCCTTGCACTCTCATCCAGTACCACTTCTCCACCACTTTCTTTTTAGGGGAGTACCCTTGCAAAAATTCCTTCCCCTCACGGTACCCTCTAACTTCCTGATAGAGCCCATGTCCCAGCTGGCCAGTTGGTAGAACTTAAATGTAGATAACCTGTCTCCTGTAATCTAAGATATATGTTCCCAGGATATCAGACTACAGTCTTTGATAAATCTGACCCCATTTATTTAGTTCTGCCTCTTTCAGATGTCTAGCTAAGCTGTCTTGGAGACATTCTGTGGTTCTGGGTGAATTCCAGATCGGGAAAAATTCACTATAGTAAGGCATCCCCAAAACTTTCTAATCTGCACCCATGCTGCATTGAAAGTCTTCAAAAACGTCTTTGAAAAATGTGGGATTTCTGAACTTATACCAGAAATGCCTACCCCTTGTGGCAGATTTTTCTGCATTGCTTGAAACAAATGACTTGTCTGCAATTGGTCTTGTCCCCTTGGCCGTGTATTGCAATTCATCATCTGAAAGGCCCAACAGTAAATTTGGAAATCCGGGACTGTTATACCACCTTTAATCATTTTCCTGTGGAGTATTTTTTAGGCAGTTCTCAACCCCTAGAGGCCCAAGTAAAACTACTTACTTTCCCCGGCAATTGCTTGAACAACTCTGGTCTGAATGTCAATGGGATCACATTAAAGATGAAAGAGAACTTTGGAAGTATCAACATCTTTATAATATTTTTTCTCTCAAAGATTGTTAGCGGGAGACACATCTGTGACCTTAATAATCTTCTGGTATCCGTCATGACTTTATTCAAATTAACTTGGGCCATTTTATCCAGATCCTGTACTACTAAAACACCAAGATACCTAATTTTATTCTTTATAAGGAAGCTATCATATGGAGTATCAACAACATTATCTCTTTTTTGCTTGTTAATCACATTGAGACTATCCTGAACTCTTTCAAAGTTTGCAAGACAACACGGTATGAACATGCCAGGTCCGAGGTATAGACCATCAAATCTTATGCGTACGACACACCTTTCTCCCACACAGGGATAATACCATGATTCCCCCTCATCCCTATTGCTAAAGGCTCAATATACAGATTGAAGTGCACGGGTCCTTCATTTTATTATAACCTGTTCAGTCAGTTTCCCATTCACAGCAATTTTTGCCATCAACTCTTTGTATATTAACTGGATTGCTCTTGAAAATTCCTCTCCCAAGTCATTAAGTTTAATCACCTCATTTAGAAAAGACCAACTCACTCTATCAAACGCCTTGGCGCCATCAGACCTCAAAATTGTTAATGGTGTTTTCTCTTCTGTTGCCATATTCACTACTCCCACCAAATCATGTGTACGCTCATGTAACTGCTGCCCCTAATGAAGCCCTTTTGGTCCTCATGAACTAGAGCCCCAATTACCCTATCCAATCTCTGCATGTAAATTTTATCATTGCAGTTCAGCAAAGAGATTGGTCTATAGGATTCACAGAATTTAGAGTCCTTGTTAGGTTTTAGTATAAAACTAATTGTGGCCTCATCCCGTGATTGTGATAAAGAGCTTCCTTTTGAGAAAATATCTACAAGGAATCCACCTAATCCACGGATTAGCTCATCCACAATATTATATTCAACTCATGTGGTAAGCCACCGAGACCTAATGCTTTCCTCTTTTTTAGCTCCTTCATTGCACTCCTCACCTCCTCCTGATTTATCTTCTGATTTAGACCCAATTTCAGATAGAAACCAAGCTTCAGGAGTGGAAACTTCTTAAGCCAATTTTCTATTTGGTCATCCAACACCTTCAAATTCTCAGTAATACCTCTTGAAAGAAAGTGGGAAAAGTCTGGTCTATATCCCTATCATCTATACACCATTTTCCTGTCTCTCCATCTTCAATCCCTCTCATGATGTTCCTTACATTATCCACCCTTATTTTCCAGACTAATAACTTCCCACATCCTTCTCCATGTTCATGGTGGGCATGCCTTCTAGATAATCAGCAAGCTCATCCCTTGCCTCTCTGATCTTGTTTGTGAGAGTAATTGATTGATTACTGCACTTCACAATGTGCGTTCTTATGCCTAACCCTCTGTGCTTTTTCAATTTTCTCCTCCAAATAACTGCGTTTGCGCTTGTGCTCTTTTTGAGTACACGCCGCAAAGCTTATAATTCTCCCCGTAATAAATGCCGTAAAAGCATCCCAAATTACGTGCAGGTGAGCCCATCCATTGTTCATTTTGAAAGATTCCACTGTGTCCTGCCTCAATTGACGGACCACCATCTGATCCAACAGTAAATTGCTATCTAAGGTCCATCTAGGAGACTTCAGTCCCTTTTCCTGGAGCAGATCTAACTTCACTGCAGAATGATCAGACAGATGCTCAGGAAGGTGACTCATCTCATTCACTCTACTAGTCAATTTGACATCTAAAAGAAAAAAATCAGTTCTAGAAAAATGACCATATTTCTTATTTCGAAAGGTGAACCTTTTAGCACTGCCAGCCCTTTATTTCCAGACATTACACAAACCCACATCCTTCATCAGCTGCTGCACTTGAGCTAACATCATTGGGGAGTTAGCTGTAAAGGAAAGTGGGTTGCGTTTAAAAAAAATGAAAAGTTTTCTTTTCATTTTTCAAGAGCAGGCTGTGGTCCGTGGGACCAATGCCTGCTCTAAAAAAATGTTTGTACTACCATTCACAAAGGGGAAGGGGTCCCTTGGGGACTCCTTCCATTTGCAAAGGTTTACCACCACCTTGAAGTTGGTGGTAAACTGCTAATGACCACTTGCTTTGCGATCCCCCAGCCACCATTTATTTTTACTCTTATACCTTGCTGCCAATGAGGACCTTTTTTATTTTTTTCCCATATACTCCCCACTCAGTGCCTCCTACCCCACTCATCACCCACCTGTGCCCCCAACCCCTCCCTACCATCCTTCTGGGTATTTTCTTTACACCAATTTGAGCCTCTCCTCTAATCTCAAGTTTATGGGGCTGATTACGATGTCTGTCGGAAACTCTTCTGACCGACTCAGTTTCGGAATAGGTTCCGACCGACTTGGGTTGGGCGAGTCCAACCAACCTATTACGATGCTTCCAAACACTGTTCGGTCGGACTCCCATTGACTTCAATGGGAGCCTGCGTTCCGAACGAGAACACAGGCTCCCATTGAAAAAAGGGGTGGTTGCAGAAAACCTTGCACCCTGTCACAGGCACTCCATGGTGCCTGCCACACTGTACATGGTTTTAAAGGGGGGTCCCTTGGGTACCCCCACAGATCCCAACCAGAGACATCAGGATGAAGTGGGGGCCTGTGACGGGCTCCCAAAGTTAGTTTCCGACAGCCATTTCGTAATCGCTCAGTCGGAAACGGTGTCCATAGAGCTGTACGATTCGGCTCCGAATGACTTGAGCTGTCCGAATGCTGATCGTAACCGAATCGGACAGCCCGAACGGTTTACTTGCATCGTAATTGGTCTGTCGGAAATGTATCCAATTCATTCGGAAACATAGGTTCCGAATTGGATTCAGGGAATCTGAATCCCATTCGGAGCCTTTCCGACCATCATCGTAATCGGGCCCTAAGTCTTTTGCACCCTGATCTGTTGGATTAGGTTCTCCACCTCCGCTACATCTCTTAAGCATGCTATTATTCCACATAACTTTGAGAGTTGCCGTGAACCTTAGCTGGGCAGTGACTCCTATCTCCTTAAGTTCTTGGATATGTTTTCCCAGCTGCCTTTTGTGGCCCTTGAATTATCTGATCTGATACAAAAGAACCAATCAACTTTTTGTGTAGCTGCTTGCTTTCAGGGCCTCCAAGAGCATATGCTCTTTTAGGGGTTAAGACTTAAAGTTAATGAAAATCTTTCTTGCATGCTTCCTATTCGAATTTGGCCTGAATGGGACAATTCGATGGACTCTACCGATGGAATTAATTCTTTGATTAGATTGATCATAAACCCTTTCAGTTCTTCTCCTTCAGGAATATTTCATATTCTCAGGTTGTTTCGTCTTGCATTATTCTGTAAAGTCTCTATTTTATCTCGAAGTAACTTCTCACCTGTCATCAGTGCATGGATTTCCTTGCGATTAACCTCAACTTCTCCCTTAAGCTCTTCCAGAGAGGCTTCCAGCATATTCATCCTTTCCAATAATGTATCCATCTTTCCCTCGAGAACCTCACAAGTGCCTTTTATGTTTGCCTGATTTCTCTCAGAATTTGCAAATGTAGAACTAACCTCTTCTGTTAAACCTATTTGGACACTTATCTGCGAGTACCTTAAGTCTTTTCTCTGTGGGCACCACTGCTATGATCCCCTCTATACTTCCAGTTTCTTGCATTCCTTCCCTTCCTACTTCCGTAATGGATCTGCACTTTTGCCTGGTGTTTAGGGGTTTTTGTGAGGAGGAAGTTGATTTATCTGCCTCTTTTGCATCCTGGACCTTAAAGAAAGACCTCAGGGAGGGAGTAATGTTCATGCTATGTAGGGATTTTGTCGCCCCACCCAGTTGTTCTCCTTGCCTTAACTCGGTTTTCAGGGGGGTAGTGCTGATGAGACCCAAGCGTGCTCAAGAATATGGGAATTAGAGATGCCCATATTTTTACCAGTAAACGTTTTAGTTCCAGTGATTGCAGTCAAGGCAGGGGGAGAGAACAAGGCCTCACCACTGTTCTTGCCTTGTTTCCTCGTGCTGCTTTTGAAACTTGCCGGGGTCTCTGAAATGATTTTGCTATTTCTCAAAGTGTATCTGTCCCTCCTGCTCCCCCACCTACTGCACTAAAGTGCTCTATCCTTTTTCCTCGCTGCTGCTTGTCACGCCCCATGCTAAGCTCATGTGGTGGCTGGGGTGGCTTACAGTTTCCCCCTTACTCAAAGTTGTAGTCACCAGCTCCACTGTCCTCTGCAAACCCACTCACTGGAGAAAGTGAATACATTTGAAAGGGGGTCACATGTACTATTCTAACTCTACTGGGGAAAGCGCATACATAAAGGGGCAAATTTAATATTCTAACTCCAATCTAACACACATTGGTGAAAGTGCATACATGCTGAGGTGGAGGTTCAAATTTAATTTTAACTTCAGTCCAAGACTATTGTAAAACCAGTCTAATTATTATTGGGGAAAGTGAATGTATTTGGAGAGTCACATTTGTTATACTAACTCCATTTATGAAAAAGTGGGAAAAGTGCATACATTGGTGGCAAATTTAATATTCTAACTCCAATCTAACACACATTGGTGAAAGTGCATACATGCTGAGGTGGAGGTTCAAATTTAATTTTAACTTCAGTCCAAGACTATTGTAAAACCAGTCTAATTATTATTGGGGAAAGTGAATGTATTTGGAGAGTCACATTTGTTATACTAACTCCATTTATGAAAAAGTGGGAAAAGTGCATACATTGGTGTTTGCCCAAAATATAGAAAAAAAATATTGTGATGCAAAAATATTGTGTCAAGAATATCAAGATGTCAAAAATATCATGAACAGGAATACTGAATGTAAGAATATTGTTTTAAGTTTTTTTTTAATATGGCTGTGAAAAATATAAATTTGAATAAATATAATTTTATATAATATTATTTGTGAGTGTTATTTTGTGTGTACTTACTGTAATGAGTTTGATTTTATATGTTTAACATTTTTTCATTTGTGTGTTTAGGAAGATAATTTATTGTTTATAAAAAAACTAATTGATATTTCCAGTTGTATGAACGTGTGAAAGTAATAAATATATAATTACTTTTTAGGAGCAGTATTTTTGGTTTTTAGGGGATCTGTGGAGATTTTTAAAAAGTAAATATTTAATTTAAATGTTATGTTAATTATTTTTAAGGTATGCAAATTAATATTGTTGAATTTATAAATTAATTTTCTTACATTATTAACTTTTGTAAATAATATTTCATAATTACTTTGAATGTATTGAGAAATTATATTACATTGAAAAAGTTGTATTTCATTGTAAATACAAAAAAAATATAAAATTAAATGTATTAAAGTAAATTCTTTGAAATTATAGGGGTCATTACAATGGCAGTGAATCCGCCACCGACAGGATGTCGGTGGCAGGTTCACCGCCATTGAGAGGCCATTTCCTGCCTGCCATAATATAATGGCGGGCGGGTCTGTGGCAGTTGGAAAATCCGACCGCCATGCATCCGACAGGCTCCTTGAGCCCACCGATGCAGTGGAAGCCTTCCAATTACAAAAATGGTGGCGGTGCCTGCCAGGCACCACCGTTGGGATTACGATATGCCTTTCCGCCAGCCTTTTCATGGTGGTTCACCCACCATGTAAAGGCTGGCAGGGATGGACTTTGGGGGCCCGTAGCATTTTTGGGTTTTGCCCCGCGGTTACTGCCATGTAGTTCAGGGAAATGCAAAATTTGCAGTTTTTCCATTGCAGAGGGTGCTGCAGACAGCAGCACCCGCGGCAATGGGAAACATGGCATTTGCGGATGCCTTGGTGGTGGCCGCATTGTAATGCCATATGTGCAACCACCGCCTTATAGGTGGGCGGTCCCCATCCCTGGGACGATGGCGGATGGACAGAAGTCTGTCCGCTATCGTATTCAAGCCCATAGTTTTGTTAGCATTTCTGAATTAATATTTCTCGGAAGGACCGTTGGTCCATCGGAGGCAGAGTAATGCCTACAATGGTGGCGGTGCCTACCAGGCACCACCATAGGCATTAATATGTTCCTTTCCACCGGCCTTTTCATGGTGGTGAACCCGACCTGAAAAGGCTGTCAGAAAGGGACACTGGGGGCCCTTAGCGGGCCCCCTAAACCCCTGGCCCACAGACACAGGACCTATCCCAGCACCATGTGGCAGGCCCCTCATGGTGCCAGCCATGTAGTGCTGGGATATGTGTGGGGTGTCTGGTGTGTATTGTGGTGGGTGCTGCAGAGCGCAGCACCCGCACCAATACAAAACATGGGCATTGCGACCATCACGATGGCAGTCGCATCATAATTAGCCCTGTGGGACCGATGTCTTGTAGGTGGGCAGTCCCAAATGTGAGACAATGGTGGACGGACTGAAGTCCATCTGCCATCGTAATGGGGGCCTAAGTTCTGTTGTTGGGAATTTATTCTAAAATGTATTAATTTGAATGTAATAAAAAATATTTCTTATATTTAATTTGAAATTTCGTTTCATATGTTTTATTTTATTTTATGAGTTTCAATTTTGGATTATGATTTTTTATGTTATGTTTCAAAGATTAGTAATATTAATAAATATTAATTTAAGATATTCATTACCAATAGTTGTACACATATTAGTTTAAATGTTGAGGTGTCATTTTAAATATATCAGTTTTTTGTTTGGCTTATTGTGTCTTCTAAGTAATTTTTATTTTATTTTATACATCAAATGTTATGTGTGAGTATGGAGTATTGATTGTGTATATAAATATTTTAGTGTCCAACAACTTGCATATAATGCCTTAGATTGGAGTTGGAATCATAAATGTCACCACATTAGGGTCCAACACTTCCCGAAATTCATTTAGATTGGAGTGGGAATAGTAAATGCTATCCCTTTAGTATGCAACACCTTCCCCAAATTGGTTTACATTGAAGTGCAAATAGTAAATGTCAACCCTTTAGTCTTCAACATTTTCTTCAAAATGGCTTACGTTAGTGTGTGACTATTTAATTTAACCATTTTAGTGTGAAATTATGTTGTTAAATTATATTTCTATGTAGTGAAAGTAGTTTATGTCATTTAGTTAGTACTGTTGGTATTTAGAAATATACATGGAAAGGTAGTCACTTGTATATTTATAATAATAACATTATTATTTACATATTTTCATAGAACAAAGATATGATACACATTTTTCAATTTCTATTTATTTATCATAGTTTATTTAATGTATATTTTTACATTTTTAAACATATATATTTCTAGTTATAAAACACACACATATATATATATTTAGATAAAGACAACAATTTTTAATACGTTTTTATTATTAAACAATGTAAATCATATGTAAATAGTATTGTATGTTGCACATTTTTCCAGGTATTTTTCTATTGTTTAACATATTTTTTTAACATTTAATACATTGTTTTACATACCTAGGGGCCGATTCCGATTTGGGCCGGAAATCTCACCGACCGAGCCGGACCCGGAGAGATTTCTGACCGAATCGGACCCTAGCAGCCCGACCGAACGAGTACAATGCGTCCGTATGCTATCGTACTCGATTCGGTCGGACTCCCATTGAAGTCAATGGGAGCCGGTCGTACAACGCGTACGCGGGCTCCCATTGCCTCAATGGGTGCGAGGCGAACAAGGGCGCCCCCTACAGCGGGTACGCGGCGAAGCGACTCACGCCGTACATGCACAGGTAGGGGGGACCCATGGCTCCCCCCTGTGTGCGACTCGCGTGGCTACGCGTACAGGGGGGTCCGACACGGACCCGCGAAGTACGGCTCCGACTGCTTCTTTGAGCCGGAGTGCGCGAGTCGGTCGGACTGCTCGCGGCGCGCATCGTACTTGCCCGGCCGGGGAACGTCTCCATTGCGCGGTGCGAGTCGTATCCGAGCGAGTCGGTCGGTGCGGTTCGACCCGGTAAACGAGTCGGTCGGAGCGGTTGGGACGCCCGAACGAGTCGGTCGGCGATTTCGCATCGTACTCGCTCGCCCGGACGCACGTATGAATCGGTCGGGAAATAGGGCTCCGAATCGGATCCGGTTAAGCTGAATCCGATTCGGAGCCCTACCGGCCAAGATCGGAATCGGCCCCCTAGTCTTAATAAGTTTTTACAGTATATAGTAAATAATTGTATATTTTATACTGTTATTAAAATTATATTTACATATGTTTTTACATTTTTTGCAAATGTTTTTGAAATGTTTTACAAGCTTAATACTTTTTTAGATTTTTGAAACATTTATTCAACATTTTTAATTCATTTTCCTATTCATTTATATGGGGAAATAGTCTTTTAGTTTCATTTAGTGACTATTTATTACCACTACCTTCCCTTTTGTAGTCTATTTGTCTCATTTAGTAGTTCGTCGGAAGATGTAAGTCCTTTTAAAAGTTTTTTTGAGGGTAGGGAGGATGTAGGAGGGAGGTCTAGTCATTATTTATAGTGTTGTTTTTGTGCATTACGTTGTATTAATTGTAGTGTTTTCACTAGTGTATTGGTTTAGATTTTTGTACAATGTTTAAGTGATGTATCAATACGTTAAGTGATATAGTGTTATGTTACTTGCTTTTTGCTGACTAAGGGCCTGACTTTGAGTTTGGTAGTCCGATGGACTGCCAAATCCACGATGCCAGTGTGGCAACTGCCGCACCGGTGGTCCGATGGTCGTATTATGACTTTGGTGGTCAGACTGCCATTGGACCGCCGCAACCGCTGGAGATATGTGATCCCTCAGCGGTGGCATGGCAGTCTGAGGCTGTAATATGCTGGCAGTGCCGCTGCAGCACCGCCAAGCATATTACGAGTTTCTTCACTGCCACAGTTTTCATAGAGGTGAGTCTACCATAAAAAGTGTGGTGGGTAGGAAACTAAGGGGGCCCTATTGGGCACCCTGGTGCCTCAAGGCAAGGGAATGCATGCAGCGGGGAACTTGGAGTGCCACCCTGTCTGCATGCACCCCCAGTTTCTGCACGGCATGGACTCCATAGTCCATGCTGTGCAGGAACGTGCTTTGGTGCTCCCATTGCAATGCCTTTCTAACAGTCACTGCCATGTGCCCGGAAAAAGCACTGCCCGCCAGACCACGAATGAACTTGTAATCTGGAGGGTGGTGTGGGAACGAGTTTGGGGGTGTGGGAGAAGGGTGCTGGCATGGCGGCCCGCTGCCACACCGCCAAACTCATAATCAGGCCCTAAGTATAATGCATGTGTACCTTTGGGAATTTAATGTTTTTTGTGGGTGGGTGGGTGGGTTTTCTCTTTTACTTTGCTGGTTTTTCCCTATGAACATGTCCTATGGGCATTTGGATTTACTGTTTTTTTATTTTTTTTAAAGAAATGTTTTTGGTTTGTAAAAAAACAATATTTTTTCCTTGGTTTCCTTTTTATGGGGGTTTCCAGGTGTGTTTCTTGTTTTTAAACACCTTTTCAGGGTTTTTATGGATCCTAGATACTTTGGATTACTTCTATGGATCTCTACTGGATTGATTTTATTTTGGCATTTTTGGGTGGCTTTTTGGAAAATATTCTTCCTGTTTTTGGTGGATTATATTTTTTGACTACATGGATACAGAGGATGATCTGCATCTACAGAAAAGTAAGTCATAGATTTATTTTTCTTGTTTAGGAAATGATATATATGCAAGTGTTATGTGATTGTAATTTGAAATTGTGTATTTTATGTGTTGTAATTATTTTACATAACAAATTGAGGTTGTGCTTTGAGCTTTTTGGCTGGTTAGCTGGTTGGTGAGGTTTCAATTTTTTATATAAATAATCTACATGTTATTTTATTATATCAGTCTGAACTGAGATTGGAGTTTTATTTAATTTTTTGAGTCATGTAATAAAACATTATGTTTATTATTTATAGAAAAATGATTTGTAATGCTGGTTAAGATTATATTATATGGTTTTAGGGGTTTTGTAGGTTAGTATTTATTTTATAATAGGCTTTTGGCTATTATTGCTAAATAATCTACTCCTTTGTTGTTTATGAAGAGTTTTTTCTTTAAATTGTAGAAAGTTGTACATTTTTTTGGTTTGTTTGCTAAGTTTAGGTGCAATTTGGGTTACAGATTGCTCTATTCATAGTTGTTGGCAGCTTTGCTCCTTTTGTAATGCTTCTATAAACCTATAGAGTGTAGCTTGGGTTATCAGGCATTGTGCCATCCTTACACTGTGTTGTTTGTTAGGTCTCCCTGTTCCAAGGTGCTGTCATCGATTTTCCACCATGGTATTTGGAATATGGGTTGGAGTCTATGCTCGGTGCAATGTAGTCTGTCAACCCAAGTATCTTCGACATAATCCATTAAGGGGCTTAGTTTGTGTCCATTTTGTTGGTAAAATCGCTTTCTTTTAGTAAATTGCAATGGTTAGCTACTTCTGTGACAGGGACATAGGCTAGTGCAATCATTTTTTTCCAAAGGCAAATTGACTGTTTCTAGCATATTCCACCATTAGGAGCATATTTATGAAAACTGCAATACATCAGAAAAGTTGTGCTGCGGTGCAACACTTTGATGCAACAAGGATGCATCATATTTATGGGATGGTGCACCATGCCTTAAGAACCCAATGTGCGTCAAAACGTTTGACGCATTGGTGAGAAGGATGGTGCAAAATGTCATGACTCATCGGTTCCCAATGCGACGCAAAGGTGATTTGCGGAACGTAAAGCAATATGTATGTGCCACACATCAGCTTTGCATCGCATTGGAGTGTATTATGCATTGAAAAGTCTCAAAAAGTGACGCATTGCAGATAAATAAACTTTTGCAATTCACCAAGTACAAGAAATGGAGGGAGCTGCAAGCACAAGCAGTGAGGGCAACAGCTCCAACACCAGCCAAAATGTCCAGACAGAATACCAGTGAGGAAGAGAACCAAATATGAATATATGAGGTGGCATAAAATGAACACTGTCTCTTTGTCACCTCCAAGTTGCCGTTAGGGAAGAAGGAAGCCATATTGCAGTCCACAGTATATACGATTAACAGTGTAGGCCAAACAACAGGGACAATGCCAGAATTCAAGAAGCGCTGGCATGATTATAAGTGCAGGACCAAACAGAATCTGCCCAAGAACCTGAGAGCAGCACAGAGGACCAGAGGAAGGCCTGAGGACCAGGAGGAGTTGGTTCCATTGGAGGAGAATGTGGCGATACTCATCACCACAGAGTTGGTGGAAGGAGTGAATGGATAGGACAGTCCTGCAGCTGCAGACCTGGAAGATCTACAGTGTAAGAGTCAACAAGGGACAATGTGGATAAAACTGTCATGCAGTGCAGCAACACACTTTGCTGCACTGCACTGTGCTGTGTGCAAGGTAAAGGGTAGGAATGTCACATGTTAACTCATAAATCACAATAATGTAATTTGTTTTGCCCAGTCACAAATTGTTCAGCCCAGCCTAGCCCTGCAGAAGTTTGTCAGATCATATGTGATGTACTGCCTCAGTACAGGTTGCCCTTTGAATACTGTGAATTGTAGTGTAATGTATGACATGAGTGACCAGCACTAGAAGTCCCACAATACAAACCACAAAACCTGCACTGGAGCAATGCATCATGCATGGTCCTTGGAAATCTGCACAACCCGACTGTGACAATGCAGGCCCCCTTTCACCACGAGGCAAGTGTGCTTGTCTTGGGGCTATGCAGCCAAAAGTGGAGTGTAAAGTCATGGTCTGGACTGGGGCTACCCAAGGAATAACGTCTCACCCAAGAGGGATCCAGGTGCTGAGTATGTGTAGGATCACCAAGTAGAATCATGTGAAGAGTCATCTGTAGAATCACTAGCTACAAACCATATTTCACACATATGTTTTGATGTGCTGGGTGAGATTACACAGGTGTTGCCTGCCATGTCAAACACCACACTATCTCCTGTCTTATACACATGAATATTGGGGGTGGGGGTGAAAACAAGTGATGCACAACAGAGGCACATGAGTGTTTGTCGGCAGAATAGATGGTGTGTGAGCTTGGTGGGCCCTGTAGTGCACTACCATTTAGGTGTGGCTGAGGGCATTGAACTCGCAGTGTGTCTGAATGGGGAGCTATTGAATGTCAAGGAGGGGAGGTGTGATGTATGTGCAGCAAGGTAGCATGATTTTCACGCACTGCTGTGTGAGATAGTTTCCCACTTGTGTAGCAGCTGTGAAGGGATGCCATGGGGGGCATTGTTGTACTTATTCTACATGTGAAGTGGTCTTGAGTGATGGTGTTGCTGGTGTCAGGAGGGAGCCATAAACAGAAAAGTCTGACTATGCTACATATGCCAAACCTGGAGGATCTGTAACAGGTAATTGTGAAGTGTAAGGTGAGCTAGGTGTCAAGGATGATAGGCATGGTTTGGGGATGGTTGGAGGTTGAAGTGTTTGGGCCTAGTCATGGGGGCAACCAGGGTAGGTACATGTTACAGAATATCCTCACTACTAATTTGTGCAATTCAGCATGAGCCATAGCTCTCACATACAGGTAGCCATGGTTGTCAATTGCATGATGTAACAAATGTAGGTGTTGAATGTCTTTCTTGAGAGTCAATGTCTGATCTGGGTTTCATCAGTGTGCAAGAGGAAGTTTAGCCCCTGGGTCTGAATGATCATTGACAGAGGAGTAATGTACAGCTATGAGTGAGTGCGGCTGAGTGAAGAGATTTGTGCATCTCTGCAGATGCACAACTTTGTTAATGAAGAAATGGAGTGAGCTTCAGTGGTTGCATATTTCCAAGTGTGAAGGTGTCTATCCCCTTCAGAGATGGTGCACAGTGCATATTGTTCTGGACTCTGGAGATGACTGTATGTACTTGGAAACTACAGGATTCCACACAACTAAGCACACAATGGTAAGTACGCGCCTTTACCAATTCCTGCAGTGTAGCAAGGCAACTTGCTGTGTAGAGTTGTTTCGATGAATGTCAAATGTGAGCCCTCAGCCACATGGATGGACAAATTGCACGCATGACAGCAGAGCAAGGCATATTGGTGTGGTCTACTGTGTGAAAGTCAGAGAGCAAGATCCAATCTAATAGATGACAAATGAACATTACATTGTCTTGAGCTGTGGGCTAAGTGATGCCTAGAGACAATACATGCACCCTGGTAATAAAGTGCAATGGTCCTCAAACCCCCTGCTGCTACGACTCAGCTACCTGCCACCCACTCAACCCTAGATACAACAACAACTGCCAGCTCTCAACGCTGAGCACCACCCAAGGCCCATTCTCCTGCCAACACAGCCGCCGCATTTTCACCCACTTCTGGACCCCAAAGGCTACCTCCACCCCACCGGACGCCAGTGCAACCAAACCCCTGACCTGCATTCTTCTCAATGTACGCCCCCTGCAAAGACACAAAATAGAAATCTGTGACCTCCTCAGCACCCTCTTGCCCGACGTAGCTTTCCTCACAGGACCAACGCCAGCTCCGCACCTGACATCGCAACCGCCATCCCCAATGGTTACAAGATCCAGAGGAAAGACCATCCCAACCACCCTGGAGGAGCCCTCGCCGTCATCCACAAAAGCTCCCTCCGACTGACAACCTCCATCTCGAATGACTCCTCGCCCCCTATGGAACACATCCACTTCTAGATCCCGGTCAACCCCAGAACAATGCTATGCGGAACCCTCGCCTACAGACCTCCCGGACCCCGCACCACATTTACTAACACCATTGCAGACTACATCACGCCCCACAACCTCGCCTCCACGGACTACGTACTGCTCGGAGACTGAATTGCCACCTTGACAACCTCAGCGACCCCCAACTCCACCGCCCTCCTAGACAACCTCGCCAACATCGCCAACATCGGATTGAAGCAACTCATTACCACCCCACACACAAGGCAGGACACACCCTTGACCCCATCTTCTCTGGAGAAATCAACATTCGCATCAGCCACACCACGCAACCCCTTTGGACAGACCACCAGTCTCCTTCTCAAAACCCACCGCACACAAGCCAATGCCATGCCCCCGCGCAGAAACTAGAGCAAGATCACCGAAGAGCACATCGCCTCGGCCCTCAGCCGCACTCCTCTCCCACCATGTCCGATGCCAACTCTGCAGCCAACAAACTCTAGAAATAGATCGCCGACTGCGCCAACACGCTAGCACCCCTCCAGAACTCCGACAGACAACACAGTATGAAAGTCACCTGGTTCACCACGGACCTCCGAGAATCCAAGCACTCATGCCGATGACTCAAGAAAGCATGGAGGAACAGCAAAAGCCAGGAAGCATGCATCGCCTACAGGACTGCCCCTACAGCACACCACCAACTCATCAGATCTACGAAGAGGAACTTCATCCAGGACAGAATCCTCTCCAACTCCTGCAACTCAAAGGAACTCTTCAACATCATACAAGAATTCACGAGACCCCCACAGCGAAACATCTGACATCCCTCCCTCTCTGGACCTCTGCAACAAACGCGGCTTCTTCTTCCACCACAAGATCAGGACTCTCTATGACAACCTCGATGACCAGAACCGAGGCACCGACCCAACACCTTCCACCAGCAACTCCACTCAGCCAACCATCCTCGCCTGGACCACTGTCACCACAGAAGATACCACAAAGACAATGAGGAGCATACACTCTGGAGCACCCACTGACCCTGCCCCCACACATCTTCCACAGGGCCACCTCTGCCATCGCACCAGAACCACGGCGGACAATCAACTGCACTCTCGAAACAGGCACGTTCCCCGATGACTGCAAATGCTTAGAAGTCAAACTGCTCCTCAAGAAGCCCTCCGCAGACCCGACGGACCTCAAGAACTACAGTCCCATCTCCCTCCTCCCCTTCGCCACCACCGAGAAGATCGCCAACATCCAGCTGATGAACTTCATAGAATCTAACAACATCCTCAACACATCTCAATCTGGCTTACGCAGCAACCACAGCACAGAGACAGCCCTCCTAGCCGCCACAGACGACATCCGCACACTCCTCGACCAAGGCTACACTCCAGACCTCATTCTACTAAACCTCTCAGCAGCCTTCAACACTGTCTCCCACCGCACACTAGCCACCAAACTCCATGGTCCGGCATACATGGAACTGCCCTAGACTGGATACGCTCCTTCCTCACTGGCCGAACTCAAAGAATCAGACTCCCGCCTTTCCTCTCTGAACCCACAGGGATCAGATGCGGAGTACCCCAAGGATCCTCCCTCAGCCCCACGCTCTTCAACATCTACATGGCCCCCTCGCAACCATTCGTCAGAAAACACAGACTCAGCATAGTATCCTACGCCGATGACACCCAGCTCATCCTCTCCCTCACCAAGAACCCAACATCACGGCCAAGTCCTGGAACAAACTCCCCCTCAGCATCAGACGAAGCCCCACACTGCAAGCATTCAGGAAGAGCCTCAAGACCTGGCTTTTCGGATGACCGGAGTTGCCCGAATTCCCCCCCCCCAGCACCTTGAGACCCTCATGGGTGAGTAGTGCGCTCTATAAATCCCCTGATTGATTGATTGACTAAAGTGTTGCCAGTGTAGGTATATGATTTGGCAATCTAGTCACAAATGCACTTATAACTATATAATTCCTGACACTGAGTCGCAAGCATGATGATGTGTCCATATGGAATAGGACACATGGTCCAGATATGGAGACTTTGGTGTTGGTTAGTGTGCCTCTGCATTGCTTTACTCACCTGGAAATACACAAGGCAACACACATTGTTGTCTTGACTGACTCAATGGCAGGTAGTCAAAACATAGTTGGAGGGTGGGTAGCTATCTCCTGTAAGACATAGCTGTTGGAGATCTTACCTACATAGACTCAGGCAAATTCCAAGAAATCTACCGTATAGTTTCTGGTATACAGTTGTAGCACTACCATGGTGACATTGACATATTCTATTATCTGTACACGCATTTCCCCAAGGCTGCTTTCCTTGATGCCCATGCAAAAATAGGCAATTCATCTCAGGAGTGTGTATATATATGCTGGAATTCACATCTGTACAAGTACTTTGTTGTGTATGTTGCAGGGACCCTTGCACCATGAGTCAAGAGTGACAGCATTGGTGCTTGCCAGTGGAAGTCACCGGTAGTTGAGCAGTGTAATTGGTTGTGCGCTGCAGCCACAGAGCATCCCTGCATGTGAACATGTCCTCATTGCATCAAATTTACCAACTACCTGGCATTGTATGACTGCCTCTCAGAAATGGGACATAGTGTATATGAGGCCATGAGTTTGGCATTTCACTGCAATTCTGTGTGTACACTGGTGACATGTGCCCAATGTCCTCAAAAATATTCTATTTGCACTTAGGTAGGATTCCTGACATCCTATCACGACCAGCCAAGCCATATGTCCATACCCTGCCACGTGGACATCTACACTCACAAGGTGCATCAGTCAGGCAGTCTGGTAAAGATTTCTCCAACATTTAATATCTTAACTTTCATCTAACAAACAGTGATGAGCATTTAGGGCGTCATATATATAATATAAACAAATTGTAATTTTGTTTTCATTAAGGTAAATAAATAATTTTAAAATCCTACCCATATTAACAATTTAAGGAATTAAAATACAACTTAAAGATAATAAATATAACTGAATTGCACTTTTTAATTTTAAAAAGTAATAATTAAAATAAACAGTATCACTCAACTATTCATTCCATTACAGTACACAAGCTTAAACAAATAAAAAACAATTAAATAGTTTCAGACCAATCAAGTAACACTGTTTATTAAATAATTTTAGAAAACCCCTGACAACCAAACTCCAGGAAACTCCACAATTTGCAATTCTCCTTCATATCCTTCTATTAATATGTTTTGGTTTTTTTAGTCGAAAAGGAAGTTTATTGATATATTATAAAACATCACAATAAATACAGAAATAGGGAATACAATCTTAACTGTATAAATCTGTTAGGCAATATGGAAAGGGAGGGAAGGAGAAAAAGAGGGGAAGGGAGGAGGGAGGAAAATGACATTTATAAGATATTAATTTTAGCATAACCACTTATATAAATATTAATAACTACAGAATTGCATATTAAAAATGGAAAATTGTGCGAGAAAGATAAATAAACAACAGAAATGAATTCATGGAGGTTTAGGAACTTCTTCAATTCGGGGATTATGGATTTGTGTTACATTTGCAGATATATCTAGAAAATGAGTAATAGGTGACCATAGGTATTCTCGTTTTATAGCAAGGGAGATGGGATGGACATATGCTCTATCTAACCTGTGATTATAACAAACCCCATACCACCAGGCTTGATAAGAGATATTAGTGGTGTTCTTCCATGCCCTAGTGATTTGTTGAAAAGCAACCGCAAGGAGTAGGTCTATAATATGAAAATTGTTTGGGTATGATTCCCAATCGGAAGATACACTACCTAAAAATATGTTAACAAAAGTGAAGGGCATCTGTGTATGAAAGATATTATTGATTTGTTTCCAAACTAGTTCCCAGAAGCTATGAACATGAGGGCAAGTAAATAGCATGTGATGCAAATCAGCTGGGGATGCATTACAGGACTAGCAAGAGGGAGAGAGAGTAGAATTTATTTTATTTAATGAAACAGGAGTTAGTAAAAGTTTGTTATAAATATAAAATAAGGTTTGAGTAGTATTAGCAGCCCTAGAGGATTTCCTAATTTTAATCCAGACCTTATTCCAGGTAGGGATAGATAAGGACAATTGGAGATCAGTCTCCCATAGGAGTTCCACCTCTGTTTTATCTCGAGTAACTGGAGAAGAGGATACATGTTTATAAACTTGGGATGCGGATGAAGAAAAAGACAAGACAGAGAGGATAGTAGGAGGCAAATATGACGAAGAAGTATTTGGTGTTAAATTGTTGTACGTTGACTGAATCAGCAAAATTAGGGATGTATATTTAGACGCCCATGAAGTAGGCAAAGAAAAACATGCTTGAGCGACAGAAAAAGTTATACATGTATCATCTTGGTAAAGTTGATGTACCCAGTGAAGCCCTTTAACATGCCAACTATTATTGAAAATGGGAAAAGAAAGAGACACAGGTCAATGAGTAAAGGATAAAAATTCTTGGAAGGAGAAAGGTTGAAGAAATAGTTTCTCAATAACAGTCCACAATGGTAATGGCAAATCTTCGTTGTCCCCTTGAAGTAGTAGGGAGGCTTGTTTAAGAGAGAACGCGGTATGGTAGGCTTGAAAATCTGGGAAATTAACACCGCCTGATTGTTTTGGTCTTTTAAGTTTGTGTAAAGACATACGAGGTTTCTCATTATTCCATAGAAATTTCGATAGAATAGAATAAATTGTTTGAAAATGTGATTTATGAATGTTTATGAGAAGATTAGAGATATAAAAAAGTAATATAGGAACCAACATCATTTTAATCGTGTCAAGACGGTCCCCCCGAGATAAAAACAAGGGATTCCACCTGGACGTGGCATTTTTCAATAATGTTTGTAGTTCCCTTAAATTTGTTATGATGGATTCTTTAATGGAAGATTTAAACCATAAACCCAAGTACTTGATTTTATCCGAGTTCCAACCGAAACCCGAAGAAATGTAATCCACGGAAAAACATAGTTTGTTTAATGGGAGGATTTCACATTTGTCAGTATTGAGTTTATAACCAGACACAGAGGCAAAAGAGTGTACCTCTGATAAGAAAGCTGGTAGATCAAAATATCATCTGCGTAAACAGAGAGTTTTAATTGATTGGAGCCATATTTAAAACCAGTAATGTGAGAATTTGAGCGGATCTTAATTAAAAAGGGTCCAAGAGTTAATATAAAGAGAAGAGGAGAAAGAGGACAACCCTGTCTTACCCCACGATATAAAGGAAAGGAAGAGGACATAAGACCATTAGCTAAAATGGAAGAAACAGGAGAGGAGTAAAGTAAGGAAACATAATTTATAAATTTGTGACCAAAACCAAACCAGGACCGAGTGGAAAAAATAAAAGACGAACCGACGCTATCGCAAGCTTTTCCAGCGTCCACAGAGATAGCCGCTAAAGAATCTTTACACAATTTGGCTTTAGTAAGGACGTTAAAGAAAAGTCTAGTATTATCTGAGAGATATCTACCTTTAATAAAAACACATTGTTCTCTTCCAATTAATAGAGGTAAAAGTTTCTCTACGCGTAAAGCTAGAATTTTTGCAAAAATGTTATAGTCCAAATTAATTAGAGAAATAGGCCTGTAATTTTTACAAAGAATATGATCTTTACCTTCTTTGGGAAGAAGGCATATCAAAGCTTCTTGAAAGGAGCCACTGGACTTTTTGGAGGAAATAAAGAAGTGAAATAATTGACATAACTTCGGAATAAGAATACGAGAAAAATAAGAATAAAATTCAATCGTGAAACCATCAGGTCCTGGAGCTTTACCGCGTTTAATGGATCAAATAGGAGAAAGGATATCTAACTCTCGGATATCATCTTCTAACACCGAAAAATCTAGATCAGGAGAAGAAGGAGGATTAATAGAAGATAAGTATTGAAGTATAACCTCCTGAGGTACCGGATTTTCTGGGGTATAAAGGGTTTGAAAAAATTGAGTGAATTCTGATAGAATATCCTCATTTCTGTAAACTAAGGGGCAGATTTACAAGCCCCTTGAGCCACTTTTGCGTCACTTTTAACATGGGAAAAGTGACGCAAAAGTGGCGCAAGGGGCTTGTAAATCTACCCCTAAGTGACTGTTAGAAGAAAGGATGGAACTAATTTTGGTACGTTCTGTTTTAACTTTAAGATAATTGGCTAAAAGTTTACCTGCTTTGTTTTGCCCCCCATAATATTTGGCAGAGGATTTGAGCAAAAATGAGTTAGCATTTTCAGTAGATATTTTGTTGAATTCGAACTTGGCTTTGATTAGCTTGTCCAAGCAGGATTTAGAATTTGTATGGAAAAAGAATGTTCTAATTGTTTAATGCGTGTCGTAAGTGATTGTAAAGTGAGTAAAGAGGATTTCTTTTGATGAGACACAAAGGAAATAAAGTCTCTGGAGGCTGCGTTAAAAGCATCCCAGATAATCTGTGGAGACATGCATGGAGTTTCATTTTCACTGAAAAAAGTGGTGATAAAAGATTCAAATTGTTGGGTAAACTTGGAATCTAAGAGGAGGGAGTTGTTGAATCTCCATCTGCAAGTACCATGGATAGGAGGAAGACGATCTAGATCCAAAGAAACAGGGGCATGGTCAGAAATCAGTATTGAACCAATATCTGAATGAGTGATATGTTGTGTGAGTGCTTTTGAAGTGAATAGGTAATCTAAGCGAGATTGGGAAGAGTGTACTGGAGAGAAGAAAGAGTATTCTCGAAGTGTAGTATTGCATAACCACCAGGCATCTACTAGAGATCTTTGTTGAATAGTGGATGTGAATTGAGAGTGCATAGGAGAGGGAATGAATCTGGAATGGGAATTGCGGTCAATAATAAGGTCCATAACCAAATTACAATCCCGACCAACTAACAGATAATCATCATGAAAAGACATCAATTTAGATAGTATTGTAGGCCAAAAAGCAGCATCTGGGGCAGTAAGTGCATATAAATTAAGAAAAGTCAAAGGGTTATTATTCAATAACAATGAAACAGAAGCCCATCTACCCGCATCGTCGGAATCTTGTGAGAGAATTTTTAAGTCAAGACGTTTATGACATAAAATGGCTACACCACTACGATCACCCGTACCCGGAAAGGCAAAAACATGGCCAACCCATTGTCGTTTAAGTTTAGCGATTTCTTTTTCTAAAACATGAATTTCTTGTAAGAAGGCTATATCACACTTTAAATTAGATAAATGAGAGAGTACCCGTTGACGTTTTATAGGAGAACCCAAACCCTTAAAATTCCATGAAACAACTCTTAAAGCCATCTACATTAATCAATGAGACATAAAATGAATGTAATAATAATTAAAACAGCTAAAACTTATCAGTATGCTATACGTAATAATGTTCAACATAAAATTTGCAAAATCAAACCAGCAAAGATGAGTAGCATAAAGGAGGAAATGAGTGGTTATGAAAAAGGAGAAAGTAAGAAAAAGAGGTATAGGCAGGTAAAGAGTGAAATGGAAAAAACATTAGCAAAGGAAGAGAGGTGACTGAAAAAGGATAGGTAAAGTAATGAAAGGAAGAAGAAACAAATATAACAAATAAAAAACATATACCATAGATTCCAAAAATATAATAACCAACTACAAAAGACATGAACAAGATGAGGGTGGTGAAGCCACATGAGGAAAATGGCACAACTAATCAGGCAACTCAGGGCGTACCTGGGAGGGAGGACATTATTCAAGCAGACCAGGAATAACAAAAGATAAGCATGAAGGAAATACCGCACCTAATAAGGAGAGAAAACATAATAGGTAAGTAAAAGATAGGGAAATCCGAGAGACTTAACTAAAACGGAACAAAAACAACATAATCTGAACAGCAGAGCATGTTAGACCAATGACAGCACAAGATTAAACAGTAGAGTATCTGGAGACATCCATATCTTCTTCTCTGCATTGCTCCGAAAATTGTTGTAGTAAAGCAGGATCTTCGTAATTCGTTGTTCTATTTTTGAATGCCACTTTGAACAGACAGGGGTGAAAGAGACCAAATCTGGCGTTGATAGAACGAAGTGCCGGACTCATATCCAGGAATTTCTTTCTTCGATCCGCTGTTTCTTTGGCGTAGTCCTGTGCAAAGAAGAGATTTGAGCCCTGCCATGAAATAAGGCCTTTGAGTTTAGCTGCTTGTAAAATCTTCAATAAATCTGTGTATTCCAAGAAGTATAAAATAACTCCTCGAGGTTTGGTTGAAGAGGCTGCCATGGTTGGAATACGACCTAAATGATGTGCTCTTTGAATATTTAAAACTGGAGAGTTAGGTAAGCCAAGAACTTGTGGAAGTAAGGACTTGAGAAATTAAATGGCATCTGAGCCTTCCAAACCCTCTGCCAGACCATAAATACGCAAGTTATTACTCCTGTTGCGGTTTTCCAAATTTTCCACGTGTTTTTTGAGTAGCGCAATTTCGGATTTCATTGAAGGAACCTGATTCACCACAACCTGAACAGAGTCTACTTGTTGTTCAATCTGCATAACCCTAATCTCCATAGTAGACCACTTGTCATCCAAAGCTTGAAGCCTTGTATTCGTTTCCTCCATGTAGGGTCGACGGGCTCGTATTTCTTCCAGAACCACTGCCAGAGTGTCTGGTGGAGGAGACTCAGTAGGTGAAGGAGGATCTTTTTTGATGCGTTTTCCAGACGATGATATAGATGAAGTGGTCAATTTAGGAGTAAGCTTGTTGGTGGGTAGCGGAATATTGGATGAAGCTACCAAAGTTTCCTTTTTGGAAAGTGGTGACATACTTTCAGAGTTCTCCACATTCGTTGAAAGAACAGAATAAGGATTATGGTCTGCCAAAGATGAGAAAGGTATTGAAGAACCAGCGACACGACGAGAAGATTTCGTTCTCCCCATAAAATGATGAGTGAGCGTTGGAAGCACTGAAAATGGCCAGACAGCATAGAAAGAATGATGTAAAAAAAAGAAGTTTCAGCATAAGAACACGCTTTGTAGCAGCCAAATAGAATCGTTGTTGAAATAACAGCTAGAACTCTTGTAGCGATCAATAAGCTAGGCAATACTTTTAAATTATTATGTAATTCAACTTAGTTATAATCCAATCCTGCTTGAAATGAGACCTTATTTAAATATAGTGACAAGCATCAAAAATTCATGTAAGGAAACAGCGCATTTTCTGCAACAAATTGGTATTGACCAAATGGTTAATATTCGTTTCCGCTTTTCATTGAGAGGAAATCAGAGAATTACTGTGGAAAAGGATCCTTCTACAATCAATCAATCACCGCAACTCTGTGAGAATTCAAGGCAATGTAATACTGACTGAGTGAAAAATCAGTTATTAAAAGTAAACCTTGCCAAGCTCCATTGTCTCCACATATTAAATGTTGCCCATTAATAAAAACAAAAAGGAGGGTTTGGACATTAAAATGTGTTCACACATTGTCCGGCCTTAAGAGTGCTCCCTTTCTATTGTGAATAAAAATGCGGGCTAGTTCTGAAGGAAATTTTTTGGATTCTGCTAACTTTTTTGTCAGCTTTGGTCAAGATTCTGTCAGTCAGAAACTTGTAGTCTTACTGCAAGTAGCTGAGTGTTGTATTCTGCCTACTGGCTTGTCAGTTGGTTTATCTCCTCTCCCTTTGGTGTTCAGGGTAGTTCCTCTTGTGAGATGAATTCCATTTGGATGAAATGTTGAATATATGCAGGACTGTGTACTGACCTTCAATGAACACCATTTGTTCTCTACCACAGATGGAGTATCTCTATCTCCTTGGCCTCACTGTGTTCATCCTGGCTTAGTATGAGGTGAAAATATCAGCATATCACTCTGGTGGAAATATGCAGGGCCACCAGAGAGCGTTGAACTCTGAACACCTTTATTTCCCAAATTGGATTTGTCTGCTTCCTTTGCCTCTATGGGTCAGTCATGCTTACAATGGCCACTGAAACTTCAGCTATTCTTCCCTAATGTGGGATGCTGTGTATGTTTGCTGTTTATCTGATGGTTTTGGAGAGGAGTTGTCACTTTAAGGAATTACTCATATAGGTTGAATATCTTAGGTGCTGTATCCCATTTTCTGAAACAATCCTGGGCTTGGTACATCTTCATGTATTAGTACTGTCATGATGGAAGGGGATGAAGGGGTGATTAATGCCTGGATTATTTGACAGTAATCTCCAAATATAGAATCCTAATCTTCCTTGTCACAGTTCTGCACCACTCTTGCCCCTCTAGCAGGCCTTGTGCTTGTGGTGTAACTTTCTATCAGAGAAAGAATGTATCTGCTGGGATGTGCTCTTTTGTAGGGTGCATTCAGTATAAAGAGTTTTAACTTTTAAACTTTCTAAATGCTTGTCTTTAGGGTGGCATCCTTCACATGTTCAGATTATGGCAATAAAAAGTGTGACCCAGTATACATTATATTACTGGTAAATAGCCCAGGCATGTATCAAGTGATTTCCTAGAGAGAGGAGGTGGGGGACTAGGAGCTGGATGAGAGGTCCAATGCCCTGCTCCTTGGTTTATGTCGCAAACAAAAAATTAGGGCTACTGTTCCTAATGAGAAAGAGGAGATATCAACAGGTTATGCAGGACTCAGGCATATGCACAGTGGCAGTCAGCAGGACTGTTTCATGTTGCCCTCACACATCCTAAAGGGATGTCATGCTTCGCTATTGCTCCTCGTTGGGCCGGCACTGCAATGCCCAACGGATCCCCCGAAGGGTCACTCTGGCTGAGATCTTTTATTAGTATGCCGTATGATGAATGCAAGGTAGAGTCTAGTCAGTCAACATGTTTCGCACCTCCAAATAGAGATAAAAGTACTCATTCGGGGGAAGCAGAGGATGAGGGTAGGTGTGATGACCAGATCGCACTCAGAATCTTTAGTACGACTGAGCGCGACACCTCTGCCACACCCTAGGGAGTACTTTTATCTCCAGTTGGAGACTGGAAAGACAACACCAAAAAGTAGGGTACCACTCAAAGGGCACCACTTTTGACACATTTGTGGGGTAGGAAGATTCACTCACTATTCATGTCCTGGCGAAGCACCACGGATCCTCCTGACCACTAGGGGTGCAAAACATGTTGACTGACTAGAGTTGGACTCTAAAGAGGGAACTCACATCAGACTACCAGGGTACTTTATGGCCCCATTGGTAGCATTTACCGATAAAGGTTTTTAATCTGACAGGGCGGTCCAGTTATTAAAAGTAGGTGGTGGCCTCCCTGACCAGTTTTAACCCACATCATCACACATGAGATACCACCCCACCTAGACTCTACCTTGCATTCATCATACAGGATACCAATAATAGATCTCCGCCAAAGTGACCCTTCGGGGGACTCATTGGGGATTGCAGCTTTGGCCCAACAAGGAGCAATAGCCCTATGATGAAGCATGACATCCCATTAGGATGTGGGAGGGCAACATGAAACAGTCCTGCTGACTGCCACTGTGCTTATGCCCGAGTCCTGCACAACCTGTTGATATCTCCTCTTTCTCTTTAGGAACAGTAGCCCTAATTTTTGTTGGCAAAATATCCCAGACATTCTGAGAAGTGGTTAGTGCATTTTTCTTATACTAATTACCATAACCATTGTGAGCAGTGCTTTATTTGAAAATGAACCTATTTTCCTAGTACATTGCAAAAATACTAATTATTATTTCTTGGTAAATAATTAAAATCTATATAAATGCATAGTCTATTTTTGAACAAACTACAATTTCAGTTTGTGTTTAAAATGTTTACAGTTGCAGTGCATAGCAGGTTTATTCTGTACCTCTAGTCATGGTGAAGAAATGATAAAAATATTTCAAAGTTGTGACAAATTGGGTTTTTGATTGAGTGGGGTGTTAACCCTGCTCAAGCAACAGCCACAATCCCTGTCAGGGTAAACTACAAAAGTCACTAAATTAACCTCTGCTTAACCCTATAGTTGCTTTACACAAAAGCAGTCAGGCTTAACATAGAGGCAATGTGTAAAGTATGTATGCAGCACAAAAACAGTAATAAAGTGAAGTAAAATCCCACACCAATTTAGAAAAATAGAGTAAAATTTGAATAAATTATTTAACAACAAAATGACAAAAAGCTAATCAGTAGAATTGGAGTTATTAATTTTTTAAGGTTTAAGGCAAAAATGAGCACCTAAAAGAGTAAAGCACCAACCACGGACATCTAGTCTTGCAAGGCTAGGTCAAAGTTGAAAAATATGGCAGATTGCGATGGAGCGCGAGTCGGATACAAAGAATGGATTGGGCCCGGTCGGCTCTTACCTTCAGACTTTGAAGAAATTTGAGGACAAATGTTCTAAGAAGGTAGAAGTTCAATTGGGCAAGGCTTCAAGCAGTGTGTGAGGAGGAGGCGTCATCATCGGTGAGCTGCTGGAGGAAGTCAGGGTGAAGATTTACAAGTTCGACCTTAGGGCCTTATTATGAGTACAGCAGTACTCAGGACCGCCATACTCACGATGGCGGGCTGACCACTGCCACCACTGCCGGTTCACCCTAAGTATTATGAGTGTGGCGGTTGAAGAGTTGAGATTGGGCCTAGACCATTGTACCCCCCCTAAAGGCTTCAGGCCCAGACGGGGTCCAAAGGACTTTTTTTTTTAGCCCATCAAGAGATTTGAATCATTTGTCTAACAAACATCTTTAATACTATAATCAAAGTGGGCCCCCAGCCTCCGAGAATACGTTGATAATAATTCCCATATTTAAAAAGGTGGATAGGTCCAACCTGCAAAATTATAGACCCATCTCACTCTTAGACAGTACAGCAAAATTGATGTGACGACTCCTGTTGAATAGATTGGAGGACTGGGCCACCAAAAAGAACACCTTAATCCCAGTGCAATATGGTTTCCAAAAAGGCAAGTGGACAATAGACCAATGTCTCAACCTAAGCTTGACCATAGCAAAATATACAGAGGTAAGATTGGAGGAAATCTATATGGCCTTTATGGACCTGTTGGCTGAATTTGACTGTGTTTCTCACCCCAAACTGTATGGAGGTAACTAACTGCTAACTATAACCAGTAATGTAACCCAGGAACAGGCTACAGGCATCAACTAGCTGCGCAGGAAAATGCCAACTTTCTAAAAGTGTGTATCAGAAAGGAGAGTGATCCAATTTAAGACATAGGGGCCTGGATCAACACATACTCTATCTTAGAAGGTACCCCTAAACCATCAATCGTACATCATCTCACAGAGAAATACGTTACACTATTATTTCTCTGAGCATCAAAAAATGGACAGCCGATGAATTAAAAAATCTTATCCACTGTGCACTGAATATATCACGTCCACAAATGTAACTATGTACCCATGGAGATAAACAAGGGATTATGTTTGTCAATAGATATTTTTTCCTTAATACACAAAAAAACATACATTTAAATGAGACAAAGTATACACATACCATCATTGCCCATGAATACATATGTATACAATATAAACAAATCAATCAAAAACATACATAAACTGAAATATTACATTGGAATAGTATTTAAACGTGTTTAAAAACAGAAAGACAACACATGTAGTGTCCTACAATTTGCATATATGTGGTTGTAACATGTTCTTACCCTCTCCTTTACACTCCAAAATGTACTGCTGGGCCCTTCGTAGTGGTGATCGTGATGGAGTGTGAGTTGGATACACAAAGTAGATTGGCTCTGAAAGGGCCTGAAGCAATAAAGTTTGAAAAAAATTGAAGTCCCAATTTGAAAAGGACTTTGCCATTTTTTCTGTAGAAAATGTATTGTTCACGTGAGACAAACCTGAATTTCAATCCGACTCTGTGGAACTACCCATCAAATACTTTTCTTGGTTGGTCCCTTGAAGCTCTTGAGCAAAAGTTTAACATTTTTTTTCCAAACTTCCTTTAGTGCCAAATTAACCACAGGAGTGCACTTCCAAGGCCCATAGGACCTTAGGGGTGAACCTAGAGTCTCTCAGGGTGTCATTCAGAGAACAACTGTGAAGTGTAGTCCAGGTCCAGTAGCCACTGGTGAGCTGGGATTCTTCAGCTTTCTTACATTCCTGGAGCCACCCAAGGGATCAGCTTTATGTTCCTTGGAGATCTTTCTAGCATTGTATTTCAAGTAGAAGATGTCCAATCTCCTCAGGTCTGTTTTAAAGGTCACCGAAGCCAAGTGCAGCAGGTTTCTTCCGCCTGGTATCCTTTTGCAAGTAAATCAGGGGCATATTTACAAGCCCCTATCGCCACCACAACATCCCTTTTAGTGGCGTTGTGGTAGCGATAGGAGCTTTGCCTTATTTACAAGGCAGCGTTAAGCCACTTAGTGTAAATAAGGCACCCTTTCACGCTACACTTAGCATGAAAGGAGTGGGCAGTGGGTCTTGTGGAGGGCGTTCCACTGCAACACCCATTGACTTTGACGTTGATCCCTATTTACAAGAGCAGCGTAAATAGGAGGCAGCGCCAAAATTAAGACCAAGGAAAACCTGGTCTTAGACAGGCAAAATGAGAAGAAATGCTTTATTTCACCTCGTTTTTGCTGTTCCCATGTGTACTGCGTTGTGCAGCACACATAGAAACAGCAAAACGCCAATGATTGTTTATGTGCAGGAAGGTGCCCCATCCTGCACATAAACAATCATTTTAAAAAATGCCATTTTGCAACTTCTATGTGTGCTGCAATAAGCAGCACACATAGAAGTTACGAAACGCTCATTTAAAGATTGTTTATGTGCAGAAAAGAGGACCTTCCTGCACATAAACAATCTTCCCCTCAACATAGGCACCCTTGCACTATGGTGCAAGGGTGCCTGCATTGGAGCTAGGCAGCTAAATGTAGCGCCAGCACAGGGGGAAATACAGGGCTGCACCATATTCTAGTAAATATGGTGCAGCCCTGCGTCTCTAAAGTGACAAAGCGTGTCGTTAGCCTTCTTGACTTAATGACACTCTTCGCCACTTTCTTGTGAATATGCCCCATAGTATTCTGAGGAAGGCTGGGTTAGGATCCAGCTTTGTAGGGTTCACCAGCCTGTGGGTGAGGGACACACTAAGACCCTCCTATTTCCTTTCTGACCAAAGGAGTAATGTTCCCAGGCCCCATCCTACCTACTTATTCAGTAGTTCTTGTTTGTTGTACTACAAACAGGTCCAAAATGCAATGTGCAAGGGCAAATACAAGATGGCAAACATTTTCTGTCACACTAAACATGGGTTCTGAGGCTGTGGGTGTGAGTAAGAAGTGTAAGATGGAAATCCTAGTGCCCTCTCACATCAGATGCTAAACTCCAGTTTGAAGTAGGCCCTGTACCCACAACAAATACAAATTCAGAAGTCTAGTAGGACAAACGCAAAGTCTTTCAGCAAGCAGATAGGCTATCCACAAGAATTCTTTCCCTCTCTTTCAAGTGTGCCAAAGTATTACATGTGGCTCAACAGTCCTGTCAGGCATAATTTGACACTGTGATGCCAATAGAATGCCCATTGCCCCCACCCTTCATATTCTATTGAGCTCAGAAGAGTCACCGCTGCTCATTCCAGTGAGCCTATTGTGTGCTTCAGGGAGGAATTTCACACCTCGTCCCTGAATGAGCACAGGCTGGGTGTTGGCAGAGGCAAATGCTAATTAGCTTTCTGACAGCTCAGGCTGGTAAAAAGTAAGGGGCATATTATCAAGGCGGCGCTATGAAATTATCGCCGCTTTTGCGTCTGTTTTTGGGCGAAAAGCGGCGATAATTTCATCGCCTTATCAGCAAAGACACGCTATTGCATGTTTTGCTGACTTAGCGCCCGTTTACAGCACGCCTAACTTTGCATCGCTAATGAGATGCAAAGTAGGCGTGGCTGTGAAACCAAACAGGGAAAATATCGCGAAGGCAGCTTCCCGATATTAACAAGGAAGGGTAGCGATATTTTAAATCGCGTTAAGTATGACTTAACGCAGGAATTTAACGTCTGTTAAATTCCTGACTAAGGCATACTTAACATGGGGGGTGGATTCTGTGGCTAAGACCACAGGCCCCATCATCTAGGATATCGCCGTTTTCCACCATGGAAAACGGCGATATCCACACTATCTCTGGAATTTTTATCGCCTCGGCGATCCGCGTTGTTGATAACGCGCTAACCGGGCGATAAATTCCAGAGATAGCCGGCGATAAATATGCAAGCGCTAAGCGCGCTTTGCGATATTTATCGCCGGCCCTGGTTAATATGACCCTAAATTTCCTTAATATGTATAAAAATTCCGACTTGTGCAATAAATTCAATTTTTAAAAACTAATAAAGATAGTGGTTTAATTATTTTTCTAGCTAGTCCCATTTCTGAGGTTCAGTATTAGAACTGTACTCTGTACTTTGGTTTTCTACATAGGACATTTAAGTATGCCACTGGAAAAATAGGTTTTAGGGCCTTGTCATTGTGGGGACATGTTAACATTAATTTTTTACATGTCCCACTTTTAAATACCATGCACCCTATCCTGTGGGCTATGATTCTTACATAGGGATGACTTACTAATATTTAAAAAGGGGGTTTACACCTGTTAAAAATGTATATTTTATATTTTAACAGGTTGCACTGCAGGTTTCAAACTGCAGACGTTTTGCTACAGTGGTTGGCCTGAAACCAGGTTTTCCTTTAACACACTAGTGGATGGCACAATAAGTGCTGCAGTCCACAGATGACATATTAACTTTCTATGATATAGGTGTATTTTCTGCACCATATACTATGGCCTTATAAGAAAGGTAAATGAGCCAATCAGGGATTAGTCAATTTCTACATATTTTAGGGAGGAGAGCACATACACTGGGCACTGGAATGCAGTGCTCTCATGCGCAGAGTCTAAAAACCAACAATAGAATTCAGCAACAAAATTGAGGTGACCACACAAAACATGGCAATTTCACACAATAAATGTGAGATAGTGTATTATTAGTTGGGAGGGATGGTAGTCCACCACAGGTAATAATCTCACTATTTTACTTAGGTACAGTAAAGATTTCAGTAATTTGTACCTGTACTCAACCCCTGGTTGCTGTGGTACAGAGCAGACAGGCAGAAAAAATGTGTAAAGCATTTTTGAAGTACCAGAACAGTTATGGCCAGGAAGTCATTGACATCTATCAGATGCTAATCAGTGTCGAGCCCGGTGAAGATTTCTACCTTCAGACTTAGACTCTATTCTGGATGTCAGATTTCCTTAGCGGAGTAAAGCTGCAAGATGGCTTTAGGCTGTAGCCAATTAAGATTTGATGTAATCGAATATTGTTCAATCTAAGGACTGGTGAAATGGATTTGCCACTGCGGAGATTAATATAGGGGGAGCTGCAGTGAAGTCGGGCCCATAAGCAATGTACCCTCATTAGATCAGCTTACAGGCTGGCTTGCTCCCTTGACAGTTTTCCAGGCAAAAAGTCCCAGCTTTCTAGGTTTATGCAGGAAGAGTGCACTCTGGCACTAGTCAAGGGTTCCAGGACCTCAAGAGCGGTGGTTAAAGGTCAGGACCCCAACAGAAGCCATCAGCAGAATCCATAGCAGATCTAGTTGAAACTGGTCATCTAGCTCTTCCAAGGAAGAGGACTTATTGCAACATTTGTGCCCCTGTAGCTTAACCACAGGCCAGCCAAATGGCCCTCGGAGTGTGGTACTGAAAATTCTGGACCTGTGTCATTAACATCATTGTAACATGACGATTTTGGTATCAGCAGACCGGTAATGACAGGTATGCTATATCTGAGTATTTGCGTCATATTCGAGTGACGGGATCACTCTAATATTAACGATTCCCTTGTGAACCCTCGGGTTCCATTTTGTGTACGGCAGCCATTTTGTGGTTGCCCTCACATAAGGCAATGACTAAAGCCAAAACGCGCCTTAGGGGACACGTACACTTTCTGTGACCTGGGCAAGCTGACTCCACTGTCCAGAGCCAGAACCTGTTCGGCCAGTTTTAGTTCCCAGTGGCCGATCGAGATTAGGGGCCCAGGTGCAGCATGCCATAAACCCTTCATTGCACACATCTATATCTAAATCTTATTCACACCTGTCACTGCTCTTTCTTTATGACCTGCTTTACGAGGAGGAGGTGCCCGGTTTTATTAGGGGTCCAGATTATATCTGTTGCAGGTGTTGGGCCTCACTGGGTATTTGGTTGTGGGCTGGACAAACTGAAAATGGGCTTGTCATCATGAATCTGTTTTTTTTGTTGTAAGAAATATGTGAATGACTCACTGTAAAAATAAGGAATGTTTGCCTAAAGCATAATATTCTGTATAAAAGAGATAGCTGGTTTGCATGATAAGGGCAGTCTCCTGAGAACATACACATTGTTGTACTTCTAGGATACCTGTTGCTGGCTGCAGCCAATAAATTGATCTTTGAAGCCACCAAGAAGACTCTGTGTTTCTGTAGTCTGAGACAGGAAGAACTCGAGGTCATTGGGTGTGTTCCCTGGCACCGCTGGGTCCAATAAAACCCAGTACTTCAATTGGCGCCCAACGTGGGGCGATTTCAGCGGTACCGGTCCAAGCCAGAGGTCGTGAGGAGCTTCGTGTAAAATTCTGGAGGAAGGCCAACCACTTCATCGACCCCTGTATGTCGTTCGTGGTCCGAAAGTCTTTGCTGCGAGGTTCCCCGCGTCCCGACGGCTACGAAGGACTGCTGCCCTGACTATCGCCCTGTCTTGGACCCTTTTATGATTTGTAGAGCGAGACAATAGACGAGTCTTCTGGTGACGTCATCGATACCTCAGTTAAGTATAAGTGGAGCGTCTCCCAGTCCTTAGTCTTGGTTCTTAGTTTTGGGTATCCCATGGGATCTTTGATTTGTTAGGATCTTTTGATTTGGAACTTGCAAGTACCAAAGCCGAAGGACTCGTGTATTCACGAGACTGTCGTATTCGATAATCCTTTGAAGTTTGAAGCTAGACTAGTGAGCGAAGATGCCTGGTCTTAGCAGACTTGGAAATTTGTTTTGTCTTGGTTGTAATAGGGATTCCCGATTGGAGGACTCGTGTCCGGTTCCTCCAATTGGAACTCCAACCTATGAGCTCTACGTGAAGCATGGAGTGGGCCCTATCACGTATAATAACGTATGGGTTAGGTACACAAGGAAAGATGGTGTCCTAAAGTGGCCCCAATATGGTAGTTTTGACACCGAAATTCTGGATAATTTAGAGGTTAGACTTTTTAAGAAGAAAGCCCGAGCCGGCGATGTTTGACTCTTTCGCCTATGGCGAAAAGAAGCCAAACAGAAAGAAATTAAATTAGTAAAGAAGAATAAAAGAGAAAAGGGTATTTCAATAATGCAAGCTGCTATGCAGTATAAGGATGATGAAGAGGAACAAGCGAGTGAACAGCTGCACAGGCAACGTAAATTGGCAATTGATAAATGTTATCCAGTTTTGCCACCTCTTCAGCAAGATACAGTGAAGGAACTTGAGAAGGATCCTTTAATGTCTCATTTGTTGAATTCACCACCTCCTTATGCGCAGAGTGCTACAGCACCTCCGCAACCTTTAGTTGTACAACCCCCAGTTGTTGTACCTCCGGTTCTTCCACAACCACCAGCTGTTTTTCAGTTGGCACCTACTACTATGGCGCAGCCCCCTCAAGGGCTGCCACCTTTACTACCTGTTCCATCTTTACTTCCTATGACTTTGCCCCCTGCATCTATTTCCCTCCACACTATCCCTTCTGACACTGCCTCTGCATTTGCTTTGTCTCCTCCTGTTTTTCCTCATGTTCATTTGTCAACTTCTCCTTCTGTCCGACAGAGAATGACAAACACTGTTACTAGTATTTTGTCTCCTTTCTTTGGGTCACCGACTACGACCCCCGTTTTAGAGCGTAAACAATTGCGTAGCCAATTGCCCGATTCTAGAGAGAAGGGAGTATTGGATCATTTGGCGCATAAATGGGTCACTGACCCTACAAGATATGAGTTAGAGTCTGTTATGGATGTCTTCCACCAATGGCAAGCACCGAAACAGAGATATGTTTTTGACAAAATGTGCGAAGTTCTTCTTGAAAGATTAAAAGATTGTGATATGGAGGCCAATCCGCCTGAGTTGTGTCGTGTACGGTTTGAGTTTTCCAAAGGCACGATTGTGGGTTCCGATATTAAGAAAGCAGTTGCGACATTATTATCATTTAGGAGTGAGGGTATTTCTCGACTGTTGTTTGAGCCAGAACCCTCTGTTAAAAGGAAGGTCAGACAGTATCCCATGAGAGAAGTTCCCCAGTTTGGAAAGAAGGAGACCTAAATGCTGTTCCACCTATTCAGCCTCATTTTCAACGTGTGTGGGTACATGTTCCATGGAAGCGAACTGAAGTCCTGGCTCTTAAGCAGACTCTACCCGACTCCCGTAAAAACCCTGCAGGTTATTATAAGGAATTATCACAGACTGCAGACTCCTGTGTTATGAATTTAGCTGATATAGACATGTTGTTTGGAAATGTGGTCCCACAGCCTTTATGGAGAGTGATCCGTCACACGGATCATGCGCCGGAGTTAGGGGACACATGGATTAATATCAATGCGGCAAATGACAGACAAGTAGGCGGTGCTAAACCAGAGCCTTTAGTAGCAGACCTCCCTGGTAGGATCGTTACTTACATGAAGACTTTGATGCCTGCAATGCGTGTAAATTGGGATAAATTGTCTGCATGCAAGCAGAAGAAGGAGGAAAGTGTATCTGACTTCTTCACTAGGTTTGAAGAGACATTTATCAACCACAGTGGTCAGGATATGAGTACAGAAGGTGGTCAAAGGTTGTTTGTTGACAAGTTTGTGCATAATTTGCTTCCCGAATTGTGTAAAAAATTGAAAGATTCAGAGAGTTCTTGGGCCGTTTCCTCTTCAGCACAGATATTGGCTACTGCACAATACTACGAAAATAGAGATAAAGATGAGAAAGATAGAGCAGACAAGAAAACTAAAGAGTTAAAAACAAAGGTTCTTTTACAACAAGCGTATCCGCCTCGTAGTAATCAGCGTGACTATCAGCAACCTCAACAGTATCAGAGGAATTCGCAAAGGTTTGAGTATCCTCAACAACGTGCTCTGATAGGCCCTAACCAATGTTCATATTGTAAGGAAGAAGGTCATTTTAAATATAATTGCCCTATTTTGTTGCAGCGTATGAATGGTATTTCTGGCGCAAGAGGTCGAGGTGTTCCACAAGCACCTAGAGCTAGAGGACGCGGAAATTTCACCCAGAACGCGCGCCCATTTCCTCCTCAAAATTCAATGAATAGTTTTGATCAGCAGAATAACGCGTCTGGTAGGACGACTCAGTACTATGCTGATGACTACTATGCAGAAGGTGAGAGTATGGAAGGTGATGATTGCTAGGACAGCCATAGACAAAGAGAGGGAGTTGTTTCAGTTCCAGTAGATCAGAGTGGACCTTATATTGAGGTGATTACATCAGGTGTGTCAGAGCCTTTTCTGTTGGATACTGGTGCTACAAAGAGTTCTATTATGCACTCTAAATTCCCTGGCGCACCTTTGTCTGGCGAAACTAATGTTTCAGTAGGTTTTTCTGGCGCCCTGGTTAGGAACCCGATTTCTAGTCCTATGTCTCTTTCTGTTGGACCTTGTGAAATCGAAGCACCACTTATTCTAACGACAGGTTGTGGTGAGAACTTGTTAGGATTGGATCTGCTGAAAAGATTGTATGCGACATTGTATTGTTCTCCTTCGGGAGTACAACTCACATTGGGTAAGACAGTGGTTTCACCAATATATTTGTCAAAGGACAAACTTCCAACAGAATTGTCGTTTCTCCCTGATATTCTTTGGGCTACTGGTCCCAATGATGTAGGTCTTTGGAAATAACGCCATATGTTGTAACGTTGAAAGCCAATGTTAAAATGCCGCGCATTCCCCAATACAAGATCTCTAATGAAGGTGAAAAAGCGTTGCTAGCGATCATTTATGATTTGATTGAGAAAAATGTAATTGAAGAGACAAGAGGTAATGTTTGCAATAGTCCTGTTTTACCTGTCTTGAAGCGTACTGACTCTTCTCAGCCACCTGTTTACAGGTTTGTGATTGATCTTAGAGAGGTAAACAAGATAGTTGTGCCACAGTTTCCAGTCGTTCCCGATATCACTGCTTTACTGACAATGATTCCAGCCTCAGCCACTTGGTTCTCGGTGATTGACTTGAAGAATGCTTTCTTCAGCATCCCTATTGCCGTAGAGAGCAGGGATATTTTTGGATTCTGTTTAGGAGGCCGAAGCTTCCGATTTCAGAGAGCTCCTCAAGGTTTTTGTGAAAGTCCTTCTATCTATAGTCAGGCTCTGAAGTCTCAGCTTGACACTCTTGTGTTACCTGATGGCGCTACCCTTCTACAGTACGTCGATGATTTGTTAGTTGCTGCAGATACTAAGGAGATTTGTAAAGAAGCCACTTTGTCATTGTTGCGTCATTTGTCTGATTTACACCACAAAGTGTCTCTTTCCAAGTTACAGTATTGTCGACAAGAAGTGACCTATTTAGGTCACCTCTTATCGAAAGAGGGAAGAAGATTGACCCCAGAAAGAATTCAGGCAATTGCAAAATGAAGTGTGCCAATGACACAGAGAGAAGTGCGTGCTTTCTTAGGTATTACATCCTATTGCAGACAATGGATACCGAATTTTTCATTGATGGCTAAACCTTTGGTAGCATTGACCTATAAAGACACGCCGAATCCCTTCCTTGGTCCGAAGATTGTCAGAAAAGTTTTTCCGAATTGCGTGATGCATTGTGTTCGGCTCCTGTGTTGGGTACCCCGACTACAGCAAGCCCTTTACGCTGTATGTCCATGAGAGAGAAGGATGTGCATTATCAGTGTTAACACAGTCTTTTGGGGACAAGCAACGTCCATGTGCATATTTCTCGTCGATTTTGGACCCGGTAGCTAGAGCGTTGCCGAGTTGTTTGAGAGCCACAGCGGCAGCAGCTGTTTCTATTCGACAGTCTGCTGGTTTGGTGATGAATAATACGCTGGTCGTGATGGTCCCACATGCAGTGGATATTTTGTTAAACAGGACCAAGACACAGCACTTAACTAGTGCTCGATTGTCAGGTTACGAGTTGACACTTTTAGCGAGCCATGTGCACATAAGAAAATGCAACACGCTGAACCCAGCTACATTGTTGCCAATTATAACAAAGACAGATGTTCCGGAACAGCATGATTGCTTTCTTAGGACAGAAGAAGAAACGAAAGGGAGAGTAGATCTTAGGGACACTCCTCTTGTAAAGTGTGATGGTATTTTATGGGTGGATGGGTCATGCTTCAAGCTTCCGAATGGTGATACGACTGCGTGCATATGCTGTCACGACTTTACATACGATTGTTGAAACTGCACGTATCCCACATAATTCAGCTCAAGCAGCAGAGTTGACTGCACTTATGAGAGCATGTGTATTATCAAAAGGAATGAAAGTGACCATATATACCGATAGCCAGTATGCGTTTGGTGTGGCCCATAGTTTTGGACGCTTGTGGAAGGAACGTGGGTTCCTCACGTCTCACGGTACGAAAATACAGCATGGTCAATTGGTGAATGAGCTCCTGGAGTCACTTACTTTGCCATTGCAAGTCGCGATTGTGAAATGCAGTGCACATAAGAAGATCACTGACGACGTTGGTCGCGGTAATATGTTTGCTGATGAAGTTGCGAAAGAAACAGCAAGAGATGTGATGAGTCGAATGTATGTTGCGGGCCCTGCAAGATGGATTGGTGACGTTGGAATGTGTGAAGATACGATAGAGAGTGTGAAGTCCATCCAAGCTGAAGCTACGGAGAAGGAATTAAGTACGTGGAGAGAGAGTACGGGTAAATTGGATGCAAATGGTTGTTGGGTTGAATTGTCGGAGCATCAGCGATGGTTGTTACCCGATACATATGTGCTTGCAGTGGTTACAATGGCACATGGGATGGCCCACATCAGTGTGAAAGGAATCTGTAAGTTATTGGCTCCAGCGTGGCAAAATGCTGGAATTCCCAAATGTGCAGAGAATGTGGTCAAAAATTGTATGGTTTGTTTGAAATACAATCCTGGTAAGGGAACCCCAACTCCAGCTGGTCATTTTGCGCCTCCAACGTATCCGTTCGAGGTTTTGCAGCTAGATTTCATCCACATGGAGAGGTGCAACAATTTGAAATACGTACTCATTGTTGTTTGTGCCTTTTCAAGATGGGTAGAGGCATATCCTCTGAAAGATAATACTGCCTTGTCCACAGCGAAAGCCCTTCTCAAAGAGTTCTTCCCTAGGTTTGGTTTGCCGAGAATGGTGTGGAGTGATAATGGGGGTGAATTTGTGGGTCAAGTGATGAAACGAGTGTGTGAAGGTTTAGGAATCCGGCAGAAATTTCACGCTGCAAATCATCCCCAATCAGCTGGATTAGTTGAGTGCTATAATGGCACTCTTAAACTAAAACTGGCCAAGATACAAGCAAGCTCTGGCCTTAAATGGCCTGATGCGTTGCCATTAGCACTGTTGTCAACTAGGATGACCGTACATTCCCGAGTAGGACTTAGTCCTCATGAGATAGTGTTTGGTCGCCCGGCTAACATATGGGGAGTGCCGAGGCCAACGAAATTCAGCGAGATTGAACACCCTGTACTGCTTGATTACTTGCATGATTTGATGGCTAAATTGCGTGTTTTACACCAACAGGTTCATAAT
Organism: Calotriton arnoldi; assembly: GCA_963921515.1. Taxonomy (NCBI): domain Eukaryota; kingdom Metazoa; phylum Chordata; class Amphibia; order Caudata; family Salamandridae; genus Calotriton; species Calotriton arnoldi. Next base: position 184,175 of record CAWUFW010002315.1, on the reverse strand, counting down.
ACACTGCCTCAGGCTTCTAAAGATCCAGGGCATGCAATCAATCCCGGATCGTGGGTGTTAATCAAGAACTTTCAGCGGACAAAGAACGATCAGCCCCGCTGGATTGGCCCCTATTTGGTGATTTTGTCCACAAGATCTGCAGTGCGAGTACAAGGAAGAAAAACTGGATCCACGGCGTACACTGTAAGAGGGTCCCTTTGCCTCTACCATATGACCGGTGGGTCCAGGAGGGAATTGCTGACTCGGAAACTGAAACAGTGCCTCGTTTTCTGCCTTTTAGTGACGCACGCGTCACAGGGACAAATTCTGAGCGAGAAAGTGACGATCTTCTCCAAAGAGCAATACCATCACCACTTCGATTGGACACTAATGAGCCTGAACTTTTGTTTTGCGACCAGACATTGCCTGGAAAAAGCCGTTATAACTTGCGACCGAGAGTCATGGACAAATAAAATGAAATTTTGGTCCTCCCATCCGAAAACCTGTTTTTGAACCACAATCCGGGTTCAGCTGTAGGGTCGTGGTGAAAAGACTTGAGTGTGTAGCCTGAGGACACAAGGTCTACGGGTCTGGTTTGCTCTAGGGCGTTCCTGGGACATTCAGAAACACTCTCAAGTGAAGAAAACCAACCGCCGCGAACAGCACGTTAGAGGATGGAGCCTTTTCAGATGGAGAGACCTGTTGAAAGAATAAGTTTCAAGAGGAAAATATGTGCAACCATGAGCAGAAAATGTTTTCTAATTATGTGTCTTTGTATTTTACTTAGTCTAATGATGTCTTTAGTGGGGTATATCATATTCTCTTTTCAAGTGACATCTGCACCCACTGTACAGCCCATGCCTTCCTCTACTATCTCCTCACATTCTTTTCACCCTCTACCTGAACACGAGTCCGTTAGAAGATTAGGAGTTTATGAACAACTCCTTTGTTCAGCTCTTACACCAACACCAGCTAGTAGTGAACAGAACCAACTGTTGGGTGTGTGGCCTTATGCCTCATACTACTGAGAAAGGTATTCCCTACCTAGTGCTGCCATTCAGCTACAATGGTTCTGTGTGGGCATACCGAACGATGTATATCTATGCACGCGAAATCCACCCCCTACGTTCCGTCAAAGACAACCCAAAGAATAGTGCTCTAGTTAAGGGGATAGTCGACATGATAAGGGGAACTAGTTCCTACGAAACTATCCCGGAAGATGAGACACTAGCGTATATTGGATGGAACGTGACTGGATATGGAGCGAGTCTGAGCGAGAACCAGCAAGCAAAAAGATCCGCTCCAATTTGGATTGTACCCCATCAGGGTCATCTATGTCTGCAAGGTAATGGCAAGAATCCAAGAGCTCAGTTAGGAAGAGTATCTGCACTGAAACGTATATTTTTGCGTCTCAGACTTCCCCTTTGTTCTTAGCAGCTAGGGGTACCTACTTTATCTGCCATGATAGGGCCTACACGTGGTTGCCCCCTGACTTCTCGGGCACATGCTTCGTTTCATTCCTGTTGCCTCCCACCTACACAGCTGCGGCAGATTACCATAAGATAAGAAGAATTAGGGTGTTTTCAGCAAGGAAGACACTGCAGGACAAGAAGCGGGAGACTTCTTTAGGGGTTTTCTGCCGTTCTGGGGACGTATGGCTAACAACAGGAATGTGAGGCAATTGACGCGAGTGGTTGAATCCACCATAGTCGAAACTGTCGGTGCCCTTAATAATTTGACTGCTGAGCTCCAGTCGGATCGCCTTATGACCCTGCAGAACAGGGTCGCGTTAGACATCATACTTGCAGACCGTGGTGGGGTATGTAGAGTGATCCAATCCAGTTGTTGCATTTTCATTCCAGATAACGCTCCAACAGTGTACCAGGCCATCTCCAAACTACATAGGATCTCTGAATCCATCCATATAGATGAAGGAGACTGGTCGTTGATGGGATGGTTCTGGGAACTGTTATCCACCTGGGGATGGAAAGTTCTGATGGTCATTGGGATACTTCTAGCCATCCTTTTCCTGTTTTGTCTGTGCATACAGTGTGTTCCTGCCATATGCAGCCTATGTGTTACATCATGTGTAAGGAAACCTGTATCAAGGGACGAGCTAAGTAATAGGATGATGCTACAGCAACATCTCAATGAATTCATGAACATAGACCTAGACTCAGATTAGCATGAGTGTAAGTAAATTGCCTATGTAAGGGCAAAAGGAGGGTCTGTGGTACTGAAAATTCTGGACCTGTGTCATTAACATCATTGTAACATGACGATTTTGGTATCAGCAGACCGGTAATGACAGGTATGCTATATCTGAGTATTTACGCCATATTCGAGTGACGGGATCACTCTAATATTAACGATTCCCTTGTGAACCCTCGGGTTCCATTTTGTGTACGGCAGCCATTTTGTGGTTGCCCTCACATAAGGCAATGACTAAAGCCAAAACGCGCCTTAGGGGACACGTACACTTTCAGTGACCTGGGCAAGCTGACTCCACTGTCCAGAGCCAGAACCTGTTCGGCCAGTTTTAGTTCCCAGTGGCCGATCGAGATTAGGGGCCCAGGTGCAGCATGCCATAAACCCTTCATTGCACACATCTATATCTAAATCTTATTCACACCTGTCACTGCTCTTTCTTTATGACCTGCTTTACGAGGAGGAGGTGCCCGGTTTTATTAGGGGTCCAGATTATATCTGTTGCAGGTGTTGGGCCTCACTGGGTATTTGGTTGTGGGCTGGACAAACTGAAAATGGGCTTGTCATCATGAATCTGTTTTTTTTGTTGTAAGAAATATGTGAATGACTCACTGTAAAAATAAGGAATGTTTGCCTAAAGCATAATATTCTGTATAAAAGAGATAGCTGGTTTGCATGATAAGGGCAGTCTCCTGAGAACATACACATTGTTGTACTTCTAGGATACCTGTTGCTGGCTGCAGCCAATAAATTGATCTTTGAAGCCACCAAGAAGACTCTGTGTTTCTGTAGTCTGAGACAGGAAGAACTCGAGGTCATTGGGTGTGTTCCCTGGCACCGCTGGGTCCAATAAAACCCAGTACTTCAGGAGTCTACTTCTTTGTCCTAAATAAAAGTAAGAGCAGTACCAGCCCTTAGGGTGCTCCTCACAGGTCTCATCAGCAGGTGCTGTTCTTCTGTCTTACACGGGTCCAGTAGTGTTCTGAACAGGGTGCCTGGGGTGCCAGATGTATGCCTGCTACTAGCCTGTGGGGGATGACTCCTGTCACCTCCCAAATCAATAAGGAAAATGTTCCTAGCAGTATGCCTACCCATGTTTGTAGTTGTTCCTGTGTGCCCTACTGCAAACAATTCCACAGTGCCCTTCTCTACCTGAATCTAACATGGCAGAATCTTTATTCCGCTGTGCACAACTCCTATGCCCTTGACACTTAACAAACTCTCCGTTTCTCTGGATGTTAACCGCACCCCATTATCATTCAACAATACGGTGGGACACTCCTCTCGACCAAACAGATTCTCACAACATTTTATCACACTTCTTGTCTCCACAGAATTCACAATTGCCACCTCTGACAACGCTAAAACAAGTTGATGCACCTCAAGATATACTGATCAACATTTCCTGACCCAATGGGACCAACAGTATCCAAGGAAATCTCCCCCAAGGTGCAGAAGGTAATTTCCTCACTGCCATGGGTTGGGTTCTACATTTTAAAATTCTATCACTAGCAAAGCACTCATCGCAATCCCTCATCACATGTATCCCAGGACACCAGTAGTCATTTCTGACCCTCCTCTTAGTTTTTGAAATACCCCAGTGACTCTTGTGTCCCAAAGAGATGATCCGCTTCCTTAACGTGGTAGGAGGAATTAACCTATTACCTCTCAAAAACAACTCACTGTGAACAGTGAGCTCCTCTTTCACCTCCCAAAATCCTTTAACATCACTCCCACAAACATTGCTTATGGGCCATCCAGACAATATCCACTGTTTCAACTTCTGTAACTCCTGATCACTTTTTATCTCTCCAACCCATTCCTCCTCAAGAATGACACCATCAGTGGCTTCAGAAAATGTCACCTCCTCCTCACACAATTCATACTTTCCTTCACTTCCAAGTTCATCAATACACATGCGGTACATGCAATCGCCCAAAAATATTTTTCGCGCCTGGAATATACTTAAAGCAAAACTCAAATTCCTACAATGTAATTACCCATTTACAAATTCTAGAGGACACCACATCAATAACTTTAGACATAAAAATAAATCTTAAAGGTTTATGGTTAGTTTTGATCAAAAATTCACTTCCCTATAAACATTTCTGCAGCTTCCTCAGAGCCCAAAACACACTCAATGCCCCCTTCTCAATGACGGAATAGTTCTTTTCTGCCCCTTTCAAACTACTGGGAAAAAAAACTAAATGGTTCTTTCCTCACCATCAATCACTTGTAGCAGAACAACCCCTAAACATTTCGCACTGGCCTTCGTCATTAATACCATTTCTTGCCCTGGTTCAAAACTTGACAGGCTGGGAACCCCCTGTAATTATTCCTTTATCATGTCAAACTCCTCACTGCACTTCTCCCTCCATTTAAATTCCACACCCTTCTTCAGCAACTACCTCATATTGATACTTTTCTCTGGAAACTTTGCTACAAATTTACCATAGTACTCTGCCATCCCAAGAAACTTCATCAATTCCTCTTTGTTCTCAGGCGTTGGCATACTAGTGATGGCAGACACCAGTTCCTCCGTAGGACTGATTCCATTGGAGGATAACGTATGATCCAGATGCTCTATACACTCTTCATTAAACTTACATTTCCTCAATTTAAGAGTCAGACCACAAGCATCCAGCTTATCAAGATCAGCTGCAACCTCTCATTATGTCCACTTCGTGCTTCCTAACACTAGCAAGTCATCATGGTATATCTTGATTCCAGTCACCGCCCTCAATATATCTTCCATCACCCGCTGAAACACAGCAGAAGCAGAGACTAGCCCAAATGGCATCCTCACATACTTGAATGTGCCGAATGGTGTAACAAAAGATGTTAAGTCCTGAGATAACGGATGCAAACCTACCTGGTGATGTGCGGATGTTAAGTCTAGGGAAGAGAAACACTTTGCACTCCTGTTGGACCTGGCACTGTTGGCGTGGGTCTCCCTTCCATTTTTTGCTGTTGCCTCATGTGTTTTTGCTGGTTATAGATTCTTTGGGCACTGTGCCACTGCTATTCAGTGCCACAGTGCAAGTGCTCCCTATGGTAAATTGGTGTATGGATTAGTGATTCCATCATTGGTTGGTTTGGTTTACTTGTCAGACCCTAGTACAGTGCATTGAGTGTGCCCAGGGCTTGTAAACCAAATGCTGCTGGTGGGCTTAGTATGGGAGAACAAGGGTACCCCGAAATGTGAACCTGGGGTTAGTGTATGTTTAGAAAGAACAATGGTTCAGGGTTGGCCTCAATGGGTCCAGAGCAAGAAAGTAAAATCCCGAGGGGACAGTGGGGATTCAATTTATACTGGACAATTAATCAGCATGGGAGCAAGAAGGTAGGGAAACATTAGTAGTGCAAAATAGACGGTTTATTTTACACAAGTATGAATTTTGTACTCAAAGTAATAGTCAGGTGCTCACATAAAGTGAAGGTGCGTAATGTGACAAAGTGAGAGTGAACTAAAAACATAACATCACATTGACAACAAAATTGGAACTCCACATGAGTATATACAATGAAAGGGGTTCCTGTTGTAAGGGTCGACGGCGTTTCGATCTTTTAGGTACTTAAGATCATCTTCAGGACATGTAGTGAGCAGTCTGAAATCTCAATAGGGTGTCACTATCCAGGAAGAGAGCGGGGCCGTAGCCACTTTAGCAATGCAGGCGGGCCTCTTGCGTAGGGAGGCTGTATTGACTAAGGTAACGTCCAGGGTGGCGTCAGGGTAGAGCTACTTCCACCAGGTGGTGACGTTTAAGCTGGAGACATTCAAGGGTTGTTCGCGGGTATGAGTTATTCGTGCCTGATTATCTGGTGCAGGATGAAGTCGGGGCTACTTCCAGCCGGGGGTAGCGTTTGGTGTGGAGTCTGGGTAAATCGGATTACGGTTGCAGGACGAAGGGTTGGCACTCCTAGGGGCCGGCGCACAGTCCTCGGCGTTCCACTAATACACTTGTGTTAATCTGTGAAGAGAACCTAGACGTGGAACACGTGGGCATGATGAGTGCATGTACACAATTGGAGTTGCTTGTCCGTGTCCGAAATTGATTCAGAGTACCAGAGGCGAGTTAAACACCATCCTGGCTGGCGCGCTGCAGTCGATGCACCTGTAGGGACTGAGTGTGCCCAGGGCTTGTAAACCAAATGCTGCTGGTGGGCTTGCAGCACTGGTTGTGCCACCCACAGAAGCAGCCTGTAAAAGTGTGTCTCAGGTCTGCCATTGCAGAGCCTGTGTGCAGTCTGGTACTGCCATGTTGACTGGGCAAGTGCACCCACTTGCCAGTCCCTAAACCTTCCCTTTTCTGCATATTAGTCACCCCTATGGTAGGCCCAAGGGCAGGGTGCATTGTAAGTATAAGGTAGGACATGCCCTGGTGTGTGTGGCATGTCCTAATAGTGAATTACAGCCATTTTCATTTTTCACTATTGCAAGGCTACCTGTTCCCATAGGCCAGAATGGGCAGTTTGATTATTATATCTTATAATCCTAACTGACCCAGGGAACATGGTAGAACAACTAATTTAGTATGCCTGAACTCAGAATGATAAAATACATCTTTTAGTGAAGTTGGTTTTAACATTCTGTGTTTGAAAATACCACTTTTAGAAAGTAGGTATTTTCTTGCCTAACTATCCAAGCCTGCCTCTGCTAGGTTGTGTATTTCATGTCTGATTTGTGAATGACAGGGGCTGGGGGATTCCAGGAGACAGGGTGAGTCAGCACAGGGCTGAATAGAGAGATCTGCATGTAGATGGGTGGGAGGAGTTGCACCTGGGACATGAATAGGGCTGTGCCTTCTCTCCACAATGCTGGCTCCACCTCCTGTGGTGTGTCTGATGTCCCTGGCCTACACTGTGAAAGGAAAGAAGGAGTCTTGTCAACAAAGTGCTCCAGGACTGACCAGAACTGGTTTGGACTAGGCACAGGCCTCTCTGCCTTCAGAGAACAAAGATAATATGAGTATAAAAGAGGGGACCCAGACCCCAGAACTTTAGATCACTTTTGGGAAACAAGAAGAACCTTTGCTGAGGAGAGGAACCAGAGAAACTGAGGAGGAGACTATCCCTAAGCTGAGTGCTGTTTGGGGGATTGGCCTGCAGTGGTTGCCTGACTGCCAAAGAAAGGAGAGAGGAAATTTGTGTGTACTTTCATCAACTTGTAAAAGATCTCCAAGGGCTTGAGAGAGAGCTTGCCTCCTGCTGAAGTCTCAGGGACAACAGACTTCACCAACCAGCTCCCCAAGAGTCTTTCTGGAAAGTGCCTGCTGCTGTGCTGGACTTTCTGAGGGACTGCGTGTCGCAAGGAGCTGGAAGCGGAACTCACGAAGAAGAAGCGTCGCCGCCGCAGCCGAAGCGCCTCGCATCGCCGAAGAGAAGGATCGACGTCGCATCAGACACCGCTGCATCAACGGAGAAGAGTGTCACCGCCGCTGCAGCTGTCGCATTGTTGCCGAAGCGCCTCGCATCGCCGAAGAAGAAGATCGACTTCGCATCAGACGCCGCCGCATCACTGGGAAGCATGTCGCAGGGCCTGTCGCGGCTCAGAAGAATTGTTGAGTCACCGCACGGCCGTCACATCGTTGCCGAAGCGCCTCGCATCACCGGAGAAGAGGATCGACGTTGCATCAGACGCTGCCGCATCACTGGGAAGCGTGTCGCAGGGCCTGTTGCGGCTCAGAAGAATCGTTGAGTCGCCGCACGGCCGTCGGGCGTGCACGCATCGTGTTGCATCAAGAGGAAGACGCCATTTTGTTTCATTGCACCGGATCTTCATCGCATCACGGCACTGCTGGTCGCATCGCCACGGAAGCGCAGTAAGAAACCGACGCATCACCTCCCCACGCGGAGAAGAACCGACGCATCACTGCTCTTGCGTGTAAGGAACCGACGCATCACCTTCCCTGCAACACTTTCGTTGTATAGCGTTACGCATCCAAAGGTACATTGAACTGAAAGTGTCACATTGACCATCTAAAAGAGAACTAAGCTCATTCTACCATTTTTAAGTACAGTATTGTGGATTTTTGTCATTTGTGGTCTTGTGCTAAGTCTATATAAAAATACTTATTTTTATACTACAACTTGTGTGGTGTCCATCTGTAGTGTTGTCACTTGATTACTGTATGTGTTCACAAATGCTTTACACACTGCCTCTGAGATAAGCCTGTCTGCTCGTGCCAAGCTACCAAGGGGGTGAGCAGGGGTTATTTTAGGAGTGTACCCCCTTACCCTGACTAGACGCAAGGGTCCCTATTTGGTCAAAGGTACCTACCTCAGCCAACTAGAGACCCCCAAATCTAACAACTCCCAATAGAACTTAACATCTCAGTTAAATTAGGTAAAGGGTACCTGTCCACTATTACACACCGATTAAGCTCATGCAGATAGACACATAACCTCACCACCCCTTTAGCCTTCCTTGCCATGACCGCTGAGGACAACCACTCATACCCTTCTACTTTTACAATGATTCCATCTCCTTCTAATCTTTACAATTCCCTCTTCGTGTCATTTCTCACCTTCAACGGAACCTTTCATAGCTTGCTTACTCAGTGGATAGATTCTGGTTTGATTTTTATGAAGTGCTGATATCCCTTTAAACAAACCAATCCATCCTTCAACACATTGGGATACAATTGACCATATTCTAGCTCGCCCTGAGCTATATTCACTCTTTCACCTAGCCTTACAGCAGGGGATTCATTCAGATCCAAATAGACTCCTAACTCCCTCTGATGAATCCAACTCACAAGAGAATCAACTCTCATGGACATGAAAATCTTCCCCACTGTGACTCTGCCCTTGTACTCGATGTCACCTAAGAAATACCCCATTAGCTTTATAGGCTTTCCACCGTAACCTCTCGGTTTTATATCTGCCTTGAACAATTTGATCTTTTCCATCAACTCTTGTTCATAAAGCTCCTTGGGCACTAGAGTAATGTTTGCACCTGAGTCGAACAACATATTCACTTTAGCGCCTGCTACACTCACTACATCAAAAAGACCCTCTATTTCTTTGCCCGCTACTTGTAATATGATTAGATTGCAATCATCTTCTGACTCATACTCCAAATCTCTCACTTTGCCATTATCTCCTCTAGATCTGCAATTCGTTCTGAAGTGACCCTTCCGCCCACATTTTTTACAAACAATTTTACAATCTGGACAATCTTTATAGTTAGCTAAATGTGATAAACTATTGCAACGGAAAGATTGAATTTGAGATCTCTTAAAATCTTTACAGATGTCATTAGAAAGTTTATACCGGTCCTTACTCTCTTTAAAAGTATCCTTTTTATTAGATTTTGCTCTCACACTGTAAATCTTGTCGGCATCTCCCCTTTCATACATATTCTTCTCACAAAACTTTAATTCCTTCTTGATGGTCTCAACGCATGCCATTGAATGCTCTAACATCTTTGTGGTCACTCAAAAATAATTCTGGGAGCAGATCCTTCCCTACTGCAATTGGTGTCTGGCTGACTATGAAGTAAAATATGGCACTGAGCCAGGTGTTAGCTCCATCAGCCTGTGACAGAATAGGCCTTTCAAGTTAATTAAATACCTGCTCCCTGCCCACATGGTCATCCTGTCAAAGGAACAGAACACCTCCCCACAACCAAGGCTTTTGTCTCAGCTCTGATTGCAAGTTCATTCCTCATCAAGGACCTATTCAGCTCCTGGGTAACAGATCAAAACTCATGCAAATGGACTTCTAGAGGCTTTAAGCAGGTAAAAGATGACTTTCTAAAACGCCTTTGATAAAATATTTATTACAAATCCTACTTCACCAGTGAATTGAGTTTGTAATAAATATTTTAAAAAGTCCAAGAATTAACTTTTTATCTGGTTCCAAGGTGCAGATAAATGTATTCAATTTAATTATGGAACCCAAAGCATTCCTATAGCTAACCCTGAAATAGTGAAAATAGCTTTTGAGACCATGTGACTGTAAGGATATTTTACATTAAAGTTTTACATGGCCAACTTTTAAATGGCATGCACCCTGCCTTACTGTACATTGATGCCTACATAGGGGTGACGTATTAATATTTAAAAGGAGGGTTTAGGTCTGTCAAAATGGATTATTTTGACAGTTTGAATTTACGGTTTAAAAATGCACATACAGGCAACAGTAGTAGGCCTGCAGTCATGTTTTGCATTGTCACTCTAGTGGTGTCACAATGTGTGCTGCAGTGAACTAGTGTCATTTAACTTACAGGCCCTTAGTACGCTTTGTACCATATACTAGGGACTTACAGGAATTTAAATATGCCACTTCGGACTACAGTCAATTTCAACATGCTTTAGGGGTCAGCTTACATCCATTGAGGCCTGGCTAGAAGAGTCCCAGTGCAGAGAGTCAAAACACAGCTGGATCAGTCCAACCAAATGGGCATGATCATACAAAAAGAGGCATTTTCTTACAATGACAGGAAGTAATAATTTTCTTTTACTGTAGCTTAGTGTTTCTTTTTAATGCAGCGGTGTCTGGTGGCTCAGTGAACTAATGCATTACCTGCTGGGGCCTGTGTTTGACTTCATGGTCACAGGTTCAAATCTCAGCAGGTCCTTTAAGCTTCTCATCTATCTGAGGTCGATAAAATGAGTACAGTTGGGTAACAATAAACATCTGTTATTCAGCGCCAAGATGCCTACGGGTGAATGCGCACATACCTATCTTATGTATTAACTTGTGCACATTTTCAAATCTTAAATTTAGAAGTAACACAGAATAAGTTGGCACTACAAACCCTCCAGAATACGATTCCTCGTGGCGTAGCAGTTGATTGCAAATCTAGTGTCAAAAACAAAATTGCCTCGCTGTTTCTGTATCAATATACCAATTAAAATACATACAATTCAAAGAGCGCCATATGTATTTCCTATGTCTTGTTATGCATTCGGATCAAAGTCTTTCCGAATGACAGCTGACTACATAATGAGCCAGCTGCTATATTTACGGGTTCTGCTTTTACATGCGCCAATATTAAAAAATGTACGCATTTGTAATTACTTCTTACTAAGATGTCAAGCATGACGTCAGTATGGGATGCGAACTTTCACCCTTCACAGACATCCAACTTCTACCAATGTAGCCTATATCTAATTAAATGCTAGATTCATGAGAATGGAAAAGCACATTTCACGCAGTTGTTAAAAGAAAGGCACACATATGTTTTCCGCTGTTTCACTATTTAAAGGCAGCGGACAGATTTACTTTTTTTTTTACGTGGACAGAGAAACAAAAGAAGTGGATAATAGAAACACTCAGATTAAATCAACATTTGGACTAAGGTCGCATCCATTAGAAATTTGTGACGGTCAACTATTGAGCGTAGACCTCGCCATTAAAGCTAATCTGAGAAGCCCTTTGGCCAGCAATTTGCCTGCAGTTATTGACTTGAATTCCAGCTGTGAAGAATCATGTATTTGTCACTGGAAGAGCCGTAAGAACAGCATTTTTCTGATATTTTCCAATACCAAAATAGCCTTTTCATAACTAGGAAGAGTCAAGAACAAATGTATTATTTATATGTTTTACAGCGTGGACGAGACAGGATTGGGCGTCAGAATGCAGCACCTGCAGTCCGTTGTAACATATTAGCAGTTAGGTTACATTACATTTTTAGGGAGTGCAAGTTACAGCTTACCAACAAGCAAGGAAGGCAGTTCCTGTTCTGGATTCTAGTAAGTCAGGATAGGGATGTTCGGACATAAGGTCTGCTCCTTCGCGAGGCTGGGAGCCGCAGGCCTCGAAGGAACCCCCCACCATTCCTCCAGGCTCACGTTCCACCTGCCTTGTCAAGAAGAAGAAGGACTCCAGAGCTCGAATTCCAGTCCAGTGACGTCCCTGCATTCAAGCAGCTGCAAGCCGACTAATTGGGGCATCTTTATGCTTGAATATTCCATACAGTGATACATTATATTCAGAATCAAAACACAAATAGTAACCTACATTCAGCGGATGGATTAAACATAGATCCTGTTGCTTGAGGCTTGACCAAGTCTATTGATTTGTAATAAAAGCTAATGTTTATCCAATATCATTTTTCTTTGGTGAGATTTTATTTCAAACCCATGGTACTATTTGAGTCTGTGGATGGTCTTTAAAATCAAGGTCAGCAATGTATGGAGGGTACATAGCCAGCCAGCCTGGTATCAATGTAGGGTGGAAGGTGCCCTAGGGATCTAGGTAGGTTGAAAATGGTGCGCATGGCAAAGTTAATAATGTTGTACAGAAAAGGTCATGATGCTGAGGTAAGCCTAGCAGTAGCCTTTTGCGTTGTCAATTTAGGATGGCCTTCTCTACTGTGTATGTGAAGGAAGAATGTAAGGAATGATTGCAGTAAGTGGACAGTTCTGCAGATATTGAGATATCCACAGGTAGGAGGCCCAATACCAATTGTCCCTTGTCAGTAAGAAATGAGGAACGAATCAAGTATGAGTGGAGCTGAGGATGATATATGAGAGAGTGATGGCAGTAATCTAGCTGGTGCTTGGCCATTGTTTGTTGAGAAGGAGCCGGGCTAGCCTGGTGAGTATCACTATATGAAGATCTACCTTCACGTGGTGATGAGTTAGACGTGGGCCACTCTCCCTCGAGAATGGACTGCACTCCTAAGACCCCCAGGGCTGACTCACTCGTGGGCAGGTGTAATGGGAGGGTCCATGCCAGAACCCATCCTCCAAAAGTGCAAGGTACAGGGCACAGGGGAAGTCACTTTAATCCAGACCACGTGTGGGGCACTGGTAGGCAACACACTTCAGGTCAGCACTGTGGGGCCACTTCCCAAGTGAGTGAGTTATAGGGCACCGGTGGGGATCCTACTTCACTGATATGAACTGTTCCTGACATTATCCTATTGCCACGACAGGCTTCTAAAGTGTTTTAGATAAGGAACTTTAGGTAAAGCGTGATATTTTGGTGGGTAGTTGATGGCTTAGGGTGGTCAGACTTCACATCTGTTCGCATGTCCTCATTGGTGCCCCTCTACCTATTGTGCTACCCTTAGGTCCTGGAAAACGTTTATTATACTTGTATACGCTCACATAATTCCCATGTTTGGGCTTACATGCATTTTGTGTATTTTTTCATTGTGCCACTTCTTCACTGGCAAGAGACTGGATTCAGGAGAAAAAGTCTTGCAACAATTGTAAAATTTATGTGTGCAACAGCTGAGAGAAATTTTCTTCATGAAATAGTTCACCTCTGATATAGTGTGTGGCTTTTCCAACATTTACACCAAAAAGCTGTCAATGTTGGTAATCTGAGCAAAATCTGCACAGTCCTTTAAAGAGCCAGGTTGTTCTAAAACTTCTAGACAGAAACGGGCAAATGTTGATCTTTATTAAGCTTGCAAAAGTTCATAAATGTGAATTATCTCCATTTGGACAAGCCGTAGTTGAGTCATAGCTGAAGCTGAAACTAGATTGTCACAGTGCACATGCGAGGGTGAGACGCAAACACTTGATAAATTGCTGCTCTGACAGAACAAGGCTGATCTTCCTGCGAACCCATTAGTGGCAGCTACCAATGGATCTCACAAGACTGGCCATTTGGGCAGGCTAAATTATTTGTGGTTTGATTTGCAGTGAAGGAGCACACGAGCTGTAAAGGCTTAGTCCAGTAGGCAATGCAAATTTGAGGACTGAAACAAATAGCACTCGAATAAACACACTATGCATGCATTTCCAGCCATAGCTATTTACTGTACAACAATGTGTGAAATAAAGGGGGGAAATGTGTCGATGTGTTACAATATAGGAAAGAAAATATGATGGTAGGTGTAGATGCCCCGGTCCTCTTTCCCCTGCATGTTTTCGGGAAGACACTCCTGCTTCTGCCAAAACATGCTGGACACAGTGGGCCGGAACAATTAACTGCTTTGAACATACAGGAACAGCTCACAGTGGCACACATGACCCAATGATACAAAGGAGAGTTGGCCCTGACACTCTTCTTAAGGAAAATATTTCTTAAGAACGGGAACTGGAGCTGTGCCATTTCCTGATTACATTAGCGAACCTGACACCATGCCAGCTGTCTTTATCTCACATGTTTTTGTAGGATTGATGAACATCGGGGCAGCTGACAGATGCATTGTTGTCTTTATTGAGTACTGCACACTAGGGCTGCTCTCAGCTCCCCTGATTCCCCTCCTTCCACAGTGTCGTACAGGAGATGGCGACTGTGCCAGCTGACAATTGCCCCTGCAGCATGTTTGCAGCTAGGGCACTGTGACAGGTGGCAGTGGTCCTGCTTAGTGGTGTAAGATATAACAAAAAACCTCTGCGGCCTTTGGGTAAGGGTAGAGCGGTACGGATAGCGCTTGGGCCTTGATGTCTGGGTTGGCGTAGCATTCCCAGTAGAAAAGAACACGTTTCCACAGAGTAATAAATAGAAATATGAAGAAAAAAATGCGTTTCCAATATTTCTTTATTCTCTCCTCGAAAATATTTTTTAAAGAGGAAATGCTGAAATTAAAGTACTAACCTTGAAATAACTGCTACTATTAATGCTCTATATTTACAGAGCAATTGGGGATCAACACTGCTAGGGCTATTGTTGCTCATCACAGCCTTTTGCCACTAAGTTTCATTACTGACTGGAGACCGGTGATTTTACTCACTGTGGCCATTGATGTTCATTAGTGCTAGCTAGGTGATGTTCATGACTACCATAGGCCAGTTTTAGTGCTCATTACTGGGTGGGCCTACAGTGGAACATTTCCACATGAAGACTTTCAGGTTCAGTAATTCCATGCTCCTTAGTGACTGGGGCTAGTGAAGCTCTTTCGTCCTTCTGGGCTGATGATGGACATAAGTGCTTATTATGTTCATTGGGACCAGGGAATTGGGACTCTACTGAAAAAATATTGCCATTCAAACGTTAATGTACTAACAATACCATATGTCACACCCCAAGCCAGTATGCTTTAGAATACCTCACAATATTACATCCATGCAAATCCGCCAGAAAACAGTACTAAGTATGGACCATAACATATGGTAAATATTTCACATATCCCTGTGAAATATTAAACTCGTCATCATAATGAGCGCCCCCAAACTATTCAGCATTACCCCTCCAGAGGAGCGCAAATCCTTAGCCATTTGGCAGAACTTTGACTCCATCTCTGAAGATGCCCTCCTCAAATGCATCCTCGAAACAAAGCCCTCCAACCATTCTATTGACCCCATCCCTAGTGCCATTGCAATCGACTTCTACACCCATTCTCTTTCCTATTGGACAACTCTGCTTAACCTCTCCCTCTGTCAAGGCTCCCTTCCTGTTTCCTTCAAAACTGGGGAGGTTACCCCTCTTCTTAAAAAACCCACCGCTGATGTGAACGACCTCAACAACTTCCGCCCCATCACTAACCTACCTTTTCTTGCGAAAATCACAGAAAGATGTGTAGCGAAACAACTTTCCCGTCATATCAAGGACAATGATCTTCTTGACAATTTCCAGTCTGGCTTCATTCAAAACTGCAGCACTGAAACAGCCCTGCTGCAAGTGATTGATGTCGCACTGCGGATACTCGATTCAGGGGAGTCTTGTCTTCTAATTCTCCTTGACCTTTCTGCAGCCTTTGACACTGTCAATCACAACACTCTCCTTAACACTCTTCAACAGAGAATGGGCATGGAAGGCACAGTGCTTAAATGGTTTGCTTCCTTCCTCTCTGATAGATCCCAAATGATCAAAATAGCGAACAGTCTTTCATCTCTTTTGGCGGTAGGTCAAGGTGTTCCTCAAGGCTCTATACTTGCACCCACTTTTTATTCAACCTCTATTTGGAACTATTGGGAAATCTCCTAAGTAAATCTGGGATCCTCTATCATCTCTATGCGGACGACACTCAAATCTACCTCAAGGTGTCCTCCACACACGATCTCTCCATCCTAAACTCTACTCTCGACTCCATTCAAAACTGGATGTTAACTCATCAACTGATTCTGAATCCCTCCTAAACTGAATTCCTCCTCCTCTCCTCCTCACTCTCTCCTCCTCCGGTTCAATCATGGATGGATCAGATGAATCTACTTAACAATAAACCCATCATTGTCGACAGCGCAAAATCCCTTGGTGCCATACTCGACAAAAACTCAATCTACTCTCCCACATCAATTCCATTGCAAAGTCTGCTCGATACCAACTGCGCTTTCTCTGGGGATTCAACGCTTCTTCCCAGAGCAAGACCGAAAAACCCTGGTCCAATCGCTGGTTCTCTCTAGACTGGACTACTGCAATTCTCTTCTTACTGGCCTCCCCAAATCCCACCTGTCCCCCTTAAATCTGTTCTCCATTCAGCAGCTCGTTTCATATATGGGACCAAAAGAAGCGACCACATCACACCCATTTTATCTTCCCTCCGTTGGCTTCCCATCGAGGCAAGATCTATCTACAAGACTGCCTGTATCACCCACAAAGCCTTGCACTCCTCCTCTCCTCGCTACTTGGCGAATAAACTGAAACTCTCTGGAGGCTCTAGACCATCACGTAATGCGGAAAATGTATTGCTTGAACCTCCCACTTGCAAAAAGGAAAGATCGATGGCCCAATCCTTTTCAGGCAACGCGGTGAGAATCTGGAACTCACTTCCGCCTCAGCTCCGGACCACCACCTCTTCCTGGTCCTTCAAAACTGACCTCAAATTTCTCCTTCTTCAAAGACACTTCCAAATCTAATTCACGCCCTCTCTATTCCCTCAAGGAAGTTCTTCCACTATAGGAAATTCATTACTCCATGCCTATAGAAGTGCCTTCCCAGTGTGTTCTGAGTGACTGCCACTTATTGCAGTATTATACCTCTATTTGTATTTTGTATCTTATGTATCATGCACACTTGTCACTTTTTCCTCTTGTAACGTATCATTTGCTACCTCTTCTTGTATCTTGTTTGCTTTTGTTATATGCACAATTGTCACTTTTTCCTCATGTAATGTAACGTTTGCTTTTGTAACATGCCCATTTGTAATTTTCTCCTCATGTAACATTACTGTTCCTATTGTGAAGCGCTCTGACACCTTCGGGTAAAGTCTGCACTATATAAAAACGCATAAAATAAATAGAATAAAAATAAATAAAAGCATTGTGAGGACTGCTGGTATAATGCAACTCCTGTAATATGGTCTTTTGTTGTTAACTTGTCATCATGGTTTATGATTTCACCAGAACCCTCGGTGCAAATATTGGACAATATTAGACATCTACCTATCTATCTATCTATCTATCTATCTATCTATCTATCTATCTATCTATCTATCTATCTATTTGCTGAAAAAATACGTTACAAGGACGTAATAGTTAGGCACACATTTCACTCGTAGAAAACCATAGAAATTCAGCAGTTATAGTTACCTGAGCTAACTATAACTTATGCCCCAGCAATGAACTGCTTATGACCTCACATATTAAATCTCTTGTGACATGGTCAGTGACATCACTGATGACCTCACTGATTACATCTCAAATGACATCACAGATGACGTCACTAATGACATTATCCTGTGATTCTGAATGTTTTCTAAAAGTAACTGAGTGTTAAACATGTATGCTAAAGTAAGTGGCTGTGTGAGTTTGTGTATGGGTGAGCGAGTGGGTGTGTCAGTGGCTGTAAATGGTGAATGGGAGGGTGAATGAGTAGTTGAATGAGTGACTAAGCTGGTACATAAGTGTCTGTATGGGTCACTAACAGGGTATATGAGTGACTGTATAGGTGCATGAATGGGTGCTTAAGTGGCACTATGGGTGAGTGAGTGGATGTGTGAGTGAGTGGCTGTATGGGTGAGTAAATGGGTGTGTGACAAACTGTATAAGTGAGTGAGTGTGAGAGAGGTTGTATGTGAGAGTATGTTCTTGTCTCAGTGACTGTATAGGTGAGTGAGTACATGTGTTAGTATATCTATGAGTAAGTGAGTGGATATGTGAGTAACTGTGAGGATGAGTGAGTGGATGTGTGAGTGAATGTATGGGTGAGTGAGTAGGTATGTGAGTATCTGTATGGGTAACAGTTTTAGTATGGGAATGACTGTATGGGTGTATGAGTGGGTGCATACGTTTCTGTATTAGTGGATATGTGAGTAGCTGTATTGGTCACTGAGTAGCTGTATGAGTGGCTGTGTAGGTAAAGTAGTGGTTGTATGGTTAAGTTGATATGTTAGTGGTCTATGCATCAGTGAGTAGGTGTGCCACTGTTTGCATGGGTCTGCGAATGGGAATGTCACTGGTTGTGTGGGAGTGGGTGTATGAGATGTTATATGGGGTGTAACTGGGTGTGTGACTGGTTCTGTGAATGATGTCATGAGTGATGTCATTTGAGATGTTATCAGTGATGTTTTTTTAGGTGTCATGAGTGATGTCATGAGTGATGTCAGTGACCATGTTTTGAGTGATGTAATATGTGAGGCCATAAGCAGTGCACTGCAGGGGCATACGTTATAGTTTGTTCAGCTAACTATAACTGCTGAATTTCTCTGCTTTTGCACAAGTAAAATGTAAACCTAACTATAACATCCCTGTAACATTCGTTTTTTTTAGTGAATTTGTAAGCTTTTTAAATTCTTTTTCCGAACTAAAACGTCTTGTAACCTGTTTTTTCAGTGAATTTCTAAGGTTTTTTTAAATTATATTTCCTAACCAGTGAAAAAAGGGGGTGGGGCCTTTCACAAGCCCTCAGAAATCCCACTGGGTGGGACTTACTGGAGGTAACATGAGGGGTACTTGGTGCCCAAGGACCCTCAGCATCCAAGGGGACTTCTTCCCCCAATTTGTAGTGCACCATGAGACGCATTTGCAGAGTCGTGAAGAAAGGGAAAAGGGCCTCTGGCTTTTACATTTTTTTTTTTTTACTTTTCAGGGGAGGGCCCCTTTCCCCAGTCCCCCTCCTCAGTCCAATATTGCCCCTAGGGACCCCATCCCCTGAGGCCCAGCCTTTAAATTTTTTTTTTATTTCATTAAGGGGAGGGGCTGCACAACCCCCCCTACCAGGGAAATTTTGGCCCCAATGACCCCATTCCCTGGGGCCTGGCCTTTGCATATATTTAAAAAAAAAAATAAGAATAAGGGGAGGGGAAGAAGGGCTGCGCAGCCCCCCTCCCGGGCAAATTTTGGCCATGGGACCCCATCCCCTGGGGCCTGGCCTCTGTTGTGGGTGCCCTGGTCGCACCCAGGGCACTCACTTGGGGACAGTTGGGGACGGCAGGGGGAGCCTCAAGGCTTCTGTGGTCCCTGCCAGCTCCCCGCCTCCTGCAGGAGCCGGCATTGCTTTGACACAGAAGGAGCTTATAACATGCAGCTCCTTCTGTGTCAAAGCAATTGTGCTCCGCTTTGAGCAAGTGAGAGTGGTAAAGCTCTCGCCAAGCCATAGCAAACAGCTATGCCCTGGGGGTGGGCACCCTGGGACATAGCAGGAGCCGGCCTTGTGGGGTCTTGTTTTTAATTTTGTAGTATTGTGTTTCATGGTATGTACATATTTATTTATTTAATATTAAAAAAAAAAATTTATCAGTCTTATATGATATTGTTCAAATTACATTTCTAAGTTAGAATGACTAATAAAGATGATTATAATAATATTTATAAATAAATGTAATTTTGTGGGTTTGATTGGATTAATGTAAGTTGAATTGTTAGGTGGTTTACAATATTGTTTTGCTATGTTTTCAAGGTAGTGGGATCCTTTGCTATTTATAATGAGTTTCAGTTGCATTGTAGCATTTTGTACATTTCTTTTGTCATTCTAGCTACTTTAGATTTTAATTTGGGTTAAAGATTGCTCTATTCTAAGTTCTTGGTAGCATTGTTTGTTTTTTGGGGAGGATTTCTAGGAATCGGCAGAGGGTAGGATGGCTTCAGAATAATATGGCTAAGAAGGTGTTTGTGATCCTTCCACCACACAGTTGGTTTAGGCTTGCTAGCCATGGTTCTATCATATATGTTAGGGCATTGTATTTGAAACTTGGGCTGGTGTCTGTGGCCAGAACAGAGCAGTCTGCCAACCCAGGTGTCATCAAAGTAGTCCATTAGGGGCTTTTGTTCATGTGTTTGTGTTGCAAAGTCATCCTGTGCCCTGGGCACCCCCATTCTTTTTTCTGACTGGTAATGATGGTAACTGACTCTGACTGTCCCTGGGCTCTGCCTAACCAGGCACAGGGCAAGTGCTATGCAGAAAACACACATAGAATACAATAAAAACATCTACATAAACTAGGGTAAACTATGGGTTAGGGTACCCCTACGGTTGGCATGACCTCCCCTATAAGGCCCTAGTACATAATAGGGCAGGGTATTGAAGCTACCTTTAAGTCCCTAGCATATAACAGGGCATGGCAGTTTAGAGCCCAGCAGCCTTTTCTGCACTTGCATGTGTGCCCTGCTGAGGTCTGAGTTCAGTTTAAAAACAGCCCTGTGTAGCAGGACTGCTTTTAGCATGTAAATTGTGCCCAAACTTGACTTTGGTGTTTGAGGCACTTACAAATTAATAAACTACAATGTTTTGGCATATTAGGTACCCCCAGGGTCTCACATAGGCGTCCCAGTGGTGGTGGGGGGGGGGGTCATGTATTTAGAAGGAGGACCCTTATAAAATAGGTTTTATATGCCTTGGGTTAAGTGAAATTGCACATTTCACATCTGACATTGCAGTAAAGTGCTTCCCAAGATTCACTTTTGTGCTAGGAGCACTGTTGAGTGAGGATCTGCAATACTTTTACATATTCAGGTGGGGGGTCCTGTAGATAAAAGCAAGGTTCTTATCAAATATGTTCTATAAGCCCTGGTGTTGGAGAAATTGCCCAGTTCATTTTCCCCATTGCAGATCCCAAGCTACAGAGGTTAACATGGAGGAAGTTATTAATTAATAACTCCCACCAGGAAACCCCCAAAAATATCATTCAAGGACTTAGAATGGTATTGCTAAATCCACCAATATGCTATTGTTGAATTTATTCTAAAATGTACAGACAAGAAGTTATAAGACTTTCTTGTCTGTAAGCCAAAATTCAGCCTTCCTGTTATCTGCCCTGATTGGTCAGAGTTAAGTTAATTAGCTGGGCTGCTTTGAAGAGATGATAAGTAGGCCCTGGGGTGGAAGAGCCATTCTGGAAGGAGAGGGTTCTGCTGCACAGAAATGGCAGAGCAAGGGGGAGGGTTCATAAACAATGATCTTCAAATGAAGGAGGAGACAGGCAGAAGAAACCAGTTTCATTTACGCCCCTACACTCGGAACCCAGCCAGATGATAGGCTTAAGGAATAAATAAATATGCAGATGCCAGGAGGAGGGGGTCTATGGAGAAAAGCCATCCTGGAGGTTGTTTAAGCCAGCTCTTGCCTCTCTGCTGAGACTTCAGCCATATTGAATTTTGGAGAAATAGCTTTCTGGGAGACCATTGTGCCACACTTTGGAGGAAATGGTCATTCTCAGGGGTGTTGTCAGGTACCTCATTGGACAGGAGTACCCTCCTATAGCTTCATAAGTGAGCCGGCTCAACCTGGCCAGCCGAGCCGGTGACCCTCAAATGTGAGCTGACCCGCCCTCAAGGTTTGCCCCGCTGAAAAGCCCCGGAGGTCCTACTTACAGAGTGTGACCAGGAGTTGGTCGAAGCCCAAGCTAGCAAACCCTACCCAAATCCAGCCTGGTGAAGAGCATCGAGGGACCCGGGAGAAAAAGCTCCGTAAAAGTTTTTAAGTCAGAACGTAGAAATGGTGACCATGACCAACCGCGAGAGTCAAGCCGCCCACCTTCAACCACGAGCCTGCCTGGATCTCTGGTTCATCCCGCAGGGAAGCTCCAGAGGTCTGATTTCCATACGTTTGACTGGGAGCTCGTCGCAAGGCAAGCCGGCAAACCCTCACCAAATCTAGACTGGTTGAGAGCTTCAAGGGACCCCAGGTAGAAAAGCTCCAGAAAAGTTTCTATGTCAGAAGGTAAAAACATTGACTGAGACCTACCATGAGGGGAAGCCGTGCAGAGCTCCATCGTGGTCAGCCTGAAACTTTGATTTTGTCCCGGTCTATCGCTACCAGATGTCCCAATAGGTGCTATAGGTTTCTATGTGCTATATCATAACTCCGGGTTCCCTACATTGGATTTGTTTTGTTTAGGTGACATTTTAAAGATACAAATATTTCCTATACTTATAAATTGGTGTTGGATTTTTATTGTGAGTTGTGTGTTAAATATTTAGTGAACTGGTGTTTTTAAATGCTTTACATACCTGTCTTTGAAGTTAAGCTTGCCTGCTCGCAACCAAGCTACCAAGGGTGGAGCGTGGGAATAATTTTCCGAGACCTATTCTGTGCCCTATGTTGTGTTAGTGGCATTATTGCCAGTGGTAGATGCATATTTACCACTACTAATAATCCACATTCCAACAGTTTGGTAGTAGCAGTATTCCATGAAGAGGTTGTAGTGGTTAGCTACTTCTGTGACTGGAACATATGTTAAAGATATTCATTTCTTTATTTCAAAAGTGAGTCAGCAGTTTGCCTTTATGGTGGTGTGGGAGTCGATTTTCAAAATTGTTTGTATCATTGCGTGCTCACTGTCTATTATAATTTGGCTGTAGGGCTTGTTAATTTTCTTTAATTTAGCTTAGTAGTTTATAGTATGCATCACTTTGCTTGTTGGGCTATATCACTGTTCTGAGATTCACCATGTATGGTATATATCTGTGTGAATGGTGAAGGGCACAGTTTAAGAGTGCCATCACTCATCCACGTTTCGGTTTGCATTTTTTTGCCTGCATTTGCCCTGTAGTGTGCTCAGGAACTTGTGGGAGCATATTTTTCAATTGAATTCCTGGGGATTCCTAGGATCTAGTGCTTCCTTTCACAGGTCTTGCAACATATGTCTTACTCCCCTCCTTTCTATATTTAGGGGTTGTTGTGCTCTCTAATGTTAATTACAACCTCATTTCTTGTTGTAGCCCTCCCATTACGAGCAACCATTATGAGCATTAGCATAGAATTTAGTATGTTTCCAATGTATATTCTTTGTGCTTGTGCCCTACTGGCTGTTTGTATATCCTAAGTTCGATAATCATTTTCACCCGTTCTGGGAGGTGAAGTAAGTGACATTTTCTGCCATTATGTGTGCAAATTTTTTAAGTATATATTTATTACTTTACATTCGATTAAATATTTTTATTTAATGTTTTATGTATTTTCACTTTTCACATTTAATACCTACATGTTTCCCGTCTTTTTAACCTGCTGCTTTGTTTTCGGCTTCTATGTAATTCTGTCAAGCGGTGGGTCACGTTGTGCCTTTTTCCTTGTCCGATATAGAAGGTTTGTTGTAATATTAAAAATCGATCTTGCTTAGTTTTATGGATGTTTGGGTGTTAGTTTTATTTTTAACAATTAGCAATTGTAAGTTCCTTTACATTTAATGAGATATATTTACTTTTAAAGTATTTTTGTTGAGTTTGTAATTTTGGAAGTTAGTATTTTTGGTGAGCAGGTCAGTATTTTCATTTGTAATCTTGTAATGGAAGCTAAAGTTCAGAGTTGTAAAGAGAAAGATTTATTTTATTAGTTTATTTTAAGTTAAGTGTTAAGCAATTTCTTTTGGCTACTTTTAAGTTAACTTACTTACTTTTGAATGTGGATGGTGGTATTTGTGAAGGATAGCTTCTGGAATTTCAGTGTAGAATCTGACAGAATGTTGCTTTTGTCTAGCTGTAGCATTTAGTTGCTATGATGATTTTTCTACTCTTTATATAGTGTCAATTTAATTAGTGTAAGAGTTCTATTGGTTACTTTATTTTACGCTCAAGGTTATTGGTTACTTTGTGTTCAGGTTTACTATTTTTTGGTAGCTTGTTCCTTATTTAGAGAATGATACATTGGAGTTTAAGTTTAACTGTTATATATGTGTTTATGTATAAACATTAATTTCTAAGTGTATCTAATTTTATAATATTTTTCATTAGATAATGCTTTCTGTATTTATGCTAGCTTATTCCTGTTATAATATTTTAATGTATTTAATTGGTTTCATTTGTATTTTTACTTGTTCTGTGAGTACACAAAGGGGTATATTCACAAGAACGTGTGATAACTACCACAAGAGTAGCGTAACGCAACTTTCAATATCGCAGCCTAGCACGGGAAAATAACCCTGTGTCAACGTGGAATTCACAACAAGGCGGTAGCATGCGATAGTCATCAGATAACGCGTCAAATGACAGCGTGAAAATCAACGACACTGAAAAAATGCGAAACGCAAGAAAATCATGCGATGAGGACAATCGCGGTACAGAAATCAGCGAACACCAGCCACAGGCCTGTAAATCCCACGTGTCCGGCGGGAAAAAGCACCATAAAAGAAAGAAAAAAAAAGCCCAAAAACAATCCAAACTGTGTAGCAACATGGATGACCCGGACCGAGTGCAGAGGACAAGCCGAACACCACAATCCCTATGGAGGACCATCCAGGAACCCCGTTTTCGGGGAAGGGCAAGGACAAGAGGAAGAGGAAGACCGGGTACAGTCCCAGGAAGACCAGATCATCGTCACAGGGGTGACCGAACACCATCAACAACTGTTCGGCACCTCCACTGCGGCACTGACAACCCAAACCGAAATATGGCAGGCCATCATCACCAACGTCAATGCAGTCGGAGTGTCCAGGAGGTCACTGGAGGAGGTCAAGAGGCGTTGGCATGATCTGAAAAGTCAGACCAAACATAAGCTCGCCACCAACAGGGAGGCAGCAACGGCGACTGGAGGTGGGAGTCCTGCGACACAGGAGGAGCTGGATGAGCTGGAGCAAATGGCGGCCACAGTCAGCAGTGAGGAGACGGTGGCAGGATTGGGGGGCCTGGACACAGCACGATATGACCTGACCCAACACCAACAGGGTGAGTAACCACTAGGGACGGGGGGGATGGGCACAATGGCACACATGCACAATTACGAGCAGCACACAGCACACCCACAATGACCGTGGAACATGTCCTTGATTGCCTTGGCACACTGCAGCACACATAGAAACGCCGAGTAGGCCCCCATCCACAATGTGCACAGAGGGGCCCCCCCTATCACCAATATCACAACCGACCTGTGCACATGTGCTGAATCCAGCAAAGCAGCGGCTCCGTGACCCACACTGACTATGCAAGTAACACTGCATGTCCGATAGCATGGCAGCTGCCCCAAAAAAATGACATGGCCCACAAAGCGACATGGAGGTAGCCAAGTGCGGATCACATCCGTAAAGGAGCAGGTCACACTCCGACGTGTCCAAGTGCACCCACAACCCATGCCTTACAATACGCACAGCAGACGAACAATGCACCAGGCCACAAAAACAGTTCGCGAGCACACATGACCCAAGTCAAAAGCAAATCAGGCCCCGAAAAGCACACAATTCAAAGGCACCCTGCCTCAAAGGGAGAAGGCTACACGAAATCAGAGCTGCAGGGGCAACTCCCCCACAATGCAGCACACACACATAGCAATCACAGAACATCAGCAATGAAGGCAATGTGGTACAATGTGCAACACCAGCACCACAGGACAGAGCTCACAACAGGTTCCGCTCGTGCGTAGTAACTGTCCACTCACATCTGGCATTGCCTGACACTGTGATGATAATGTATGGATACTACCACAGATCCGTCATGTAGTCGAAAAACACTGACTGCCATCAAATAGCCAGCTCCCCCCAAACAGTCACAATGTACATTGGCATGCAGTCTGAATGTAAACATCCGCAAATCATCACCATACATGTGAAACTCTGTTAACCTGCATCTCCCCTTTACATTGCCGAGGGACAAACAACACCCCCTGCAGAGCACACCACACATCCCACCATTGATGATGAAGAGGACAACTTGCACATATGTCAAGACACCCTCCAACGGATGCTGGACCGCCTCTGCACTCCACCCCCAGGAGCAGGCCAGGCCAGCTGCCTCGAGGTGACCCCACCACCTGCACAGACCACACAGCAGGAAACACACACCACCACGGCTGTCTCCCAGGACCCCCCCGACCAATACATGGAATTCCAACGGCATGTGTTGGGTTGCCAGGTGGAGTTGGCTCATCAGCTGCGGGTGGGTTTCGAGCTCGTGGCAGCCAAACTCGATGCCATACGTGGGTGTCTGAGTCCCATCAAGGACCACGTACAGTCCCTATCGGACACCCCCTGTACGCACCATGCTCCGCCACAGACCTTGGCTAACCTCGCTGGTGCCATGAGTCTAATACAAGAACTGTCTGGTCACACAGGCACCAGCCATGACAGCACAGAGTTGGCACAGATGCGGAGGGCAATGGAGACCATGGAGCAGATGCAGGCTGGGAGTATGTCTGCCACGGCTGGACACCAGCGAGTAGTGGCTGGGAACAGCAACGCCCTGCAGTACTCCAACTTGCCATTGCTGCCACTGAGCCGTTCCCAGATGACTGCAGCGGGAATATCAACACACACAGCTCCAACCCCTGATGTGTCTGTGGCACACTGTGATGCTGCCCCATCACCTACGCAGTCTGATGTGTCAGGGGCACACAGCGATGCAGCCATCACACCGCCATACACACCGGACACTGAACCCGTATCAGGGGAGTGAGAAGGGGATGAGAACTACTGTGTGAGGAAGGAGGCAGTAGCATCCATCACCGCCATATGGCCTGTCCCTGCCTGGTCATGACCTATGCATCATGCCCTGGGAAATACCTCCTAATGACCTCCGGAACACCCTGCGACATTCACACGGACCCCGACACGGACTGCCATTTCTTCACCGCTGGCCAATCACACAGCAATCCTGCTGTGGACTGCACTCTCCCTCTTCCCAATCACTGTGCAATCCCCAAAGAACTCTGGTTGGCCCACCACTGGGCTTCCATGTGATGTGGGCTTGGATGGCCAGGTACAGCTCCAGCTCCGTCAATCACCTGAATGTGAATAAAACATTCTAAATCACACAGATGTGTCATCACTATGATCACTCACGTATGGAAGTATGGCTGGATGTGGGGACGATGATTGCACATGAAGGTACACCCTGGTAACTGACATCTATGCGCATGTCTATCCCTGAGACACATGGCCAATTGGATGACTGTGAAGGTGAGTACTAGCTGTGTCCCCATTGCACATCAACAGCAATGTCACAACACCCCAACGTAGGCACACGTCCATGTGTTGAATAGGGCCGTGTGTAGGAGTGACCAAAACGGTGGCAGGCCAGGAGTGGTATCCCACACCACGTGTGACAGCAGAACTTCACGTCACATACCGACTTACAGACATCTGTGTGGACACATTCTGTTGTGATGTATGACATTGCTCCACATGGTCAGAGGTTGGACACCATACACACATAGCTGGAGTCATGTAAGTGCACATGTCGTCCAGCACCTATCCAAAAACAATGTCTGGCTCACAGAGGTGGAGCTTGCCAAAGGGACACACCCCCATTGCACATGCGTCAGTCAGTTCCTCCCTGTGTTGGGACGATGCTCATTGTGGCACACAGGTGGACAATCTAAACAACACACCTCACAGTTAGACACCAGTGGAGTGGCATAGGCTTTATTGGCATGTGTGTGTCAGTATGGACGAGGCAATGGCCACAACAGGCAGGGACATGTTTAAGACACTTACACGCAGCATGGGTACATGTCGAGGTACAGATAATGTTGGGGCTGAAATGGACAACAATCATCACAGATGGCAACGCTCACAGCCCACCTTGCCTTGCTTGATGAGTCATGTGTTGTTTGGCGTCTGCCCATTGCCCCGTGTGAGGGGGCACAACTCACTGCACGTGGGGTCTGCATGGTGCACTGCCTCCGGGGTGCGCCGATTGTCTGCTCTGCCGACAGTGATCAGGTGTGAGGGTCCGACAGGTTCACATGTCGTGCTACATTTCCATGTGTGTGCTCTCCCCCAGCAGTGTGTCCGAATTGGCAACGTTGCCAGACGACGCTGTGTTGCTCCGACCATGGACCTGCGTCACCTTGCACAGGTGTGTGTACACATGCGTTATTCCACGCACATGCATCCAGAGCCCGACCGAAGGCAGACGTGTCCTCTGTTGTGGTGGGATATGTGAGCAATCCCCACGATGCAACAAGTTGTTGGGCCATGTGCTGTGGGTGGCAATCGGATGTGGCTGCAGGAACGTAGTTACTCGTCCATGAATGCCCGTGCAGCTTCATGTGCAATGTGTTCCAATAGTACGTCGTTGTCGTGTTCAAGGAACACCAGGGTGAGCCAATCCATTAGGTGGTCCGGGCAGGTGTGCTCAGCCCACGCCGTCTCACCGATCCGCAACACAGCCCAATAGGGAGCGCCTCGATGTGGTCACTGCACACGAGAAATTGTGCAATCTCCCATGCACAACTACCAATACATACGCAGTATGTCAAGGCATCCCATGCATGGCTGTCTGGGTTACACTCCTGTTCGTGATCCAACAGGGGGTGCAGACGCAAGTCATAGTCCAATTCATCAACAGTTGTGTTGGATAGGCAGACATCCATGGGACACTCGAATGTGCATGTTCGGCAGTGGAACTAGGGCTGGACGCAGGTGACGTGGGCAATGCGGAAGCTGAGCCTGTAACTGATCTGCAGCACTGCCAGTGGCAGTGCGCCCAGTAAATGCAGCATACATGCATGGTACTGTTCCACGTGACGGGGGTTGTGCATGTGCCCGGTATGGCCTGCCATTGCGTTGGTGCGTCTCGTGAACAGGCACTCTTCTGGACTGCGACAGTTGTGTGGAGGATATGCCACAGCTCTGAGCAATGATTTGAATGTGTGTGCAACGTTGTGGGTAATGGGTTGCTGTTTCCGTGAGTGTCAAGGGCATCCCATGCAGGGGTACCACAGGCAGGGGCTTCTGTGTGTGGGCTGTGGATGAGTCGGATGGTTCATTTGCGGAATGCGTGGTGTGGGAGCCGTCCCCATCTGCCATTGCATCTCTATCAGGGTGTTCCAGGCGCATTCTGGACCAAGGTCAGAGGTGCAGGTGTCCTCCCGCCTTCTGCATTGGGACAATGGTGCTTTCATCCCTGATATTTGTCTGACTACTACTTGCGTTTTCGGAATGTGATGTGGCTTTGGCGCTGAGATTGGGACACGGCCTTGGGCTCATGGTGTACGGATGGCGATGCACACACATGTTGGCATGTGGAGCCAGGTGCCCGAGCGGCCTTGCGCTGCTTGTGCTATCTCACTCCGTCTCTCTCCCTCGCTCGCTCGCTCTCTCCCTCTTTCCTTTGTTGGGCGCATGGCACACCTTCTTCTCTTGGATTTGGTCTTCCAGGCTGTGTGCTACGGATTGTCCAGTGAGGAGCAGCTAGGACTCATCCTAAGGGTTGTTTCTGCTTTTGTTTGTATGGTGTTTTGTGTTGGTGATTGCATTTCTGTATGACTGATTCTCCATTTTCTGGCCACGCATGTATGTTTATTTTCCGGCTTGTGCGACATCAAGCAAAATGTTTGTTTTGGGATTCATGGTGTTGGTGTGCAATTTCTTAGTCCGGGGTTGGGGGTGGTCCCGGGGGGGTTGTTCCGGGTGTGGGTTGGGGTCCTGGGTTGGTGGCGGTGGGTGTTGTGGCCCTCTTGGGTGTCCGGGCCGCATGATGAGTGGCTCCATGGCATCTGTTGCCCTTCGGATGTGGCCCTGGGCTGTGCTCCCTTTTGTGGTGCTGGCTGCCGTCTGACTTTACACCAGGTCAGAGCAGGTGTAGATTTCCTGGTGCTAACGCGCCTTATCGCCTGTTTTGTGTTTTTATCGCCGATGTGGCTGGTCGTTCAGAATGTTGAGGTGTGCTGTTGTCTCGACTTTTGTCATGGGAACGCCTACTCTGCATCTCATTAGCGATATTTGCTGGGGTCCTCTGTGGCGATGTTTTTTGCGGCTGCTATCGCGGGTAAACACCGGCTTGTGAATGGGGAGGTAAATTTATCACGACTTTGGCTGCGATAAAGTGGCGTTAATTCGGCGATAGCTCCTTGTGAATATGCCCATAATTTTATAAATAATTCACAATAGGTTGTTTTGTGTTTTTATGGTGAGTTAAATAATTCAAACATTTTTTGTGTTTGTTTAATTTATGGGCTTTTAAAGGTAATTAATCATTTATAGTTGATTGGAGTAATATTTTTTACATTTATTTGAACAATATTTTTATACTCATTGTTTTCTATTTTTTTGTTATTTTGTATATTTTTAATGTTATAATGATATTTTGTTTTTCTATATGTTCTTGTTTGTGTACTGGTTGGCAATAATTTGAGAAACTATATTTTTTTGGTGATATAGTAATTCAATATTGTGGTAGTTGATATTGTGTTTTTTCCATACATAACTTTACAACATGTTGTAATGTACCACTGTGTTATTTACATCTGTAAATCCCCCCAACCCAAAACATTTAGGGCCTGATTACTAGTTTGGCTGTGCGGGAGCGGGACCGCCATGCTAATGGCCCACTCCCGAACCCCCAAACCAGTGTGCACACCGCCCACCATATTACAACTTCTTTTGTCATTGGCAAGTGGCTCTTTGGCGGTCCCACATTGTGAATGTCAAAGACTGTACCTGCACAACATGGACTGGTGCGGTCCCTGCATGTACCCCATGGCCCTGAGGCAACAGGGGGCACTGTAGGCCCCCCTTTACTTCCTCTCCTCCACGGTTTTCATTGAATAGGAACCGCCTTGAAAACTGTGGCAGAGAGGAAACCTGTATTATGCTTGGCGGGACAATAGCAGTCCCACCAAGCATAATGCGGCATCAAGACCGCTGCGCCACCACCACGTATCTCTGATCCTTGGTGGTTGTGGCCGTACAATGGCGGTCCGACCACCCTAGTTGTATTAGGGTGGTTGGCCCTCCGGTGCGGAGGTGGCTGGACTAACCCCGCCACGCCACTGTGAGTCTGGTAGTCTTCAGACCGCCAAACTCGTAATCAGGCCCTTAGTAATATTAACATTCATGAGGAATTAACTCTAAAATGTAACCACAACAATTTTCTTATGTATGATAGCAAAAGTGATAAAAAGAATACCAATATTTGGCACGCTCCATAACTTAGTAAAATTAGAGAATAGGGAAATTGAGATGAGAGATGGGACACTTAAAACTATGCCCCGCCCATCTTCCTAATTTACACTTCTAATGCTAAAATTAATAACACTACTATGCCTCATGTATATGCCTTACTACCAGACAAGCAGTCTTCGAACTGCAGTGAATTTTTAACTGTAGTGAAAGTAAAAAAACTTAGCAAAAGTCATGAGAAAATTGTAATTAACTTTAAATTACTGATAACTACAAATATAAAAAAAGATTTATCCTGACTCACAAATTCAAGGATTTGTTTAATTTTTCACATGCTTTTGGCACAAAATGTAAAAAACCTCCTTAACAAGAGACTAGAGGAATGATTGTAAACTGCAATTTGAAAGTGAAAAACTAACAGCATTTGATGTTGTCCCTCCTGAGAAAGGAGACGAGCTGACTTATCCTACAAGTTAACAGCATTAGCCATTGTTCATCGTGAGAACATAGACAACTGCTACACCACAATTATATAATCTGATTATTAAACCCAAAACAAACACAAATTGGCACTCTTTCAAAATTATTTGAAAGAAACCTGGATTGGCCATCTAAACAGGTCAGGTTGCAAAATGGTTACACTTTATCCAATTGAGTGTTGAAACTGCTACTTGACCTGTTTAGAAGAGGGCGCAAAGGCTAACAATGCCACAGAGGGTTGGCATAACATTTTCTCAATCTTTATAGGGAAATAACACCACAATTTCCACCATTTCCTGGAAATTTGGAAACAGGAGCAAAATTACAGGAAGCAAACAGGCCAAATGTTACGCTGTAATCTACAGACCGGAATCTCTAAAAAACTAAAGCAATCAACAAAAGACTCCTTTTCAAATAGTTTGACATGTTTTAGGGAAAAGACAACCTTGACAATATAACTTACATCTTCCATTACTAACAACTTTGCTATATTAACTTTTCTAAAAGGACTGTCTAGAAGTAACTAACCTTAGTCTCCTGTCTTCAAAATAATTTGCTGCTCCTGCTTAAAATAGGAAAAAACCTATACTTCTAGCATTCAATTAAAGGAATATTTTTTTTTCTTACCTGGAGTTTCCTTCTTTCTTCAAGCAGTGGAAGCTTCCACCTTCTACCAATACTAATTTTCAGTCCAAAACATGATACTACAATACTTACTACAGACCATAAAAGCCATGAAATTATTTTGGCTAAGAAATAAGTATTGGAATGAATGACCTAGTGTGTGATGGTGAGTAATTTGATGATTATTCTGTCTTGTATTCATAGCCAGTGCATTATATTTTTTCTAACTAGACAGAATGATATTTTTTGAAGTTGCATAGCAACAGAGTTACTGGGTTCTGCACCAGTTGAAGGACCTATTTTTTGAAGCAGACAATAAGACTAAGGGCTCAATTCACAAAGGTAAACTTAGACTTCAGTGTAGGTTTACTACTTTTTGGTATTCACAAAGGAAAGTTACTACTAGTAACTTTACTACTAGTAAACGTACTAGTAGTAACTTTACTACTAGTAAGTTTACTAGTAGTAAAGTTACTAGTAGTAACTTACCTTTGTGAATAATGAAGAGTAGTCAACTTAGACTTAGGTCTAAGTTGACTACTCTTTGGTATTCACAAAGGTAAGTTACTACTAGTAAACTTACTAGTAGTGAATGTACTACCAGTAACTTTGCTACTAGTAAGTTTACTAGTAGTAAGGTTAGGTGAAATAGGTGAAATAATATAACCTATCTTTGTTAGGGTAGTATACCTTCCTTTTAAACTTTTATGTACTTTTTTCTTAATGTAAGTATTCCTTTTACTTGGACATATCTGGTTTTGCTGGGGGGCAAACACTCTCAAACCTCCTTTTAAACATCCATAATCCCTATTTTTTGGTGGGCAGATTAAACCCGGGATTAAACCCCAAAGCCCTCTTTTTTAATTCAATCAGTACGTCTTCCATAATTTTCATTTCTCAAAACTGATTAATCCCTCCATATATTTACCAAACGTACCTTGCGCTGCAAAGGAATGTATTGTAACAGCTTGCATTACAAATACATTTCTGTGGTAAATCCTGTGGAGGACAGGCACCACATTTTAAAGACTAAATGGTAAAGGTAATGTGATTTGCCATCACTGTTCACAAACACAGTCCAGTTCCTAACCACAAGAACATGAAAATAACTGCAATTCTTGAAACACTGTTTGCAGTCACTAACCAACTGCAAATGCCTGGAATAGTGTCGGAAAGTACAATTTAATTCTGACAACTTATCACTTATCATGTCACTTATAAAGCGCACTACATACCCGCGAGGGTCTCAAGGCGCTGGGGGAAGAGGGGGGTGGTGCTGCTACTGATCGAAGAGCCAGGTCTTGAGGAGTCTTCTGAAGGCCAGTAGGTCTTGGGTCTGTCGGAGGTTGGTGGGGAGGGTGTTCCAGGTCTTGGCGGCGAGGTGGGAGAAGGATCTGCCGCCGGCGGTCGTTTTCCGGATGCGGGGGACTGTGGCGAGGGCGAGGCTGGTCGAGCGGAGCTGGCGGGTGGGGGTGTAGAAGCTGAGTCGTCTGTTGAGGTAGGCTGGTCCGGAGTTGTGGAGTGCTTTGTGTGCGTGGGTGAGGAGCTTGAAGGTTATCCTCTTGTTGACAGGGAGCCAGTGCAGGTCTCTCAGGTGGGGTGTGATGTGGCTGCGTCGGGGGATGTCAAGGATAAGACGTGCAGACTCGTTCTGGATGCGTTGCAGCCGTCTCAGGAGCTTAGCCGTCGTTCCTGCGTAGAGGGCGTTTCCGTAGTCCAGCCTGCTGGTGACGAGGGCCTGGGTGACTGTTTTTCTTGTTTCGGTGGGGATCCACTTGAAGATCCTGCGGAGCATTCGGAGGATGTTGAAGCAGGATGAGGAAACGGCGTTGACCTGCTTAGTCATGGAGAGGGTGGGGTCGAGGATGACCCCTAGGTTGCGTACGTGGTCGGTGGGTGGCGGGGCTGTTCCCAGTGATGTTGGCCACCAGGAGTCGTCCCAGGCTGAAGGGTTGGAACCAAGGATGAGGACCTCCATCTTGTCCGAGTTCAGCTTCAGGCGGCTGGTCCTCATCCATTCGGCGACGGCCTTCATTCCTTCGTGGAGGTGGGCTTTGGCGGTGTGAGGGTCTTTGGTGAGGGAGAGGATCAGCTGGGTGTCGTCGGCGTAGGAGATGATGTTGAGGTTGTGCTGTCGGGCGACGTGGGCGAGGGGTGCCATGTAGATGTTGAACAGCGTTGGGCTGAGGGAGGAGCCTTGGGGTACGCCGCAGATGATCTTGGTGGCCTTGGATCGGAAGGGGGTGAGGCGGACGCTTTGTGTTCTGCCGGAAAGGAAGGATGTGGTCCAGTCCAGGGCCTTCTCTTGGATCCCGGCGTCGTGAAGGCGTGTTCGTAGTGTGTGGTGGCAGACCGTGTCGAAGGCGGCTGATAGGTCCAGGAGGATGAGGGCTGCTGTTTCTCCGTTGTCTAGCAGGGTCCTGATGTCATCGGTGGCGGCGATGAGGGCGGTTTCGGTGCTGTAGTTGCTGCGGAAGCCGGACTGGGAAGGGTCCAGGATGTTGTTCTCCTCGAGGTAGCGGGTCAGTTGTTTGTTGACGATTTTCTCGGTGACCTTCGCGGGGAACGGGAGCAGAGAGATGGGTCGGAAGTTCTTGAGGTCCTTGGGGTCTGCCTTGGGTTTCTTGAGTAAGGCGGTGATCTCGGCGTGCTTCCAGCTTTCCGGGAAGGTTGCTGTCTCGAAGGAGATGTTGATTATTTACCGGAGATGGGGCGCGATGGCTGTACTGGCTTTGTTGAAGATGTGGTGAGGGCACGGGTCTAGCGGTGAACCGGAGTGGATGGTGTTCATGATCTCGCTGGTGTCCTCGTCGTTGATGTTGGTCCAGGAGAGCAGGCGGTTGGTGGTTGTGGGGGCAGTGGTCTCGGTGGTTGCCGGGGCGGTCGTGGTGTTGAAGCTGTCGTGGATGTCGGCGATTTTGCGGTGGAAGAAGGCGGCCAGTGAGTCGCACAGGTCTCGCGACGGCTGGATGTCGTTGGTGTTGGAGCTGGGGTTGGAGAGTTCCTTCACGATGTTGAAGAGCTCTTTGCTGTTGTGTGCGTTGTTGTCTAGGCGGTCTTTGAGTGAGGCCCTTTTGGCGGATCTGATGAGGTGATGGTGACTGCGGGTGGCGCTCTTGTGGGCGGCGTAGCTGTCCGCTGTCCGTTCGTGGAGCCAGATCTTCTCCAGTTTTCGGCATATTCGTTTGGAGGCCTGGAGGTCTTCGGTGAACCAGGTGGCTTTCTTGCTGGTGTGGCTGTTGGGCGGATTCTTGAGCGGGGCGAGGGTGTTGGCGCATGAAAAGAAAATCTATAGGATCATGCAATAGTAAAGTCCAATTTCTTTGGGGTTCCTATTCATAGGGCTGTGAGGATAGGCTTCTTTCCTAGTTATCTTTAGAGTTAATCTGTCCACTCAAATAAGGATATCCTATGATTTGGGAGCATTAGACCTGCCATCCTTGGCATGGTATTCTCGCAGACCTTTTGTCTTCATCCTTCTATTTTTGCTTAAATCAAGTTTATTGGCATTAGAACTCCTGCTAACCAATGTTAAAGTGATTGTGCTCTCTCCCTTAAACATGGTAAAATGGCCTACACCTAATTGGCCTATTTAATTTACTTATAAGTTCCTAGTAAAAATAAAACATGTACCCATTGTCTGCAAATGTAGTTGCTACTAGTGGGCTGCAACACTCATTAGGCCACCCACTAAAGTAGCCCTGTAACACATGTCTCAGGCCTGCCACTGCAGGTTATAGTACAGTTGTAAACTGCCATTTCAGCCTCGCAAAATAAACCTTTAGCCAAGACTAAACATTATTTTTTAATACTTATAGGTCACCCCTAAGGTAGGCTCTAACGCCTCATAGTGCAGAGTGCATGGTATTTAAAAAGTAGGACATGTTTATTAAGTTGTACATGTCCTTACAGTAAAAAAAATCCTAAAGTAATTTTTCACTGTGATAACTTCAGTTTGGAAAGGGATAGAGAAATGCTTCTTCTACTCATTTGAATTGTAATTGACATCCTCTTTAATTTGAAATCTAGATTTTAAGTTACTATTTCGAAAATGCCAATTTCAAGATGTACTGGTGTAATTCTTTTTAATGCATTGTATTTATGTTTAATTTTTTCACATGTATCTCACATCCATTTGTACAGTCACATTTATTTGTACAGTTTATATGTTCTAGTCATTTCATTTAATAATGAGTTGTGTATCTTTGAATGCCTTATTGAAAATTTAAATGAGTGCATAAAAAAGTGTGAATATGTGCTAAATGTTGAGCACTGTACAATGACCAATTGCATTGTTACATAGTCTGCTGAAATAAATAGCAGTAACGAAAACAGGTGGCAGGGAACTTCTGTTCTCTAAAAATTT
Organism: Calotriton arnoldi; assembly: GCA_963921515.1. Lineage (NCBI taxonomy): Eukaryota > Metazoa > Chordata > Amphibia > Caudata > Salamandridae > Calotriton > Calotriton arnoldi. Next base: position 147,465 of record CAWUFW010002315.1, on the reverse strand, counting down.
TAGAAAGTTGTCATTTATCTATCTGAACCAAAAGTGCTTTGCTGCATGGCTGTGAATGGCTCTCCTGTGGTGTGTTGTGTATTCCTTCCAGGCATGGGACAAAAGGCCCTTGGGTGTGGAGTGCAGTGTTCCTCTCCTGAGCAAGATGTCTTGTTGGCTTGTACTCAGTCCATCCTGAGCTTCAAAGGGTAGCCTCAGGGCTATGCACAAGCCCTTCCTAACTTCTATGGTCTGCCTGCTTTACCAAATGCAGCTCACACCTATACCTGCCCGTCCTTTTGTTACCCCTCTGGAAAAGAGGAAGGTTAGACAAAGGGGGCATCGCACACCTACAGGGTGGCACTAGGTAAAAGAATAGCATCTTCAGAATATATCATCAGAACACTTCTGGGCCCGTGGAAGATTCAGAAGAAGGACTGCGCTTCTGTCTGAAGAAGGAAGACTGGACCTGCTTACCTTTCAGCCAGGCACCCCACAAGTTTCTTCAAGGGTCTTTGACTGATCTCCAATTTGAGATACATGGACACAACAAGCTTCCAGAGGCCATCCCTGCAACTGCCCAATTGACCAGCCTCAAGTAGACCTGCAAGAGCACTGCTGCTGGCCTCTGCTGGAGTACGTCCTGATCCCTGGGAGGTGCCCCCCATGTCCTGACATCAGAGTATACTCCTCCTGAACTCCAGGTGAAAATCCAGAGGTTTTGCGCTCTTTTCAACCATGAACAGACTCCTCATGGTGAAAAATGACCATCTACAACGGCTGCCGACACGAACCTCCAGAGACGACTACTCTTCACATCAGCCACTAGTGTCTGCTTCAACAACAACAGTCCGCGTCGACTGCCAGCCAAAGCCTCAGTGATGACTGACTCTTTGCTCTACAACACTGACTGTCTGAGACGCCTGACGTGCTCATCGCACCAACAGCGATCTCTTTACGTCCCCTACCAGTGTGAAACTCCACCTGCAGCTACTTGCGTAGAGAAGGTAAAACCTTCAGAGGCATAATCAAGGTTCCTGAATCTGACCTGTGCTTCACCTTGGTGGCCTGAACTTGTGTCTTTGCCCTGGTCCAGGGTGAAAAGATAACTGCAAGTGGTGCTTTGTGCTTTTGGCACTATTTTGACCTAGAACTCTGCAATCATAATTCCTGTTCTATTGATTGGATTTTTGTCATTTTGGTATCACTGTGATCATTAAATTGTACTCCACTTTTCAAAATTGGTTTGAGATTTTTCTCTTATGTTTATAATTTAATGATGTTTGAGTGCTGCATAAATGCTTTACACACCTTGACAAGGATTATTTTTATTATTTGAGTAGGACTTCTACCCCTCTCAACTAATAACTCAGTTTCTTAGAGGGGGTAGAGGGATTCCCTGTAAGTGACTTCATGTTAAGATGTGAAAATTTGTGGGGAATAAATGAGGCACATAGCTGTCTAAACCAACGCACAATTGGCTGTATGAGCCAACTGTCAAAACGAGCACAGTCTTGGGCTACTTTGTCTCTCCTCAGAGGTTCTTGACTTAAGTAGGAACAAAACAATAAAAGTGATAGAGGGAAGGAGTGTGCTAACCAGGAAAAGTCACCACTGAGTTTACCTCTACCGGAAGATGGAAGTTTCTTCATCAGCTTTCTGCTTTCTTTCGTGGGGGTAGAAAGTGCATCTTGGTGCTTTATGTTTACTTTTTCTGGACTCCTTTGGCTGTTTTGGTTTGCCAACTAGGCCAGGTTGGTATCAGTACATGCCAATGAAGCTTCAATAGGACACCAGGTTTAGACTGAGCCTTTGAGTAAACTGGCAGCCTACAGCTTCAGTTCCTTGAAGTAGCACTGCAGAGTTTATGCAAATCTGGGTCGGTGGAGATCTTCACAAAGCTGTAATTAAGCTCCAGTTCCTATTTGTAGTTCTGAATGGTGGGCAGCTGCCAGACAGTGCAAGTGCATTCTTCAAGTTTAGAATTCCAATCATAAGGTTTGAGCAGTCATTCCCTCTTGAGAGAGGCATGTGATGGGGGCAGGTCTTGCCTTCTTACCAAAATACACTAATGGAGCAAACGTCTATAGATACCAGACATACTTCCGGTGCCTACTCTGATGGGAAAGTTAATGTATTCCCTTCAGACTTAACTTCAAAGGAAGTAGGCAAGGAAGGAAAACAGGGAACCAGGCTTCTCTGAGGGCTGCAACCATCATCCAAGCTGCTCTCACCATTTCATGCTAAAACGTATTTCGGGACATCTAAGTTAACCCTAGAGCAGGTACAGCAAAGGTCTTCCACCCACACTCATTCCAATATTCACAATCATTTTGCAAAATCACATAATATTCCCAAATATTCTCATTCATTAAAATAAAAAGTAAACAAGAATGGTACTCATTTTCCACGTATTATTGGAATTAATTTTTATTGGGATGCCAGCAGCCATCACCTCTAAGTGCATCTAAAGTACTGCAGGAGCTACAATTTGCCATCATCCAGGATCTGGAAAAGGAGATCAGGGGCCTCTTACTTTGAGACTTGAGAGTTGACAATCATATTGAGGGTTTCCCCAACATTAGGACATGCTAAAGGTGTCCTTAAGGAACACAAGGTTTGCAATTTAGTGGTGGCTTTGGATTAGACCATCTGTGCCCAAAAAGGAAAATATATGGTTACCTCCAGGAGAAAGGTAAAAATGGTAGTATTGAAACAATTGCACTTCTAATCAGCTCCACCTCTCTCACATTCTCTCATCTATGTAACTGAAACATAGAACACACGCTTGCCCCCGACCTCTTCACTCTGGGATCTTGGTCCTTAAGTCTTGCATTCATTTTTTTATTCTCACATTCATCACTTTTAGTTCTGTCCCTGTCATGCATTTTGCACTTTGGAGGAAAGTATTAGAACATATAATTACACATCCAACGTAAAATGTATAAAGATAAAGGTCCAGAGTAACAAAAATAATCACGCAAATCAGCGCAACAAGTAAAGTTGCTGTGCTGTGTTGCATGAATGTGGGGAAACAGAAAAGTATCGCTGTGGTGCTGTTCTGCTGTCTCCCTGCATGATAGCTCACTTTGGTTGGCATGAGACAACACAAATACCCTTGCATCATAATGCAAGGGTACCTGCATTGTTGTAAGCATAGTTTTGCACAAAATGGAACCATCCCTTTTCCAAATCTATGTTTTAAGGCACTTCCGAAATTGTATGAGTGCTGTAGAAAGCAGCACACATGCAATGAGAGAAAAACAAGGATAAATACAAAAATATCTCCTTGTTGCGCCGGCACCAATGAAAAAAAGGCTTTTAGCTAAAATCTCCATCTACAATATTTTGTAGCTAGAGATTTGCATCAAAACCCATGGGTGGTTGCATGGGATCCACAGTCTGTTTCTTTCTTGTATATTTTCTCTCTGAGTTTTTAAAGCAAGTGTGATCATGTGGGTGACAATTTCTGTTCTTTTTAACTGATTTGTCTTTTATGATTTTATTTTTAAAAACGAATAAAGATTGTGATTGAATGCATGGGAATGCCAATGCACCACTCATGGAATTCCCCCTTGACGCAAAGTACCGCAAGGCTTCGCATTGCACAACTTTTCGTTACTTTTTGTTACAGTCTAATGCAAATCATGATTTGCTTTGAATTGTAAATATCACAACTGCACTTTGTGTCGGGTTTGCTTTAAAAAAGTACTGCAGACCCAACACAAAATCTGCAAATGTGGGCTAAAAGTGACAAGTGACATGGCAATTGATAAACGTTTCCGTACAAAGTGAACTAATTTAATGTATAGATGAAGTGTTATCCAAGAGATTCCTTGTCAATCATTCAGTTAACAGATGAGAAAGTAATTGTACATTATCAGGAGTAGCCTTGCCAATGTAACAGTGAAAGTGAACAGGATGTCTTCAACAATTGCTTACTTTCATCTATTGATTAACTTGATGAAACCATGCCAACAACAGTCTTTCACCTCGGGAGCCTTAAACTTTATCTCACAAAATCAATTATCATTTACAGCAAACATTGCTCCTTATTTTACGCAGACCTGCTCATTCATACTTGAATGAGAAGAAATAAAAAAGAGATTGCTAAGTGGAATTGCTGTTGAGCTTATTGTTCTGCTAAGCATAAACTTGTCTAAGGAAAAACACACTTTAATTGCTCGGCTATAACCTTTCTATTTGCAAAGTTTGGCAATAAAAGCAAACTGAGATGAAATAAACAGCACCAAACATTAGGGGGCCGATTCCGATTCGGGCCGGAAAAAATACCGACCGACTCGGTATGGGACTTTAGTCCGACCGACTCTGACCGGCGCCGTACGACCCGGGTAGTACGATGAAATGCATGTGAAATCCGACCGACTCGGACGGAATACAAAACGACCGACCGAGCCGGACGTAAACAAGCCATCCGGCCGGGAAATCACTCGAAACGAACCGACCAACACGCACCCGGATTGAATCCGAACGAAACGTACCCGCGAACTCCGACCCGCGTAATACGATGCTGTGCGTGCAAAACATGACCGAATCGCCCGGAGCACAAGCCGTACGACCGACACGTATACAAAACCCAGCCGAAGCAACCCAATACTCCGCGACCGACTCGTACGCCGCATATGAAACCTAGCTGACACACAGCGGGAACGAGTCGGACAAGATCGCACCAGACAACTGCAGCGTCCTACTCGGACACAAGAACGACTCCTACATGCACCAAAAACACCAAGGAAATTTTTTTTTAAAAAAGGGCCAAACAAGCAACCACAAAGCCAATAAATACAGGGAGGAAAAAAAAAAAGGAACAAGGACACACCTCCAACTCCACCTAAATAAAGGCCACAAATCCCTACCATGATCCTTTGCAAATTCCACTGACCTGTCAGCACAGAACACCATCACACAGCAACCACAGACACACTCACAGCTCATACATCACACAAGCCACACACCATTACCACACCTACAAATAGCACCCTCACACACATCCAGCTAAACCTACACTCACACCCCCCCACTTGCACACACACATCAATCACCACCACCACCCATCACCATGCCCCCAAAGAAGAATCATAAGTTCCTAGACAGTGAATTGGAAGTCATGGTAGATGAGATCCTCAGGGTAGAGCCACAGTTGTTTGGTACATTGGTACAACAGACCCCCATGTCACAGAAAACCAAGATGTGGGCGAGGATTGTCGACAGGGTGAACGCACAATCACCATGTTTGCGCACAAAGGAAGACATCCAGAACAGGTGGTATGATGTGCGCAGGAGGGTCTGGGACCTACTCAAAAAGGACTACCTCCTCAGCCAGCACACCGGCAGTGGCCCTCCTGCAAAACCAGTATACCTCAGGCCCTGGGACGAGAAGGTGCGGGCCATCCTACCACCAGTGAGCGTATACGGACTAACAGACATCCCAGAGCCTGGTGAGTACACAACTAATATACACAATATGGTGTGACAACACACACACATCACAGTCAAGGGGATAGGGAAACCATGCACCCTTAGCAAATACACAGCAACCAAAAGATATTCATCTCAAGATGTGAATGCTAGTCAGACAAACACAATACCTGCCATCTCATAGTGATATGTAACTGTGCCATGACATGTACAAACCTAACAACAAATACAGCAAGGCAGTGGCACAACTAGAACCAACAAACTCTACCAGATATTTACCCACCACTAGAACACCACCTCACAGGGAAGCTCACTGAAAGGAAGGAATTCTGTGTATGCTGGTGAAGTCAGTGTAGCCAATAGCATGATGGGAGTGGTAGTCACAGATATTGGTCACACCCACAATTGGCCCATCAACACCACTCTGAACCATGCTCACATCACAGGGAGTGGAAAACAACTGACAAGATGGCTGACACTGGGTACTGCTGTGGGGAGCACAAGGCCCTGATGGGAACTGGGCACCAACAAACAACAGGACCACACTGTCAGCCATCTTGCCATTGCTGTCACACTCACACACAGTGAAGTCCACTCAAAAGGAAGGAAGTATGGGCATGCTGGGAAGGGGGTGTAGGCAATAGCATGATGGGAGTTGTAGGCACAGATATTGGTCAGCCTCACAATTGGCCCATCAACACCACTCTGAACCATGCACATCACAGGGAGTGGAAAACAACTGACAAGATGGCTGACACTGGGTACTGCTGGGGGAGCACAAGGCCCTGATGGGAACTGGGCACCAACAAACAACAGGACCACACTGTCAGCCATCTTGCCATTGCTGTCACACTCACACACAGTGAAGTCCACTCAAAAGGAAGGAAGTATGGGCATGCTGGGAAGGGGGTGTAGGCAATAGCATGATGGGAGTTGTAGGCACAGATATTGGTCAGCCTCACAATTGGCCCATCAACACCACTCTGAACCATGCTCACATCACAGGGAGTGGAAAACAACTGACAAGATGGCTGACACTGGGTACTGCTGGGGGGAGCACAAGGCCCTGCTGGGAACTGTGCAACAACCAACAGCAGGACACCACTGACTGACATCCTGAAAGACAACTTGCACTCCCTGCAATGGAAGCACGTTCCATGGTGGGATATCTGGCTGGGTGGGAAGGAGGACTCACAGCACTGACCATAGTTACAAGCACCTCCCCTCACACACCCCCTCAACACTAACTCCACATAACCCACCTGGGAGAATGCAGTGCCTCACATCCTAACTGAAGATCCAACAAAGAGCCACCACCCTGGGTTATGCTGTGTGAAGCACAGGTACACTCTTGGGACTTGTAGCCAAACAACTGCCAGGACAACACTCCCAGCCATCCTGTCAGCACAGGCACCCCACCCCACAGGGGAGCTGAGTCAAAAGGAAGGAAGGATGGGCATGCTGGGAAGGGGGGTGGAGGCAATAGCATGATGGGAGTGGTAGTCACAGATATTGGTCAGCCTCACAATTGGCCCATCAACACCACCCTGAACCATGCTCACATCACAGGGAGTGGAAAAGGACTCACAAGATGGCTGACACTGGGTACTGCTGGGGGGAGCACAAGGCCCTGCTGGGAACTGTGCAAAAACCAACAGCAGGACACCACTGACTGACATCCTGAAAGACAACTTGCACTCCCTGCAATGGAAGCACGCTTCATGGTGGGATAACTGGGCTGGGTGGGAAGGAGGACTCACAGCACTGACCATAGTTACAAGCACCTCCCCTCACACACCCCCTCAACACTAACTCCACATAACCCACCTGGGAGAATGCAATGCCTCACATCCTAACTGAAGATCCCACAAAGAACCACCACCCTGGGTTATGCTGTGTGAAGCACAGGGACACTCTTGGGACTTGTAGCCAAACAACTGCCAGGACAACACTCCCAGCCATCCTGTCAGCATAGGCACCCCACCCCACCCTACCCCACAGGGAAGCAGAGTCAAAAGGAAGGAAGGATGGGCATGCTGGGAAGGGGGGTGGAGGCAATAGCATGATGGGAGTGGTAGTCACAGATATTGGTCAGCCTCACAATTAGCCCATCAACACCACCCTGAACCATGCTCACATCACAGGGAGTGGAAAAGGACTCACAAGATGGCTGACACTGGGTACTGCTGGGGGAGCATAAGGCCCTGCTGGGAACTGTGCAACAACCAACAGCAGGACACCACTGACTGACATCCTGAAAGACAACTTGCACTCCCTGCAATGGAAGCACGCTTCATGGTGGGATAACTGGGCTGGGGGAGAAGGAGGCCCGGATGGCAAGCAAATACCACCAATGCTGGTCATGCACACACCTCAACATTCACATTGACATGCCACAGGTTGGCAGGACAATGTGCTACACCAATATCACTCTCTGACTGTCACAATTTAGGAGAATGCAATGTCCAGGCCCACATCCAGAGGTACAGTCACAACTGTCAGGTGTTTGAACAATTGATGCCAGTAGAAACATAACATACAATCTGTGTCTCTCCCCAAAACAGGTGATGATGGGGACACAGCAGCAGACGAGGAGGAGTCCCTGTCCCAGGCTCCGGTGAACACTGAGCTCACTGGTGTGGATCAGCCTCTGCACTCCTCGGATGGCAAAGAACCAGTTGGACCCTCCGGTGTGAGTCATCATGCAGCACCAGCAGGACCAACATCTGCACCCCCTGCACCCACCCCTCCAACAACTGCCAACACACAGGCCACCCCTGCCAACACGGACAGACCAAGGAACACAGATGACAACAGCGCAGGGACCCAGACCCAAACTGGAGCTGGTGACAACGAGCCCAGGAACAACACCCAAGTGGGCCCACGGTCACCTGTGCGTGCCACCGCAGGTCCTGCACGTGTCGCCAGGGATGGTGGGAGGGGTGGTAGACATATGTCGCTCTTTGCAGAGGGGTCTGGACTGCATGATGACCCACAACTGGCACGCATCGCGGATGCGTACCAGACTAGCACCGGAGAGGTCAGCCAGGTAGTAGGATCCTCAAGGACATACAACAGCAGCAGGCTGCCCATCATGCCCGCTTGGACTCCCACATGTCCCGTGTCGAGACACACATGTCACATGTCGAGACACACATGTCACATGTCGAGACACACATGTCTGGCATGGAGTCCAAGTGGGACACATTGGAACAACTGACAGCGGTGCATAGGGACATACTGACATGCCTCCGCCAGATCAGCACCAACATGGCCTCACCTCCCTGTGTGCCCACAACATCTGCTGCTGAAACAACTGCAAATGCCACAGGGAGGGAGGAGGACTCTGGCAGAGAGTCCCCTGCACCGCCGCAGCCTGCACCTGAGGGTCCCCCCCAAGAAGAGGGGCCATCCGAGGAGGCCAAACTGAGAGGCCAATGGCCATCTACATCCCCCAGGAAGCCAACACCTGTTCTGGAACTTTTCCTCTGTGTGCAAACTGCACGCCCTGTCGAAGCCAACCCAACTCTCCACATGACATGGGGAGCTATAGTTGGCCAAATTCATCAGATGACTGTGGACTTTACTCTGGACATTTCAGCTACCAAGACTTCCGAATCACATGGGAACTTTGGATTCCAATTGCTATGTACAGCACCCACCATCCTGTGCACCATCCTCACACCTGTATGAAAATAAACTCACAAATACACCATATCTGCCTCTGTTGTGATTCCAACGTGCTCTCTGTCATGGAGATGGTGATCAGAAAAATGACACTGTGCATGCTAACTGCTACAGCAAGTCCAACACCGTCATGTCAGTCATGGCGACGTGACACATATGAGGGAGACACACCACTAGGGCCACACAACACATACACACCAGGGCAATCAGACTCATCACCTATACTGATGTTGCAACTAAATACAGTGGAATGCACAGACACACCACCTATTCACAGTCTGTGTCAACTAGACTACAGGTGCAGTAAGCAAATGTCAGTCAGATGTGTGACTACAGACAACGCACATCCCAAAGTGAAGCACAGGTTTATTACACATTTGCAACATGTTGTTTCCACTACAAATGTTAGCTAATCCAACCTGGCTGTGGCCACAAAGTCAAAAAGTGCAGAAGATAGAAAGTCCAGGGGTGTGTGGCACATCACCTGTAGGGAAACGACTGCTTCCACCTTGGAAGTTGAATCATGGATTCGTGGGATCCAAGTTGATCAAACAACTCCGGCAGCACCCTGTGAAGGACAGACATGACACACAGTCAAAACCACTGAAGAACAGCACAGAACGGCAATACTCATGTCTAATACATGTCACGAGATAACTGCACAAAACCAAGTTAGCATGTCAACACTGTTGGGCAGTACAGACCACCTGCAAGGACACATCGCTGCACGCATCCAGTCAAGTAGCACATGGCCACACTCAAACAGCACCAGAGCACCACACACACATATCATGCAAACTCAAATCATTGACATTACAACCCTCTGGAGACTCACATTCAGCTGAAGAAGTTGGTGATGAGCTGTGTGCGGACATCACCATCATCATCATCATCTTCACTGGCATCGTGACCCAGGCCAGGATCTTCCACAGGTGGCGGACGTTGGTCATCATCATCCAGGATGAGAGGCAACTCCTTCCGCACTGCCAGGTTGCGTAGCATGCAGCAGACGATGACAATCTTGCACACCTTTGCTGGGGCATATGGGAGGGCCCCTCCTGTCTTGTCCAGGCAGCGGAAGCGGCTCTTCAGGAGACCAAAGGTCCGCTCAATCACACTCCTCGTCCGACCATGTGCCTCATTGTAGCGCATCTGGGCTGGTGTCACAGGGTTCCTGAGGGGTGTCAGCAACCACGGCATGTTGGGGTATCCCGAGTCACCTACAGACAGACAATTGCACATTAGTCGATTTGAAAATGTGTGCGGAAAACAACATAGCAGAACACACACAATGGTACAAAGTCAGTACACACCAACAAGCCAGGCACGCTGGTTTGGCATCTGTGACATCATCCTCGGGATGCGACTACTCCTCATCACGTAGGCATCGTGTGCCGAACCGGGGAAACGGGCACACACATGTGTGATGGTCATATCTGCAAGACATACCACCAGAGCATTGATTGAATGGTAATGTTTACGGTTCCGGTATGCCTGCTCATGTGCCTGTGGTGGTATCAAAGCCACATGTGTCCCATCAATGGAGCCAATTACATGTGGCATCCTCCCCAGGGCATAGAAGTCACTCTTGACATCAGTGAGTCGTTGACGTGTTGGAAAATAGATGTACTGGTTCAGGTATCTCAACATTGCCCCAAAACATCGCGTAGCACACGGCTGAACATAGTCTGTGACATCCCACTGGCAGTCGCCACAGTGTGTTGAAAGGTACCGGTGGCAAAGAAATGTAGGGCTGCCATCACCTTCACCTTGGGGGTCAGCGCTGTAGGATACGGACGGCCAGGCTGCAAATGTGGGTCCAACCCCACTGCCAAATCCTCAATCAGCTGCCTGGTGAAGCGGTACCGTCGGATGCTGTCACGTTCCACCATCGTTGCCAGATCTGGGAATGGTCGATGGACAGCAGGAGCCCTGCAGTGCATAGGTGAAGAAAGCAAGATTGTCAGTCACCCCACCTATGTGCCGTTCACCATACTCAATTTCACATGATACATCATTAACAAACACAAGTACTTGATGTGTGTGTCGTTCTGTTTGGACATATATGGCACCTACATGGACATCATCTAACATCTCTGTTCAACAAGTGTTGACAACAGGTTCCAGGGTGTGCTATGGGAAACCATTAGGCTGTGTCACAGTACCCATTTACTGCTCTCACGTTCCACACACATACCACAGTGACATGTCTGGACAGATGCTCCACAGGCATCACAGCTCATTGACAGGTAGATTCCCAGGGACCCTGACTTGCCACATGGACACTGGCATGACATGGCGTATCATGTACACGTCAGAAAAACAAACATGACACCCACAGGTAGTGGCCCCTGTAGCCTCTGCAGGACAGACATGGACGTCTGTGACACACACACACACAACATCAAAGTTCATGCACAAACCACGTGGATGTGGAGACTGTCTCCCATTGTGCACATGGAGTCAGAGACATGTGAAACACAACATGCACACAGACTGCGGAGGGACATCACTATTGTGGCAATGGGCCACCCTGTGACGTACATGCCTTCCCACATGTGAGCCTGGGGGTATGTGACATGTCATACACATACACAACCTGGAAATGTGACCATGACACATGCTCCATAATGAACAGTTGCACACCACAGTGGTCAGGTGCACAACACACAAAGGACCCTGTCCCCATGAACACGTGCACAGCCTAGGTGTGTCTGCCCCCAAGTGCCACCCCAAAAACCACATGTTCACCCACATACACAGATAAGGTTATGCTGCCACACATGCCTTAGATACAGTGTGGACTGGGTGTGGTGTTGTAGGTGTGCCCCTGAGTCCCTGGAAAGTATATGTGGCTGGCATAGGTTCACCAGTGACCAGCATGGTGACATATGTGTGTGACCTGTCCGGGGACGCGTTGTAGAGCAATGGACCGATCGGTGTGCCCGCATGGTCCATTGCATTGGATGTGAGCGGGTACGCATTGTATCCCGGGTACGCGTTGTAGAGCAATGGACCGATCGGTGTGCCCGGCCGGCCCATTGCATATGATGTGAGCGGGTACGCGTTGTATCCCGGGTACGCGTTGAACAGCAATAGACCGATCAGTGTGCCCGGCCGGCCCATTGCATATGATGTGAGCGGGTACGCGTTGTATCCCGGGTACGCGTTGAACAGCAATTGACCGATCGGTGTGCCCGGCCCGCCCATTGCATATGATGTGAGCGGGTACGCGTTGTATCCCGGGTACGCGTTGAACAGCAATGGACCGATCGGTGTGCCCGGCCGGCCCATTGCATATGATGTGTGCGGGTACGCGTTGTATCCCGAAATACGCGTTGTACAGCAGTGGACAGAACGGTGCGCAAACATTGGCTGGGGCCTGGCATGGCAACGGATGCGTTTTCGAAGCTCCAACGAGTCTGATGCAGTGAATTCAGTTGGCCAGCCACAACAATGTTGCAAAATCATGGGTGTCATGAAGTTGAAGATTTGAAGGATGCTGTGGGCATGTATTAGTGCTGCTATTCCATGGATTGGTCAGATTCAGAAGATGCAAACGACTTGGACCTATCACTTTGGACACATGGGACAGTATCTGCCTCTGCAGCACACATATAATGCTGGCTGTTCCCCTGAGAGCTCACTTGCCTGCACTACATGCTCCAGGACGACATCTGCCACCAACACTGCTGCTGTTTATGCATCCTCTGGCTCCTGCAATGGCACGTACTGTGGAGAGAGCCCCAGCCTTCAGCCTTGAGGAGAACCAGGCCCTGCTGGACAGCCTCCTTCCACAGTACAGCAAGCTGTATGGGAAACCATGGGAGCAGGTGAGTGTGCTGTCCACTGCCTCACTAATTGTGCATGTTGTCTGACTAGCAGGACTTTCAGTGTGCACACCACTGGCTAGCATGCCCACTGAGTAGTTGTCACACCCCAAAGTGTGTAGTTACATGCACTGAACTGGTACAGTGCAGTAACAGTGCATTCCAACTAGGTTTACTTCCCATGCAATGATACCATGTAGTGACTGCTGGCAAACTGTTCATAGCCATTGTTGGACTGCCTGTGTATATCATATGCCCCTGTGATTGAGACATGTATATCCAACTGTGTGATGCACATATATGTTGCATGTGTAGTAATGGCCTTTTCACTTTGTCATCCTCACAGGTTGATGCCCACCAGAAGCAGGAAATTTGGCTGACCATCGCCCGGAAAGTAAGATCCGTGGGGGTCTACAGGCGCAGGATCCGCAACTGCCAGAAGAGGTGGCAGGACCTTCGTGGCTGGACCCGGAGGATCGCAAGGGTCCAGCTGAAGCTGTTGCCTCCTCGCAGGAGGGGCGGACACCGGACCCTGACCCCCCACATGCTCCGGATCCTGGCGGTGGTCTTCCCTGACCTGGATGGGCAGCTGAAGGACAGACAGCAGCAAGGAGGGGGTGAGTCCATGACTGCACTGTGCACTTTGTCTGACATGCTATGTGCCCTCCTCTGGCATGGTTAAACTTCCACAGTACATCAGTCATGTGGTCCAGGACCCATGTCCCTCATTTGTGACATGCCCACTTCTCCTCTGATACGCATATGTGTGGCCCTTATAGTCAGGAAATTGTGTCATTTGGGGACTGTGTCATTTCATTTTGCTTTGCTCAAGGTGGGGGACAGCATTTGTTCCCGTGACTATGTTGTGCGATTCATGGGTGGCTCAATTGCTTACACAATGCCTAAGTTCTGACATGTAATCTGGGTGTAACTTTGATATGTGGTCCGCTTGCTGCTCTGACTCACCACATGTCCCTGGGGAATTTGGCACACACCCATGCTGCTGGTGGGAACAATGTTTGGGCCTCAGAAGTATGTGTATCCAGTGTGTCACACATGCTTAGCCACCTGCCTACTGTCCAGGACTCATCCCTCTTACAGGTGGAGCTGGACAGTCATGCCTACTCCAGGGCATACAATACACTCTGTACTCCCACTCCCGTGTATCATCTGGCATGTTGTGATCAGTGAAATGTACCCTCAGGTGTCTGCCTCTGTCTCATTGTGCTGTGTCTTCGTTGTCAGGACTACTGGTATGTTTATCGGTTAGGGCTCAGCATGCCATCTGAGATGTGACCACGATAGACGATACTTTTGTGACTTATAGGTGTCTGATCACTTGACTGTGCACACAGGTGTTTGCAACTGTGACTTTCAGGCAGCTGTATTGTCATTCACAGCACACTGTGAGGTGCTCATGTTCAGAGAGTTGTGCTTCATGTCCCCCATATGTCCAGTTGGTATGACGTGGACAAATAGTAGTACAGATGATGTGGTATTTGGGGGATGGACATGTGCACTTGTCAGTCACATAACTTGCATTCCCCATGCCCTCGGATTGTGACACAGTGCAGACTGTTGTTGGCTGGCTGCCATGGCCATGTGACTTGAGACTGTAATGTATGACTTTGCACGCATTCCTGTGTCATGGCATTAAACTTCCTGAGACTGATCCTGCAGGGGAGTGACATGTGCAACATGCACCCCATTGTGGCATTGACTATCCGGACATGGGTGCATCATGGTGTCTGGTGCTGGTATGCATCACATGCATTTCTATTTAGACTCTGGCCATCCCTTTATCTGGACACCTGCACTGACTCAGTGGCAAGAGATGTGATGTGTGCATGTTCACATACTTCACCGTGTTCCCTGCAATGTCCAACAACTGTGTAGGTGGTGCATGTGTCCGCACTGGGGTCTTACCATCAGACAGGCACCAGACAGATGGGTGCAAGGGCAGGAGGGGTGTGAGTCCCATGGTTGACCATCAGACTGACAATTGGCTTCCCCGAATCTGTGTGGGGACTTTAGGCAATGTTCAACTAAGGATGCCAGGACTTGCTCTGTAATGTGCTGTACTTACTGTGGTGTGTGCGGTCAGTGCAGGTGACTGATGTTTGTCTGTTTCCCTAATTGTTTGCAGATACATCCACGGCCACAGGAGGGGACAGCTCCACGGACCAGGAGGAGCAGCGGAGCCAGACTGGGTCAGCATCGGACGAGTGGTCAGAGGGACCCAGTGGCACGGAGGGCGAGGGGAGCCACACCGAGGAGTCCTCAGCACCATCCACCTCAGCTGAGGACCACAGCAGCTCGGAGGATGACTCCCTTGTGGAGGCGGGTCTCAGCAGCCACCAAAGGCCAGCTAGTCTGTCTGGCCCCGCCACCACCACCACCACCACCGCCCTCCCATTGGCTCCCATTCTTGAGGTCCATGGAGGCTCCCGTACTCGGGAGCGTGTCTCCTTCGTGCCAGGCACCGCACCCCCTGCCCCTGTGTCCCCTGCTGCCCTGAGTGAGGAGTCTGTGTACCTCCTTCGGCAGCTCCATGTAGGGCAGACAGCAATGCTGAGTGTCCTCCATGCACACACCACTCTGTTGACACAGCTGGTGTCGTTCATGGAGGGCATCTCGACGGGTATGTCTGGCCTACAGAGGAGCAATAAGTCCATGGACTCCTCCCTGATGGCAGCAGTGTCCCTCCTCCAACAGTCCCTCACCCCTCCCACCTCTGCCCCATCCACACTTCCTGCCCCCCTACCTGTCCAAAGCACATGCACACCTGCACAGTCACCCAAACACACAGACACGAGCAGCACAGACACACCCAAGAGAAAGGCAAGACGTGCACACAAGCATACTCAGGGGACTGATACCACAGACACAGGGGATGGGGAACACACACACACACAGGCAACCACAGTCACTCCGCAATCCTCAAGATCCTCTCCCTCCAAGACCCCTTCCCTTGCCTCACCTGCAACCCCACCTGATCAGCAGCTCTTCCTCAGTGACCTCAGCCTCTTCCCCTCCAATCCCGCTGATCCAGCATACCGGGGGAAGAGGAAGTCCACCCACACAGAGGGGAGTGCCCCTCGCCCCCGGACACCCTCCCCCAGGTGCAGGCAGAGTGAGCCCCCACCGCAAGTCCCCCGGTCCCGGAAGAGCAAGACCCCGCCACCGCCCTGCAAGTCAACCACCCAGTCTCTCACCTCCATCCCCCAGGCCACCACTCCACAGGTTCCACCGCCACACCCTGCCCCAGGTTCCCCCACACACCGATACCGCATCCCCAAACTGCTTAGGCCCTCCCCCTGCCACTTGCTCTTCCACCCCCAAACCAGACGCTCTGCCTGTTTGTGCCACTGGTGTGGAGACCGTGTCCCCCCTCTGTCCTGCCCAGCTCTTCTGCCCCCCCTTCCACTACCTTGGAGTCATGCACTGCAGTGGAGTCCACAACCACCCCGTCTGACTCAGGCACTGCATTGGGGACTCAGTCCACTCCATCTGACCAGCCCACTGCAGTGGTTGCAGCACCAACACCATCTGACTTGAGCCCTGCGGTGGTGCCAGCCCCCCCTGAGTCAGACACCTCCACTGCAGTTGCCGGTGACACTCCTGCACCCACCTCCCCTTCACTGCCTCCTTCTGGCATCCCCTGATCCTGTCCCTGTGGTGCCTGGCCTGCCCCTCGTATGCCGCTCCAAGGGGGATGTCCCCTGTCCGTACCTGTGCAGGCAAGCAATTGTTGAAAGTTGTCACACATCACCCTGTTGGGACTGTATATTTGGACTGGCCATTGGCCTTAGTTTATTTTGGACTTTTGATTTGAGTTGCACACTTGCTGAATAAAGCCTCTTTTTGTTTACTTGTGGTTAATCTTTGGAGGTACATGATGTAGATGTGTAGAATCATGCATTTGCTGTTGTAATAGTGTTCAGATCAGGTAAATGAAGTTTTGCTGTGATGGGCTCCATGTGGTCCATGGGATATGTGTCCTAATCTAGTCTGGATCTATAGCATCCTTTGCTGCAGTCTGAGGGTGTAATGTTCAGCATTTGACACAGGGATGTACGTTTAGCATTTGTAGATTACCATCTTTGTCCTACACTGATGCACATCTGGTGGGCTTACCACTGTCCAATGTTTCTAGTACCCTGACTGTGTGCCCGTCTCCAATGGACGTGCAGTTTAGCACATCAAATTTGGAGGACTCATCTGTGTACACAGTGCAAGTTGCTTGACACGTGTCTTGGGTGTATTCAGATGACTGACGTGACACTCACGTGCCCAGGCTGATATGAGCAGAGCCTTCAGTGTGTTGTAGTTGTTGACTCACTGACCGAGTGTTCTGCTGACATGTTTGAGTCGTGCACAGACAAGGTTTGGCACAGCTGACCTTCCACAGGAGTGGAGTGCCCTCATGGCAGTGCGTGATTCCGTGATATAGGCTGTGCCCATGTTGTGTGTTGTGTAGGCATGTCTGTGCGTGTTCCCTTCTCCTTTTCCTACACAGGCTGTGTCCCTACGGATGTTCCTGTTTGTGATGCTTGCTGAGTTGTTCTGTGTTCATCCAGCATCTTGGACCTGGTTTCTCCTGGATGTGGGTGCATGGCAAACTAATGTTCATGAGGTTGTCATCCCTAGTTGTCTTTGTTGTCATGGCTGGGGATGTGGGCAAACGCAGATGGGACACAGTCATGATTCCTCTTGGCACTTGTTGGTTACACGAGTAATGTGATTTTCTGTTTGTGTATGCTTTCAGTGATTGTGACACGTTGTGTGTGTGACTGCTGCCACTCCTCAGGGTCAGAGCTGCAATGTTGGGAGTTGTCTATGTGTGTCCTTTGTGGGTCAGCTTGGCTTCTTCATTGGTGTCTGACTATGGCCAGGATCCCATTGTTTGGGGTGGATTTCACGTCATGCCCATGTACGGCATACTGTGCAGTGTGTCAGACATTCACAAGTATTGTTGACTGGCCATGTGTGATGTGTTTCTGCACCTTATTTCCCCCCACCACCCCTGGGATTGTCATGGGTGCATGTGCAATGTCAGCAGTCCATGTGAGCTACGCTGCTGCACATTGGTGGAGTTCAAGGTGTGTGGCGTTGAGTGTGTGCAAATGTGAGTTGTTGCACGGCTGGGGCACTACCTCCATATTTTCCTTGGCTGGCAGGCCATGCTGAGTGCTTTGTGCTTGTATAGGTGTGATGGTAGTTTGTTGCTCAGGACACATGGCTGTGGTTCACAGTGTGGATGACATCTACGTTTGTCATCACAGTGTGATTGTCATGCAGGCTAGTGTCACCACAATGTGGGGTCCCTGGGGGGAGTGCTGTGGTGGTTCTGTCTCTTGCTGTGTTTGTTGCTGTTCCTACAAGCTTGTGTGACATGTGTAATTTGGGCTCCCTCTCATCTCACAATGCCTGTTTGCCCACATAGGGGAATCCAATCCATGAGTTACTTTTGTATGTGACTGTGTTGACATCTGTGTATTAGTGAATCTGGCCTCCTCATGTGTTGTGTGTTTGCCTGGGGACACTGGCACACAACCCCCTCTCCTGTTGTGTATGATATGCAGTGTGAGTCTGCCTGTTTGTGTTTGTGCATTTGCACCACTGCATTGGCATATCTTTAGTTTGCCATTGGCTGTATGTTGTTTGTTGGCTTTCCCCTGCTGGCCCTGGGACTGCTAGGTCATCAGTCAGCACATTGATCATGGTTAGTATGTCCCATTGCTGCCATGGTATGGTATTTGTTCACCTGACATCTACAGTCTCCACAGGATATCTACATTTGTGTGTCCATTGGTGCAGATATGTGGGTCTGCATTATGATGCTCACTTCTGTCATTGTGTTATTTGTGAATGTAGACAATGTGGGCCCCCATGGCTGATGTTTGTGTGCACATGGCTAGAACGATGTGTCATTGGCACTGCACTGCTTGCCTCACACAATCTATGTTGCTATGGGACACAAGCACTACAATGCCACTGTAGTGTTTGGTGTTGTGTGGCCAGGAATAATCCCTGCAGTTTTGTTTTTGCAGCTTTTACCAGGACTACACTTACCTTTTGGGCACTGTGGTGATGGGGCTTTGGGCCCCATTGCCACACTGTTCAAAATGTGCTTCAGCTATGGAGCACACACTTACCTTTTGGGCACTGTGGTGATGGGGCTTTGGGCCCCATTGCCACACTGTTCAAAATGTGCTTCAGCTATGGAGCACACACTTACCTTTTGGGCACTGTGGTGATGGGGCTTTGGGCCACATTGCCACAGTGGTCATGGTCTGCTTGCATTGTGTAGGCCACACACACAATTATGTGTGACACATGTGTTAGGGGGTCACATTGTATGTTCAATGTCATGTTCAGTGTTGTATGCATTTGACACAGACCACACACACTTGTCATGGTGTTGGGGGTGGGATGTAATTTACAGACAGTCCTTATGTGGGAGTATGCTAGTTGTGTCATGCATTACCCGTCCTATGAGTAGGGGTGGTTGTGGTGACAGGCATCCAGCCCCCCATGAGTGGGGATGGTAGTAGTGGTAGGCATCAAGCCCCCCATGAGTGGGGATGGTAGTAGTGGTAGGCATCCAGCCCCCCATGAGTGGGGATGAGTGGGGATGGTAGTAGTGACAGCCATCCAGCCCCCTATGGGTGGGGATGGCAGTAGTGACAGGCATCCAGCCCCCCATGAGTGGGAATGGTAGTAGTGGTAGGCATCCAGCCCCCCATGAGTGGGGATGGTAGTAGTGACAGCCATCCAGCCCCCTATGGGTGGGGATGGCAGTAGTTGCAGGCATCCAGCCCCCCATGAGTGGGGATGGTAGTAGTGGTAGGCATCCAGCTCTCCATGAGTGGGGATGGTAGTAGTGGAAGGCATCCAGACCCCCATGAGTGGGGATGGTAGTAGTGACAGCCATCCAGCCCCCTATGGGTGGGGATGGCAGTAGTGACAGGCATCCAGCCCCCCATGAGTGGGGATGGTAGTAGTGGTAGGCATCCAGCCCCCCATGAGTGGGGATGGTAGTAGTGGTAGGCATCCAGACCCCCATGAGTGGGGATGGTAGTATTGACAGCCATCCAGCCCCCTATGGGTGGGGATGGCAGTAGTGACAGGCATCCAGCCCCCCATGAGTGGGGATGGTAGTAGTGACAGGCATCCAGCCCCCCATGAGTGGGGATGGTAGTAGTGGTAGGCATCCAGCCCCCCATGAGTGGGGATGGTAGTAGTGGTAGGCATCCATCCCCCCATGAGTGGGGATGGTAGTAGTGGTAGGCATCCAGACCCCCATGAGTGGGGATGGTAGTAGTGACATCCATCCAGCCCCCTATGGGTGGGGATGGCAGTAGTGACAGGCATCCAGCCCCCCATGAGTGGGGATGGTAGTAGTGGTAGGCATCCAGACCCCCATGAGTGGGGATGGTAGTAGTGGTAGGCATCCAGACCCCCATGAGTGGGGATGGTAGTAGTGACAGCCATCCAGCCCCCTATGAGTGGGGATGGCAGTAGTGACAGGCATCCAGCCCACCCTGAGTGGGGGTGGTGTTAGTGGTAGGCATCCAGCCCCCCATGAGTGAGGATGGCAGTAGTGACAGGCATCCAGCCCCCCATGAGTGGGGATGGTAGTAGTGGTAGGCATCCAGCCCCCCATGAGTGGGGATGGTAGTAGTGGTAGGCATCCAGCCCCCCATGAGTGGGGATGGTAGTAGTGGTAGGCATCCAGCCCCCCATGAGTGGGGATGGTAGTAGTGGTAGGCATCCAGCCCCCCATGAGTGGGGATGGTAGTAGTGGTAGGCATCCAGCCCCCCATTAGTGGGGATGGTAGTAGTGGTAGGCATCCAGCCCACATGAGTGGGGATGGTAGTAGTGGTAGGCATCCAGCCCCCCATGAGTGGGGATGGCAGTAGTGGCAGGCATCCATCCCCCTATGGGTGTGTATGGCATTGGTGATGGCCATCCCGCCCCTATGGTTCTGCTGTTGCTAGTGTACGTCATTTGTGCATCCCTATGTGTGTGTGACATATTTCGGGTACGTGTCATTTGTTTGTGTTGTGGGTGTTTGACTTACCGTCTGCGCCGTACGCGTCCGTACCGGTCCCGGTAATAGATGTAGAGTATTGGTAGGACCTGCGCGATGGGATTCATGGTTGGGTCGTCTCGTTCGGGTTTCTCGTGGCTTCGACTCGTACTCGTCGCTGGCTTGTTCGCCTCGTCGCCGTGGATCATCTTGTGGCGCGAATCGGAGCTTATGTGCAGCTCTCCCGGATGCTCAAACGTGCCGGACGTAGCGACGAGTTCGGCGCGTACGGAATACGCATCGTACTAGTCCGGCCAGAAGGTGCTGTGTATTTGGTTCTGTGCGACTCGATTCGGCATTTACGGATCCGGCTCGGGCGGGGAACAGGAGCTGGAATGGGTAAGTACGGCTCGCTCGGAATCTGGGCTGTTATGCGCATCGTACTTGTTCGTTCGGTAGAGTGTTCGAGTCGGTCGGAAAACACGCGTTCGGCTGGTATTTTTTCCGGACGAATACTGTTAGATGCGCTTCCGGCCGACATCGGAATCGACCCCTTTGTCAATACTTTGAAGCATCAGAAAATATATCTTTGACTAGATGTATGTTAAGTTGACCTTACAGAGACTGAAGTACTAAAAATAAAAGTAAAAGGTATGACTGCACTGAATTAAAAATATTGTATTTGTCAAGCATGGTTTTTAGCACAGCGTGACTTCTTAGCTCTAGAGAATCTGCTTATCGAAGTAGATTTTCATGATTGCATAACTTATTCATTAATGTCCCAGGTTTTGAGGAGTTTTGTAGTGTAAAAGAAATGCTCAGTTAACTTCAGATCTGGCTAGGGAAATGTTGAAAATGTTAGCCTTCACCGTTAGCGTCATGCATGTTCAGAGAAAGGACAATATGCAAATAAATAGAGCTGTTCCCTGCTTCTAATGGGTATATATTCTTAACTTAAAAATGTCATGTCTGACAGAATATACATTATCTGTAAAGAAACGAATGCGGTAGTAAACAATACGACTAGGTTTTTTTTGGTTATGGTGATTTGTGTTTTGCTCTTTATTCATTTTTATATTAAAGTTCCACAGAACAAAAAGACCGATTAAAATGCACAGATCATCTTATAAAAATGCACATAGTTTATCTTACATAAACATACCTAGAAAAAAATAAAGATTGTTTATAACAAGCATTGGCAGATGCAAGATTACACAGTGTTATGGAAATAATGTACTTCCTTTAATCAATATGGGTATATTCAATTTGGCTTTTTGATCATATATAATCCTCGAGAAAAAATTATGACGTAATAAATTCTGTACAGGACAAATTGACTTATTGCATTTTTTAGCCTACTCATCCTGATTGTCCAAACAGGTAGCTGGACACCCTTTTTAAAATTACCATAAAATCGTCATACCTCGGGTTAAAATACTACAGGTAAATACATCTACATTGCTGCATGCCATGCAAATGGACTATAGTCACTTAGGCCCATATTTATCAATATGTCATGTAGCGCAGCAAGCTGCGTGACAGGGAGAGGGCAGGAATGTGCCGGATTCAACATTATATGGCACATTCCTGGCTTTCTGCCTGTACTGGAGCACAAACTGCTACCTAAGGCCAACGCAGGCACCCTTGCATCATGGTGCAAGGGTGCCTGCATTACAGGTAGGATTGTTTTTGTGCAGGAAGGGACACCTGCACAAAACAATCCTGCCAATAATGTGTTTACGGAAATTAACATGGGGGATGTAGTTGGAGGCAGTAATGTACACCTCAGTTTTAAACCTTTACGAAGGTATCCACATTGTAAATTCATTATTTGGACCTATCAATAGCCTGATTTGTTTGTTTCGTATGGAAGGTGACTAGTATGTGAAGGAGATAAGCAGGAATCAGGTTTACTCATGTTGCTAAATTGGTCAATGTTAAAAATTGTGTCTCTGGTTGGCAAGGGTACGCACCTCAGCCAGGCAGAACCTACCACTCTAGTCAGGGCAAGTCAGATACACAACCTAAATTAACCTGTGCTCACCCTCTGGTAGCTTGGCGCAGAGCAGTCAGGCTTAACTTAAGAGGCAATGTGTAAAGTATTTGGGCAACACTTTCAATCAGTAACATAGTGAAAACACCACAAAAAGACCAGTTTACAAATATAGTAAATATTTATCTGGGTAAAACAAAGTGACAAAAATCCAATTAATATCATGAGTTATTCGCTCATTAAAAGAAGAGTGCCTTAAGGTAAATAAATATTCATATTACGGTTAGCCTAGAAGTTGATGCACTTCTATGGTGGTAATTATGGTATTGCTGGCAATTGCTGCGAGTCGTGCAGGGCAGGAGTGTTGGGACTGCTCAGGTCCGACGTAGGTAATCAAATGTTTGTCCCAAAGTATTGTGATAATTCAGGCTAGTAGCACTAGTGCATAGGGAAGTGTCTTTAATCACCACACTGTTATAAAAGCAGGCAGTATTTCCCAATAAGCAAAATGCAGATGTTCCCTTTTAAGGGAGTTATGGTAATAGCAGTCCCTCGCAGAAGATAGTGCCGGCGCAGTCCTTGGACCATGAAAAGTCCACTGGCTTGGACCAGGAGAAGTCCATGGGGACCCGACCCCCACTGACTAGTTGTTAATGATCCATCAGGATCTGCACGGGACAACAGAACACCTAACAACAGCCCCAGGCTCTGCATGCAGTTTCTCTGGTCATATGCGCAACCTGGGGCAGTGCAGATCACACCACTCCCCTTGACACAGTACCTGGGTGATGTTGGGTGTCCACAGGGAGTGGTCCTTGCTCTTGATATTGGTTTGGGCACATTGCAGAGGTCTTTTAGACTTCTTTAGGTGACTTGACCTCTGTGCAGAGCAGGATTTCCCTCGGTGGCTAGGCCCCACCTAGTTGTTGTTAGGAAGGCTTCAGTGTTGCCTGGTGACACTTGAATCTTGAAGACGGGGCTCTCCTATAGTCGGCAAAGGCTCCAAAATGTGCTGCCCACAGCGGCTGGAAAGCAGCAGTCCGCACCTGTTACACAGGTCGTGTAGTGCCCCATGCGCCCTGATGGAAGTAAATTCAGCACACGGGGGTGAGGCGCTCAGGTTCTTGTGCACTGCTGCTGGGCCCACGTGGGGGCAGAGCCCCACAGCGGCAGTGCATGGTTGAAATCTTTTGTGGCCCTGTGATTTCTCAACAGGAGGCAAGCCTGACAAGCCATTTGAGTTTTTGGTGTGAGTGGATGTAGACGGCAGGATCAACACAGCAGAGCACTGTGCAAAGTGGCAGCTCATCCTGTCAACACAGCAATCAGCTTGTAGCAGGCCAAGACAACAAAACAGTGGCAAAGTGGCAGTCCCTCTTGGCAGCGTAGCTCCTCTTAGTTGCAGACTCTCCTCAGGACCCCAAAGAGAACTAGATTGGGGATGTCAGAGGTCCAGTACTTGTTCCATAATGTGTCTTTGAAGTTGGGGAGGCAACAAAGGAGGCCTTTTATCCTCACAAGGTCCCTGCCCTTACTTCCTTGGCTCCAGATGCATTCCAGGGGAGTATGCAGCTCTTTCGGTGGGGACAGGTACAGCCCTATTCAGATGCAGGTGTCAGCTCCTTCCTCCCTATCTACTGCAGGAAGGCCCATTAGCCTGGTGATTGGCCATTAGGATGCAAATGTCACATCTCCCAGCTCCCTTTGTGTGACTGTCTAAAGGGAATACACAGAGCCCAGCTGCCACCGTTACCCAGATGTGTATTCAGAGACATTAAAAGGCACAGGATGGGTAAAGTAAGAAATTGCCAAAATGCCAACCTGGCCTGGCAGTTCTGGCTGGATTGTTCCCATGTGGAGCAGGGTCAAGACTGATTTGCATATGGCTGAGTTTAAACTCGAATGGCATTGGGAGCAAAAAAAACAATGGATTTAGGCCCAGATCTTTGTACTGGGATGAATGTTTGACATTGTTCAGCATTCTGTCCATCAATTGTTCTTTTTGCATTTGTCCACCTGAATGGGACGGGTATGCCCAGACGTGGGTCCTGTGATCTCTAAGCGACACTGGTGTCAAGCTAGCCTGGCGGATGAGGGGTGAAACCCCGAAACTGGCCCCAGGATGCCTGTTTCCAGTCCACGGAGTACCTGGCCTGGCAGTTCGGGCTGGACTGTTCCCATGGGGAGCAGGGTCAACACTGATTTGCATATCGCAGTGTTTAAACTGGAATGGCATGGGGAGCAAAAAAACATGCATTAAGGCCCAGATCTCTGTACTGGTGGTGCATGTTTGACATTGTTCAGCATTCTGTCCATCAATTGTTCTTTTTGCAACGTTCTAGAAGTGGCATGTTCAGACCTGAAATTTAAAAAACAATTTTACCAAAAGATGTGTTTTTAATTGCGAGTCCGGAGACACCAAATTCCAATTTTTGATCTGCTCTCAATGAGAAATTACACTTAAAAGCTGTTTTGAGGCAATCCCCATGTTAACCTATGGGAGAGATAGAACTTGCGGTATTGAAAAACAAATGTAAAGGTCTTTCATTACCATGCATGTAAAGCTTAAAAATACATGTTGTATCTTTTAAGTACACTGCACCCTGCCTTTGGGTCTGCCTAGGACCTACTTTAGGAGTGCCATATATGTAATAAAACAGAAGATTTGGGCCTGACAAATAGATTAACTTGGCAGGTTGAAATGGCAGTTTAAAACTGCACACACAGGCCGTGCAGTGGCAGGCCTGAGTCATGTTTAAAGGGCCGCAGAGTGGGTGACACAATCAGTGCTTAAGACCCACTAGTAGCATTAAATGTACATGCCCTGGGCACTTATATGCAGTTCACTAGGGACTTGCAATATGCCAATTGTGTATAAGACAATGTTACCGTGTTTAGTGCACAGAGCATATGCACTTTAGCACTGGTTAGCAGTAGTAAAGTGCCCAGAATCCAAAAGCAAGAAAACAGGAGGTCAGGAGGCAAAAGGTCAGGGGAAACCACACCAAGGAGGCCAGGTTCAACAGTCAATTTTCCCCTTAGCTGCTGAGGGCTTTCTACCCCCAGTGCAGAGCCTTTTTTTGATATTGGGTGTACTTCACATTTATGCCTTCTGATTTTTGTTTCAAATAAGGTATCCATGCCATATGTGCATCCTAATTTTTTCAACATCCTGGAAATTCAAAAGGTGCCAAGGGTTTGAGGATTCTCTTTTAGGACACCAAGAAAATATCTAAAAGGTAGCTAAGCTACTCATGAATGTTTTTGGGGAAAATTGTAAAAAGTATTGTACAAGAAAGCATACGTTTTTTCCCCAAAAATGGCAACAACAAATGTTTTGCCGTGCTAGGGTCACCACCTTCCTAGCATTCAGGAATAAGCAGAGAAATATAAAAAAACAATTGTAGCCATTTTAGCAACTTTTCAAGAGGTAGTAAATATTTCCAATTTTTTTTCACCTTCAGCCTACTTGCAGTTTGTGGTGGAAACAGGTGTGAAACCCATGGGTGATCCTAGGAAGCAGTACATTTTTTAAAAGTATACAAATACTGAATTCAGAAAAGGGTCGTCTTGTAGATCTGAAATGTTTTCTCAGCAAAACTAATTGCTGAAATATAAAAATAATGAAAATAATTTTAAAACAAAATATCAATCTGCTTCAACATTTTCATATGCAATTTACTAATATACCATTATGTCCATTTAACCTTTCTGGTTGCATGAGGGTAGATTTAAAAACAAATTTGTACCAACATCCTGGAGATTCTAAAGGTACCAAGGGTTTGAGGATTCTCTTATAGTACACCAAGAAAATAGCAAAAATGTAGGTAAAAAATGTTTTTGGGTGGAAAAGTGGGAAAAGTGCTGTACAAGAAAGTGGATTTAAAAAAAAAAATAGCAACAACAAAAGTTTTGCAGTGCTCTAGCCACCATCTTCCCAGTATTCAGGAACAAGCAGAGATATATCAAAAACATTTTTAACCAGTTTTTGCATTTTTCAAAGTGGTAGCACAGGGGCACATTACGATGGCGGGCGGAAGCACCACCGCCGTGCTGGCGGATGCAAAAACCACCAGTTACCGCCGGCACGCAGCAGTCCACACGCCCGCCCAATTACGATGCGAAAAGTAGGCCAAACACCGCCGGCAAGCCAGCAACACCGTCCGCCATCAAAGTGCGCCCGTACACGTAGCGGCGCAGCACAACTGACACACACCGTCCGACGAAACACGTCCCGCCCGGCGCATAAATTACGATGCCGCAAACAAACGGCTCCCACGGCCAAGAGATACCGTACGACAAACCGAAGCGGTAACACGGACGCCGAGCACGGACAACGAAAAGCGGCTCCCCGAGCATGAATCCAGCACTGCAGGCCGTCCCCATGCTCCTGCTGATGCACCACCAAGGACGCAACGTACCGCGGAGACGCAGGTAGGCACACACACAACAAGTGCACGCAAACAGCGCACACAGTGCAAGGGCGGAAAAAGCGGACAACCCCCCACCAGCGCGTGTACACAACACATCCACCATCGCATCCACATATGACACACAGGCCAAATCGTAACATCGCAGAACACATGTGTACACACCACCTGGGACTAGGAACCAACCACCCCGTCACGGCCCCAAAGCGCCGATGACGCCGCCACACATGCGCACAACGCAGAGGCCAACCGCAGCGCCATGCATGCGTCGCACACAGACACAGGGACACAACCAAGCAGCACACACATCAGCCCCACCCCGAACGCACATGACACGTGACAGGCCGGCCACAGACATGTCCCCAACGCCTAATTCACGGACAACACCCAACGCCACACAACCGACGCACACATGTCAGTGAAGACACGCAACAGCAGGACACACCCCAGTGTAACAAACATGGCGTAGCACACAGCGGTGGCAACACCAACTAGGAGAAGAAGGGCCCCTTCGGGAAGAGGAACGCCAGTACCACACAGAAACACCCATACCACCCTGCACATATGAACAAGACATATAAAACGGAACACCAAAGAGCCCGGGGACCGACAACAGGTGGCCCAAGAATAACATTCACACACAAGGCCCAACGCAGAGCGGAAAGGCAGCCTGCCGCCCACACAAGGGAGAGCAGACAGCACTGAATGACCTTCCATTCCAACTCCGAAACCACAGCCCTACGACAGAAGCCGGTGAATACAGCCATTGTCCAAGAATAGACCAACACAGGCATGCCGAGGAGACCGACCACAGGGCAGATAGCGCATATCACAGAAGCACACAACGGACGGGGAAGAAAGAAGAAAACACTCCCCATGTCGGCCACATGCAAGTTAATTGGAAGGAGTCACACAGCACTGACCTTGAACTGTCTGAGAAGCATGTGGGAAGAGGGCCCGTGTCCTCCAAACAAGCCAACAGAACACAAGTCCTGTCTCCCTACGACTACACAGAGCTCACAGCAACCCCGGAGCGTGCACATTGCAGACTGCACACACAGCCGGAGCACGCCACCTCAACGAACCGCTGCGAAATGGCAACCGCAACACACCTACCCAACTACGCCGAACAGCTCAAGCTGTACAAAACCAACCTGTGCCATACATTGGGATGCGATCTCCTGTCCCTGCTGAACGTAAGTTACCGACTGACTTACCGCATCACATTGTTCAGCTGCGTCATGCCCGTCTTCTACTGTCGGAGGTGTCCCTACCAGCATCCCGTCGAGATATGCCTCTCCAACCCGGCATGTCTGAAGGCGGACCTGCTACCACTACTCCTCCCGCTGGACGCACACGACAGGGCCTGCTCTGCCTATGGGGGCATGGCGTATGTGGCCAACATCGCACCCGCACTGAAATGGGACCACTGTGCCTCCACACGACGGATCATCGATAACAGCTACATCGAATGTCACCCAGCATGCCCCATCATGGTCCTCCAAGGGACAACCTACGAACAACACCTTGACAGCCACCATCCGCTTCATTGGCTGGCAAACATGTACACCACCAATGACATGGAAGCCCTGCTGGACGGCATCGCATACCTGACAACCTGTAAATAAGTCGGACCACAACGCAGGTTCCCCGAGTGACCTATGATGTCCAACCCCGCACCCATGCTTAGCTTCCGCACGGACTGGCCAGTCACCACCACAACAGCCATACCAAACGACCGGCAACTGTAACCACACCATCAACGACATCGCCATGACATCGGATAGGACCGGGACATGCACACTGTTCCCCATCACATCCAGGAACACCGCATGCATCGTGGGAGGCAGTGGCATGGGCTCTGTGTATCGCACCCACATGGACGGAACTGCACGAACAACCAGGACACGACATGGATCCAGCGCACATGGACACACACACCGCTCAGTGGACATGAATAGGTCGCCTGGAGTCTGTGGGTGCTGCACCCCTCCCACCCCCGCCCCGGGAATCCCATACCAGGACCTTTGCATGGACGACAAGTGCATACAACAACAACACGACCCCAGTGACTGTGACATGTCCAGTAACCACCACAGTGCAACAACAAGTGGCACGCCGCTGCATGCACGCAAGCACATGCCCTGATGTCATCTCACATGCACGCGTGCATGAGGAACAACCGCAGCAAACCTGTCACATGGAACTGAGATGGACTGTGCCCATGATGCCAAGCGGTCTGGTAGGCTACATGTATACCGTCTGTGTCAAAGTCCGCAGCTCCGCAGCTATACGTAAATGTACATTAGCACAGCCTTGGCCAAGCAGATGTCACTCTGAAGCCCACATCCCACATGCAACAGCCAATCACATGTAACTCCACTCCCTATCCCATTTGCAATCATGCTCAGTATATCCTCAACATGTATTCCGCTGCCAGTAGTGTCCACTATACTGCATCACAGAGGACAGAAGACTCAATATAATGTTTGAAACCAAAACTGTCTCCGCTGACTCATTTCACAAGTACGAATGAGAGAGGATGAGAGTATGTGAAGTACACGGCAGTCGTGACATGACCATGTAGTCCACTGGTATTGGATGTCAACGCAAATGAGTAGCACTACTGTGGAAGACACACATGTGTCGTGTGAAGTCGTATGGACGCAGTGCTCAGGTGGGTGGGTGCGACGGGTAGATGCGCACATGCCAAGTTGGAGCATGCCGTGTTGGGAGGGGTCATGAACAGTACACCACCGCTTCCCTGGGCATTGTGAGAGGACACCTGTCGGGGGAGTGAACACGTGTGTGCACAGCAGCCGGGCACACGTACAAAGCGGTACCAGGCGCACCTCAGCCCACCCTCTGTGGACAAGCTGGATCCTGTTGTGCGCCCGCCATGCCCCTGACAAGGCACACACAGCCCCAGTCGACCAGGTGTAACCCCAACATAGTCAATCCGCACAGGCGATACAGGGCACGGGATGGCAGTGGAGCATGGTGTGTGAGAGGTCTCCTCGCGCTCCTCCTGGTCATATCACGCAGGCAATAGAACCTCAACGTCTAGCATGGCACAAGTCAGATGGAAGTGTAGGGGGACGCACCACAGCACGAGCAGCACTGACGTCACGGGAGGTGGCTCGCACCATCCCATCCATTGCCCATCATACCAACCACGCCACATGCCATTGCGACTAAGTGCAAGCGCGTGCGCCACCACCCCCGAGCCCTCCCCAGAGAGGCCAAAGAGTGAATGTGTGGGCCATCAGCCACAGACGGACGCGGCATGGCCGCAAGGGCAGCCACAGCCACTGGGTGTCGCAGGTGGCGGATCCGGAAGGCGAAGACTGTGATGCATAGTCCATGCAGGCCGGGTCTCCATTTGGGGCACCACGCAGGTGGACGGCGTCCCGCGACACATCATACCCTGAGACAGCCCACTCGTGCAACTGGACCCACACATACACTCCTTGCCCTCTCTGGTGCGAGCTTGGGGCTGCCTGTGCAAGCGCTAGCCTCGCAGGTGAGCATGCATATTGGGGGAGCGAGGGGAGGACATGAGGGCTGGGGCGAAGATGACTGTATCACTGTCAGTTAGTACAAGGGATGACCCAGATGTGGAAAGGAAGAGACGTGTCCCGTGTGTACTGCAACTAGTCGCCAATCCAACTACCCCCCATGTCCGGAATGTAAGCCCGCACCTAGGCCCGCCCATCCGCCACATCGAACATACCACCAGCACGACAACCTTCCCATTCGAAACACTGACTGGGGGTGGCGACCAGTGTACAATCATGTGTAGCCTACCCACGCGTACATGTGGGCCCTCCATGATCCATGTCACCTGCGGCAAAGTCATGACATGCGCAATGAGGGAAGTGAGGAGAGCTGTCCGCCCCACGCGCAGAAGGTGCATCAGCTCCACAGACCAAGCAGCGAGTCCAGCAGGGGTCACATGTGCAGGGGCAGCTGTGCCTGGTGTGAAGGCACATGCATATAGACAGCACATCGACCAATGTGTAGTCTGCCCACATCTACAGTCCATCATCATGCGGACATAGGAATTGAACACAGGGCAACACATCTTAGTTGGTGCACCCACCGTGACCAACAATGCGCAATCATCGACGTACCCGCCCTGTGCATGGCCCCCCACCCAACGGAGGCACATCCAGTGCCACCATCCCACACACACAAGCCTTCCACGGAACATGCTGTGTCCAATGGTCAGTACAGAGTCAGCGCCCATCTGGTGGATCCTGAACAGGAGACACATGCACACACATGCCAGCTCCCACTGTGTACGTCTGCCACCTGGCACGTGCAATGTAACCTCTCACCTGTGACGTGTGACTGCAAGCACACAGCCGTCTTGGCATGGGGCTGTCAATGTGGACACCTGTCAATGTTTCGGGAGGTGTGATCCGTACAGTGCTGTACATAGGGTGCAGTGCTGACACCTACTACTGTCTCATATCCCCTCGTGCCACAGGTCCCACTTGTTTCGGCCGCTCAGCCTGTGCCCACATCGTCGTCGTCGTGTGCCATACTCATCCAGCCGCGGAAGCAGTTCCATGCTCAGCAGACATTCATGTTGCCGTGGCGTTGCCGCTTGATGGATATGCAGTCAGTCCCCATCAGCACGCCCGCAAGTCATTGGGGCCTAGATCCCCATGTGCATGCACATGGCAGTGGTTTGTATCACTAGCCATTGCCATTGTTGGGAGACCTGTGTAAGTGTATTGTGGCCGTGCCGTCCCAGCTTGACAGCTGGGCTGTGGCTCATGTGCTTGCTCAGTCATGTCAGTGATGTGTATGCGAAATTGCTATGTGTCGTGTTGCTTTGACATGTGTCCTCTGCCATTGTCCCTAGGCGGAGACCGAACATTGACCGCCCATACCAATTGCTGGCGGACATGGACGATACAGAGGTTATTAGGAAGTTTCGGCTGGACAGGCCAACCCTGCATCGACTGTGTGCCATGTTAGAACCCCATCTCCGTCCCCGCAGGGTGTATCCGACTGCTGTCACCCCCACGGCTAAGGTGATGGCCGCCATGCATTTCTTCGCCACTGGGTCATTCCAGCACACAGTGGGCAGTGGAGGAGGGATGTCCCAGCCCATGTTCAGCAAGGTGCTGAGGGATGTACTGGCAGCCATGATGCTGTACCGGAACAGGTACATCCGCTTCCCCAGGGCTCGTGAATTGGCGGCAGTGAAGGGTGCATTCTATGCCCTTGGCAGAATCCCACACGTCGTTGGAGCCATTGACTGCACACATGTCGGCCTTGTTCCACCACAGGCCACTGAGCACCTGTACCGCAACAGGAAGCACACGCACTCCCTGAATGTGCAAGTGGTGTGCCTTGCGGACATGGTGATCACCCACGTGTGTGCAAAGTTCCCAGGCTCGGCCCATGACGCACACATAATGCGCAACAGCATCTTGCCACGACTGATGTCCAATATGCAACAGGATCGTGCCTGTATTGTCGGTGAGTATGTGGAGTGGTGTAGCGTGCTGGCTGTGCGATGGTGTCCCCTGTCCAGTTGGATTAGCAACGGTGCTCTGTGTCCCTCACACCCAGGTGACTCTGCGTATCCGAATGGGGCATGGCTGCTCAGTCCATTGAGGAATCCTCGCACCCCAGCAGACGATCGCTACAATGAGGCACATGGGAGGACCAGACGTGTGGTCGAGCGTACCTTTGGCCTCCTCAAGTCCAGGTTCAGGTGCCTGGACCGCACCGAGGGGTGCGCTGGCGTACTCCCCACAGAAGGTGTGCCGGATAGTGGTGGCGTGCTGCATGCTGCACAATCTGGCCATTCGGAAGCAGATCCCCCTCATCGTGGATGACGGAGACCAACCAGGGCCCCAGCCCGCAGACCAGGACAGCTCGAGTGAGGAGGACAGCGGAGAGGAGGAAGCTGGTAATGTGCGGCAGCAGCTCATCGCCCGCTACTTCACTTGACGGTGAGTGTCCATGTACGACGGCTGATGTGGCAGTATCTGTGCAGGTGTGTGTGTGCTGTGTCAGGGTGGCCGTTTGTTCACTGCGTGCTGTGTGTCAACGCTCCATGGCCAGGGTAGTATGCCACTGTTGGTGGCTGTGGCATTGTGCCCTATAGCTCTGTGCGATGTGTGTACATTGCTTGTAGTTGTTGACATGTACTGTGTGATGGGTGTGTGACACACTCATTGAATGTGCTCCTGTTCTGTCTCCCACCCCTAGGTCCCTACAGGCCCTCCGGATTCAAATGCCATGCCACGCCTCAGGTGCCTTTCCGCCCAAGGTGGCCGTTGTATTCCGTACCAATAAGACACAGGGCACAAACAGCAGTTAGTGAAAAAGGTGCATTTATTACAAACTGTGACATGTGATTGTGTGTAAGATGATGACAAAAGTGGTGCGTGCAGTGACAATGAGCTGTCGGTCATGGCTGCGTGATGATCAGGGTGTACCCACTGGTTCTATGTCCATAGTCCAACACACACATGCCATCCAGATGGCTGTGTGGAGTGGGATCGTAGTCCAAGTCAATGCAGTGGCTGGTCAAGGAAGGCTGGCGAAAGGCTGGCTGGCTGCCTCACTTACGACTGGAGCGTGCAAAGTCCTCCCGGGAGATCTGTTTCCTCTTCGGACGGCCCCTTCCACGTTTGCGAGGGGGGTGCCTGCTTGCGACATGCTGGTGGTTGAGGTGTGATCACTGGCTGTGGACGCAGGGGAACTGGACACTGCTGCTCCACCCTGCGCCCCGGCAGGTGGTGGCGGAGGGGAGCTGCTGTCCCTGGCTGTGACCTCACCGCCACCACCAGCTGTCCCATGAGGTCCACGATTTGGCCCATACGGGCGTCCATGGACCTCAACACCCCCAGCACCTCACGCGTGTCTGAGGCAGACCGGACCCATTGTCCTTGGGCCTCTTCATAGGCCCCAAGGACTCTGGCCATGTGAGGCAGGGCATGGCTCCCAGGGGAGGCTGGCGTTTCCTGACCCTGCTCCTCCTACCAGTCCTGCTGCCACCGGCCTGCCCACTAGCCACATTGCTCACCACGGTCCTCGCTGTGGCTCCCAGGGTGGATCCAGTCGTCCGGGCCACCACCTGCGCTGGGGCTGGTGCCAGCGGAGACGTGGCGGTGGTGGCGGCGGTGGTGGTCGGTGCGGCGATGGTGGCAGTTGCGGCAGTGGTAGTGGCCACAATGACCGTGGGTGTGGCCGCAACGACAGTGGCAGCAGGGGGCTGTGAATGTTCAGCAGCCCTGGATGATGGGTTGGTGGGTAGGAGGGGTCCTGGGAGCGGCTGGGCCCTGCCACACCAGATGGGCCTGCTTGGTTGTCCGTGTCCGAAGAGGAGGACAGATCCTCCAGATCCGTGTGTCCTCGTTGGGGGCTTGTAGGCTGGCTGTGCTGGCTGCTGGCTCCATCCCCAGCATCCAGCAGTTCGTCACCTGTGGAGAGAATGAGATTAGTTATTGTGTTGCACCTGGCGAAGTATGTATTTGTCGTCTGACATTGACAGTTCGTGCAATCTCGTACATGGGTTTCCCGGAGGCGTGTGTGTGGCTGTAGCATCTGTAGTTGTGTGTGCTTGGCAATGGGACTGTGTGCTGTGCACATGTGGCATGGGACGGATTGGCCATGCCGATGGGTGTGTTGCTGTGCCCCTACTTATTGTGACTCTGGTGTATGCGGGCTCCTGGCCCATCCTGGGTCTGGTTTGTACTTTGCTTTTGGGGTTCAAATGGAACGCTTAGGAATGCATATGGCAACATGGGGGCCATGCCCCAGATTCGCATTTGGGAGGGAATCTGCTTTTGGGGTTCAAATGGAACGCTTAGGAACGCATATGGCAACATGGGGGCCATGCCCCAGATTCGCATTTGGGAGGGAATCTGCTTTTGGGGTTCAAATGGAACGCTTAGGAACGCATATGGCAACATGGGGGCCATGCCCCAGATTCGCATTCGGGAGGGAATCTGCTTTTGGGGTTCAAATGGAACGCTTAGGAACGCATATGGCAACATGGGGGCCATGCCCCAGATTCGCATTTGGGAGGGAATCTGCTTTTGAGGTTCAAATGGAACGCTTAGGAACGCATATGGCAACATGGGGGCCATGCCCCAGATTCGCATTTGGGAGGGAATCTGCTTTTGGGGTTCAAATGGAACGCTTAGGAACGCATATGGCAACATGGGGGCCATGCCCCAGATTCGCATTTGGGAGGGAATATGCTTTTGGGGTTCAAATGGAACGCTTAGGAACGCATATGGCAACATGGGGGCCATGCCCCAGATTCGCATTTGGGAGGGAATCTGCTTTTGGGGTTCAAATGGAACGCTTAGGAACGCATATGGCAACATGGGGGCCATGCCCCAGATTCGCATTTAGGAGGGAATATGCTTTTGGGGTACATGCTGTGAGCCATGGGTGCCGAACGTGACATGTGTTGTGGCAGCATGACAGTGCATGGTTTGAGGTGTGTGCATGCTTGACATGGCCTGCATATTTGCTGTCTGTTGTGATTACTGGACATGGCATTGGACGCATCGTTATGAGTGAGTGATGGCTGTGTGCCAGCCAACGTATTGCAGTTGTCCCATCTCCTTGGTGTGCGTGCTGCCCTGTGCCATGTGCATCACTGCAGTGCTCGGGGGGTGTGGCCCATGTTGTGTGTTGTTGCTCACGGTGTCGTGCACTTCATTGACTTCTGGCACATGGTTGGTAATGGGCATGTATCTTAGCGTGACTGCTGTATGTGTGGCAGCTGTGCGGATGACATGCCTTTCATGAGACTGGGGCTGACGGATGGGATGGATGGTATGTTGTTTGTGCATGGTGTGTCTGTGTGTTTGATGGGTTCAGTGGTGTTCGTGTGCATTCATGTTGTTCCGCTCTGTTGCGTCTAGTGTTGTTTGTCTTACATAGGCGTAGTTGTGGGGTGTGTGGTTGACAGGCAGTTGGGGCTACATGGACAGGACTTCAATGGTGTTTCGGTTGTGTGTGATGAGTTGCACAGTGGCTGCCGTGTGGTACTATATTCAGTGTGGCTTGTGCATGCAGACGTGGCTCCTTGGGTGTTGCTATGTCTGTGATGGGTCATGTGGGGTGTGAGTCTGTTGTTCATGTCCGTGTGCACATTGTTCACTTGTTCGTGACGGTGGGCGGTGCTGCGTGTTCGTCTGCTACGTGACATGTCCCATGTGTTGGTCGTGTTACGGTCCTCATGCCTCCAGTAATCCGGCCCTGTCCAGTTTCCCACCTGCAAGTTGTTCGTGCGTGCACTGTACTGGATGCCACATGGCTCTAAGCGGGGGTGCTCCATGTTGCAGGTCTGTGGGGGTGGGAGGGTGTTGTGGGTCGTGGGGGTGGCTGGATACCCACTGACACCGATTGCTGTGGACCGTGATGTCTGCCTTTCGGCTGTCGTTGTGCACTGCGGTGGCTGACACGTGGGTGTGGGGGATGCTCCTCCTTGCTGTGCTGTGGGACTGGGGCCTGGTGTGTGTTGTACTTGGGCTGTCCACCGTCCCACCCACTGCACTTTGTGTTCCTGCCACTTACCTGTTACTTGTCGGTTGGTGCAGCTGTGGCGGACACATGGGTGTGGTGGGTGCTCGTTGTGGCGCTTCTGGCATATTTGGGGACCTGTTGGTGGTTACGTGGCTGGCTTAGTGTACACATGTCCCCACGCATCTTGCAGTTGTTCGGTTTGGGCTGTGTGTGGTGGTGTCTGTTGCATGTGTGTGTGATGTGTTGTGTATTGTGTGCTGGACATGGGGGTGTTTGTCCCTGGGAGCTGTGGCATGGTGGTAGTGCATGTGAGTACATAGCGGTGTGCTGGTATACATTAGTTTGTACTTACCAGCCTCCACTCCCCTGCTAATCCGGCGAGGATCTCGGGATGGATTACGACTCGCACCTTCTCCTCCCACGCTTTGAAGGTCTTAAAGAGCGCGGGATTCCCTCCGCCAGTGACGGCAGCCAGCTCTCTGTTTTTGCCCTCCTTCTTCTTGACCAGGCTCTTGACGTCATTCCAACGTTTGTTAATCTCGACTCTGTTCCTGGGCAGGGTCCCGACTGCATTGACCTGGTCTACGATCCGGTTCCACATTCTGTTTCTGGTGGCTAGTGGTGTGTGCTGGACCATGTTCCCATAGATTTGTGGGTACACCTTGATGATCTCGTCGACCATGACCGTCAGCTCCATGGGCGTGAACTTGGGCATCCTTTGTGGTGCCATGGTGTTTGTGGTGCTGGTGCGGTGTGTGTTGTGTAATGTGCAGGGGGTTTGTGGTGCCGGTGTTTGGTGGTGGTGGTGGTGGTGGTGGTGGTGGTGGTGGTGGTGGTGGTGTTTGGTGGTGATGGTGGTGGTGGTGGTGGTGGTTGTGATGTGTGCGTTTCTGTGGTGTGCTGCTGTCCTTGCTGTGTCACTGTGTCCTCTCCTCTCCTCTCTGGTTTGCAATGTAGCAAGGGGTTGTGGTCTGTGGGAGTGCTGCTTTTGTACTCACCTATGTGGGTGTGTCCTCATGGTCTGTTGTTTTCAGGTGTGTTGTGTCTGGGGTTCTGGCCTTTGTATTTTTTGTTTGTCCAGGGGGTGTTTTCGGGATATGTACTGTGCTTGTGTATTTGTGCGTGCCTTGCTGTGTGGACTTGTTGGCCATGTTGTGTGCTATTGGTTTTGTGTGCGGATGGTTTCTGTGCAGGTACGTGGGCGCCATGGCTTCTGCCGTGTCGATTCTCATCGGCGTTGTTTGCGCTGGCGGGCGGTATATTTGTGGTTTTTCCGCGCTCATGGCGGTGCGATCGTAATTTCACGTGCGGTGTGTCGGCCGTGAGGGCGGGCGGTTTTGTGTTGTCGTGCGTGTTTCCGTCCGTGGCGGGCGGTTTGTCTCCGACTCGGACGTTGGCGGGCGGTATTTTGTGTGCTTTTTCGCCGATGGCGGTATTCGGTTTGTGTAATCGTAATGGCGTGGTCGGTGTTCAGGCGGTGTGTGCGGGCGGATTTTTGCCGCTTCCATGCCTGGCGGATTTTTTTACGCCGGGTATCGTAATGGGCCCCACAGTATTTAAAATGTTTGTGCTTTCAATCTACTTGCATTTTGTGGTGGAACAAGGTGTGAAAATCAAGGGTGGTCTTAGGAGGCTATACATTTTTGAAAAGTAGACGAAATTCAGAATTCCACAAGGTGTCATTTTATAGATCATAAACGCTTTCACAACCAAACTAATTGGTAAAATAAAAAAATAATGAAAATAAGTATAAAAAAAAATCAATTGGCTGCAACGTTTTCATCTGCAATTTTTGTTACAATGGTCGATTTACAAAACCAATATACCACTATGTCCGTCGAACTTTTCTGGTTGAAAGGATATATAAGGTTTGTAGGTTTTAAAGAAAAACATGATACCCAGAGCCAACAATTAAACTGAAGCTTATAGTGCCTTATCATTGTGTGCTGGCCATGCAGCAATTCACATGGACAAATCTAATGAATGAAAAATGGATATGAAGGAAACCTATGTATTTCTGAAATGTGCACAAAATACTAAGGGGCCGATTCCGATTCGGGCCGGAAATCTCTCCGACCGAGCCGGACCCGGAGAGATTTCCAACCGAATCGGACCCGTGCAGCCCGACCGAACGAGTACGATGCGTCCGTATGCTATCGTACTCGAGTCGGTCGGACTCCCATTGAAGTCAATGGGAGCCGGTCGTACAACGCGTACGCGGGCTCCCATTGCCTCAATGGGTGCGAGGCGAACAAGGGCGCCCCCTACAGCGGGTACGCGGCAAAGCGACTCGCGCCATACACGCACAGGTGTGCGACTCGCACGGCTACGCGTACAGGGGGGTCCAACACGGACCCCCGAAGTACGGCTCCGACTGCTCTTTCGAGCCGGACGGCGCGTGTCGGTCGGACTGCTCGCGGCGCGCATCGTACTTACCCGGCCGGGGAACGTCTCCATTGCACGGTGCGGTCGTGTCCGAGCGAGTCGGTCGGTGCGGTTAGACCCGGGAACGAGTCGGTCAAAGCGGTTGGGACGCCCGAACGAGTCGGTCGGTGAATTCGCATCGTACTCGCTCGTCCGGACGCGCGTACGAATCGGTCGGGAAATAGGGCTCCGAATCGGATCCGGTTATGCCGAATCCGATTCGGAGCCCTACCGGCCGAGATCGGAATCGGCCCCTAAGTTTGGAGCAGTGATTATCGTCCTCTAGCCAGCATTACCTCTCCAGCAGAGACGGGTGCTCTTAAGGACAAATTTATGTCCCACGGCACCGATTAAAGAGAAAGCAGACTGTGTCATTAGCGTGGTCTGATTTCACATTTGTTTTGCTTTGATGCCAGCGTGCTGTGCTGACCGACTTTATTTCAAAACTGAAAATAATCAAACTTGGGACACAGGTGGAGGCTACTCCCTCATATCCTGGCTTTGATTTTGAAAAAAGAACTTGCTTCTGATTTTGAAAACAAATTCATTTTCTTTTTCAGTGCTGAGGATGACCCGTTGATGTCCTCTGCACTACAGATGTAGTGCAGAGGATGTCAACGGGTCCTCCGCTCTACAGATGTATTGTGGAGGATGTCAACGGATCATCCTCAGCCCTAAAGAGGTTAACAACAAGTTTTGTGAAATGTTTGGCTGAAGCATCTAACAAGGCAATGGGTATTGGTTAATGGATTAAGATCTCAAGGTTTTTACATAAATTAGATAATCAAACTTTCGTGCAACGAAGCAAGAACAACATAGAGAATTTGTGGCCAAGAATCTGGATCTTGCCTGTGTATAGACCCTTTGGAAGAACTAGTATAATTTTTTAAGTCTTCTTCGAGAGGCATTAAATCAATATCCATATATCTTTGATTTGGAAAGTGGAAACATCCATGCTGTTCTTGAGGAAACATAGTTTTATATAAAGGTCCAACATAGCTGACCCATTCCAATTCAGTCAATGGAACATCTTTTTTGTAGTCTCTCTTTCAAGGGACTATGCCACTCAACTCTCAAAGTTCCTTAAATTGTGCTTTTTTAATTCAGTGGCAGCTTATCTCGTGATATCTCACTCAACTTGGTTTAAGTTTTTTGTGTTTACTCACTACAAGGGTCTTTTTAAGGTTTGGTGGTAAGGTGGAATTAATAGTAGTAACTGGGAATTGAGTTAAACATGCACTGAGCATGCTAGTTAAAGCAGTAAATAATTCAAATGGATCTATTCTAAGCTTGGAAGACTATTACTTGTAGATTTGTGCCAATCTCTAACCTCAAATTTCACATTGCATACCGTTTGATGGTGTTTTGCTCAGGTAGTGTAATGTCCATAGACTATTTTTAATGAAATAAACAAAGGTTCAGCATTACAGGTTTGTGATCACTACCATCGTACTCTAAACTACTAAAACTAATGGCAAATTTCAATTCCAAATACACTGTAAATACATTTGAACATGGTGACTTTCTAGGAATGTCACCACAGAATTAGCCATTTAGAAATACAGAATTTAGATTGATAGCCCAACCTACACATTTTTAATCCTTTGGTCGAACCTAGGGGCCGATTACGATGGCGGACGGACTGGAGTCCGTCCGCCATCATGGTGGTGACCGGGACCATCCGCAATACATGCGGCGGTCCCGCACACCCAATTAGGATGCGGCCGCCACCATGGCGGTCGCATTTTGCACTTTAACATTGCGGCGGGTGCTGATGACTGCAGCACCCGCCGCGATGTTCAAAATGCATGTTGTGCATTTCACTGCATTACGTGGCAGGCACCACACGGTGCCTGCCACTTGGTGCAGTGAAATGTAGGGGGGTACCATGGGTACCCCCCAGTGCACAAACACCACCCCCAGACACAAGGGGGGCCTGCAATGGGCCCCCAAAGCCAATCTCCACTAGCCTTTCAATGGCGGTTTACCCGCCACGGAAAGGCTGGCTGAAGACAGCATCCTAATTTGGCGGACGGTGCCTGCTAGGCACTGTCACCATTTTATGGATGCAGAACGATTGCCTGTGGCGGTTCCATGGCGGATGGTCTTTGCGTCCGCCACGGTCGCAGTCTGGATCCCCCCGCCATCGTAATGTGGCGGGAGGAAAATCGCGGTCCGAT
This sequence comes from Calotriton arnoldi, assembly GCA_963921515.1. Lineage (NCBI taxonomy): Eukaryota > Metazoa > Chordata > Amphibia > Caudata > Salamandridae > Calotriton > Calotriton arnoldi. The sequence continues at coordinate 105,954 of CAWUFW010002315.1, read as the reverse complement.
GGCGGAAGGACCGCCACCGCATTGCTGGCGGTCCTTCCGCCATCGTAATGACCCCCCCTAGTGTTAATTAATAAAGACACATATAATTCCCAGCACTCACCTCGATTTTTCAGACCATAGTCTTTATACATTTTAGCTTTAATACATTTTATTAAAGTCACCAAATTTGCAAATGTTGGCAGCAGGAAAAAATTTCTAGAGGCCAATCATCAGAGATATCACCACGCCTGCTGCTGCTGCCAGAAACATCCCCCATTCACAAGACCTTTGCATCAAGCTATCAAAATTCTTCTGTAAGAAAATCACCTTCATATACAGCAGCTTCGACCCTCAATTGGAACCTTCACCATCACAACTCAACTTCTCACTCAACTGATGAACAAATGCTGACATTTTGAGCTGCCGCCTCTACCATCAAATTTGCTGCTACCACGAAGACCATGTGACCCTTGCCCCCACAATGCCTTCACCAAAGGACTTCAACTGATCAGCTAAACGCTGACAACTATCCTCAATGCCTCCATTGAATCAGCCACAATGCTGGAAACCTGGAAACATGCCACAATCATGCCCCTGCTCAATAAACCATCTGCTAAATCAGCCACGCTTTCCAATACAGACCTTCTCCATTCCTTCCATACCCGGCAAAGGTCTTTGAGAAATTAATCAACTGACGCCTCACTGACCACCTCAGCAACCACCAGCTTTTTGGTGCCTTGCAGTCTGGATTAAGGCCCAACCACAGTACAGAAACAGCACTAATTAGTGCCCAAGAAGACATCTGCACAATCCTTAACAGAGGAGACAGAGCAGCCCTCATTCTCCTTGACCTATCTGCAGCATTTGACACAGTCTCACACCCCATCCTCATCAGGCGCCTCCATGAGATTGCCACTTAAGGACCCACTCTCCACTGGGTCTGCTCCTTCTTAATTAAAAGAACACAAGCTCATACTCTCCCTCTTGGACAACACCCCCAGCAAGAAACACCGCCTGCATGACCGAAGGCACTAATTGGATGAAAGCCAAATTTCTCAAGCTCAACACTGACAAGACAAAAGTAGTGACCTTCGGCAAGAACACCTCACCATGTAACTGGTGGCTGGCTCAGAACTCATGTCAGGAACCTCAGAATAATAATCAATAGCAAATTGAACATGACCTCACAAGTCAAATCCGTCACTGCTTCCTGCTTCCACACCCTGAAGATGCTGAGGAAGATCTTCAAATGGCTACCAAACAACACTGTAAAAAACTTAGACTGGAATAGCATATAGTGGAGTAGTGTACAGTGCAGTGACGTACAGTGACGTGGTGTACACTGGAGTGGCGTACACTGGAACAGGGTTGAGTGTAATAGCATACAGTGGAGTGGCGTCCAATGGAATAGAGTAGAATGGAGTGGGGTAGAGTGGAGTGGCATACACAGGAGTGGCGCAGAGTGGAGTAACATAAAGTGCAGTAGCATACGGTGAAATAGCATAGGCTGGAGTGAGCTATCTTTCATATAAGATGAAACATGTGTAAGGCAGATGTTCAGAGCCTCTGCACTCCGATTCTCCTGAGATGACAGGAAGACCACAATCTGGGTTTTGTCAGTGCATGAAAAGAGTATGAGACCACAGCCTTCCATAATATCTGCAAGTGGCCGTATATAAAGATTGAAAAGGGTTGGACTGAGGATAGAGCCCTGAGGAACACCAGATGATAATGGGTAAGGCTTTAAGCGAGGCTGAGTATTGTGTTCCTGGAAGACATGGTCCTGCAGGTAAGCGCCAAGCCAAGACAAGGCCTTGCCCTGCACACCCATCTCCTCTAATCTTTGGAGAAGAGTGTTATAGTTAAACATGTCAAATGGGGCACTAAGATCTAAGAGGATCAGCACAGCAGTACCACCATTTTCTAACTGACACATTAGATATTCAGTGACTCCAAGAAGAGCAATTTTGTGCTGCGGCCTGCTCTGAAGCCTGATTGCGAGGGGTGGAGCAGGCCATTTAGTTCTATATACAACGTGCGCTGTTTATTCACATATTTTTTCAGAACTTTGTCCAGAGTTGTCAAAAGAGAGATTGACCGATAATAAGACCAGGTGAAAGGGTCAAGATTTAGCTTTTTGAACAAGGGCATGACCATTGCGTGCTTCCAAGAGTTTAGAACAATGCCTCTTGAGAGTGATGCATTCAAAAGCTAAGTAAGCAGATCCAGAGATTGTGGGTGGAGCTTGAAAAACAGCGAAGGTGGACAGGGATCCAATGGTGAGCCTGATTTGGTGGCGATAAGAAGTGATGAGAAAGTCGGGATGTCCAGCGGCTGAAAAGAACTCAACAATCAAGGCAGGGCGGGTTGTGCCTGATGGCAGTTAGGGTCGAGTGTGGAGGAGAAATTTGAGAAAAAGCTTGCTAATTTGATGCACTGAGGTTGCGAGAGAGGGGCGACTGGAGTAATGTTTGTGGGATATGACAATTTTTTCACTACTTGAAAAAAAGGTTTTAGGGCAATTTTGAGCCAAAGTAATTTGTTCAGAATAGAAAGAGGCTCTGGTTGAGAGGCAGTGTTTTATGATAGTCCTTTAAAGCTGACTTATACATCTGTTTGTCCTCTTCACAATAGGATTTATGCCAGGATCTTTCCAAGCATTTACAGATCTTTATATTTTAGTGCAAGGCATCATTAAACAATGGGGCTGGAGGAAGTGTTCTGTGATGCTTCCTGCACGTAATAGGAATTAAAGAGTTGAGTGAGGACCTAAGCCAATTATTAATAATGGTGGTTCTGATTCCACTAAGTTTCTCAATGATGGGTAATTAGACTCCAAGGTGGAATTCAAAGCAGAGACATTGATTTTTGACCAGTTCCTACCAAAGGAGACTTACTTGTCCTCCTGCGTACCGGGAGCCAAAGGAATAAGGAGGGAAAAAGGTACAGCGAGATGATAGGACCAAGGTAAGGGAACTGGCTGGTCAGCCCACAGGCTCTTCAGGTTAGAGAATAGGCTGTCAAGCAGATGTCTAACCTCCTGAGTGGGAGCGTTGTTAAAGAGCTGTACATCCAGGGCCATAAAGTCCTCTATCAGAGAGGAGGCAGAGTTACAGGACAGATTGTCAAAGTGAATTTTAAAATCACCATGAATGGCAAAATTGGCATATTTTAAGATAAACGGGGAATAATCCTCTGTAATGCATGTGTCCCATTTACCCACATATCTAGGAGGGCGATAGATTAGGGCGCCAGACATGGTGAAATTATTAGTTAAGGACAGGGAGAACAACAAGGCTTCACAATCTGAAATTATGATTTTGTCCATTTTGCATACATATTGTGCTTTAATACCAATCGTGCTACCTCCTCTTTTCCTGTCCTGGCAATCCACTCTGAGTATGCAATATTCCGAGGGCAATGCAGCAACATTAAACCAGGTTTCTGTTAAAAAAAAAACAGCGTCCGGACCATAGTCAGGTAAAAAATATAAAATATCATATTGATGTTTAACTAGTGAGCAACAGTTGATATTAAAAAGCTGTATGCAGTCAGGGCTGGGCTCCAATGTGACAATGCCTTTAGAGGTTGGGTGGTGGCAATTAGTCTGGGCCTTAGGTGCTGGGTGGGGATAAACCGCCTTGAAATCCCAATGTGAGCACTTCCCCCCCCATGGTGTCTGGATTCCAAGAGGAGAGACAAACTCCTGGTGTAGTGAGAAGAAGAGCAAATAGGTGGGAGACAGAGTTAACAAGCCTACCTGACAAAGAGAGAAAGTATTTCTGGCCGCTGGTTCCATTCAGGCATGGACAGGCACAGACGGGCTTGCCTTTTGTGTGCATTTGGCATGCCAGTGGCATGTCCATGCCACAGTTAAATAGACTGGCCCAAAGTAAGGAAAAAGGGTTGCAAGACACTAGTGCACTAGCCACTCTGTGAGATGGCCCAAAAAGATTGTTTTCCCCGAAGAGTGTCTGAGTGGGTCTGTGAGTGGGTGCATGAGTGTCTGAGTGGGTTTGTGTGTGGGTGCATGATTGTCTGAGTGGGTCTGTCAGTGGGTGTGAGAGTGTCTAAGTGGGTTTGTGAATGGATGCATTAGTGTCTGAGTGGGTCTGTGACTGGGTGCATGGTTGTCTGTGTAGGTCAGTGAGTGGGTTTGTGAGTGTCTGAGTGGGTCTCTGAGTGGGTGCATGAGTGTCTGAGTAGGACTGTGAGTAGCTGCATGAGTGTCTGAGTAGGTCTGTGAGTGGGTGCATGAGTGTCTGTGTGGGTCTGTGAGTGGGTGTGTGTGTCTGAGTAAGTCTGTTAGTGGGTGTGATAGCGTCTGAGTGGGTTTGTGAGTGGGTGCATTAGTGCCTCAGTGAGTGTGTAATTTTTTGGGCTGTATTCGTGAATCAGCCACAGTGGTACACGGGGGTGGCACTGAGCATCTTGGCGGATTCGCATATCCTCAGACGTGGAAAAAAAATAATTTCTGGACATTATTTTGTCCATTGGCTGTCTCTCACAGACCTCTATATTGCACCCATGTGATCATGGTACATCTACCTTGACCTCTTCTACTACATTTCATCTCACATTTTGCAGCCGGGGACCACTCCCCTATATATAAAATGGCAGGCACAACGTTCTACTCAGGTTGCGGCCAGCCAATTATGGCATTGATGTTGGCATGTGGATTTGCGAATGTATTCAGTAAGGATTTGTGCCTCTAGATATACAAATTTCTTTCTCCTTTAATATCTCAAAAACTACTGAATGGATTTACGCCAAATCACAAAAAGGCTAGTTAAGGCTGTAGTCATGTCTAAAATCCATATGGGAAATTGCATGGGAAACGCACATTTTTTGCCATCCTGTTTTTTGGCCCTCACTTAATGGTTCACCCCGAAACTTTCCTTGCACAATTAAAAACAAGAGGCCACTCTTTTTGGAAACATTTGTGAATATTTGTCAAACGGCACCAAAGTTATACGTAAACCCAAAAAGATTTTTCTATGGAAACTAGGTCCTAACTATAACTACCTACCAGTGACCCTCAGTAGGTAATATATATATTACCTACTGGCGGTTGCCAATAGGTAGTTATAGTTAGAACCTAGTTCCCATAGGAAAAATGTTTTTGGACATGTTTATGACTTTAGCTCCATTTAACGAATCTTCACAACATTTTCCCCAAAAAGTGCCCTCCTGATTGTTGTTGTACATGTAAAGTTTTAGGGTGATCCGCAAAGCAGCGGCTGAGAAAAAGGGGGTGTAAAAATAAAGTCTTTCCCATGTTAATTCCCATAGAGAATTTAGTAATGACTACAGCCTGAACTGCTGAATGAAATTACACCAAATTTATCAGAAAGATAGGTCTTGGTTCAGAAAGAGACCTTTGTGTTATTTGGTGTAAATCTGTTCATTAGTTTTTAAGATATTAATGGAAAAAGAAATGTGTATATCTTGGCGGATCCTAAGCACAGATCTCATGGTGAGATCTGATTCGCTGTCAGCACTTCAACCAGGAAGTGCTGGCAGACATCTTGGGACCAATATACATGATAGCACCCCATTGAAATGCATTGCAGTGAATGGCAGGTTTTGACGGTCACAAAAAGGAGAATGTATACAGAGTGATAACAGATATTAGTATAAATCATTTGTTGATGGTACCATGCTAAGTTTAAGAATTGTGGTGTGTTCCAGGGTAATTTTACCCTGTGAAAAAGCCTTCTGCTGGGATTTCATGAATCATGTTTAAGACAAAAATGTTTTCTTATGATTTTCCCATAGAGGTTATGGAAGGTTCTTCAGAAGCTAACATGAGAGCATATTTTCTGTATAACACAACACACATCACTATGGTGATGTTAAGTACACAAAGTACACTAGATACACAATCAATTACATGATTGTCCTATGTAGGGACCACAAAATGTTACAAAAGTAATCTGATTTCATTCTGGGACTCAGAGGCACATTGTAGCCGGTGGGAATGGAAAGGATGGAGTTAAAAAGACTAAAACATCTATGTGAGATATTTACCTGCTCCTCTGGTGAACCATAGAGCTGGCCATACAGGGGAAGAACCTCTTCTACAAGTTTCTCAAGGTCCTCTGGAGAGAAGGCAGGGGCCCTAACACCTGCTTGTCCTGACAAGATTGCTCCCAGAGGTGCAAAACAGCAGCTAACATTGAGGAGGTGATCAAAGCAGCAGTGTCAGGAGGCAAGTGAGTTATTTTTCAAACTTTGACGTACATGTACGCGGGCAGCATAAACGGACACAGCCATTGGGCCGTGACCGCCACAATCACCAACGTTATCCTATGGTTGAGTCACCATGGATGAAACCGCCCACCGCGTGGTCGACTTCGGGCCAGCAGTGGGGAGTACAGAATGTCCTATATGCGAGGTCAGGCATCTGACATTTTAGTGGTTGGAACTACAGTATAGGTGACTGCTAATAGCATCACCACCACTACATATGTGTTGTAACTTGTTTACATGATGTATTACTCCATGGCTCTATAATTTGCTTTACACAAACATCAGTGTAGTGCATTACTGTGCATAAATTCTATATTTCCGTAGTGCACTATACACAAAAGTGACAGTATTTTAGGAGTGCAAATAAAACTGCAATATTAGGATGCTCAGGATACATTTTTAGCTGTTTCATGTGTACATTTTTGTTACAGACACATTTTTAGACCACAATGTGAATTATGTGTAATGCTTTCTGAACCAGTTATGTTTTTTCACATTACTTTTGGCTTACTCTACATATATGTCACTCTGGACACTGTGACCAATGTTCAAAATTGTTTCCATGCCACACATAGGTACCCTGGGAGAGGGGGGAGATGACAGCCTCCAGTATACCGCCCATTTCCAGACCTTCAGACCATGGAAGAATTCATGTCATCAAGAAGTTTCATTTAAATAGATAATCAATATAGGATGCATGTCATCAGTTGGAGCCTGATCTTCTTCCTCAAAACACTAATCCCACAGGTATTCCATCTATTGTGAGACTTATGGCAGCATTGTTTTTTGTGCCCACAGTTTCCTTCCAGTACACTGTGACTATATCTGGTGGTACGTCACAAACAATGTTCAGTGGTGTACTACAAGATGTGCTTTCAGCAATGATGAAACACATTGACAGCTACATCCAGTTCTCCAGACGTGAGTATTCAGCCAAAGTGAAGTGGGATTTCAATGGATTTTGGGTGCATCCCACATGTGGTTGGAGCCAATGATGGCACCCACATTGCTTTAGTGCCATTGCAAGCCAGGAAACAAATTTATTGGAACAGGAAGCACTTCCAACTTATCAACATGCAAGTTGTCTGCTTACCGGATTTGTACATCTCAAACATCTGTGCCTGGATCCTAGGATCAGCCCATGATTCCTTCATACCGCAGAACAGCACCATACCTCTCAGCAAGTACCGGAGAGGCCCTGGCTTGTGGGTAAGTTTGATCTGTCCTAACTTTGTGTGGGTGATGTCAGGTAGTATGATCAGAAAGTGTATAACTTATTGTTGCACCTATGTATGTCTTCCATCTAGGAGACTCAGCGTATCCCAATCGTCAATGGTTGTTGGCATAGCTGAAGAATCCAACTGTGCTAGGAGAAGTTCGCTTCAATGAGGCCCATGGAAGAACACAGTGGCCAGTAGAACAGGCTTTTGGGCTCCAGAAGGCCAGATTCAGACTTCTGGAGAAGATTGGAGGAGCCCTCCTCTACTCACTCAGGAAAGTGTGTCACATCACCGTGGCCTGCTGCATGCTTCACAACATCGCCCTGCGAAGGAACATACCTTCTATCGCAGAGGATGGAGACCATGAAGTGCCATCGGGTGAGGATCCTGAAATGCCAAATGATGATCATAATGGTGAAGAGGAAGGAGCTGACTTGCATCAAGATCTCATCGACACCTTCTTCTCATAAGTGGAAGTATGTTGTGAGATGTCATGTCTTTGACTATTAAAGCAACTCTTGTTGTGATGATGTGAGGAGTATGTTTAGAGAAAATATAAGGAAGCTAAAGCTCTGTCAAAATCTAGTGAAAGGTTTTTGTGGAAGAAGGTTTTGACTCATGCGCACTTTGTTGGAGTTGCTTTGTTTAGCTTAGATTTTTGTCATGGACTGTGTACTCCAGAAGTTGACTATGTAAATTGTGTCATATGTATGATATCATAGCTGATCTCTTTGTTTTGTCTGTTGTAGGCACCTATACCATCTCATCTTCATTTCGACATTTCAGAGTTATGACATAAGCAGGTATATGATGCTGTTTGGATGTATGAAGTGGACATGGATTGCTTGTGGGAATCACTTTGGGTCTACAAATCGTGTACCAAGACAGCTTGCACAAAAATAGGATGGATGTTATGAGAAATCCATTGGACTTGTTCCTTGTTGTGTGGTGGTCCTAATGCAATATGTGTGCCATCATGTGCTCCAACAAGATGTTCTTTTGGGCCCAAATCATGCTAGTCTTTCTTCACATTGGTTAAATCCTCATTATATAGGAACTGTATGTTGCTGTTGATGTGTCTTCTCGTTGTAGGCCAAAGTGTTTGTGGCACATCACTGAAAATTGCTTGTGATATTCCACCAGATAGTGCAACACTGGATTGGAATGACCCTGTGATCAGAAACTCTTGTACTGCCATGTTACTGTTCATTTTTTTTTTTAAATGATGTGGGATTCTTTTTGTGAGCTAGGCAAAATGGCTCCAGCTGATGACATCGACCAATTTTATTTTGCCTATTCAATAGGAAATTGGCAGATGTGTCCCCTTCTTCCATGTTGTTAAGGACTGCACCTGAAAATGTGGTCACTGACACCGAATGTTTGAGTCATGTATGACTTGCTATGTTTCTGACATCGTGGCAGCCTATGATTAAAAAAATTGAATAAAGATGTTATTGGACCAGACACTTGTATGAATGTGTTGTGATCCTGAGCTAAACATTGTGTACATTCAAAATATCCATGCTTACACAAGTAGCTAGTTTTGGCAATGTGAAGTTCACATGGCAGTACATATATACATTGCTAAATGCGAGAGATACTACAGCAGTCAATGAGTTTGTGACTAGTGTATTTATTGCAGTGAACAAGGAAAAAAATCAACATTGTGCGAAACAAAACAGGGAAAACCAAAAGTAAAGTCAGTCATGGTGAATGATGTGAGAAGTTGGCCTGGTATATGCTGTCCACTAATTTAAGTAAGCACCTTGCACCAGTCCAAACGACCCTTATGATGTATGAGGTCAAAGATAACCTTTAGAAAGCTATCCTAGTGGTAGCTGTGGAGAGCAGCCTTCAGGCTTAATCTTGAAGGAATGTAAAGCAGCTTGTTTTACCAGAATATCACCTCCTGAATGACTAAATGAAGGAGAACCACACAGTAGTTATATGAAAATATGTATTTATTAATATAACACTCTCTACTATCCTCTACACGAGGATAGAACACAAAGCACACAATACGAGATCAATAGAACACTTGTAAGTAGCACAATACACAGTAGGCTCCAGGGGGAGACCAAACCATATACTAAAATAGTGGTATAACAGTCACGACTGAGATCAAGGCAAGGTCTGGAGCATGTAGAATCGCTGGGACCCCAAGGAACCACCGAAGGTGAGTAGACAGGGACCCAACGGAGGCTGGGTGCAGTGTAGGAACACAACCACAGGCTCCGTACAATTCTATGGGGAAGTCGCGGTTACACTTTTAAAGTTTAAGGACCCTTCTAGTAGTTTGGAGTGGGAATAGTAAATTATATAAGGTTAGTGTCCAGCGTCTTCCCTGACTTAATATAAATTGAAGTGGGAGTAGTAAATTATAATGTTTGCTATTTAGCACCTTCCTTGAGTTAATGTAGTTTATAGTGGGAACAGTGAAGAAATAAAAATATATTATGGTGTAAGGATAAAGATATAGTTATAAATGTTTGAACAAATACAATAGTTTTTAAAGTACATTCATACAATATAAATATTTTATTATAGATACACTATTTCATAACGTAAAAAAATACAGAAACATCTTTATATTTTATTTATATTTTTATTTATAATGAAACATTGATAATAGAAAATTAGAAAAAGCATTTTATTTTTTTAAGTATATTTAATTTCTATTGCTCTAACCAGGAAAAAAATAAATTTTGTTTATTGTTTACATATTTGGTATATATTTATATATTTAGATATTACATTTTTGAAAAAATAGTATTACAAATTGTTGTTTTATTACATTATTCAGTTGTATATTTTTGGAAAAACAAATAAGTCGTTATTAATAACTTTTTGTACAATATTTAAAACATATAATGATTTGGGTAACAGTAGAGACATTAATTTTTAATGTTATACATATTTTTTACATTCATACATATAGTGAATATTATTAATAATATATTTACTTTAACAAAAAAAATCATTGTAAACATATTTATAATTGTTTGTATTTTTTAACATATCGTGTTTTATTTTTGGTAATATTATTTATATTCTTTATATAAATAATATTAATTAGTACATAAGTCATTTTGTAAACACAAACATTTTTTATAACATTATTACATTATTCTCATATTAGTAAAACATATTCACATTTTTAAATATACATTGCACATTACATGTATATTTTTTTAATTATAATAATAAATATAATTATTTATTACTATAATTTTACATTACAAATAATATGTCAAACATTTTTTTATAATTTAGTAATATTTTGTAGTATTTTTCAAACATTTCCAGTAAGGCATTTGTAATATATAATACTTGTAATAATGAAAATGAAAAATCTTTATTATTTAAGGCAGCCATTTTTAAACTAAAGTTGTATTTTGTAGGCTATCGGTTTTGTTTTAGGTCATTTGTGAGGGGAGAAGCTCGCGGTTGGAAGCTGCATCGCATCGGTTAAGGTAAGTTTAATTTACTTTAATTAAACTTTAATATAAGTGTAATTTGAAGGTAGTGTAGTACTATATAGTGTATGTAGTGTTAGGTTTTGTAATTTTAGGTGAGTTGTATGTTTAAATTAGAAGTGTGCGAAATGCGGTTGGTTTGCTAAACGGTCTGTGTTAGAGTGTGTAATTATGTTTAAAGTCTGTTGTTAGTACTGTATTTATTTGTAATATTATATAGTGTATATGCGTTTTTGTGTGGGAGGGATTGTTTTATTTCCTAACAGGTTTTTGTCGATTGGAAGTTATCATGGGGAGAAGAATGCGTTTTTTTTTTTAAAGGAAGTGTGTATTAGTTTTAGTAAACTAATGATTATTTTACACTTCCTTAATTTTTCGAGTTTTCCTGGAGCGTTTCTTTTTTTAAATCTTTTTTTTCGGTTTTTTATGGTTTATCGTTGGTGGACCTATTGCTGATGGATTACTTTTTATACAGCTGAATTTTTCCATTGTTTTTTGGGTTTATTTTTTTGGGAGGGAAATGTTTATACTGTAATTGTTATAGTTATTTGTATCATATAAAATATAATTATTATGTCAATTTATTTTTAGAATCTTAATTAAAATAATTGACAAAATAATAATATTTTTGGAGTTGAAAAAAAATAATTATTTGATTGTTTCTTTTTAGAATAATTCTTATTGTGGTTTGGGGGTACATTTATTTAAAGTAGGCTTTTAGCTATTGTTTCTAGATATTCTAATCCTTTAGTTGTTGGGTAGAGTCTTACTTTGAATTGTAAGTACTCAAACATTTGTTTAGTTTGCTTGGTTAGTTTTGGGCCTAGTTGAGTTATAGACTGTTCCATTCTTAGTTGTTGGTAGCTTTGTTCTTTTTGGATAGATTGCAATAGTTTTTGTAGAGTTGGTGTAGATCTGCCTGTTGTGGCTTGGAAGGCGTTATGCCATCCTTCCACAGCATTGTTAGTTTTAGCTTCTTTATTTAGGGTACTGTTATATACATTCCACCATGGAATGGGATATTTAGGCTGTCTTCTGTGTCCAGATCTGGGTAGCCTTCCAACTCAGGTATCCTCAAAGTAGTCAAGTAGGGGACTTTATTTTTGCTCATTTTGTTGGTAGTAGGGACTTTCAATTAATAAATTGTAGTGCTCAGCTACGTCAGTAATAGGTACATATGCTAGTGCTATTCATTTTTTTATTTGATATGCAAAGCTGCTATTTGTTGCATATTCTACACTTAGAGCCCGATTCCGATGTCGCTCGGAAAGCCCTACGGCCGACTCGGTCCCGTAGAGCTTTCCGACCGACTCATGCTCCTGGGCTCCGAACGCCTGAGTACGATGCAAGTATGCGCTGATGGACTCGGGTCGCTCAGCGCCCCATTGAAGCCAATGGGAGCCTGATGTACGTTACGTACATAGGCTTCCATTGCGAAAAAAGTATGTCGCAAAAAAGGGTACCCCCTGTCTTGGGGATGCGTCGGTGCCCCCGCACCATACATGCATGTGTAGGGGGGACCCTTGGGTCCCCCCTGTGACCGAGTCATAGGGCTAAGGGTAAAGGGGGGCAGGCTACGGCCCCCCGAAGTCCGCTTCCCGGATCTTTATCGTGTCAGAGGTTCCGAGTCGATCCGGCTGCTCGACGCGCGCATCGTACTTGGTTGTACGAAAATCAGACCCATTGTGCGGTGTGCGTCGGTGAAGTCGGAGTCGTCTGGACGGCGTCGCTGATGGGTACAAGTTGGTCGGAGTGCGAGGCTATCCTCGCATCGTACTTGCTCGCTCGTAAAGCGGTAGGAGTCGTCCAGAAATTGCGCGTACGGGACGGAGTCGCTCCTGACAGATGCCGTCAGGAGCCCCTCTGACCGACATCGGAATCAGGCCCTTAATGTAGATTTTTGGAGGTACCCCCAAATGCATTGGTTACAGTGATAGTAGCAACCTTGAATTGCTGTGTGAGGGTAGTTTTTTAGTATTGCTTGTATCATTGACTGCTCAAAGTCTACTATTATTTTTTGGGGAAAACAATTCTTAGTTTCTTGCTTTACTTTGCTTAAAAGTTCAACATAGGTTGTTGTTTGCTTGTTTGGCAGTAGAGCATATATGAAGGGGATGTTTGTATGTTGAAATAGTCCATGTATCGTATATAACTGGTAAAGTGGTTTGGGACATATTTTAAAAGTCCCATCAATCATCCATGTCTCACAATTTTATAATTTTAGCAAATTTGTGGGAGTCCCAAACATTATTATTCTTTTGTCAGCTGATTTATTTTCATGCAGAAGAAATTGTTCTTCAGTATGTGTAACTGTGAGTTCTGGTGGCATTTCCACTTCAGCAAAAGTTTTGGGGATAGGTGTGGTGGTAGCAGTAGCTTTTTTAGTTCTAGCTATAGTTCTTTTTAATGAGGATATTGAGGGCATTTGGCCAGTTGCATGCTCTGGAACTCTGGGAAGCATTTGTTTAAGGATTTCTGTTGTGGGCTTTTGAGATGCAGTAGTAATTTCTTTTATATTTTCAATACCATTTCTAACTTCAATTTCAGCTACGTTAGGGGGGTGGTCATGCTCTCTAACATATAATACAGGTGTTTCCTTTGTAGCAGCCCTTCCATAACATTTGTTAGAATAATATTTGCTACATTTCCAGTTGACTTTGTCCCCTGTTTGATTTTCTTGGGTGTACACAGACCACATATAACATAATAATAATTTGCCTTTTTGGGAAGTAGTGAATTGGGCCCCTTCAGTCATGGTGGTGCTTCAAATGCTAAGAGAAATGTATATAAAAATGTATAAAATAATTCCTGTTATGTTTTATTTTCTGAAAATGAACATTGTCAATGTTATACTTACAATGTTGAATTTGAAGACTTTTTTAAATGTTGATTGTTTTTCTCTGCTTATTGGTTTTGGTATTTCTGTAGAGTTTCCTGTTAAAAAAAGAGTAATATTAATTAATGTGTTTAATTGCGTTTTTAGCTGGGGGGGGTGGAGTTGTGGTTAGCCAGTTCTTCTGTTTGGTATTTAAAAAAATTGTTTCAGTTAATCTCAGAGTAATACTTGCCTTATTTGCAAATTGACTTTTCACACTGTTCTGCTGTTCCTTGAGTTTGTTCAGAATTATCTGTAGAGGAGATATAATTACAAAAATACATATCAATTATTTTGTTCATACAAAAAATTTTTGAGAGCATTTTTGGTAGCAGTTGTTTCAAAATGCTATTTTACTTACTTTGTGGAGATGTTATCAGAGTTTTCTGTAATGCAGTTCAGTGTTGTGTCAGCAATCCGGCAGAGTTTCTCCTTATTGTTTCTTTTTTGGTTGCAAGGTAAAATAATGTTCAATTTGCGTGTGTTTATATAGTGTGTTATTAATTACTTTTTCAATCTTATTGGGTTATTTCAATTGTATGTGTATTTTATTGGTTTATAATCTTTGTTTTAATTAATTTGTCAGTTGTTTTCTATATATGGAAAACGCTAATTAAGTTTCAGTTACTTTTTAAAAATAAAAAAAATGGTGTACTACATTATTTGATATTTATAACTTTTTAAATGTTAAAGAGTTACATTTTATTTTTCATATTATGTTTGGAGTAGTAAATAATATTTGCGTATTTATAAATGTTTATGATATTATTTTGTTATTTTTTAAAAATATGTGTTAAGTGATTTATAATGTATGTTATGTGTGTTATTGCTATTTTTTATATTTTGGGGGTATGTATTGAGTTATTATAAATTATTTAACATGTTGATATATTTTTTTAATAATAATTTTGTTGTCTATATTTTTGTGATCGATATTTTTATTTAGTATGTTTATTTAATGTATGCGAAATTACTTATCATTATATTTTTGACTTCGATAATGTTGAAAACGATATAAATGTTTTACGATATTTTGTAGTCGATATTTGTGTGTTTTTTAATTAAGTATAGGATGTCGATATTAGTGTAATCGGTATTTTTGTCACGATATTTTGGTAGGTCGATATTGTGTCTGTCGATATTATGGCAGTGATCCGTGCAGGAGCAGCATGTAAGGTCAGGAATAAAAAACAACACTCTTGGCCCCCAAACCACAGGAAAGCAGTGCACCTTTAGTAGTGCTGGTTAATTGAGCTCAGCTGTCTATCACCCAGGGGATTGTGGGAGTTGGAGTCCCCAGCGGCGAACACGCAGCGGCTCTCCCCTGGCAGTAATGATGGTGATCCAGTTATGGTTGGTAGCAGGGCAACAGACCTGGTAATGACCCTTGTGAGGGTGATGTGCAGGAACAACATGTAAGGTCAGGAATAAAAATGGCACTCTCGGCCCACACAGTAAATTAATGAAATGAACTTACAATTTTGCCGCTGCAAATCTATGTCCTTATCTGCATAGTTCCAAAAAGTAATCCACCAAAAAGTTTTTTAAACAATAGTAAACAGCCCCCCAAAACATGCAAAAATGTAGTTATAAAAAATAAATCCCTTGAGGCAATCCACAGTCTGTAGGTCTCATAAAAAACCCAAAAATTGTTTAAAAAAAGAACTGCTCCAGGAAACCCTAAAAACAAGAAAATCTATTTATAAAAAAATAGCTTATAAAAACAAATTTAGATTTTCCAAAAAAAAAAAAAAGGACATCTAACTTCCCTTATAGCCCTCCAAGAAAATGAAACCTGCTTAATATAGATAAAACACTGTCTCCCCCAAATCACTACAATCCCCAATTTATACATACATAATATTACTGTACACAAAACTACTCAGCAATACATACACTACACATAACTTACATTATAAAACACTTTAATTCCTACAACACATAATAAAAGTATACAACAGCAAATAGCATCCAAAAAACAATAGAACACACAATATACTCAACAATAACACCACACATATCATATGCACAACTCTCCTACCTCCCCCTACTTTAGAAATAACTTAAAAATAAGTACAAATTGACTAAAAGTAAGAAAAAGGCTATCTTCTCATAGGAATCAATAAGAAAAATAGTAGAAATGTTACTAAAATGTTTATTAAAATGTTTACAAATGTTACAAGATATATAACATGTGTTCAACCATGTTCCAAAAATTAATTAAAAAATTAAATAATATTATAACATATATGAAATGATGTAATATGTAAGAAAAATATTTCTTTTAAATACCAGTATGAAAATGCATGTTAAATATGCGTGTGTAAAATATAAAGAAATGTACACTGTTTAAAAAAAGCGAAAATGTGTATAACTGAAAATATATTAAAAAAGAATTCCTCTGTTTTTCTTTAACAACTATTAAAAATGTGTTATATAATAAAAAAACTGACATTTTCTTTCTAATTGATATATATCAATAATATAAAAAAGTTGCAATATGTGTTTTTTCTTCAAAATAAAAATAATAAAACATTATATATGTATAGTGTTCTTCTAATACATATTATTGTTAACATAATATTAAATTGCATACACTACTCTTTTTTACCATACCAATGCAAAATCTACTTCATAAGATTATTTAATACTAGAAATATAACACATACTTCGGGCATGGCTTGACAAGATGGCGGGTTAGACGTGCCCTGCATAAGCTCCTGCTTTGGAAACCATAATCCTCCTGAATCCTGTACTACTGTATTTTGCGGCCTACACCGAGACAGAATACTATGCTAGGCAGGCCTTCATGATTGATGAAGGCGGTATGGGTATTCCCCTGGTGGCGGCCTCCCTTGCAGTGGACAGCTGGAGCTATGGCAGAGGGGGTGTCTTGGCCTCGGGCCGGCTCCAGTGGCGGAGAGCGGCAGTGATTGAAATCGGCCTTGGGGACATCAAGCACTTTGCAGCCCGCTGGGTGCTTGTACTGCTGGAGGCACCAGAGTGCTGAGGTGGCTCCCCCTTATAGATCACTTTGAGGGGAGTGGGGCCGGAGCCATGGGATGGATCTAGACTGGCGGCGGTGTTTGAACGGAGGCCAGAGGGCTGAGGCTGTGGAGTAGCAGCTGGGAGCAGAGGAAGTGTGCCTGCTCCCACCCTGAATGGGAGACAATACCATGGCAGTTCGGCAAACACGGCTGGAGGTGACAGTGCCGGGTGCTGTCTGCGGTGGCCCTCTGAACTTGAACTATTCTATGTAGGGGCTGTCCCACATGCCGTGACCAGACCAAATAAGCAGCAGTGAGAGGCTTGTGGAACTGGATCTCACACCCAGGGAGGCCCGTGCAAACTGAGAGGCCAGCATTTTTATCCCTTTGGTAGCTGGCCCCTAGTACTGGAGGCCTCATGGTGGCATCTGCAATCTGCTCTCTGATGGTGAGGTGGGCCTGGCAGGGAATACCTGGGTAGCTTCGTGGTCTGATGGGAGCGTTTTCTGCAGGGTATTGTTGCCTATCTGACTCCTCTTGTGACACCTGGCTACAAGAGGTGAGGAGAGGAGCTGAGAAGAGTGAGACCCACACACTTAGGGATCCTGTGTGGACTGGACAGCGGGCTCTGGTACTCCTTTGGTGAACGCCCCACTGCCCTGTGGTCCTGGAAGGAGAAGTTTGTGGGCTCCTCGGGTGCTGGTGGTGGCTGTTGGAGCCTGCTCTCTGGCAGTGGGGTGGACCCTGGCCAGACCAGCGATTGCTGGAACCGCCACAGACAGAAAGGGATGGGGCCCTGGCTATCCCCCAGGGGCTTCCTAAAAAGTGTTGCTGTTTAGTAGACCTCAGAGCTTGTTGTGGAGGAGGTGACATCTGCCCGCTGTCTGGGAGGGGGTGGCCCGAGTGAGGAGCTTCCTGGAGTGGTGCCTGCCACCTATTTGAAACTCTGTTGTCTCTGGGGGGGGTCTGTGGTGGATGCCTGATGGACCTGGAGGGTGTAGTGAAGTCACTCTGAAGTCATAGTTTTGGAGGTCCCGTGATGAGTGACTGGCTGGGCTACCTGATGAGGGCCATACGTGCTTCCATCCACGATGGTGAAAGGTAAAGATAGGGACTCGAAACCAGCACAGTCAAACAAAATTGATCAATAGACTGTATCCGGATCTGGGACCCCATGGGCAGATTGAGGAGGTACGCTCTGCGCAAGACCAGTGGGCTCAGGGTTTGGCTAACACTGAAATCTAAGCTGCTGTACAGGGCATCAGGACCACCCTAGAGGCCAAAATGGCCTCTATAGCCAAAGATGTTAACCGCCTCCATATGTATCTTTGGAAGGTGACAGATCATGTAACTGGAGCTCAGGATGACATCAAGACATTAAAAACTGAGGTAGGGTCTTTGCGGACCATAGTGACAGAGCTCAGAATTAATGCAGCACACATGGCAAAGTGCATTAAAGACGCGGAGGTGCGTTCACGACGAAACAATATCTGTCTTGTAGTTCCAGGACGATCAGAGGGTCAGTCTGTGGAGTTATTTCTAGAAGACTGGATACTTAATGTCCTAAAACTGAAGCGACTCTCAAAGTTTTGTACAATAGAAAGAATACCCAGAGCTCTGGCACCTATGCTTAAACCTGGTGCCCCTTCCCGGGCTATTATACCTCGCTTGTTCAATTAGAGACCGGGAAAGGATCCTGCAGCATGCCAGTGCTCACAGCCCACCGAATTGAAAACACCACAATTCTTATCTTCCCAAACTATACACTGAGGGTCCAAGACTTATGAAAAAACTCCTTCAAGATCATAACATCAAATATGGCATAATGTATCCAGCCAAAGTAAAAGTTCAATATGATGGGAAGGACCAATTCTTTGAGACGTCACAGGAATTTGTTAACTGGTGCAAAGCAATGGGCTTGACATGTCAAGGGCAGACCTCGGGTGGCATGAACCCCATTGGCTGGCCTCCCACAGCTTTAACTGATTAAAAGCTCAGTATAGACACTGATCCCAGACATATATAGAACAGGATGGTGGACCCATACTGATCTGCCCTGACGGCACCCCCCTGACCCGACCCTGCTACCTATTGGGTGTCTGACGCAGCATATTTGGGACGGTACATATCGGACCACTCTCCCCTACTGATTACGTTTGCTTTGCCACACACATGGCCCAGAGTGCCATTATGGCGACTCAGAGTGGAAACTCTCACGGATCCAGTCTTTCTTACTACACTGCAAGAGGCCATTGATCCTTATTTTGAATTTAACTCAGGAAGCGCGAGCAGTATGGCCCTCAAATGGGATGCATTGAATGTGGTCATTATAGGGGAATGCCTGGACTTGATGGTTGGTATGCATCAATTCTTGGAGCGTGAACTAACTCAGTGGGAAGCAAAGCTACAGGCCTTAGAACAATCACTTATACATGATCCCGTAGCATTAGCTCAATGGGATAGACAGAGACATCAGGACCGCAAGATTTTGGACCAGTTGGAGAAGCGTGCACGCTTTATGGGCCATAGGAGACTATGCATGGAAGGAGATAGGGCGGGTAGGTTGTTGGCTAGACTCACGCAGTCAGAGACTGCGGCTCAACATGCGTTGACACTGAGAGACCCCATGGGGCACATCGTCTCAACTCAACAATCGATAAACCAGGTGTTTGAGACCCACCTCTGAGGAGTGTATGCCCAGCCACGCAATATTGATATCCAGGCCCTGGCCCAATATCTCTATGATTTGCACTTACCTCGCCTTACCCCAGAGGATGCAAAGTCACTAGGGGAGCCTATAAAAATACAAGAACTGCGTCAGGCTGTAAAATCATTAAATACTGCTAAAGCACCGGGGGGAGGGTGAAGGGCTGCCAGCAGAGTATTCTAGTCCTAAATGGGGTCCTTATTGGAAAAACTCACATTGGTGTATACGGAGGCCTGGGAAACAGGTATCCTGCCTGCCTCCATTAGAGAGGCAATAATTGTCCTAATGCTGAAGCCGGAGAATGACCCCATGGCGGTGGGCTCTTATCGCCCCCTGTCAATGTTAACTGTAGATCAAAAGATACTTAGTCATGTGCTGGTGGTAAGACTACTACAGTATCTACCATGATTAGTTTATCCAGATCAGTCTGGATTTATTCCCCGCCACAATACTCTGTGTAATTTAAGATGCTTGGTCCATATTTTGCATGTCCCCCACTTGGCGGATGATTCATACGCACTTGTAATTTAGACATAGAACAGGCGTTCGATTCTGTTGACTGGGACTATATTTGGCAGGTACTCGCCAAGATGGGGTTGGGAGACAATTTCATTAAATGGGTCCACTTATTGTATATGTGTCCAGTAGTGAGAGTGCGTACTGGCCAATATATCTCAGAGGAGATAAAACTGTGGAGGGGCACAAGGCGGAGGTGCTGATTGTCACCCCTGCTCTTTGCCATGGCCATAGAGCCATTGGCATGCCATCTTAAGACTGACCTGAGAGGCTGGGATATCCGGGTTGGCGATACCAATCATGTGGTCTCGCTATATGCTGAACATGCTATGCTCTATGTGAGTCAGCCTGACACCTCGATTCCAATTTTACTGAAGGTTATGCAGGAGTTTGGTGAATATCCTGGGCTACATAGTAATAGCGCCAAGTCGGCCCTTTTTCCGATCCGTTGTTTTCGAGACTGTCCATAGAGCAGTTGCAAAAACTGACATGCCATGGAAACAGAATGCTGTTAAATACTTGGAAATTTATGTAACTCATGGGAAGTAGCAGACTAACGACCTAAACCTGGGGAGGGTGATTCAGAATCTTCGACCATCTATTTATTTCTGGAATTCATTACAGTTATCCTTAATGGGTAAGATAGCCCTTGTTAAAATTATAGTGTTGCCAAGATGTTTGTATGTGCTGCAAGATGCTATGTATGAGGTTCTTCGTCAGGTTTTTGAGGAGTTAGATATCTCTTGATCCACTTACTTTGAGCAGGAAAACGATGCAGAATAGGATTGGCAACCCTGAAGCAGGAGTGGGGCAAGGAGGTCTGGAGGTCCCGGATTTAGAGTTGTATTACTTGGCAGCCAAGCTCCAACATGCCGTCCATTGGTTTGATGTAGATGACAATTGGGAAACATCACTATTGATGGAAAAGCATGGTGGGCGTCGCCTGGGTGAGCTGTTAGGGGAAGAATGTTCCAGAGACAATGCCCCATGTGATTCAACTCTTGTGTCGACTCTGGGAGCGTACGGTGTGGAGGGTGTTGAGACGAGCCCCCTATGCTCCAGACTTAGATTTGAGAATGTTGCTCCCTTTTGCCCAGATTGCACAAACTTTGTCAACAGATAAGTGCAAAGAGGGGGGCTGCATTATGCTTTCTGATTTGTGTCTGGGGATGTTTTAGTACGCTCTAGGATGCCACAGAGACGTTCACACTTTGAAGCTGGCAACAGCTCTGCAACTGTGGCCGACGGTTTCGGTGGCTCCTAAATCCACATCCAACCTGCTCCCCATCCTATCTCAAGCTGGAGGTCGTAGACACAGAGCACACATATATCGGGTGTCTGGGCAGAGTGTCCTCTGAAGACACTTCGATTGGAAGAAACATGGCAGCGGGAGTGTGATGGGCCCTTGTCTGATAAGGATTGGGCAAAAAAACAAGAGGCAGTTAGGCCAGTGTCTCAACCCTTGTTTTAAACTTATTCAATATAACTATGAACACTTGGCCTATTTGTCTCCACAGTGGCTACACACTCTTTAACCTAACAGGTCCTCTGTGTGCCCCAGTTGCAGTTGAGGTGGAGCTGATTTGATTCACATGGTCTGGCAATGCACTGCTATAGCAGTGTACTGGGCAGAGGTGCTATCCCACATTACGCCAGCAGCGGGATGGGAGGTACCAATCACAATTCAACAGTGTCTGCTGGGCTTACTCCCAGCTAACCACAAATCATAATTGAACAGGTGCTTTGTGACCCTGAGCCTTCTTGTGGCCAAGAGGCATATCGCGATATGGTGGCTCCACCCACTCTCCCCTCAAATTCAGAATTGGAGAAAGGATATTATTGAGTGGGTGGGGGTGAAAGAAGCTCATATGCGGTGCTTGAGGAGGGATGATAGGTTGCCCAACAACTTGCTTGACAAGGAAATAATGACACAGACACTGGTTGCCCTGTCGGAGGAGGAGGAGGCAGCAGAATGAGGTTCTCCCATTCTGGTTGGGAGGGACAGTGGCAATGTTTAAGGGGAAAGAATGCAAACTGAGACTCCTGCTATCGGGTTTCTGAAATAGGTAGATTTATTGGGTATGTGTCCCCTCCACTATAACTGGATTATATTACAGTTTGTATGCAATGGGCAGAGCATATGTGTGGAAACTACAGGGGGTTGGGAATGGGAAGGGGGAGTTTTGTGGAGAGTTATAGTTCTGATGCAGAAGAAATGCTATGCCACTATGGATCTATGACTAGGGGATTAATGTATTACATTTGATAGTAATGCCAAAAGTTATCAAGCATGCATGATGGTACTTGAAGCAAGTTTATGTAACCTATGTGGATATCTGCTCACTGTCATGCGTGCCATTCCCCGCTCTGATGATATGAATTGTACATGATCATGACTGTCTTCTTGTCTTTTGAAATGCAAATAATGAAAGTTAAAAAAAAAACATAACTCATACTAGATCCACTTCACTACAAACAAAGTAAACGCATATCTATAGCACTACATACTTAGGGCCTTTTTAAAAGTTTGGCGGTTCGACTGCCGCATTATGGGTTGTGTGGATTGGCTTTCCAAAGAGAGTTACAAAACCTTCTCAGCTACTACTCTGTTATGGACTCTCACATATCACCCACATGAAAAGGCAATATCATTCAATTGGATTACATAGAATCAGTCTGAGAACCATTCTAATGGCATGATAGAAACACTGAAAGGCTGGGTCCCTGGGGCACAGTACAATTTGCAAATGTCTGACAAACTCCATGTGCACTAGACCCAAGAAATGGACATGTATCAGGGACAATCAATAGCATATTCAAGTGTCATACATGTGTAGGCAATGGGTCAGTGCAACTTATGAAAGCAAACACAGCACTAACAGCATGTGGCACACAACTACACACTGCAAAATGATCACATGTCCATGCAGAACTACACAAAGGTATGACAAGTTGACACCCTCCATGTGTGGATACACAAATATCTAACTTCAACACATCAAACACATATCCAACCTACATCATAGGGAGAAGTGCAACATAAATGATGTGGACAGTGGCAAGGCCAAGATGAAATACTTACCACATAACATGTCACCCAATGCAATGTCTGGCCCATTTGGATTCCATCCCACATAGACATCCATCCAACATTTCCCCTTGCCCTGTCTCACCCCAGCACTGGCTCTAAGGGCACATCATACTAATCACAACAACTGGATCAGCAATCAGGGATCAAACAAGCACAACTGTACTCACACATCACTAGCTATATGTTAACATCAAATAGTTGGAAAAGTAATGGCAGGACCAATGTCTTCCTAACTTGGAAAGCATTTAATGATAGTAGAAAGAAACATCAAGGTAAACAAAGGCCAAAGGCCAGTCCATTGTCATATCATGTGCCACAGCACAAGGCTGTGCCACCAAACTTCCCCTTACTGATACTGCCAAAGAACCTCCTCACAAAGGGGCATCCATTGGGCATATCAGGCACCTTGAAGATGGTACTTGGGAAGGGGGGCAGAGATTTCGGGAGGGGTGGGTTTGTCTTTGGGCGGCTTTTTGGATGTGGGTGGTTTTTGGGTGGGTTTAGTTTTAGTTTTTTTTGGTCTTTTTCTGTTTTGGGCTGGGTTAAGGGGGGTAGGGAGGCTGTTTGTCAGTTATAGAGTGGAAAGTAGAAGGGGTAGGTGTGGGTGTGGCAGGGGCTTTTGGGACATTGGGAGGGGGCGGGTTTCACAGGGGTAAGGGCAAGGGCAAACGTGTCAGGTTCACAGGGAAAACAGGTAGGGTGTTTGGTGTGGAGTTCGGTCTGGGAGGAAGAGGGAGTGGAAGTGTGAGATTGGTCTGCTGTCTGCACTGTGTGTTGTGTTGGTGGCTGTTGTGTGGGTAATTGTGAGCATATGCGTTTTTTAAGTGTGGGTGCTGTGGATGTGTTGGGTGTTGTGGAGGGGTCAGTGTGTGTTGCGGTGATGTCTGCGGGTAGCGTTGGATCTGTGGAGAGGGCAGAGTGTGTTGCTGTGATGTTTGTGGATATGGTTGTGTCTATGGAGGGGCAGTGTGTGTTTGTGTGATATATGTGGGTATGGTTGTTTTTGTGGAGGGGCAGTGTGTGTTGCTGTGATGTCTGCAGGTATGATTGTGACTGTGGAGGGGCAGTATTTGCTGCTGTGATGTCTGCCGGTATGGCTGTGTCTGTAGAAGAGTCAATGTGTATTGCTGTGAAGTCTGCCGGCATGGGTATGTGTGCATGGAGGGGTCAGTGTGTGTTGCTGTGATGACTGCGGGAATGGGTGTGTCTGTGGAGAGGTCAGTGTGTGTTGCTATGATATCTGCAGGTATGGGTATATCTGTGGAGGGCTTTGTATGTGTTGCTGTGGTGCCTGTGGGTATGCTGGGGGTGGTGAGGGAAGTGAGTGTCTGCTGTGTGCATGTATGTTTGAGTTTCTTGGATATATTGTGTTTCTGTTTTGTGCTTGTACCTGTTGAAATGTGTGCATGCTTAGGTGTGCTTGGGATAGGATTGGGAATAAGTAATGTGGATGGGGAAGGGGCAGGAGGGGGGTTGGAAGGTTGGAATGTGTGGAGGGCTGCCATGAGGGTCAGTGCCTGTAATTCTTTGAGGATCTTTCCAAACTACGTATTACCAGAATCCATTGGTCGGATTCCTCAATCACTTGGCTGTCCACATCTGCTTCTACAGTCCTGAGGAAGACCCACCTTGACACATGTTAATCAGTGCTGATCTCTGGGTCAAAACGTCGAAGCTACCTTTTTCATGTCCTAACAGTCCCCTTGACCCTACTCAAAAAATCACTACTGGGCCATGTGAATTCATGTTATGAAATCAAATATAGGACAGAAATATCAAAAAGAATTAATTTTATGTCACCTGTGTATGTCATGTATATAGCTCACCACTGACTTCACTTTGTCACTTTATTTCATCTAATTTCACAATAGTCACCTTCTACATTTCGCAGTGATGAAATTGTGTTTGTGACAGCCATATTTAATTCCTTTTTGGAATAAGAAAACAAGAGTAAAACTTTTTCTCAACTCACGTTTTTAATGTGTTCTTATCATATATTTGTTCTCTTAAAAATTCATTTGTTCAAAGCAATTTATAACTTATGTGTGGTATTGTAGTAATTACTCAGAGCATAGCAATTGTACTACCCAACAGAACCAATTGTTTACTATTGGCAAGTTCAGGCATCCGCCATGTTAGCAGTTGGGAAAACTGTACATGGACAAAATGTGCGAGGCGCACTGTACACTGTGGTTGGCAGTAATACGTTATTCTACCATCACAATAGTGGCAGATTAAATTCTTTGAATTGATGATGTGCACAGGTCTGTTACAGACCTGTGAAGGACAGCTTGGGGATAACAGGTGGATGTTCAAGATCTGACAATGATGATGTAAAATATGTACTGCTTCATGAAGCATTGATGTTCAGACACATGACTTTAGCCTTACTCTTCACATATGTTTCTCTGTACACTGTGATCAAGATACATTTTTGTGTTACTCCTTACATAGGCACCCTGGGAGAGGGAGGAGACACCAGCCTCCAGTCTACTGCCCATTTTCAGACCTACACACCATGGAAGAATGACATATCATCATGAAGTTCTGTTTAAATACACAAACAATGCTGGATCTATGTCATCAGTTGGAGCCTGACCTCCTACTTCACCTCACTAATCCTACATCAACACCACCATTAGTTAAACTCATGTCAGTTTTGCATTTTTTGGCCACAGGCTAATTTCAATTCACAGTTGCTATTTCTGGTGGAATGTCAGAACCTATGTTCTGTCTGGTCCTCACAGAGGTGCTAGCAGCACTTTTGAGACACATGGGCAGCAACATCCAGTCCCCCAGATGTGAGGATTTATCCACTGAAGGTGAATTTCTATGGATTGGTTTACATCCCAAATGTACTTGGATCTATTGATTGCACCCATATTGGCTTAGTACCACCACACGACAAGGAGCAAGTCTGACGGAACAGGAAGCTCTCCCACTCTATCAATGTGCAAGTTGTCTGATTCCTGGATTTGTACATCTCAACTGTCTGTGTCCAGTTCTCAGGATCTGCACATGAGTCCTTCGTACTGTGGAACAGCACCATTCCCGATCTGATGTCAAAACTACTACCAAAGAGAGGGCCTGGCTTGTAGGTATGTAGGTAAGCGTTATCTGTCTAAATTTGCGTGGGAAATGTCAGGTAGTATGATCTAAAAGTCTGTAACTAAAAGTTGCCCTTCTGTCTATCTTCCATCTTGGAGACTCAGGGTATCTTAACCTGCCATGTTTGTTGGCACCACTGAAGAATCCTACAACGCCAGGGGAAGTCTGCTTAAATGAGGTCCATGGAAGAACACAGCAGCAAGCGGAGTGGGCTTTTGGGCTTCTGAAATCCAGATTCAGATGTCTGGACCGGACTGGGGAGCCCTCCTCTACTCACCCGGGAAGGTGTGTAAGATCACCGTGGCCTGCTGCATACTCCACAAGATTGCCCTGCGACGGAACATACCTTACATCGCAGAGGATGCAGGCCATAAAGACCCAATGGGTGGGGACCCTGAAATGCCAAATGAAGATGATGATACTAGTGAAGAGGAAGGAGCTGACTTGTGTCAGGATCTCATCCAGAACTACTTCTCCTGAGTGTATGTGTGGCGTGAGATGTGGTGACTAGTCTTGCAACTCTTGCAGTGATGTTGTGAGGAGGATGGTAATGCTACATACTAGGAATATATGGGTCTGGAAATATCTGGGTAAAGGTTTATGTATTGTAAGTATAGCTTTGTTCAGCTGTAAATGTTGTTTTGGACTGTGTTCTCTAGAAGTGGACAAAGTGATGTGCTTCATACGTATGTTTTCTTAGCTCATTTCTCTGTCTTGGTCTGTTTTAGGTACCTACACAATGACATCTTCATTTGGAAATTTCAGAGTTATGACATTAGCAGATATAAAATTCTGCTGTTCAAATGAGTGAAGTGGATACGGATGTGTCCTGGGAATATCTGTCACAGAGTTTGGGTGTACAAAGCCGGTACCAAGACAGCTTACACAGCGAGAGAATGGACATTACCTGGCATCCATTGTACTTGTTCCTTATGGTGCATTGGTCCTAATGCAATATGCGTGCCATCATGCGATCCAACACAATGTTGTGCTGTGCCCAATTCATGCTATCCTACCTTCACATTGGCTAATTCCTCATTGTGTATGAACTGGATGTAGCAGCACATCACTGACATTTGTTTGTGACATTCCACCAGATGAAAGCAACACTGAATTGAAATGATCCTGTAATCAGAAACTGTTTTACTGACATGTGTCTTTTTTTTCTTTATTTGATGTAGGATTGCTTTTGTGAGGTAGGCACTATGACTCCAGCTTATGATGTAGGCCTAACTGAGTGTTGCCTATTGTGTAGGATATTGCTAGATATATCCACTCCTTCCATGTTGTGAAAGTCTGCAAGTGATTATGTGATTACTTACTCAGAATAACTAAGTCATGTCTTATTTGCTATGTTTCTGACATCATGTCAGCCTATGATTTGAACAATGGAATAAAGATGCTCTCAACCCAGCACTTGTATGTATGTGTTGTTGTGACATGGTAGTGATCCTGAGTTGAACATCGTTTAAATTCAACATATCCATCCTTCCAAAAGTCCCTAGTTTTGACATTGCAAAGTTCACCTGGTAATACATTCCAATTGTTATATGTGAGAATTACAACAGGAGACAATGCTTTGGTGACATGTGTTTTTGATGAAGTGAACAAGGATAAGATAAAGAAATTAACTTAAAATTCAACAATGCAAACAAAAAGTGAATACTTCAGTTGTGGTGGATGAAACCATTGTAGTAGAGTCCAAATGGTCGGGAGTCCAAAGTCCAACATACTCCTCCCATCAGATATGGAAAAGTGGGCAGGAATAGGCCAACAAAGTGAATTTGTAGCACACACAGGAGGATATTAGGGTCGTGTTCTCTGACGGTTGTGAGTGACTTGCCATCCTGAACTCCTGGGTCTTTTGCATGGACATCCTCTCTTTTTGCCAGAGGGGGGATCTGGAGCTGCTGAGACAAGGGCGCATGCAGGCCGGCCGTCCTTTGACAGGGAGTCCCTTCCTGTGGCTGCGGCAGATGTTGATGGTGTGGATGTACTTGGACCATGAGAAGGGGTAGATACAGGTGGAAACGTCCTGCAGAGGGTGGAGTTAATGTCCTGCAGCAACTCAACCATGGAGGCCACCTCAGTGCGGATGCTGGCCACCTTGGTGTGGATCCCGGCCTCCTCAGTGTGAATGTCAGTAACCTTCCGGTATGTGTTTCTCTGCAGCTTCTTCATTTCCTGGATTTTGGCCAATACCTGGCCCATGACACTTTGGGAGTCCTGGTAGACTACCAGGACTTGGGTGATGGCAGCATGGGTGTCCGTGGCCTCAGTAGGCTCACTCTGTGGGTCCACAGTTACCCTCCCACTATACCTACCCCCTCGGCCCTGTGCCCTTGGCACAGACTGCACCCTCACGCTGTGTTCTGATTCATCAGTGACTGGGGTGGTGTTAGCCTTCAAAGAATGCAGGACTGGGGGGCACAGGATGGTACTGACTGTGCTAGATGCACAGGTTGGGGCGACAGTGGTTGGATGTGGTATTACAGCGGTGATGGGAGGTGTTTTAGTGGGCACAGTGATCTTCACTGTTCCCCTCTACCCAGGCTAACCAGATGGGCCAGGACCATCATCCACGTCCACCTCTTAAGAGTGTTGTCATCACTGAGGGCTTTGTCCTGGAATGGAGCGGACCTCTGTTCAATTTCCACCCTCTGTGCAGGTGCAGTAGTGGATTGACTTGTTGAGAGATAGAGAACCTTACTAATGGTGGAAGTGAGGTATCTACATCCACATTGTTTGTGTCAAGGTAAATGGAGACCTAGAATGGCACAAAATAGATAGAGATTAGTATTGTCATCTATTTGTGTAGAGTTGAAGTTGGTTACTAGATATTTGTAGACATTCAATAGATGCAGTATATTTCATCAGCTCATTAGCTGTGCAGATATTTGGCATTTTGACTTTAGGGATAGACATGATTTCTCCAACACAGACTGTAGTCATAACATGTGTATTTATCCATTCCAAGGCTTAGTTGTGTCTAAAACAGGCAAACACCTAGCTTGATTGTATATTTAGCATTGTTCATCATTTGAGAAGTGCAGAGTCAAGGAGTCACCTAGCACTGCTAATCAGATGAGTTTCCTTCATGGCTGACATATATTAGGGGTACACCGTTGTTATGCTGTCACTCATACCATCAATAGTTTGAGTTGATAGGTCCAGGACACGAGCAAGCAAAGTATTTAGAAGTATATTTGAGTGGAGCATTGTCTGTACACTGCACAGTCCATGAACAGTGTAGATCAATAGTGACATGGCAGACAAGTAAGAAGGTACAAAAGGAGTATAGCATCTTGGCTAGAGTTGGCGTGAAAAGGCCTCATGGTAGTTGCAGTCACTTCAATGTCACTTTATCAACACTTGAGAAATGGTAACCTGCATGACTAGTGTAGATCAGTTGTAAAATAGCAGACAAGTGAGAAGGGGCAAGAGGAGTCTAGGTAAACGATATTTTTATTTCAGTATTTTGTCCAAACACCAGCAGCACAATGCCAGGCCAGGCCTTGCGTTAAACCGCCCCCCCCCCCGCCCTTCACCGTGCATTGCGATGGGCATCTCACTTAACATTTTTAAAAAACTAGAAATTCACAGAAAAACCAAAGGTTACAGGGACATTATAGTTAGGAAATAGAACCTAAAAAAATTTGAGATGTCATCAGTGCTGTCATGAGTGATGTCACTGACCATGTCATGCGTGATGTAATATGCGAGGTCATAAGCAGTGCATTGTGGGGGTGTAAGTTAACGTTAGCTCAGGTTTCCATTTTTATTGATGCCGGGTAGCGGATAGAGTACCTGGGGCTGAATTCAGCGCAGAAAGGGGGCTGCTTGCCCCCTCCCATTTTCACCTACTGCTGGGCCCCGACAGATGGGGAACATAGGGCTGAAATTGACCCAGGAGGTGGGCCATTTGCCACCCTCAAACGTATTTATAGGGCCGGGGCCTAGGGATTGGTTCTCCCTGGTCAAAAGTGGCCCTGAGAGAGTGATGACATGCTCTCTTTTCCCCCATTTTATAATGAAAATGTTCCCCCTGGGATGAGGCTCATCTGGGGGACAGAAAAAAACCAAGCACGAGAGACTGCACTTTTTTAAAAAGATACTTTTTGCCATGGATCCTCCGCGAATTCGCTGCAACATTAAAACAAATGTTGTTTTTTTTTTGCATGTTTTTCTTGGGACTCATTCCCTATATATAAATATATAATAAAACAGTGCCCTCTCAGGCATTTTTTTTGTTTACTGGTTAATTCCTTGTGACTGAAAAAAGCTATAAAGCTATACCTTGCAATTTAAGAAGCCTTTACCTTGAGGCATGTCACAATACTGATCTCTAGCTTCCTGCAAAACATTCAAAGTTTGGCATTGCAATCCAGAGTTTATGGCAGCCTGCATGCTTTTCCTGCTGAAGCCAGCATTTTCTACAATCCACCCCTACGCTACCCAACACTTTCCCTACTGTTGCACTCACTGGAGTGGATATAGTAATTTTAACCCCTACGCTATCCAACACTTTTCCTACTGTTGCACTCACTGGAGTGGGAATAGTAATTTTTACCCCTACGCTATCCAACACTTTTCCTACTGTTGCACTCACTGGAGTGGGAATAGTAATTTTAACCCCTACGCTATCCAACACTTTCCCTACTGTTGCACTCACTGGAGTGGGAATAGTAATTTTTACCCCTACGCTATCCAACACTTTCCAACACTTTCCCTACTGTTGCACTCACTGGAGTGGGAATAGTAATGTTTACCCCTACGCTATCCAACATTTTCCCTACTGTTGCACTGTTTGGAGTTGGAATAGTAATTTTATTCCCTCCGCAATGTAATATATTTTGTATTATTTTAGTTAATGTAGTGTATAATTAATTTTAAAAATATTAAAAATAATTGTAATTTTTTTAATTTGTTATATATATTTATTTAATTTTTATTTATATTATTGTTTTATGTGTAGAGATGTATTTGTAATTTATAAGATATTTGTTAACAATTTATAAGTTATTAAAATAATTATTAAAAAATATTATTAAGCAAGTATATATATTATATATATGTATATGTTTAATTTATTTTTACATTATATGTTTTAATTATATGTATTATTTACTTTATTTTACATTATTTTTGTAACTTAAAAAAACCGATATTTTTAACAACGATATTTTTGACATCGATATTATTTTTTCGATATTTTTGTACTTACCATAATGTAGATAGGATGCTGATATTCTTGACTTCGATATTTTTGCGTCGATATTTCTGTAGGTCGATTTTCTGACTCTCGATATTCTGTCAGTGATTCGGCTCAGTTTGGCTGTAGGGCCATCCATGACACAGAATCAGCTCTGGTTAACAAAATTCTAATCTCCTTGATTACTTTTCCACCATTCCTTGCCATACCATTGACAGATAAGATATAGAATCACAAGAGAAACTGGTAGAGGAAAGTTGTGGTGCTGGCCTCCAACTGCTTCAATTCTCCGCCAGGCTTTGTCCACCAGCTAGGTTAAAATGTACCCCCCCACGCCCTTTTTGTCTCTAGTTACTTTCTTTTTTCTGGATATGGCACAAAACCCATTTCACAATAAAAACAAACTTCACAAATTGGCATGTATATACTAATGGTACTAGCTTTTCAACTGATATCTTCTACCATACTTTATAGCACACACTAAAACTGTACCTTATTTTTAAGTTTTCTAACCTGGTAGAGAACGGTGCTTAAAGAAGGCATTGGGTTCGAAGAATACCCAATAATGAACATCCAAATACACAGACAAATAGATACACACACAAATACCACATGATTGGAACACATGTCAAATATAGATGGAAAGGTGTACTGCAGGTTATCTATGTACTCACCAAGTGATATGTTTTCCTAGAGCTTTCAGGTCTGTATCCCAGACTAGCAAAAGATGGTACAGGCAATCAAACTATCACTATTTGCTTTTACAAGCAATTTAATTTTGTATTTTTAATCACGGCTATGTGTTTCATAACATGTTACTAAATTATCAGTTTTGGACACAGTTTATATTTAACCATGGTATCAACTGCTAATAATTTTAAAAGCAGTTTCCTTATGCTGTACACAAATGGATAAATTAGCTGACCTAGTCCAGATTTTAGTAAATGTATCTTCTGGTATCTCAATCCCTAGGTCTCTCTCGCAGTTCAAAATATACTTATGTTTATGTCCTGGCTGTAAATAGCTTATGTTCTGAAGCCATGTGATGCTCTTCTGTTTCTGTTTAATGAAAAACATAGGGCACAGTTTAAACTTTGGTGGAAGATGTACTTTCCATCAATGTGGTGAAGGAAATTTCCTCCACCATCCTGATGGACTACCACCTGCCAAAATTAGAGATGACTGCTAGCCCAGTGTTTATTTTTGTATGTTTTAAGGAACCACTGTTTAGCAGGCTCCCTTCAAGGTACAACTATTCTGGTGGGTGGCCACCTTTGGAATTGATGGCCTTAAACCAAACGTTTAACTTTTTTTATTTTTCAAAAACAAATTCCAAAGTGTGAATCCTTCCTCAGGAGAAGGTGACAGAAGAGAGCTGGTACATGGACCTTTAAACCAACATTGGTAATGGCTTTGCTGATACCTCTGATTCTGACATTATTTTGTCGAGAGTGGTTTTCAAAGTCACCCATACTGCCCTGCATCTCTCTGTGTTTCTGTTCCAGGGCATCCAGTCTCACCACTTGCTAATCTTTTTCATGTGAGTGATATGCAATGTTGTCCTCTATGTAGTTCAGCCTTGTTTCTGCTTTCTGGAGTGAATGGTGTGGATGAGAGAGTGTTTAAATAAAGTCTTGCAGGGACGTGACATCTTTCTTACTTTCACTGAGGATCCTTTGAATGTTCCCTTTTATGGATGGCGTCTGGAGGTCAGCATTATTGCAATTAGAAACCTTAAACATCTAGGAGGGTCTCAGTGCCATCTCGTGGATAGGTTTTTGTCAGCTTTCTGTGAATGAAGCAAATCCTTTATACATGTGTTTTGGTGGTTTTGGTTTGTTGGACATTATGATACCCAGTACTTATGCAGATTTTAAGCCCTAGTGCGTACAACACCTGCTCTGGGCAGGGTCGTTTCTACCATTAGGCAAGACTCAGGCGGCTGCCTAGGGCGGCAAAAGGGCTAGGGCGGCAAAAGGGGGATTTTTTTTTAAATTTGTGCAATGCATATAATGCCCACTGGAACAGTCTGTTTTCATTTCACAGAAGTAGCAGGTGAAGTTCTTTACGTATGTTATCCTTCTTTTCATTTTTATAATTTCAGTATTGTAAAGAAA
Source organism: Calotriton arnoldi (assembly GCA_963921515.1). Classification (NCBI taxonomy): domain Eukaryota; kingdom Metazoa; phylum Chordata; class Amphibia; order Caudata; family Salamandridae; genus Calotriton; species Calotriton arnoldi. The sequence continues at coordinate 72,414 of CAWUFW010002315.1, read as the reverse complement.
CCACAGGGAACCCATTTCATAACCTTTAAAAGCAGTATAAATAATGTCACCATTCTCGTGCAGACACATGGAAAAGAGTACACATGTAAGTGAACGTAAAAAAGTAAGAAAAGCTACAAATATATTGTATTTTAAATAACATCACTAAGTTTGCAAGGAACACTTTGCAGTGCTCCAAGTGACAAATGGGAAAGTAAAATAGAAAGAAAAACGTGGAGAAGTGGAGATAAAGGGGGTCGTCAGAGATAACAAAGCGGAAAGGAGCACAACATACAGCACAACAAGCTCTTTCTTAAAGTGTCAAACAGAATTTCTTCCCAGAATCCATGTCGTAGATCACTGCAACTTATTGGGAGACTCAATCTGTATGAGCATTAAGGAATCAGGGCCTAAATTCACAAAAAGTCATTCAGAGATGGGCTGCATCATAAAAAGTTGTACTGCACTATGCAATTTTTTGCCTCATGGTCTGGCAGCAGCACCTGTATGTGAGTGCAAGTGCACCTGCTTGCACATGCTGCGCAGCGCACCCTAGCATAGTGGTGTGTGGAGCGGGCCGGCGGTACCAGTGTGTGGGTCCCCAGGGCCGTCAATCTTGTAGCGCGGGAAAGCGCTACCAATGACGGCCCTGGGCATAATTTTTGGCCAGTCCCCGAGCGGTGCTTTATGCAGCAGCCAGTGACGGTGACTACGTCTCACACGTTGCACCACCCTCTCTCTCGGCGTGCGGGGGATGGACTGTTTGTGTCGGCTGCTCTGGTGCCTAGGAAATAAAATAACTGTGTCAGGTAATTGGTTTATAATTCATGAATTTCATTTGTTTTTAAGCAGTGCAAACAGGTGGCTAATAGCATGCCACACATAAAAAAATATATGGTGCCAGGAGGCTTATTTTTTCCGTCACGTCAATCTGAAATTCGTTTTTGTTTTTTCACCCCAAAATACAGGTTCCGGTCTTATTATGGTCTGGAAATAGTGAAAAAAGACGAATAGCCATAATTTATTTTCTAACCTGCAATAAAAACAAGTTCACATTGTGCTCTGCCTCTTGCGCTTTAGCTTTTGGGGTTGTTTGTCACGATTTATGCGGCGAGACATATCAGCGGCGGCTAGATATGAAGCGTGTGATGCCTGACCTGCTTGAATAAAATCATCTAGCGAGACTCTCCAATCCACCTGGTTCTAGAGTCAGTTTGGCAGCTCTATATGATTTACCACTCAAATGTACCCAGGCAACTATTGTACCTCGCTGTGATGTTCTACGGCTACGTTTGCGCTCTATACGCCCACTTACAAAACATACATCACTAATTAAATTGTGCCTCGGGGCTTAGATAATAGGTCAATATTACTCAGCACAAAGGCACTCCTTTTTAACTTGGAAAGATAAAAGGCTGAGTAGACTGTGCAAATATTTTAATTTGTGACCAGCTAACACTGCAGATCTCTGCAGCAAGCGGTTAACGTACTCAGCTGTTTTGATTGTTGGTGTTATTTATACTCAGGGCCACTTGAAATTAAGCCGCAGGGGGAACCAAATTATGCAGAGAGTTGGCTAAATTATGCGTCAAAAAAAGGCAAATTATGCGGCATAACGAGGCACATTTTGTGATCTAATGCATTAATTCTTCTAGCCTGGATGACTGGGGGAGAGAGTGATGATAGTAAAAGGGAGGGGGCGGCAGTTTTCAATTCTCGCCTAGGGCGGCAAAACACCTAGAAACGGCCCTGGCTCTGAGTTAGTTTGGTTAATCAGCCATACAGTCATTTGAATCTATGCAGCAATACAGTCATTTGAATGTATGCCCGAGGACTTTTAGGAGAAATACAGTCTCATATGTAGGCCAGTGTCATAAGATCATCAATGCCCTTTGTAGGCTGCTATCATACTAACTGCTGTGGCCCTTTCCTATTTACATAAATAGCTTGCTGACTCTATTCCACCAGCAATACTTGTTTTTTTTTATCTGTTATTTGTGGATCTCCCCAGATATTTATGGCGAATTCCTACTAGTCTGTGGCGCATAATGCCTCATATCTCTGTAGTTGGGGTCACCCCCAACCTCAAACTAGTCTTGTAACTCAGCCACTATTTACTATCTTCCAGGTCCTTGCCACCAGCGTCAGTGACTTACTCCCTGCAGGGACCAGCCAGCCATCTTGTAAATGGCCACTCATGTCTTTGACCTCTTCTCAGCTTTGACCACGAAAACGGCTGCATTTCAGGCTGTGGCCTCACACTAAGGGCCTCATTTATGAGACTCCTTGCGCCTCCGTAACGTCACTTTTTTTGACGTTCCGTGGCACAGAAGCCTGCGTGATATTTATCAGGTAGCACTAAGCCACTTTTTTTGGCTTAATGCTGCCTGATAAATAGTCCCTTTAACGCAGTGTTCTGCGTTAAATGGGCATGGAATGGGTGTTGCTGGGGGCGTTCCCAGCAACATCCATGTTCTTTTGACACTGCCCGAGATTTACGAGAAATCGTACATCTGAGGCAGCGCCAAAAGCTTTGGTCCTCCCCAGGGGAGGCGTAAGGGAGGCACAACGGGGAGAAATATCTTTTATTTCTCCTCGTCTTTCCTTTTTCTATGCGTGCTGCATTCTGCAGCACACATAGAAAGAGGAAGAAGCCTCTTGTGATTATTTTTGTACAGAAAGGTTTCCCTTCCTGTACAAAAATAATCATCCCCCCAACGCAGGCACCCTTGCAAAGGTGCCTGCGTTGGGGCACGGCAGCCGATTGTGCGCCGGCGCAGGGCAAAACCTCATAAATGAGGCCCTCATTTTTTTGCTGCCTTCAGGGGATTAGCCTTGACGTTTTCAGAGATATTGGCTGGGTTTAGGCATCGGCAGAGGTCTCGGCAGGATCCCACTCCTCGGAGCTCAGGGAGGACTCATCTTTGTGGGTCCCCACCCTGGCCATTTGTCACAATTCCAAGCGAAAGCTGCATTACGGAAAATTAATAATTTCGTATTATCTTTTTAAGGGGGAAATGCATAATTTTATGCTGAACCGAATTTTAAATAATTATTCAATCCAGAAAAATAATTCCTGCACGGCATAAAAAGATACTGAAAGCATTTTATAATTAGGCAGTGTGGGGCAAAGAAGCGTATAACAGGGACAAGGGACCACAGAACCGCAAAGAAGTGGTTAGAAATGCGTTTCAAAGAGCATAGTTCAGCTTGGTCTGAAATAAGACGATAAAAACCACCTAAATATACTTACTTTACTGAACTTTGCTATGCAAAATTCTTACAGCAGTGTAGCTTTTTCTTTGTATTCTTAGGGGCAGATTTACAAGCCCCCTGCGCCACCAGTACGTCACTTTTCGTGACGTACTGGTGGCGCAGGGGGCTCCTCGATATTTACAAGGAGAGGAAAAGCCACCATGCGTGACTTTTCCTCTCCTTGTAAATACCGTCCCTTCACACGCAGCACTTTGCGGTGAAGGGGCGTACCATGGGTGTTGCTGTGGGTGTTCCCACGCAACACCCATGGAACAAGACACATCTCCAGAATTACGAGAAATCGTAACTCTGGAGATGCGTCTGAAAGCTACGCCACCCTAGAGGTGGCGTAGCGAGGCGCACCGAGGAGAAATGTTTTCATTTCTCCTCGTTTTCCTCTTTCAATGCGTGCTGCATTCTGCAGCACGCATTGAAAGAGGAAAAGCCTGTACTGATTGTTTTTGTGCAGAAAGGTGCCCCTTCCTGCACAGAAACAATCTCCCCATGGCGCAGGCATCCTTGCACCATGGTGCAAGGGTGCCTGCGCCGGCGCTTGGCAGCTGTTTGTGCGCCAGCGCAGGGGAGAGCACAGGAATGCGACATATTCTTGTAAATATGTCGCATTCCTGTGCTCTGAAAGTGCCGCAGCGTGGCGCAGCCAAAGGGCTTGCAGCGCCACGCTGCGGCACTTTCTTGTAGATCTGCCCCTTAGTATTTAATATGTAAAAGCAATTTAATTTCATGAATAAATAAGCTTATCAGGTGTCCAGATACCTTAATCTCTTTAAATGAAATAGAGTTTTTTTAAAAGACCATTATGTCTCTAATCCCTTTGATGTACAAATTCATTATTACTTTGAACGAACTGTACTGTAGCTTCTAGTCAATTTTCATTCAGCTACGAATTTCTTCAACATGGAACTGCACTTATACAGAGCATTTGAGGTGGAGTTCGCATCAGAGGGAATGCATTTCAAAGCCATCAAATATATCTGTGTGAAAAGATGAACTTTTACTGCATTATCCTGATTTCATGTTTGCGGTTTGGTACATAACTGCTCACCTTTGTCGGCAAAATATACAAATTGAGAAAACATCGCTCTTGGCCTTCTGCACAAAGAAAGTTGGAAATGTGCTCCATTGGGCCCGGTTAACAAAGATATTTACCTGTGTAAGTTCATCTTAAATGGGCAAATTACTTGATTTAGGAGCGTAAAAAAATTCACAAATCGTGAATTTCCACTCATAAATCGATTGTGCGCATATCTAATATTACCCGAGCATGGTGTGGTACAGTGCATTGATAATCATCACATCAGGAGCGAAAGGGTGTACATTTGAATTCTGTACTTTTGGTTTGCTTTTTGTTGTATTATTTTGTATTGTCTACTAATGGGTTGGTTGGAGATATTTATTTTTGATTTTTGTGACCTTTTTCTCTTGATGTGTGTTTGGAATATTTTAAAAGGTATCAATAGAAATATGTAAAAAAATAAGTAAGGAAATGGTATACTATCAGGAAACGTCATTCCAGTTGGCAATGAGCACAATTGGCGAGGATGTAGGAAGAGTGGAGCAAATTCGCCATTTCTGAAAGCTCACCCCACACCTTGCACCTTTTTCTGTAAATTATTATTGCTGGTCTTAGGACTCAGTGCACTCTGACACTGCTAAGCAGTGCCATGGTGTGTGTGCAAGATAAGGTGTAATATTGCTACAATCAAACCATCATAGAAAACTCCTCAAGGAACTTCAAACTACTGACATACCGGGACACGAGTGTTTAGGCACTAGTTACTAAACCAATAATGATAGCCCAACATAGCGCTATAGGAAATGTGGATGCATATTACCCTGTGGCCAGGCACTTTAAAAGCGTACACAATCGAAATCCTGATGTGTTGCAATGTCCTTTCTTTGACAGGGTGTAACATAAGAAAAGAGGTGGTTGCGTGAAGAAAACACAAAGGGCCTGATTACGAGTCTGGCAGTTTTCTGACCTCCAGACTTGGTGACGCAGCAGTGGCGGTCCATCGTTTTGCCTATTACGACATTCACCGTCGTATCAGTGGTAGACCACCATCTGCGCTAGTGAACAGTCGTTCCCTGGCAGCTGCGCCACAATGCAATATGCTGAGCGGGGACTGGCATAGTCCCGCCCAGCATATTATGAGTTCCTGCACCGCCAGCCATTTCATGACAGAGCCTCGCCATGAAAAGGCTGGCAGTGCATGAACAATGGGGATACATTCAGCGGGGCCCTGTCTGTATACCCACAAAGCTCCAGCACAGCATGGCCATCCACGTCTATGCCGTGCTGGAAAATGTTTGCCGTTCCCTTTGCAAGGCTGTTTTCTAGGCACCCCCATGGGAAGGGCAAAGGACTGTCCGCCGTACTATGAGTTGAACTCTTTCAACTCGTAATATGGCTGGCGGTCCTTGCGCGGGTTTGGAGCAGCTGTGCCAGCATAATCAGGCTCAAAGACACTTGGAAAGTAGATACATCATGGAACTTATTAATCCTTGAATGGGCACTACATGGATGAGAAATTATCGATATTTCAGTTTGACACACTTGTAATCCTTTATATGCATGCAATTTGGGTTATCATTATTTTTTAGGAATGAGTGCCTTGATCTGTGTTTTGACGGGCAGTTGCAAAAATAGTAAAAGGGGGCAGCATAAGAACGCCCTGAACCACTGGCACTTGGTGGTGGTGAGGGATGTCCAGAGGGACAGACCAGAGGCCAAAATTAAAAAATTCATTCATGTCACGGGTACTGTGGTACTCCTGTTAGACCACATACAGCCCTCCTTTGAAGCACTGTGGTGCTCCCATGGATGCCACCAATCAAGCTTCATCTGACTGCTATCATAGTACCATGCAAGCTTCTCTGTAGAGTAAGCGGGTATTTACCTCCCATGGGGCCTATGGTGTACACAGCCGAAGGCAATGGGCAGCTGGGTATTTGACTCAATATAATTAAAAACCTCTCGTAATTCACAGAAAAAAACAAAGGTTAAAGTGAAGTTATATTTAGGTACGCGCAAAGATCGACACCAAACATTCCTTCTTCTTCTTTAACTTTAGTTAGGTTTATGAAACATCTCCAGCAGAGCTCATTCATTCTCCAGCTCCTCCACCTCCCAGCTTCCTCTCCATTCAATATGATGTCATTAGCTTACCCACATTCTACATTCCCCACTATCTGCTAATCCTCACACATCTCCCCCCTTATAATATCTGAAATTTTAAATTGAACATTCCTATAGTTTCTATAAATGTGTGACAAAAGCTAAAGATATATTGTAATACTTAATCCTATATTAGCAAAATGATACAGATCACAATATGTACAATATAACTTATCTCTGAACTGTTCTTCATATATATATTCACATCAGCGTCTTCAATATAATATACTTTTCTTTGCTTACTCTTTAACCCTACAGACATCTCCCATACTCCACGTGGTTCCATCTCCCTTGCGGACAAAACCTCCCTTTCTCACAACAACCCAATCTCCCCGTTGAACACAGCACTTCTTCACACCTTTTCTCTTGTTGTAATACTGCACATTTTTCTGTTGCGAATCCTTGACTCTCTTCTCCACCTCCTCATGATTCACTCTTACATTCACTTTTCCTTTCAACCATATGGGACATTATTTTATTCCAGGTTCCTTTTATTTCGAGGACAGAAAGGGTAATACACCTGTAACCAAGTGAGGAGCTATTCTATGCTACCAAATCATTCTCCTCAATTCCTTTCTCCATGAAAGGTGATTGGCCAAGGGCAACTGAATGCTTTACATTACTAACAGGTTTATTCTCTCCACCAATCCAGTAGCCTTTGGATGGAAAAGAAGAACTCTCTCATGAAGTATTCCCATTCCCATCCTAGAAAGATAATTAGCAATTTCTCTGGATACAAATTGCATCCGTGAAAACTTCCTCCAAAAATTCAATGATCCCTGCCATATTTACTTGATCCATTGTTTTTAACACAAACCATTTTGTATGATAATCCACCAATATTAGGGTGTACTTTTTCCTCAGTTCCAATCTTGACACAGGTCCTTGAAAATCAGTGGGTAACTTTTCCCATGGTCTTTCTGGAAAACCCATGGCCTCTAACGGAGTTTGCCTCACAACTGTAGTCTTATCACTATTGGCACATGTAACACAATTTCTCACTTTTTCCTCAATATCCCAGTCCATACCGGGCCATCAGAATGACTGTCGCAATTTGCTTTTCATCACTCCACATCCCAGGTGTCCTGCATGTGTAATATCAATAATTTACATTCGAACCCCACTTGGAGGAAATAAAAACTGATTTCTCCTCATTAATTTTTCATTGACTATACAAAACTCATCTTAGATTTTAAAATACTCACACACATCTTTGTTACGATCACTTTCATATCCCATCCACTCACAACTCTCACCTCAACTTCCTTCATCACCAAGTCACTTTCCTATGTGACATTGCACTCTTCTGCTTTTATTGCCACTTGTTCATCTACGACTCCTTCTTCTCTGATACACATCTCCTCAACAACCTCTTTCACTCCTTCTGGCATCCTTGACAAATTTTCCGCCATCATGTTATTGCATCCTCTCACAAACTCTACTTCAAAATTATGCTCCATCATTGATAACAACCACCTCAAAATATGTGGTTTAACATTCCCTTTCAAGCCTCTTCCCCCTTTGAAAATATAAGTTAACGGTTTGTAGTCAGTCTTTATTTTAAAAGGTATACCCCATACATAGAACTTAAAGTGGTTAATACCCCAGCAGCAGACCAATGCCTCTTTTTCTATCACATATGTGGTTACTGCCCTCTGCAGTATTCTAGATACAAAGCTCACCACATATTTATTCTATATTGTCCTCAACCTGCGTTAGTACTGCACCAATGCTTATATTACTAGCATCTGTTGTACTATTCATTCTTCATGTGACATCAAAATGTCCCAATGTGTGAGCTTGAACAATGCTCTCTTTTATCTTCCCAAATGCACAATCACATTCCTCCCCGCATTTAAACGCTACACCTTTTTTCATTAATTTCCCTAAAAGATCCACCACTTCAGTGAAATTCCTCCCAAATTTTGAACAATATTCTACAATTCCTAGAAATAACTTCAGCTCTTCCTTAGTACTCGGCCTTGATGCTTTTTCAATTGCTAATGCAATACTTTTCTTTGGTCCGATTCCTTCACTGTTTATGACATGCCCCAAATAGGTTACTTCTTTCTTTCTAATCTAACATTTCTCCTTCTTAAATATCAGCCAATGTTTTTCCAATCTTCTCATGATTTTTTCAAATATTTGGCCATGTTCACTTACACACTCTCCTACAATGAGTATATCATACTGGAAACATAGCACTTGATCCATATCTCCCAAAATGCTTTTCATTATCCTTTGAAACACCGCTGAGGCTGAAGCAAGCCCAAAAGACATCCTTTTATAACGGAAAGGCCCCAACAGAGTACCAAATGATGTTAGTTGTCTTGACTACACATGTAAATTAACTTGATGATATGCAGCCGATGTATCCAAAACCCTAAACATGACTCCCTACCCTTTCATAGTGAGCATTTCAGATCTGTTAGGAACCTCCTGTCTATACACCCACGTTTTTATTAAGATCACAGAGATCTATGCATAGACAAATGTTCCCTTCTTCTTTTGGTGCTACCACAATTGCTGCAAGCCATAAAGAGGCTTCAATGGGTTTGATAATTTGTTGTTGCAGAAGTTTATCTAATTCCTGCTTCAAAGGCTCTCTCATCATGTAAGGAATATTTTGTGCATTGTGAACCACTGGCTTTACTGCCTTTTTAAATATCATTTTGTGGGAAAACCCTTCAGTAAACGCAACTCCTCTGAAAATACTATCAGATATTTCTCTATTAAACTGTATTGAACTTCCTCATCTACCTCTTCCACTACATCACTTTCTGCTAACATCACTGGTTACTTTGCATTAGGATTTATCATTATTCCAAAAAGTCTGACCCATAATCTGTAATATACACTCTCCCATAGACAGCTTTTTCTTTAAATCTGATAGTCATCCACTTCATCCCTAGAATTTCTATTCTACTTCCAGCATAACTGACAGCTTTTGTATCTGGTTTGGACAACTGAGAATCTTCAATATGTCTTAACTTGCTTTCATAAATTTCTTTGGACATGAGGGTAAATCAGCTTCCTGAGTCCACTAACACCTTTATGGACATACTATTCAGAACTATTTGACAATGTGGCTTCTCCAAATTTGTCAGTACTCTCTTATTTCACACATTGTGTTTCTGTCTTCATTTTACTCTCTGAGTCAATGTACTCTACAGAACCCTCCAATCACTCATTGACCATTAGAACTATCTCTTGAACACTTTCACAGCAGTCTTGAATTTGTTGGTCAATTACCTGAATCTTGCGACTATCTCTAACTTCAAACTTGGTCGTGCACAGCTTTGAGACATGCCCCCTCCTACCACAGTTTCTACAAATCAAATTCCTGGCTGCACACATCGTGCTGGTTGCAATATGGCCGGGAGCGCCACATTGAAAAAATCTCACATTTCTCCAAATAGTATTTTTGTGTTTCACTTCACCCTCTACTTTAGGTTTAGGCATTTCTATTTTTCTTCTCACATCACTGTTATTCTTATTACTTTTCATTGTTACTTGCAGACTTCCAATCTCATTTATTGCACCTTCCTTTTTATCACTCCCCGTGTTATCCATTTCCTTGAAACAAAGCGCAGTGAGCTCCATTCCTTTAGTTATTTGTATAGCTTCTTCCAAATTAGGATCTATTATTTAAAGTCTCTCTTTCATCTTCTTGCTATTAGTGAATCTCACAATCTGATCTCTTATCAATGAGTCCGCGGATTGTTCAAATCGACTGGACAATGGCAACTCTGTCAATACTGCTTCATATGATGAAATGTCCTCATCCACCCTCTGCACCCTTGAAAACAAGTTATGATGTTTCAAAAGAAGATTAGTCTTAGGGTTAAACTGAATGCCCAACATCTGCATGGATATATCAAAAACATTGTTAGGTTGACTATTACCCATGCCTAAAGAAACCTCTGGTAGATCTTCATAAATTCTTCTTCCTTCAATGCCTAAATAATGAAGAAGAATGGCTTGAAGTCTAAGAGGTCCATACTGATCACCTCCAATAGCTAGCATGTATTTAATAAATATGTTTTTACTCTGCTTCTATGACATCGGAGGCTCTCCCCGTATTCATAAGAAGGGTGGAGGTGATGCCATACTTTGATCTGCCATTTTTCTTGTAAACTAACTTAATAAAATAAACTAAAATATACATTTTAAATAAAAATTCAATAGAATAAGTTAACACAATGAATTACCATAACAATCTAAATTGACAATGCAGTATTAAAGTGCTGTCTTTTCCTTGTTGACATGTTGTTTGTTGTTGGAATGTTATTTGCCAAGGACATTTGCACTGCTAGTTTCTTTCATCTTGATAGACAGGCAGAAACAGTCCTTCTTCTATTTCTTGTATATTACTTGCCAACCCCTTTCCTCTAATGCAAAACTTCCTTTTTCTCTGTTTCTGTCAGGTACAGCTATATCATCATGTTGCAGGTCACATGTTGCGCGTCCCCAATAAGAGCCCAGACTCCGCTCCCATGCCTAACTACCACCGAGGCAGGGAATGAAACAAACTGCCTGACATAGCTAAACAAGTGCCTGTGTTCACTGATATTAATGTGTTCGACGTAAACAAACCTGTAGAAACAAACTATTCAGAATTCTGCAATCAGATCACTAAGGCCCTCAATCTGACTATTCCGGTAAAACATCTGAAGAATAAGCGCAAGTCTTCTGCCCCATGGTTTAACGAGAACCTAAAAAAGCTTAGAAAGGGCTGTAAACTGGCGGAAAGAAAATGGAGGAAGCGCTATGATGAAGTTGATAAAGCAGCTCTGAAGACCACACTGACTATCTATAAAAGTGAATTTACTAAAGCAAAAGCTGAGTTTTTTGCCAACTCGATTCTAGAGGCGCCCAATAAAACCCGTAGGGTCTTTAAGATAGTCAATGAATTGTCCAATCCTGACTGCATAAAAAACAAGACTATCGCAACTCAAGAGCTATGCGAAAGCCTTGCTACTTTTTTTTAGGAGAAAATCTCAAAAATAATTATTGGTCTCACAGGGAATCATGAACATTTATGTGACTCTTTATCTGAGGTATGGACACAGCCACTAGCCTATCAAATAGAGGAAGGGGCCCGCGAGAATAAACGAGCAACTCTAAACCAGTTCAAAACACCCACGGAAGAAGAGTTTCACAAGCTTGCTATGAGCACCAATTCCGGGTCCCCTATGGACCCCCTACCCCACAAGGTCTGGAAGGAGTATGGTAGGGAGCTATTACCACAGCTCCATTAGATCTGCAGCCAATCCCTGCGCAATGGGATAGTCCCTCCCTGCTGGAAACAGGCTATGGTGACACCCCTGCTGAAAAAAGCCACCCTTGGCCCTCAGTGTCCAAATAACTACCGTTCTATCTCTCTTCTTCCATACCCTGTAAAAATCCTAGAATGTCTGGTCAGCAAAACTCTTTCACAATTCTTGGAAACCAACCTGGGACTTGAAGACGTGCAATTTGGTTTTCGACCAGGTTAAGGGACAGAGACAGCACTAGTAATGGTCTTGGACGAACTCAGAATGCGGGCAGACAGCGGTCGGTCGACCATTCTGATTCTATTGGATATGTCTGCCGCATTCGACACGGTCAACCACAACATATTATTAAGGCGGCTCGTTGAATTAGGGCTGGAGGGCCTGGCTCTGAATTGGCTTCAGTCCTATCTGGAGAATAGGCAACAAGCTGTGGCCCTCCCCCCCTTTTTATCTAAATTTAGAACTGTTCAGCATGGGGTCCCCCAAGGTTCGTCTATTAGTCCGATCCTTTTCAATATCTATCTGAGGCCACTGATTCCCATCATTAAATCCTATAACATCAAGCTGGTGAATTATGCAGACGATACGCAGCTCATCCTGTCTCTTGAAGGCAGAGAGTCTACGTCACTCAGTAACTTTCACAAATGCATGCAGAAGACTGCTAGATGGCTCACGGATAACTCCCTGCAGTTTAACGGGGGAAAACGGAAATCCTATACTGCACGGTTAAGAAAATCCCCCGCCCGCTTCCAGCCAACTTCTGGCCCATTCAGGCAGATACGCCTCCTACACCAGCGGTAGCAGTGCGTAATCTGGGGGTAGTCTTTGACAACAAGTTGAGTCTGGAAAAACATATGAACAAAACAGTTGAAACTTGCTTCTCCCTCATTAAAGCATTGCGGAAAATTCTCCCTATGCTACCTCTGTCAGCCAGGGCTCTAGTAGTAAGAAGTGTTATTTTGAGCCGGTTAGACTACTGCAATGCCCTGCTCCTCGGTGGGCCTAATTTCCTCATTATGAAACTGCAAAGAATACAGACAATAGCTGCAAAGTTAGCTTTAAAGAGGCCACAAAGCACCTCTGCCTCTGTGGCTCTTAATGATCTCCACTGGCTCCCTCTAGCTCAGAGAATTCAGTTCAAATCATTATGCATCGTCTTCAAGGCCCTTCATGGTCTTGGACCTTTGCCACTGCAGAAAAAGTTTGTCTGGCATTCTCCAATAAGAAACCTTCGATCTTCCACTGCTCATCTGGTTTGCACCGCCAGAATAAGAACCTCCAGGTTTGGAGGGGTGAGCATTTAGCTGTGCGGCCGCCCATCTGTGGAACAATCTCCCGCCCAATATCAGATAAATAAAAGAGCTCCTCCAATTTAGGAAAAAGCTCAAAATGTATCTCTTCCCTCGGATGTAGTACAGGTTATTCCTCCGGTGGGTAAATATGTGCATTTAGGGGAACCTCTGTTATTCTCAGCACCAGGATACCCGTGGGGTGATAGTGCGCTTTAGAAATCCTGGATACATTACATGATGATCTATACTCACAATGCCAAGAAGGCAGCTTGCTTAAGTCTTTTGTGTTTATTTATTGATTACAGTGTGTGAGAAGGTGTGCTTAAGTAACGCGTCTTCCTCAAAGACAGTGAGTATGTTAACCTGCGTGTGTGTGGCTTGTCAATATGTGACTTGGCAGAAGTATCTCTTGCGCTGCCCACGTGCTTCTGTTCTCATGGCACCACCTGCACCCGATTCCCTTTCAGGTTGTCTGCATGCTGCTATCGTTCATTGAGGCGTTGGCACGCAATCCCTCTTGGCACTAGCTTCTTGCAACTGGCTATGAACCGGTGTCAGAGGTTGGTTCCCTCATGTTGCCCTCTCGTGCACTGGCTAGTATTTTGCTCAAATTATCATTAAATCATTGAAAGTCCTTATAAAGGCCTTGCAATATTCTCAAAAGTATACTTTTACAGTAATTGAATAAGCGAGTCTTGCAGCGCTTTTGGGTAACTCCTCTCCCTTGATTGAAAAAGGCAGAGTCTCTGCTGAAACGTGCCTCTCTGGTGGTCCTGTGCATGCTGTGGTATGACTGAATAAACAGGATGCAATCCCTTGACTTTGAGTTCCGGCTGCTTCTCTTTTGAATTTGGGGAGGCTTCTGGATGATATCTTTAGCGCTAGCGGTGGCGCTGTTTTGCCGTGCACCACCAGCGATCTGGCAGCATACCGCATATTTTTTTAGATGTATCAGGCTGGCATGCCCCTATTCTAGGAGAGTGGCAATGGAGATGAGGATGTGGCCTAAGTGGATGTAAAGGTTCAACGCTGGGAGCTGAGACTCCCTTGGCGGGGACTGGTCTCTTGCACGTAAGGCTTTACCTCACCCTAGGGATACCTTCCTATTTGTGGAGCTGGGTCCTGCAGAAGGCATTGGCTGAGTGGTGGGGTCAAGGGACTCTAATGCTGATTGTCAGACCTCTCCACAAGCGGACTAAGGACTTGATGTTAAATATTCACTGCCGCCTTCATGTGCATACTCTAACCTGTGAGACTAGAGTCTCATTTAGATCACGAGGGCTGGACGTCCCTCGATTAGAAAGGCATGTTTTGCATGTTAGAAAGTGTTTACAGTGACTGTTAGGCTACTCTATTGTGATTTACGTTGTTTTTAACAGCAATTTTATTGCATGCGGTTTTTTGTATTCAAAGATATTTAAATGCTTTTCTTTAAACACATTCTAGTGTGGTAGTTGACATGTACTTTCAGATGCATGTTGGGACTTTGAAGCACCGTGTTTGGATTATTGTCACCATGTGGATTACTCCCCTGAGTATTGATTGTGAACTCTATAGATAATTTTGTAAGTATACTCATTTTGAGTTTAATTTTGTTTTTATGTTGGGGGTCTTAGTGGTGTCCTAATGTTTTAAAGTGACATTGTTCCCTGCAGCGATCGAACATATATATGTGTATATATATATATATATATATATATATATATATATATATATATATATATATTCACTGAAAAAACCATAGGTTTCAGGCACGTTATAGTTAGAAATTTGCATTTAAAAAACCTTAGAAATTCACTGAAAAAAACATAGGTTTTAGGGACAGTTATAGTTAGTTGGACATTTCACTCGTACAAAACCATAGAAATTCCCCCGTTATAGTTAGTTCAGCTAACTATAACTCGCGCCCCCGCAGTGCACTGCTGATGATGTCACATATTACATCACTCATGACATGATCAGTGACATCACTGATGACATCACTGATGACATCATCCAGTGACTGTGTGTTTCTGTAAAGTTTAAATATGTTTAATATATATAGGGAAAGGTGTATTGAAGAATGAGTGGGTGTATAAGTGTCTGAATGGATGATTTAGTAGGTGCGTGACTGACTCTATAAGTGTGTGATTAAACGTATCTTACTGAATGCATGGGTTAGTGACTAAACTGTGTGAATGTCTGTATCCGTCTGTCTGTTGTGTGTAAGCGGCTGCATGGGTTTGTGAATAGCTACATGAGTGTCTATATGGGTTATTGATTGGTTGTCTGAGTATCTGTATGGGTGCCTGAGTGTTTGTGTGGGTGGGGTGTGTGTGACTCTGTGCATAGATGTGTGAGTGGGTGATTCACTGGGTGCATGGTTTCAAGAGTGCATCTGTGATGAACTGTATGGGTGGGTGAGTGTATGTATGGGTGTGTTAGTGAGTGAATGTATATCTCAGTGGTACATGTGTGAGTAACTACATATGTGAAAGGCAGTATATATGTGTGTTGCAGTATATAAATGGCTATAAGTGAGAGTGTGTGATTGTGAGAGTGGCTGTATGGATGAGTGTGTACTTGTATCAGTGATTGTATAAGAGCGTAAGAATGTGCTAGTATTTGTATGAGTAAGTGAGCTGGTGTGTGTATAACTGTATAGGTGAGTAAATGGCAGTGTGATTAATTATTTGCATGACTGACTAGGTGTGTGAGTACCTCTATGGATGAGTGGCAGTGTGTGAGTGTCTATGTAGGTGTATGAGTTCATATGTTAGTCCTGTACTGAGTTACCGTAAGTATGAGTGACTGTACGGGTGAGTGAGTGGATGTGTGTGTAGACCTAAGAATCAGTGAGTGGGTATGTAGTTATTGGTGTTGGAGTGTCTATGGTTTTGAGAATGGCAGTCTGTAATTTAGAGTGGGTGTATCAAAAGTTATATTAGGGTGTGAGAAGATGCATTAAATTATCACATGGATGATGTCATCAGTGATGTCATCAGTGATGTCACTGACCATGTCATGAGTGATGTAATATGTGACGTCATCAGCAGTGCACTGCGGGGCGCGAGTTATAGTTAGCTGAACTAACTATAACGGGGGAATTTCTATGGTTTTGTACGAGTGAAATGTCCAACTAACTATAACTGTCCCTAAAACCTATGGTTTTTTCAGTGAATTTCTAAGGTTTTTTAAATGCTAATTTCTAACTATAACGTGCCTGAAACCTATGGTTTTTTCAGTGAATTTCAAAGGTTTTTTAAATGCTAATTTCTAACTATATTGTGTCTGAAACCTATGGTTTTTTCTGTGAATTTCAAAGGTTTTTTAAATGCTAATTTCTAACTATAACATGCCTGAAACCTATGGTTTTTTAAGTGAATTTCAAAGGTTTTTTAAATGCTAGTTTAAGAGCTGCGTTGCAGAGAGGTGTAAAAAGGGGCGTGGCCTGGACCACCTCTCTGCAACGCAGGTCTGTGGCGCTTACTGGAGGTACCTGGTGGGCTAGTTGGCCCCCAGGAGCCCTCAGGATTGAAGAGGAGTTAATTCCCCAACTTAAAACGTGCCACAGGGCCTGTTAGCACACATGTCACCTCAGGCCCCGCCCCCTCCCTTCACCACTGTGCAAACGCGCCCCGTGGCACGTTTTAAGTTGGGGGATTAAGTCCCCTTGAATCCTGAGGGTCCCTGGGTGCCAACTAGCCCACCAGGTACCTCCAGTATTCGCCAGAGAGCTGCGTTGCAGAGAGGTATTCAGAGGCCACGCCCCTTTTTACAACACTCTGTACGCAGCTCCGTGGCGCTTACTGGAGGTACCTGGTGGGCTAGTTGGCCCCCAGGGACCCTCAGGATTAAAGAGGTGTTAATTCCTCAACTTAAAACGCGCAACAGGGCGTGTTTGCACACATGTCACCTCAGGCCCCGCCCCCTCCCTTCACCACTGTGAAAACGCACCCCGTGGTGCATTTTAAGTTGGGGGATTAACTCCCCTTGAATCCTGAGGGTCCCTGGGGTGCAACTAGCCCACCAGCTACCTCCATTAAGTGCCACAGAGCTGCGTTGCAGAGAGGTGTAAAAAGGGGCGTGGCCTCAGAACACCTCTCTGCAACGTAGCCCCCTGGCGCATACTGGAGGTTCCTGGTGGGCTAGTTGGCCCCCAGGGACCCCCAGTATTCAAGGGGAATTCATTCCCCATCTGCAAACGCGCCAGGGGGCGCGTTTGCAGAGTGCTGCAAGGAGGGGGCGTGGCCTCCGGCGTGATGCCGGTCTTTTATTTATTTATTTTTTAAGAAGGGGGGCTGTGTGGCCCCCATTCTTTTTCTAATTTATTGGCCCTGGGGACCCCATCCCCCAGGGCCTGCCCCCTATTTTTTTTAAATAAAATTTGGAAGGGGGCCGCGTGGCCCCCCTCCCGAGGCCTTAATCGGCCCCGGGGACCCCATCCCCCGGGGCCGGCCTTTGTTTTTTTTATAATTTTGTTTTTTTTCTGAAAATGTTGGGGAAGGGGGCCACGTGGCCCCCCTCCCAGGCCACTTGTAGCCCCAGGGACCCCATCCCACGGGGCTGGCCCTCTCTGTTGGGGACCGTGGGGGGTCCCCAATCCCCCCATGGTCCCGCCGGCTCCCCGTGTCCCTCGGGAGCCGGCATTGCTTTTCCACATGGGGAGCTGCTAAGATGCAGCTCCCCGTGTGGAAAAGCAATCGTCTTTGGTTTTTGGAAGAGAGAGCAGGTTTCCTGCTCTCTCTTCCAAAAACCAAAGCAGTTTGCTATGGCAGGGCAGGAGCCACAAGGCTCCTGCCCTGCCATAGCAAACTACAGTGTCCCCGGGGGTGGGCACCCCGGGACACTGCAGGAGCCGGCCCTGGGGGGTGGCGGTCCCCAGGGCCATCAAGGGCTCCAGGAGGGGGGCCGCGCGGCCCCCCTCCCAACATTTTCAAAGCCCCGGGGGGTGGTGGTCCCCGGGGCTTGGGGGTCCATAACAGACCCCCCAATTTCACTATTTAGTGCCGTGGGGAGGTGGTGGTCCCCAGGGCGTGTGGGGGGGCTCAAGCCTCCCCACACAGGTTTCATTATTAAAAAAAAAAGCCCCGGGTGGTGGGGGTCCCCGGGGCAGCGGGGGGCCATGTGCCCCCCGCTACACCATTATTTATTTAAAGCCCCGGGGGGTGGCAGTCCCCGGGGCTGGGGGGCCCCTTTGGGCCCCCATCCCAATACTACAATTGCCCCCGGGATTTGGCCCACCCGGGGGCTTAATATTAACGAAGCGCGGGAGCCCGTGCTTCATTTTTTTGCCCTCGGCTGGATCCGCGCACCCTGTGCGAATTTTGACGATTTTTATAGAAAGAAAAAAAAAATGTTGGGCCCTAAGCAGGCCTAGGGGGTCAGGGTGTTTCTACCCTGCCCCCTTTTTGCATTTTGCGCACTTGTTTCTCTGATTTCTTGTGCCTCGGTTCTACCGAGGCACAAGATGGCTGCCAACACTTCCTGGTTTGAAGTGTTGACAGCCAATTAGCATACAGCTCGTGATCGGGAGGGTGCGCGGATCCTCCGTGGCCATAGATATATATGTGTTTTTACTTTTGATTTTCTCAGCAACTTCTGAACGGATTTACACCATTTAACAAAAGGGTTCTTTCTGAACCAAGAACTACCTCTTTGCCAAATTTGGTGTAATTCCGTTCAGCAGTTCGGGCTGTAGCCGTGTCTAAAGTTTCCTATGGAAAATTGCATGGGGAAAACACGTTTTGGGACCCCCCTTTTTTCTCGGCCCCCGCTTGCCGAATCACCCCGAAACTTTCAGGATAGGAGCGAACCGGAGCGCCCCACGAGTTTTGAAAATTTCGCGAAGATTCGTCAACCGGCGCCAAAGTTATTGGAAATAGAATGTTGTGAATTTCCTATGGAAAATAGTTCCTAACTATAACTATCTACTGGCGACCGCCAGTAGATAATATATATATATATATACATATATATATCACTACTTCAGTATATATATATATATATACCAAACGCCAGCAAGCTGCACTGATATCTTTAAAACAAGCTGACACTTTTGTCATCAAGCCTTCTGACAAGGGAGGGAACATAGTGCTTTGGGATATCAAGAAATATATGGCAGAAGCGAAAAGGCAACTTGACTTTTCTGGCAGTTACACTAGATCTAACTATGGTCAATATGCTGTTACGATTGATTGTTTTCATGGAATGTTGGCTAAATGGCACAATGTAGGACTTTTGAACCAAGATGAACATTTATTTCTCACTGTGAAAAAACCAGTCAACACCTGTTTTTATCTGTTACCTAAGGTACACAAGCACAGCACCACGCCACCGGGTAGGCCTATCATCTCAGCGATTGGCAGTCTTTTGGAGAATGCCTCAATCTATTTAGACCACTTTCTGTTCCCCTATGTATGTAGTCTGCCATCTTACTGCCGGGATAGTATGGATTTTATATCCAAAATCTCAGACACACCATGGCAGCCCAGCTACATCCTGTGTACAGTTGACGTGGTGTCACTTTACACCTGCATCAGACATGAACTGGGAATCCAGGCCTGCAGATATTTCTTCAAAGACAGACCTATCGCCACATATGACCACTCCAACCTACTGCTTGAGATACTCCAATTCTGCCTTGAAAACAATTTTTTCATGTTTGGCAAGCAATGGTACAAACAACTGACAGGGACTGCCATGGGCAGTTGCTTTGCTCCTAGTTACGCTTGTATTTTTATGGGGTGGTGGGAGGCGGAATTTGTGTGATCTGAGGATTTTGACATGTACACCAAATACCTGGTCCTGTGGACCAGGTACATTGACGACATTTTCCTCATCTGGGATGGAGCGCAAGATATCCTGGATGATTTCCTCAAAGCTATCTCCACAAATGACCTAAACCTTAAGTTTACTAGCAAATCCAGCACAGAGAAGCTTGAATTTCTGGATGTAGAGGTCGGGGTACAGGATGGGATTTTTGAAACCAGATTACACAGAAAAGAGACGGCTGGCATCCTGCATGCCAGGAGCCACCACCCACCTAAACTCAAGTGCAGCATCCCCTATGGGGAACTCCTTAGGGCTAGGAGGAATTGTAGTACTCAGAGAGCCTATGATCTAGAGGAGGACCGTATGGTCAACAGGTTCCTGCAGAGGGGCTACTCATGTGGGGGACTGGAGGAGGCTAGGTGTAAGGTTAGGGGCATAGACAGAATGACTCTGCTCAAACCTAAGCCACGCGCTGACAACAAACCCAAGATCAGGCTGATCACAACCTACAACTCAAGTTGTACTCAGGTCCAGGCCATAGTCAGAAAACACTGGCATCTAGTAAAGCTGGATCAAGTCATAGGAAAATTGGTAAGCCTCAATCCACAGATTACATACCGTAGGAGCCGGTCTTTGAAGGACATGCTAGCAGTAGCGGTCCGTGGTAGGTGTGCCGGCCGGGCGGTGACGTGGGGCGGGGGAGGGGCAGGGTGGGGGGTAGTAAACCACAGATTACGGCCGAATACAGGTAAGTAAACATTTAAATAAATAAAACAAATTTCGTTGTGAGCGCTGCATCGCCAAATGTGATGCAGTGCGCGCAACGAAATTCGTTTTATTTTTTTAAATGTTTACTTACCTGTATTCGGCCGTAATCCGTGGTTTACTACCCCCCACCCTGCCCCGCCCCCCGTCACCGCCCGGCCGACACTCCTACCACGGACCGCTACTGCATGCTAGTACACACAGTAAATGAACCAGGCAGGTCTTCAGGCAGCACATGGTTGAGGGAACTCCCGGGGTTTCACAAATGCGGCAAATGTAAGGCATGCACACACAGCACAAACATCAAATCCTTAGATTTACCAAGCGAGAAAAACCAGCAAATCAAGCCTTTCATCTCCTGCAACAGTGACTATGTTGTATATGTGCTCGTTTGTGTGTGTGGCATGAGGTATGTGGGCAGCACCATCTTTCCAGTCAAGAAACGCATTCTCGAGCACCTCATGGCGATTCGGAACAATGATGTAGCATATCCCATGGCCAGACATTGTAACTCTGTACACAGCTCTATCCCAGCTGACAATATAAGAATTGCATTCTTTGGTATTGACAGGGTATCAACCAGTACCAGAGGTGGAGACAGGGAGAAGGCCCTAAGGAGAATGGAATCCCGCTATATAATTCACCTCTGCAGCAAGACCCCTGGAGGCCTCAATCAGGACGAGGAGCTCCACGTCCAACTGGGATAAGCTCCCCCTTTCCAAGTTTATAGCCTTTGCCGCACGAACCCAGCCCCCACCTCAAGGGACACCAGGATGAGAATTTATCTTCCCCTTTCCCTTTTCCTCTTTCTTCTTCTTTGCTTTTCCCTTCCTCTTCTTTGCCACCCCCTTTTGTAACCATAACCCGCATCTAGTATATGTTCTCTTAAGTCACTTGACCTCTCTCACCCGCAGATAACACTGTTGAAGGGCTCTGTTGGTCACTGGACCAACCATTATCAGTTAACAGTAGGCTTAACGTCCCCCCCCCTCTTTTTGGGCATTCAGGACATGTCTGTTACAATTTATGAAATATGCACTTGCATCTCATCAGGTTAACATGGAAAACAGAATAGGATCTTGTTTTTTCTTGTTTAAATCATGTGTTTATTTAATTTCTTTTCACACATAACGAATTATATATTTTTTGTTTGTAATATTGTTTGGGAAAAAGACATACATTTTTTACAAATATGTTTTTCATTATGTTTGTTGACTCCAGGGAGACTGTTTTCTTTAAATTCCCTATGGCATGATGCATTATAAATGCCAAAGTCTTTTCCCTATGTTTATCCCCACTTGTGTTTGGCGGTGATTCTCTGCCTATAAAGATGACAATGCCAGAATGCAGCCCCAACTTTGAGAAAGACCGTCAGGTCGAAACGCGTCAGTGAACAATAAACATTGCTTGGACTAACCTGGTGTGCGGGCCTTCCTTGTAGCGCAGCGGCGCGACGGTGAGGAAAACTCTGATATATATATATATATATATTTTTTTTTTTTCTGGTGTTGTGGTCGTGTGGTGAACTAATAAATTGATAAGGATATTATTTCCCTAGTGTGTGCCTCGTTCGTGACCGTGGAGGAAGGTCATTGTTTGGGAATATATATATATATATATATATATATATATATATATATATATATATATATATATATATATTTATATATATATATTACCTACTGCCGGTCGCCAGTAGGTAGTTATAGTTAGGATCTAGTTTCCATTGGAATGCGTTTTTTGTTTTGCCAATATGTTTGGCGTCGTTTGACAAATCTCTGCGAAATTTTGAAAACTAATTGCTCACTCAGATCAGCTCCTGTCTTGAAAGTTTTGGGGTCATTCGTCAAGCGGGGGCCGAGAAAAAAGGGGGGGTCCCAAAACGTGTTTTCTCCATGTTAATTTCCATAGGAAACTTTAGACACAGCTACAGCCCGAACTGCTGAACGGAATTACACCTAATTTGGCGAGAAATAGCTCTTGGTCCAGAAAGCACGCTTTTCTTTAAATGGTGTAAATCCGTTCAGTAGTTTTGGGATATTTAAAGATTTACAGATATCGATATTTGAGAATTGTGAGATCTGATTGGCTGAGCCGTTCGGAGCACGAGCTTGCCTCTGATTGGTTGCCAACACTTCAAACTAGGAAGCGTGGCAGCCATCTTGTGACTCGGTTGAAACGAGTAGGGGGAAAAAGGGGGGAAAAAGTAGAAGAGGGCAGGGTAGGAACACTGTGACCTCCCTAGGGTGCTCAGGGGGTGGCACAGGGAGTCCGAAGGTAAAAAAACCAAACATTTTTTATATGTTTTCAGCGGGATTCGCGTGATTCGCGTAGGGCCTGGAAATCACGGCAGGAAAAAGAAAAACGAACTGCGGTGTCGCGCGCTTCGTTTAATTAAGCCCCCGGGTGGGCTAGTTCCCGGGAGCAATGTTTAGTTATGATGCAGTGTTTACTTCTGTCACGGGGACCGCCACTTTCTTGGAGGAAATATAGTGATAATGGGGGGCTACGCGTCTTCCCTCCCCCTCCGCTCCGAAGAGCAGCACGTTTTTGGAGGTATCCATAAAATTTAAGTGTGGTGGGGTGAAGCTTCCCCCACACTGTCCCGGGGAGCACTACTTTCCCGGGCATTCATGAATTAAAATGCGGGGGTCTGTTGCGGACTGCCGGCCCCGGGGAGTACAATGTTCGCGGGCCTTTAAATTGGATGGAGGCGTATCGTCCAATTTCCCTTGAGGAGCTTTCAATGGCCCTGGGTATCGTTATCTACATGGGCCGGTTTCAATAATGACCCGTGGTGGCTACCCCTGGGACATTGTAGTTTGCTATGGCAGGGTGGGATCTATGCAGAGTTCCCGCTCTGTCATAGCAAACTTCTGCTTCGCTTCATGGAAGCGAGAGGAGGAAATTTGCTTTTGCTTTTATGAAGCGAAGCAGATTCGCTTTTAGGCAAAGGGAGCTTGCATGGAGCAGCTGGCTTTGTTCAAAAGGAATGCCGGCTGCCGCAGGAGGCGGGGAGGTGGCAGGGAGTGCGGGGGATTGGGGCTCCTTGCGCGGTTCCCAAACATTCTGGCCAGGCTCCGGGGGATGCGGTTCCCTGGGCCTAAAATGACCCGGCTGAGTTTTGACTTATAGGGTGACTCTAAAAAGAGCCCTTTTTTTCATTATGAGTTTGTTGGAGCTACATGTAAGTGCGGATGCACAGCTTCAGGTTGTTGAGAAAAACTGTGTTTCCTTGA
This sequence comes from Calotriton arnoldi, assembly GCA_963921515.1. NCBI lineage: Eukaryota > Metazoa > Chordata > Amphibia > Caudata > Salamandridae > Calotriton > Calotriton arnoldi. The sequence goes on along the minus strand of CAWUFW010002315.1, from coordinate 48,659 downwards.
TCTGTGAAATGAACTCCATCACTTCTGTATATGTCATCCATATAAAAACGTAGATTGTTGTTGTAGATGGACCCCATTCTATGATCTCTGAGGTATGCAGACACAGCTTTATTGACATTCTTCCTAGCTTTCTCAATCTGAGGACAGAATTGATTTGACCATTTCCACTTCTGTCTTTGGCATATATTGGAGTATACAAAGACAGTTTGAGGCAAAAGCAACATCAATTGTGCAAAGGTATCCTTCATGAGCATTTCTAGATCTACCCCAGTCAATGTGCCAAGGTCATTGCCACCACAGTGCACAATCATGAGGTCAGGGTGTTGGAGATGCAAAGAGGTTTTAACCAAAGGCAACAATTGGTGCCACTTTAATCCTCTCTGTGCAAACCATTTAATTTCCACATTTTGTAAACCTAGGTCTTTGTCAATACGTCTGTGTTCAGCATACCTTTTGCACCAGAAAACATAGCTGTGTCCTACGATCCATACTAGCATTTTGAAGGTATGGCTGGAAGGAATCAAAAGATGTCTGTAGATCATGTAGTCCGTTGGTAGAAAGAGAGATATGTTGAAAGGTGGAGAAGAAGCTTTTTTTTTATAACTGATTGGCTGATGAAGAACATTGTGCAGTGAAAACTAGGGTGCATGTTAGTTTCGTGAAAAAGTATGTTTCTGATTGGTTAATAAAAAATGTTTGAAACGTACACTACATAGGATACGATCAGAGGACTACATGGTCTTGTGACTAAGGTACAGGGATGAATTGGGGTCCAAAATCGGCCAGGGAAATGTAAAAGGAATGGCCTTCTGCAGATTGAACCTTGTGGGAAAATACTCGGGGGGGGGCTTTAACAGGGACATGCTTTATTAACTTCAGGGAGATGAAAAAAATGAAATGTTAACTGCACACTTGGTGCACGGGGTTGCGCACACTCGTGATGCATACGTGAATATAAGTTAAGGTAATTGTCAGGCTTCCTGCTCGTGCTGAAGCTGCGTACATCACAGGGGCAGCAGATCGAGAGACTGGGAATGACACGTCCCTTGACCCCCCCCTCCTTCCTCCCGCTCTCTAACGGTTCCTCTCCCGTCGTTTGTAAAAGGAAGGTAACAGAGGCCCATCTACCAAGAAAAATAACACTTAGACCTTCACTGGCCTGTTGGTGGCATCTGTACAGCACAAAGAAAGTCGCAATCAGTTTCAATGCTACACGAGTGCAGTGTGTCATGTTGCAAGGACTACATGGTCTTGTGACTAAGGTACAGGGATGAATTGGGGTCCAAAGTCGGCTCGGGATATGTAAAAGAAAATGGGCTTCTGGAGATTGAACATTGTGGGAAAATTCTTGGGGGGGGGTTAACAGGGACATGCTTTAGTAACTTCAGGGAGATGAAAAAAATGAAATGTTGCCTGCACACTTAGTGCATGGGTTTGCTCACAGTGGTGAAGCACACGTGAATATAAGTTAAGGTAATTGTCAGGCTTCCTGCTCGTGCTGAAACTGCCTACACCACAGGGGCGGCAGATCGAGAGACTAGGAATAACACGTCCCTTGACCCCCCCTCCTTCCTCCCGCTCTCTAACGGTTCCTCTCCCCTCGTTTGTAAAAGGAAGGTAACAGAGGCCCATCTGCGTTGACCTTCATTGGGCTGCTGGGGGCATCTGACGAGCACAGAGATAGTCGTAATCGACTTCTATGCTATACAAAAAAGCTGCACACAGTTGCAACTTACATATCGCCCCAATTTACATTGCTCGACGATTCGTCTTAACAGTTTAACTTTGCTGAGGTATGTCTATGCTTCAACATGTATTTTTACATGAGTTATGTATCAGCAGATGGGATACCTATAAAACACAGGTATAGATCTATTTGTATGTTTGTTTTAAGTATGATGCCACTAGGAAAAGGCACAGGGAGATGCATGCATCCTTTCAGTAATATGGTGAGACTTTCAACTGTGACATGGAAAGGGTTTCTGGTTTGCATTTGGGTAGGCCCAACATTGTCAGTAGTTGCTGAGTAGTGAAGATGCAACAGGCAAATGAGGTTAAAGACATGGTGGGAAAGGAATTAACTGTCAGTATTGTACTTGTAACATATGACTCAGACATGAAACATTTGAAAACATGTATTTTAAATTACATGGCGTAATGTGCAGTATATGTGCCACAACAAAAATACAACTGTATGATAGAATTTGTAAAGAAAGTCAATATCTGAAAATCCAAAAAGGAAGGAAAAGTGAAATGAGAAAAAGAAAAAAAAAGTGTTCTTGAAGTGCAAAAATAAGAGGCCGTCAAATTGGGTTACCATGCGCCCTTATCGAGATCCATCGAAGTTAAAGAACTCAGAAGCACCGTGATATGCAATCAGCTCCAAAAGGTCATCTGCACCTCTCCAAGCAAAGAGGGCCACCATCCAATTCAGCAAGTCAAAAGAACAGACATGGTCATCGTAATCTTCTGCAAGCAGGAGCATGTCAGGGCAACTTGCATCATATTCGATGATAGACTGCTGCAAGAGGCGCTGCGCATGAGCGCATGTACTCCATCTCCCCCTTATTGCATTATTAAACGCATCCATCAAGCGTGTGTCTCCTGAACAGTCCTGGTCATGAGCCAGCAATGGTCGCAGCAACAATTCATAATCCAGGGGATCGCGTGAAGTAGTAGAGAGGCAGACATGCAGGTCGCATTCAAAGGGGCACCGGAGACAGTAGAACACAGGTTGCACGCAGGTGAAATACACGTAGCGGAAATTCACCCTATATCTGATGCCAAATATCGCCAATGGCAAGCATTCAAAAAGTTGTAGCATTCGTTCACGGTACAGCTGCAATAGACGTGGATGGGGTTGAAGCACAGGACGGGCAGCCATTTCGTAGTAGGAGCTGAAGAACGAGCACTGCGCAAACCAGCAAGAGCAGCAAGGGAACCCGCCAAATGCGCTTGCAAAATTAGAATGAATGAAATCCGGTTTACTATAAAAATAGTCGACTAGTTTAAAAAAATGTAGTAGGCCTTCGGTTTCAGCGTGATTAAATATTTAGCGTATAAATTGTGCAAAATGTAGTGGGATATTGGTATAGAGCAGTGAGTCAAAGTCACTTGGTGGTTTAGCCACCTGCTATTTGAAGGTCTCACGAGCTGATGTGTGAGCCACTTGTTATTGAGAATTACAAAACACCGAAATCTCGGTTATGGAAACCTAGCCAGTTTTTTCAGAAAATTAAATTTACTAATATAAGATTCAGAAAGAATAGTTAGTAAAGGAAAAATGTCCTTTCTTGAGTCCCCTCACTCACCATGGTTTCCCATGGTGACATGCTTCATCATAGGGGCCATCCCAACCCGCTACGGGCTGACGCGTGCTACGACTTGCGACACTACGTAGGAGCACTACTTGTGAGTGACTATGTGTGGTGCAGTGATGGGGTGGAGTGGGTGAGACTAAAAATATCTAGCTAGTGGGCAAAAGGAATTTATTCAGGCTCCTAGCCGATATATTAAAAACGGGGTTGGTCGCTAGGGTGTCTGTTTTTAATTAGTCAGGGGTCCCTAGTGAACGTCAACTAGTTTCGAGCTACCCCAGTGCTCTTCTTCAGGACAAACAGGGTCCAGCGCTGTTTAGTACCTCTCCAAAGTGACCTAAGGATAGGAAAAATGCTGCAAAATACTAGCAGGCAAGATTTAATACATACAGTACTTTGATCACGTAGTATCTGTAATAGAGAAAGGATAAAAAACATTATCAAGTACAGTCTATGTACTGTATAGGTAGTTATTGAAACCATGTTGATACTGATCATTTGAATCTAAAACAGAAAACGGCATACGAGACCTACTTCATGCTATGTAGGTAAGTGAAAACGCCATGCTGCACATTAACTACATATAATCAGACACTCACTGCTGGTGTGTGTTGTTAAGAGCTCTCCCATAAGATCCTTGTGTGGTTATGAGAGCTATCGGCATCTCAATAGTCATATTATACTATAGGGCCAGCTTAGTTTAAACACAAAAAACTAAAAACCAAAAAGGAATACCACATGACATTACCCTTGGTGAGTAGATTGTCAGTAATCTGAGGCATGCCAGGCAATTAGGTGAATGCTTATTTGCCAGGAAATAGAATGAAATGAAAGAGCATAAACCTAGAAAAACATACTAATATACACAGACAAAACAATATGACAAAGAAAATACAGTGACATAATAAAACACATACTAATTATGGAGCAACAATGTGCTTCATGGTCTGAGAGGGGCTGGAGAGATCATCGCCACTGTAGGAGAAAGGAAAAAACAAAGCGATAATGAAAGCTTTGTAGCAAAAAAGAGGGGGTGAGTTGCACTGTGAGAGGCCCTGCTGTCTGCCCAGTCCGGTGCTGTGGAGAGAATAACTTACTTGAGAATGAAAACTGCTCCGGCTGTTGCCTGCTTCCCTCCCGACCGCATATTAACAAGTGAGTCCCTACTGCTTGTTTTTAAAGGGTGTTTTCCCGCCGATTCATGTTTAGGAGACTAGAGCGGAAACTAAAGAACAAAATGGCCGCCTTCTATGGCTCAATGTGGCTGCCATTTTGGGAAGGTAAAATACTCGTTAGTGCCTATTGGGAAGGGTATAAGGTGATTAGAGGCAATACAAAGGTGATGAACAAATACATACAATGTGCCTCACAATGATATACAAAAGAGGTCTAATACGAGTTCCTATCATTATGGGAAGGTAAAATACTCGTTAGTGCCTAATGATAAGAGTATAAGGTGATTAGAGGCTAAACAAGGAAGACAAACAAATACATACAATGAGCCTCACAATGATATACAAAAGAGGTCTAATACGAGTGCCTATTGTTGAATCACTAACGTGATTAAGACGTACTCATATAAAACAAACATACAGATGAATGCTGTATTTTCACTCCCTGAAAAAGTGTTTGATTATGAACAGAGAGTAATTGCAACTGATCGACTGACTCTTAGCGTGTCATATATAGGGTGATTGGTATTTGCTCAGGAGTTTCCCAATAGATGTAATGCCAGAGGAGATTGATAGCTTGACCTCTGGTTAAGAGGGAATTTGATCAGATGACTTTTCTAATTGCAGGGTGACTGGTATTCTTTCAAAAACATACCCCTTAGATGTAATGTCAGAGGAGACTGTTATTTAGAGAACTGACCCCACGGAATATTATCATTCAAGCCTTGAGTGTCTGTACATAATTAAAAAACCCAGCGTTGTTCTCTCTCTAGAAGTCGCTGTTCGAGATTGTCATTACATTTGATATGTTCCAGGACCACCCACCTCATGTCGTTAGGTGTATGTTGTTTTTCGATAAAATGGGTTGACATTTTTGTTGTCGCCCGCTTGCACCTGATGTTACTACGGTGCTCCACAATCCTAGTACTGACTTTTCGTGTAGTCATGCCTACGTAGTGGAGATTACAGGTGCAGGTAATCAGATATACCACACCTGTGGTGTTACAATTAGTGAAACTGAGGAGTTCCCATGTCATTTGATTGTTAAATGTCACTCTTTTAGTTGCTGACGTGAGGTGACATACGCTGCAGTTATTACACGGGTAATGTCCTGTAGGCAGAGTTTGTAGGATTCTTTGTCCATCAGATTTGGTATTAATCTTGGGACGAGTGTGGACAAAGTAGTTCTTAAGGTTTTTTCCTTTTCTGTGACTGAACATTGGTTTGGGTATGTCTAGGTTGGCACTGTTCAGTGTCCGCCAGTGTTTTTTGATTATTTTAGACACCTTGTTAGATGCTATGTTATAAGTTGTTATACATATTGGCCTGACCACAACCACGCATTTCAAACCGACTGCAAGAAATTGTCTTTTGATTTACGATAGTTTTCATCCCAAACAACTAAAAGACAATTTACCTTTCGGTCAATTTCTACGTCTAAGAAGAAATTGTACTGAGAAAACGGATTACTATACCCAAGCAAAGGATTTGGCGGAGAAATTGACAGCCAGGCAGTATCCTAAGCACCTCATATCAGCAGCCAAGAAAAGAGCGAGCAATAACAACAGAGATTCCCTCCTTGAACCCAGACTAAATAAAAACACACAAGAAAAGAGACCAATATGTATAACAACTTATAACATAGCATCTAACAAGGTGTCTAAAATAATAAAAAACACTGGCGGACACTGAACAGTGCCAACCTAGACATACCCAAACCAATGTTCAGTCACAGAAAAGGAAAAAACCTTAAGAACTACTTTGTCCACACTCGTCCCAAGATTAATACCAAATCTGATGGACAAAGAATCCTACAAACTCTGCCTACAGGACATTACCCGTGTAATAACTGCAGCGTATGTCACCTCACGTCAGCAACTAAAAGAGTGACATTTAACAATCAAATGACATGGGAACTCCGCAGTTTCACTAATTGTAACACCACAGGTGTGGTATATCTGATTACCTGCACCTGTAATCTCCACTACGTAGGCATGACTACACGAAAAGTCAGTACTAGGATTGTGGAGCACCGTAGTAACATCAGGTGCAAGCGGGCGACAACAAAAATGTCAACCCATTTTATCGAAAAACAACATACACCTAACGACATGAGGTGGGTGGTCCTGGAACATATCAAATGTAATGACAATCTCGAACAGCGACTTCTAGAGAGAGAACAACGCTGGGTTTTTAAATTATGTACAGACACTCAAGGCTTGAATGATAATATTCCGTGTGGTCAGTTCTCTAAATAACAGTCTCCTCTGACATTACATCTAAGGGGTATGTTTTTTGAAAGAATACCAGTCACCCTGCAATTAGAAAAGTCATCTGATCAAATTCCCTCTTAACCAGAGGTCAAGCTATCAATCTCCTCTGGCATTACATCTATTGGGAAACTCCTGAGCAAATACCAATCACCCTATATATGACACGCTAAGAGTCAGTCGATCAGTTGCAATTACTCTCTGTTCATAATCAAACACTTTTTCAGGGAGTGAAAATACAGCATTCATCTGTATGTTTGTTTTATATGAGTACGTCTTAATCACCTTAGTGATTCAACAATAGGCACTCGTATTAGACCTCTTTTGTATATCATTGTGAGGCTCATTGTATGTATTTGTTTGTCTTCCTTGTTTAGCCTCTAATCACCTTATACTCTTATCATTAGGCACTAATGAGTATTTTACCTTCCCATAATGATAGGAACTCGTATTAGACCTCTTTTGTATATCATTGTGAGGCACATTGTATGTATTTGTTCATCACCTTTGTATTGCCTCTAATCACCTTATACCCTTCCCAATAGGCCCTAACGAGTATTTTACCTTCCCAAAATGGCAGCCACATTGAGCCATAGAAGGCGGCCATTTTGTTCTTTAGTTTCCGCTCTAGTCTCCTAAACATGAATCGGCGGGAAAACACCCTTTAAAAACAAGCAGTAGGGACTCACTTGTTAATATGCGGTCGGGAGGGAAGCAGGCAACAGCCGGAGCAGTTTTCATTCTCAAGTAAGTTATTCTCTCCACAGCACTGGACTGGGCAGACAGCAGGGCCTCTCACAGTGCAACTCACCCCCCTCTTTTTTTGCTACAAAGCTTTCATTATCGCTTTGTTTTTTCCTTTCTCCTACAGTGGCGATGATCTCTCCAGCCCCTCTCAGACCATGAAGCACATTGTTGCTCCATAATTAGTATGTGTTTTATTATGTCACTGTATTTTCTTTGTCATATTGTTTTGTCTGTGTATATTAGTATGTTTTTCTAGGTTTATGCTCTTTCATTTCATTCTATTTCCTGGCAAATAAGCATTCACCTAATTGCCTGGCATGTCTCAGATTACTGACAATCTACTCACCAAGGGTAATGTCATGTGGTATTCCTTTTTGGTTTTTAGTTTTTTGTGTTTAAACTAAGCTGGCCCTATAGTATAATATGACTATTGAGATGCCGATAGCTCTCATAACCACACAAGGATCTTATGGGAGAGCTCTTAACAACACACACCAGCAGTGAGTGTCTGATTATATGTAGTTAATGTGCAGCATGGCGTTTTCACTTACCTACATAGCATGAAGTAGGTCTCGTATGCCGTTTTCTGTTTTAGATTCAAATGATCAGTATCAACATGGTTTCAATAACTACCTATACAGTACATAGACTGTACTTGATAATGTTTTTTATCCTTTCTCTATTACAGATACTACGTGATCAAAGTACTGTATGTATTAAATCTTGCCTGCTAGTAATTTGCAGCATTTTTTCCTATCCTTAGGTCACTTTGGAGTGGTACTAAACAGGGCTGGACCCTGTTTGTCCTGAAGAAGAGCACTGGGGTAGCTCGAAACTAGTTGACGTTCACTAGGGACCCCTGACTAATTAAAAACAGACACCCTAGCGACCAACCCCGTTTTTAATAAATCGGCTAGGAGCCTGAATAAATTCCTTTTGCCCACTAGCTAGATATTTTTAGTCTCACCCACTCCACCCCCATCACTGCACCACACATAGTCACTCACAAGTAGTGCTCCTACGTAGTGTCGCAAGTCGTAGCACGCCTCAGCCCGTAGCGGGTTGGGATGGCCCCTATGATGAAGCATGTCACCATGGGAAACCATGGTGAGTGAGGGACTCAAGAAAGGACATTTTTCCTTTACTAACTATTTTTTCTGAATCTTATATTAGTAAATTTAATTTTCTGAAAAAACTGGCTAGGTTTCCATAACCGAGATTTCGGTGTTTTGTAATTCTTGATCATTTTTGGAGGGTGGACCTAGCATATCCCTCTTTCTCCCCTTATTTTTCTGATTTTGTGATCTACAGCGCCCACTTGTTATTGAAACAGTAGCGCTTTGAGTTAGTGTTCGCTATTAAAATCTGTTTTCAAAGTAGGAATGGAAGGCCAGACCAAACTATCTCCAAACGCATGTGGGGGAGGAGAGAAGACATTGGTGCAACATGTTATACGTTGTGAAAGAGTTGGTATGTACGGGACGCCTGCTTGTAGGCAATAGAACTTGCGGTTATTTGGAATAAGATAACTGCTTTTGAAAAGCACACTGAGCGTGGGAATAACAGCAGCTACTGGAGTTTGTTTAAAAAAAACAGTTTAAAGTAGGGGTGGAAAGATAGAATTTCCGTTTAATTTAACTTGTGTACAAACTAAAGAATATTGAACGGAACAAACAGTGTGGTTCCCTGTTAGGAGAACTTACTTATCTTCATTCTGACAGCAAAATGCAAAACCAAGGAATCCAATTCATGTATAAAAGTAGTTTAAAGGTAGTTAAATGTATGAACGGGGTAATGTTTTATGCAATCATGGAGGCTGTGCTATACAGACATCAATCAATCAGACAATACCAACACAATTATGCAAACCCCCCGTTTCTATTCTTGCACTCAATTAATGACTCAGGCAGTATCAAAGCAGTCATCGATTCCCTCAGGTACAACCCATGCACTCCCACAATGACCCCGAAATTACTCTCGAAGTCATCTTTTTACTCAGGCAGTTTCCATGCAGTGTTGTAAACAGGTAGGTATTATCTTTTTACTGATACAGTCACTTAGGCAGTAGCCATGGACTCATAGAATCAAGTAGGCACTACTACCACACAAATTAAATCAATCATGGATTACTTATGCAGTTATGCAATGAGCGAGGGAGTACTTTTGCACTCAAGCATTCGCTGAGGCACTATGTATGCAGAGATGAATTTCTTGAAGTACTATCTATGAACGTATCCATTCAGTGATGTACAATGGAAAAATGTCTCCAATTATTCTGGCAATACACTGCGACTCATAGAAACTGTGAGGCTGTACTGCTACAGTCATTTTTTCACTACAGGAGTATGCATGTATTTATGTAATCTGCAACACAGTTTAGTTATAGTCAGAGAATGCCTTACAGTAGTACAAAAGAGCTTATGCAATCACTGAATAACGCCTCACCTGCCTTTCATATTTTTAAAAGTAATTATGGACAGTTGGATGTATCAAATAATAGTAAAAAAATAGGTTGAACATTTTTTTCTTAAATTTGTTTTTAATTTGTAAATTTCAACAAATACTTGTTTCAATGGTACATGAGTGTAGTGTGTCATGTTGAAAGAACTATATGGTCTTTTGTCTGAGGTACTGGGATGAATTGGGGTCCAAAATCGGTTTGGGGAACGTAAAGGAAATGGCCCAAGTTTGCAGATTGTTCCTTGTCGGAAAATACTTAGGGGGGGGGGGAGTTTTAGAAGACACATGTTTTATTAATTTCAGGGAGATATAAAAAAATGTAATGTTGCCAGGACACTTGGTGCACAGGTTTGCTCACACTCGTGAAGCACACGTGAATATAAGTGAAGGTAGTTGTCAGGCTTCCTGCTCGTGGTGAATTAGCGTATATTACAGGGCCGGCAGATCGAGAGACTGGGAATGATACGTCCCTTGACCCCCCCCCCCCATGCACCCCCCTCCTGCCCCTTCCTAACGCTTCCTGTCCTCCGGTTTATAAAAGGAAGGTAACACAGGTCCATCTGCATTGAAAGATACCACTTAGACCCTCACTGGGCTGCTGGTGGCATCTGACCAGCATAGAAAAGTCGCAATCGCTTTCAGTGGTATACATAAACGCTGCACACTGTTGCAAGTTACATAGTGGCCTATTGTATATTGCTCTAGTGTTTGTTTTAACATTTTGACTTTGCTGAGGTATGTCTATGCTTCTACATGTATTTTCACACGTGTTATGCATCGGAAGATCCGATACATATAAAACACAAGTATACATCTATTTGTATGTTTGTTTTAAGTATGATGCAGCTAGGAAAAGGCTCAGAGAGATGCATGCATGCTTTCGGTAATATGGTGAGATTTTCAAGTGTGACATGGAAAGGGTTTCTGCTTTGTATTTGGGTAGGCACAACACTGTTAGTAGTTGCTGAGTAGTGAAGGTGCAAAAGAGAAATTAGATCAAAGACATGCTGGGAAAGGGATTAGTGATTATGGTAGTTTGTATGAGTTTTTGGGAAGGTATAGTTGAAGTGGGCTGTATTATTTAAGTGTCTTCGTAAAATGAGGAATGCAGTTTCTGATGTTGAAAGGACTGCATGGTGTTGTGAGTGAGGTACAGGGTTGATTTAAGATCCAAAATCGGCCTGGTCAACATAAGGGAAATGGCCACGTTTGTGCCTTGTCGGAAAATACAGGGGTGGGGGGCTTCTTTACAAGAGATATGTTATGTTATGGGAACTTATATAGCGCAGCGATTACCCGGAGGTGTCCTGGATATGTTTTATGAATGTCTGGGAGATAAAAAAGAAATGGAAATGTTCCATGCACATTTTGTGTACGGATTTCTTCACACTGGTGAAGTACATGTGAATATAAGTGAAGGTAATTGTCAGACTCTCTCCCTATGCTGAATGTGCGTATATTAGAGGACCGGCAGATCAAGAGTTTGAGAATGACACGTTCCTTGACTCCTCCCCCCCAATTTTCTCCCCCCCAACGGTTCCTCCCTCTCCTCTTTCTAAAAAGAAAGTAACAGAGGCCCATCTACCGTGAAAAATAGTATTTAGACCTTCACTGGCCTGTTTGTGGCATCTGTAGAGCACAGAGAAAGTCGTAATCGGTTTCAGTGCTACACAAGTGCAGTGTGTCATGTTGCAAGGACTACATGGTGTTGTGACTAAGGTACAGGGATGAATTGGGGCCCCAAAATCGGCCAGGGAAATGTAAAAGGAATGGCATTCTGCAGATTGAACCTTGTGGGAAAATTCTGGGGGGGCCTTTAACAGGGACATGCTTTATTAACTTCAGGGAGATGAAAAAAATGAAATGTTGCCTGCACACTTAGTGCACAGGTTTGCGCACACTCATGAAGCATACATGAATATAAGTTATGGTAATTGTCAGGCTTTCTGCTCGTGCTGAAGCTACGTACATCACAGGGGCGGCAGATGGAGAGACTGGGAATGACTTGTCCCTTGATCCCCCTCCTTCCTCCCACTCTCTAATGGTTCCTCTCCCGTCGTTTGTAAAAGGATAGTTACAGAGGCCCATCTACCGTGAAAAATAGCACTTAGACCTTCACTAGCCTGGTTGGTGGCATCTGTACAGCACAGAGAAAGTCGCAATCGGTTTCAATGCTACACGAGTGCAGTGTGTCATGTTGCAAGGACTACATGGTCTTGTGACTAAGGTACAGGGATGAATTGGGATTCAAAGTCGGGTAATGTAAAAAAATGGCCGTCTGGAGATTGAACCTTGTGGGAAAATACTGGGGGGGGGCTTTAACAGGGACATGCTTTATTAACTTCAGGGAGATGAAAAAAATAAAACGTTACCTGCACACTTAGTGCACGGGTTTGCTCACACTGGTGAAGCACACGTGAATATAAGTTAAGGTATTTGTCAGGCTTCCTGCTCGTGCTGAAGCTGCCTACATCACAGGGGCGGCAGATCGAGAGACTGGGAATGACACGTCCCTTGACCTCCCCCTCCTTCCTCCCGCTCTCTAACGGTTCCTCTCCCCTCGTTTGTAAAAGGAAGGTAACAGAGGCCAATCTGCGTTGACCCTCACTGGGCTTCTGGGGGCAACTGACGAGCACAGAGAAAGTCGTAATCGACTTCTATGCTATACAAAAAAGCTGCACACAGTTGCAACTTACATATCGCCCCAATTTACATTGCTCGACGATTTGTCTTAACAGTTTAACTTTGCTGAGGTATGTCTAGGCTTCAACATGTATTTTCACACGAGTTATGTATCGGAAGATCCGATACCTATAAAACACAGGTATAGATCTATTTGTATGTTTGTTTTAACTATGATGCCACTAGGAAAAGGCAGAGGGAGATCCATGCATCCTTTCAGTAATATGGTGAGACTTTCAACTGAAACATGTAAAGGGTTTCTAGTTTGCATTTGGGTAGGCCCAACATTGTTAGTAGTTGCTGAGTAGTGAAGATGCAACAGGCGAATGAGGTTAAAGACATGGTGGCAAAGGAATTAGTGATTATGGTACTTTGTATGAGTGTTTAGGAAGGAATTGTTGAAGTACGCACTATATATTTAAGTGGAATGAGTAGTGTTTTGATATTTGAAATCAAGAAAATAGTAATGTAAATAATGTCTTTGTAGTTAATATCAGTAATCATATGTAATTATTTTAAAATATTGAATAGATGTAAGAAACTATTGAAACTGTTCTTTGTTTTTCAGAAAATTGTTTTGTTTGGATCACAAATTCAAGATGGCAAGAAAAGATAAAGAGAGAAGGAAACAAAAAAAAGAGATCTACTTAAAGAAAACTAAAAAACTGTGTTACAAACAAATGAGAATGTTACTAAGGATAAAGTTTGTTTAGGTAAGAGCACTAAACACTTTCTTAAAAGAGTTGTGGAGAAATTACATGAACAGAATAGGAATGAACGAAAAAAGAAGAGTTTTTCAACTAAGGAGAAGGAGAATGATACTTCAAATGGTAAAAAAAAAATAGTTTTTGGGAAAACAACACATGTTACACGAAGACAAAAACAATTTCAACAGATTCGACAATGACTCTTTCGAAGTAGAGTAATTCAGAATTTATTGAAAGATTGTAAGAAGTATAAAAGAAGATTACTAGCATATAGGCAGAAACAACAGATTGAAACTGTAGTAGATACTGCTTTTAATTTTAAACAAACATTTTTTATTTTAATATTGAAGAGAATGAAATCATTGGATAAAACAATGAAGTTTCTGAAAGACAAAAGCAAAAGAAAAAGACTTGTTAATAGGAGTAACTTTTGTAAAAGTTTCAGTGGTGAATGGAAACACGCTTCTACTAGTGAGCCTTTCTTTAATGAAGAAAGCTACTTTCAACAGACTACATTAGCCTTTGCAGTTGATACTCGAGGTCGCTGTTACGAATTTCGGAATGGTTGTCCTATTCCAAAAGAAGAAATAGTTGTTAGGAGTGCAGAAGAATTAATAGCTGAAGAAGTGCAAGGGAATCGCACACAAGCTTCTGTATATAAGTGGGATTGTAGCATTATTTGCAGTATTCAACAGGAATCTATTGACATAATGCGAACTTTTTTATGACAATATGCAAACAAAAGTGTTAAACAGAAGATTAGGTTGTTACAAGGACAAGATCCATGTAAGGTAAGACAATATACTAAGTTGCACGGACATTCTCTGGTTTGTCTTTCAAGAAAAGTGTGTAAAAGTACTTTTCATCACTTAAGAATGTTAGCAGTACACCACTCAGGAATGCGGAAGTTTGTAAGGAAAGTGTACTATGTAAAAACTCCAGCATTATGTTTAAGTGAATTGAACAGAGCTCTTTTACACGGTTGTTTATCAGATGTAGAAAAAATGTGTGATGAAATTGAGTTTCGTTTTTTTGGTTGAGAACATCAGTGTGTAGAAAGTGAAAGCTTGACAAGTGCAGATGTTGAAGAATATGGGAAAGAGATTAGCATTGATCAGTTTGTAGAAGGAATTAGAAAGTTTAAGACAGTGTGTTCTGAAAAACCAAACTATGTTTGTATTTGTTGTCGACGTACTCATTTTAAAAGTCAAACTAGGAATGTTAATTTATATTTAAAAAGTGAAAAGGAGAACAATGATAGGAGGCAGCAATTTGGAGCTTTCTTGTTGGTGGAAGGTCGATTTGAGTTGGGTACTGCTCAACGTATTTGTAAATATTGTTACTACAAATTAGAAGAGAACAAAATGCCAGCTAGAGGAGTACATACCAACTTAGAATTAGTAGCTATTCCAGAGGAACTGGCAGATTTGAATACATATGAGTCAGTTCTTATTCAATCTGTTCACCCATTTCAAGCTATAATTCGTATGGAGCCTAAAACAGGTAAACTGCCACGAACAGATTTACAAAGAGGTCTGAAAGGAAGAGTTGTGTACTTACCTTTAGATTTTAAGAAAAATATTGAAACTGTTGGTGGAGACAGAGAGGAAAATGAGCTAGTAGTTATTCTAGTAAACGGTGTACCAACAAAGAGTCGGAAAATATGGCAAGAGTTTGTAGATGTTAATAAACTTCAAAAGGCTACGCTATATCTTGTAGAGAGCAATATTTATTATAAAACTGTAAATGTTGATGAACAGGTAATATGTTTAGAAGATGAATCAGAAATTTCAAGTGGTCAAATAGAGATAGTGGACAAGTCGAGGAGTTAAGAGATTTATGAACATTACACAATATGTCCTCTACATTCAAAAGAAGTAATAGGAAACAGCATTGAATTATTTCAAATGAAAAAAGCAAAGGGAACTCCAATGAGTGTATGGGAGAAAAGCTTATAAGCTCGTTGTTTTCCACAGCTGTTCCCCACTGGACAAGGTGGACGATTTGATGAGCGACCTGTACGGATTCCAGCTTCAGAATACCGCTCAACAAGATTATACTCTGAAGATCCTAGATTTCGACAGTGCATTCCATATATATTTCACCTTTTGTTTGAAAGTGATTTGTCTTCTCTTTCGTATGCAGTGAACCACATACTTAAAATGGGAGTTTATCAATCACTTGTTTCAGCCAAAGAATTCATGGACAAAGTCCAACGAACAGATGAAAATTTAGAAGCACAGTTAATTAATTTGATGGCATGTCAACGTGGAACCAATGAGTATTGGTTTCGTCATCATGGTGAACTTAAGTGTATGTTAAGAAACTTAGGTACACCAACATGGTTTGTAACACTTAGCTGTGCTGAGTATGCATGGGAAGATTTACTTGAATTTCTACGAGAAGCAAATTCCAATATAAAAAATATTGAAATGAAGACACCTGGAGAACTGTGTTCATTGGATCCTGTAAATGTGTGCAGGTATTTTAATCATAGGTTTCAAACTATGATGTCTTTTATCTGCAATAAAAATAATTGTCCTCTTGGAGAAGTTATTGATTTTTTTTGGCAAAAAGAGTATCAAGCGAGAGGTGCTCCACATATACACATGCTATTATGGATAAGGAATGCTCCGAAATTTGGAACGGATACTGATAAAACAGTATTGTCTTTCATCAAACAGTATGTTACCTGTGAGATTCCAAGAGAAGGAGGAGAAAAAAGCTTGAGAAAACAAGTTTTACGTTTCCAAAGTCACCGTTGTGGAAAGTACTGTCGACGAAAGGAAAATTTTATACCAAGTGTCGCTTTGGATTCCCATGTCCAGTAATTTCTAAAGGAAGAGTAAATTCTTTTTTGTCTGCTGTAAGGCATACAATAACTCGGAAATTCAGAACAATACATACAACTTAAAAAGAACAGAACAGAAAAAGTATATTAATGACTACAATCCAGTTATTTTGAAAATGTGGAATGCAAACATGGACATTCAATATGTTGCAGATAACTCAATTGCCGTTGCACGCTATGTTACATCATATATAACGAAATCAGAAAAGACAGAGATGAAAGAAATGTGGGAAGAAATTTCACAAGAGAAGAGCCTTAGCAAAACATTGTACAGCGTTAGCTTGAAAATGCTTTCCCACAGAGAAATTGGATCTTATGAATGTTCGGATCGCTTGTGCTCTTCCAGTTTATATTCAAAGCCACAAGGAGTCATTTGGGTCAGTTTAGGTCTTGCCTGCACCCGAAATAGAGTGTTGAAAACATTAGAAGAAATTAAATACTTAGCAGTGAATGAACCAGAAAGTACAGAAATTCTTAAAACTAATATGTTGGATACATACTATCCCAAAAGGAGTCCACATCTGGAAGAGCTATGTCTGTATGAAATACTTCAACATTACAGCTTTATGTTACACCAAATATAAAACAAGGAAAATATGCAGTAATTGGATGTGACGGTTGTTTAGTAAAACATGCCAAAGGAAATCTTATTAAACACAGAGAACTCAGTTGCGAAACTCCAGATAAGAGAGAATTTTTCTATTTAGCACTTCTGCAACTGTTCAAGCCATGGTGTAGCGAAACTGAATTACTTGGACATTTCGACTGCTATGAAGATTCTTTTAATGCATGTAAAGATAGGATTGCATGTACAATTTTTCCTATATATCTACAAATGTTAAATGATTATTGCAGCAGAAATAGCTAACAACAGTTCTCAAGATAGTCAAAGTTCTGGTCCACCTAGTCAAGATCCACTGGGACAACCAATAATCGAAAATGAAGCAGCAATAGCCATGAATGAAGTAGAAACTGCACTGCAACAAGCACAAAAGGAGAATAATACCTTGGAAAACTTAGAAGAATAACTAAATATTGAACAGAAAGAAATATATCTACAAGTGACAGAACAGATACAACATGGTTTGTTGCATGAAAAAAAAAGAATGTCTATGTTCATCATTTAAACCTATTCTTATGTACATCAGCGGTCAAGTTTTTTCATTAAAGTTTTGACCAGTTATCTACAAAAAACTACACATTCACATTTATCTTGTGTTGTAACAGCTCCGACTGGATTAGCAGCGCACAATATTAAAGGAATTACTTTACATAGATTAGTTATGCTACCAGTTGAACATGATAATAAATTGGAATATCAGAAGCCGTCTGGAGATGCTTGTTATGAAGTGTCAAGAGTGCTGAAGAAAATGAAACTTTTAATCATTGATGAGGTGAGCATGGTCTCAAATTTAATGCTTGCCTTTGTACACTTGAGAATGCAACAGGTTTTAAAAACAGATTACGATGTTCTGTTTGGAGGAAAACATTTAATTGTATTTGGAGATCTACTACAACTAACTCCTGTAAAAGGACAACCAGTTTTTAAAACACTTGTGCATGAAGACACTAGGAAATGTTTGGGAAGTATTGGAAATGTGAACATGTGGTTATATTTTGAATATAAAGAACTTATAAAGAATATGCGACAAGCAAGTGATGAAGATTATGGAAATATTCTCAAAGATATAAGAATTTGTGTCCTAACGAAACATGGTAAACAAGCTTTAGAAAGTCGGCTACTAAGGAACTTGTTTACAACTGAAAATGTACAAGAAGATTGGAAAAAGAAGTCTATAGTTTGCCTAATGCCTACACTGCAAGAGTGTTGTACATTTAATCAAGAGCTTCTGAAATTGGAAAAACAAGAAATAGTTGACATTGAAGCTATTGATAAAATAGAGCACCAGGGAGTGACCATTCTTCTTTCAGAGAAACTACAGACTAAATTGAACTCTTTGGAAAAGTCTGTATCTAAAACTGCTGGCTTAGAAAAAACTTTAGATGTATGTATAAACTGTTGGATAATTTTGCGGCGTAATTTGAATGTAGAAGAAGGTTTAGTAAATGGAGCAATGGGAAAAGTTGTTGATTTTGTAAATTTCAGAACAGAGATGGAATAGAATTCTTGAAAATAAAATTTGATCAGATTACAGCGGTAAGACAGATTGGGCGTTGTGCTGTACTTTTTTTGCTCATAAAAGACTTGTATGTTCGCAGAAAACAGTTTCCTTTGTCTTTAGCATATGCAGTAACTATTCATAAATCTCAAGGTTTAAGTATAGACAGCGCTTTGGTAAATATTGGAAGTACTGTGTTCAAAGAGGGAATGGCATATGTTGCATTATCTCGAGTAAGAACATTGTCTGGTTTGTATTTGATTGATTTCGATGACAACAAGATTAGTGCTGATGTAAATTGTGTAAGAGAATATAATCGTTTAAGAAGACTTTATACACCAAATTTAGGTGAATATCCCATTTATGAGAAACGTGTTGTGTGTTCAAAACGAAAATATGTTAAAGAATCAAGTGTGATTGAAAAAAATAAAGAAATTGAAGAGAAAGGAAAAGGTGTAAAGAAACAGAAAATGGAAAGTGTTAATGACGTTGTGGGATACCAATTTGGAAAATAGTTCAGGTATCAACTGTTACGCTAATGTGGTTCTGAATGCTGTTTATCTACAAGATCTTCATCATGAAATCATAGGAAATCATGAAAAAAGATTATGTTCTGCACTACATTATGTATTTCAACAATTGACCACTGACAGAAGTAAAATCCATACTGCTTGTGGTATTCGCCAAACTCTTGGATATATGTACTGGTTCTTTGACCTTCAGTCTTAATATACAACAAGATGCACAAGAATTTCTAATGGTTATGCTTGGAGGATTTAAAACTTATTTGGACTAAGTTACAAATAGGATCATAAATGTGAACAGTGTTCATTAACTTCAAGCACTGAAGTCGACACAGAACGATTCATATACTTAACAATACCAGATTGCAAATCTGTAGCTTTCAACAAATTAGTAAAAGCGGCAAATCATGATATGAAATGTTCTCATTGTAAATCAGAGATGTTATCTACATTACATATAGAAAGATATGGAAAATTTCTGATTTTAATGCTACAACATTGTAGAGCAAATGGAAGAAAACTGGAAACCAGAATTAAAAATTTTGTTGCCAGTCAAATATCTATTTCTGGAAGAACTTTTACAACAGTGGCTATTATTTTCCATGCTGGACCTACTACAACATCTGGACACTATACTGTGTATTTAAAGTGTAATAAAGGATGGACACATTGCAATGATGCACACTTGGAAATAAAACCCAGATTGCCTTACGAATTACCAAATTCATATTTGATATTTTTGAAGCCAAAGTTTTGAATACATCATTTGGCCTATTGGCAAGATGTAAACATGCTTTAACGAATTTATATTGGATATTTTGCAAACTAAAGTTTTGAATACATTATTCGGCCTATTGGGAAGATGTGAACAGAAAGTAGAGAGCACTGGAAATAATTACTAATTATAAATAGTGTTGGGACTATTATTTGTGCTGATTGGTATTGCATTTGGAAAAATTGCGTTGAAATGCAAATAGTTTACATATTTGTTCTGTATATTGTAGGAGATGTAAATGAGTTTACATTTTGAAAATGTTCTTGAGTTAAATGAAAGCTATCCTGTAGAAGAAGGATGTAATGAAAAAATTGTAAGGAGGAACACGTTTAGTTACAGATATTGAAAATAATGTTGTACGCTGATTTGTTTTTTTTCAACAATCTAGTTGATAGTTTTTTCCCCCGCTGTTTCATGATGATACTACATTGACATCACTGTGTATAGCAGAGGTCTTCAAACTTTTTGATGCCGAGACCCCCCTGTCAAAAACATTTAGGCGTAAGGACCCCTTCCTGACAAAAATTTCTAGAACTTGGGCCTCCTCATCATTGCCAACTATCGACAACCATAAACGCCCCCAATTCCCACAGCAAATCATTTATACATTGGGGAAATAAATTAAACAGTTTTTAGCAAGCCAAAGGTCAGTGGTTGGGGGCGTTGTCAAAGGTGTGGCTAAAAATAAAGGGCCTCATCTATGAGGCATTGGCGTAGGGCAGCGCCGCAAGTCTTATTGCTGCGCTGCCCTACGCCAATGTGAAAGGGCAGGAATGCACCTTATTTCTGAAATATGGTGCCTTCTTGTCCTTTTCCTCATTTGTTGGCATACAAATTGCTGCCTAGTGCCAACATAGGCAGGATGGTTTTTGTGCCGGAAGGGCACCTTCCTGCACAAAAACAATCCTGAGAGGGGTTTTCCTCTTTCCATGTGTGCTGCAGAATGCAGCACACATAGAAAGAGGAAAAACGAGGAGAAATGAAAAGATTTCTCCTCGTTCCGCCTGGTGTGGGGAGGTGTAAGGTTTTGGCACTGCCCCAGGTTTACATGGTTTTGTAAATCTGGGGCAGCGTCAAATCCTTGGGCGTTGTGTGGGAACACCCACCGCAACGCCTATGGAACGCCTACTTGACATAGAGTAAGGAAACGCAGCGACTTGCGCTGTTTTGTCTTACTCCATATCTATGAGGCCATGCAAAGCCACGCAGGGTGATTTTGCCTCGCCTAATAGATATGATTGAGATGCTTGTGCCGCCGAAGCTTCAAAAATATGACGCTCTGGCGGCGCAAGCCTTTCATAAATCAGCCCCAAAATATTGTGTTCGTTTTTAGGTCTTTCACCATCAGGTAGCTACATATAAAATAATGGGTAGCTTAAATGAAAAATAAATGTAAAAAGTTGTACATTATAAAACCTCTATTATTTAATGCACTGCATAGGTCTGTGTGTAACCAGAGAGCCACAGAATTAAATTTGGTTGGTGCAGTGGAAAATAGTGACTTGTGTATTTTTAGTGCTATGAGGTCACAGCCTGTGACAGAAAGCACTGTGAATGTGTAAGTCATTATTTTATACTTGCATTACACACATTATAAGAAAGACTGCTACAAAATGTGCAAAGAGTTTTAGGATAAAATGGAGCTTCCAAAATGTAGATTTGTGTAATATAAGACCATAAGTAATGCATTTTTTTTTATTGCATAACTGTCCCTTCAACACCTCCTCAGGGGTACTAAGCACTGTGTAAATACAGTTATCATTAAAAGCACACTCTTCAGAGCCCAGTTGCTAACCGCCACACAAAAAAACACATCTTTGCCATCACAATGCTTGAAGTGATTCGAGCAATTAAAGCCAGAACCACTCCCAAGCATCCTTCACATTTGCAGATTAACTCCTAGCACACATTTGCATGTCATTCAGGCAGGCACCCTGGCATGAAAACTTGTTTGAAGGATTGTTTCACCTGTCTGCTGGGCCTCTTCCTTTTACAGCACATGACACTCAATTAACTTCAGCTGAAGCATTTTAAGGATTACATTTGACTTTGTCCAAAAGGAAGAGCACGTTTTGTTTTCCAGGCAGAAGTTAGGCCTGGAAAGGCGGGACCCCTTCCCAGGACTCCGGGGCCCCCCTGGGGGTCGTGCCCCACAGATTGAAGACCTCTGGTGTATAGTGAAGTTAAGTGGAATCTGAGAACAGCAAAAAAGGGAAAATGAAATGTTATGTAAATCTTAAATTATGTTGTAGTCTTAAAAAAGTAACAGTGTAATTTGTGTAATACATTACATTCCTTAACAGTTTTTTGGTTTATTTTATTGTACGTATTGGTAAATTTTGAAAAGAGTTTTAATGATGAATAGCACAATAGTACTTTGATATTTCCTGAAAAAACCATAGGTTTGAGGGACGTTTTAGTTAGAAATTAGCATTTAAAAACCTTTGAAATTCACTAAAAAAACATAGGTTTCAGGGACGTTATAGATAGAAATTAGCATTTAAAAAACCTTTGAAATTCACTGAAAAAACATAGGTTTCAGGGATGTTATAGTTAGAAATTAGCATTTAAAAAACCTTTAAAATTCACTGAAAAAAACCCTAGGTTTCAGGGATGTTATAGTTAGTTGGATATTTTACTCGTACAAAACAAGAGAAATTTGGCTGTTATAGTTAGTTGAGCTAACTATAACTCGTGCACCCGCAATGCACTGCTGATGATGTCACATATTACATCACTCATGACATGGTCAGTGACATCACTGATGACATCTCAAATGACATCACTGATGACATCATCCACGTGATAATCTGATGAACCTCCTCATACCCTAATATAACCTTTGATACACCCACTCTAATATACAGACTACCATTTCCGAGACCATAGACACAGCAATACCAGTTACTACATACCCACTCAGTGATTCCTAGGTCTACACACACATCCAGTTATTAATCCATACAGTCACTCATGCATGCAGTCACTCATCAATACAGCACTATCATTTGTACTCTTACACCTATACAGCACTCACACACTACCACTCATCCATAGAGTTACTCACACATCTAGTCAGTCAATGAAAGAATCAATCACACTCCCATTTACTTACCTATACAGTTATACACACACCACCTCAGTTATTCATACAGATACTAACACATACTTACTCCCTTATACAATCACTGATACAAGCACACACTCATCCATACAGCCACTCTCACAATCACTCACTCTCACATATAATCATTTATATACTCCAACACTCACATATAGTGCCTTTCACATATGTAGTAATTTAAATATGTACCACTGAGACATCCATTCAGTCTCAAACACAGCCATACACACACTCACCCACCCATACAGCCCCTCACAGATGCACTCTTGAACCCATACACCCAGTGAATCACCCACTCACACATCTATGCACAGAGTCACAACCCCCCACCCACCCACACAGACACTCAGGCACCCATACAGATACTCAGACAACTAATCAATTACCCATATAGACACTCATGTAGCTACTCACCAACCCATGCAGCCGCTTACATACCAACTGACAGACTGATGCAGACATTCACAGAGTTTAGTCACTAACCCATGCATTCAGCAAGACACGTTTAATCACTCACTTATACAGTCAGTCACGCACCTACTAAATCATCCATTCAGACACTTATACACCCACTCATTCTTCAATACACCTTGGCATATATATATAAAGCATATTTAAACTTTACAGAAACACACAGTCACTGGATGATGTCATCAGTGATGTCATTTGAGATGCCATCAGTGATGTCATCAGTGATATCACTGACCATGTCATGAGTGATGTAATATGTGATGTCATCAGCAGTGCATTGCAGGGGAGCGAGTTATAGTTAGCTCAACTAACTATAACGGCCGAATTTCTCTGGTTTTTTACGAGTGAAATGTACAACTAACTATAACGTCCCTGAAACCTAGGGGTTTTTTCAGTGAATAAATGGCGTCATGCCATTCATTAAATAAAAGAACTTCTTGAGACCCCGCTGTGTCCCCCAATCTGCTTCTTAAAGGAGGGATTTGCTGGAGATATTTAAGTGTAGCCACAGACACGTCAGGGGACCCTTCCTTAAAGTGTCCAGAGGTAACTGGTGGCAAAAGGGAAAGGATTTTGAGGTATTGAAAACCTCCGGACCGCCACAGCCGAAGGGAACGAGCACCTGCTGTCAGCACAGACAGTGACTTCACGGGGAGCCTCTGTTCACTGCAACAATGTCTCCGGGTATGTTTCAAGTCGGCAAGTCAGTGGCAGGAAGTAGGGGCCAAAAGACTGTTTTTATATTTTTGGGAAATTGGTGGCAAGGGGCAATTGAGCAAATAATTAATCTAAGTGACCACACTTTCAATGGACAGCCCGCACTCACTATGAGGATGAAATTTAAGAGGACTGTATTAAAGACATTTTCCCTGATGGAACAAGATGCATGCTGGGAATCGCAGTCCAGGAGGAGGGACTGGAGTATGTGACCTCATCAAGTAGTGGTCAGCTGTGCTCCTACCAATGGTAGTGAGGCAGCACGTTCAAAAATCATGAACAAACGACCGCCGTTGTCACAGGCATTTGAAGAAGGCACACTCGCCGAAACGCGTCATGCCATTCATTGAATAAAAGAACTTCTTGAGACCCCGCTGTGTCCCCCAAACTGCTTCTTAAAGGAGGGATTTGCTGGAGATATTTACGTGTAGCCACAGACACGTCAGGGGACCCTTCCTTAAAGTGTTCAGAGGTAACTGGTGGCAAAAGGGAAAGGATTTTGAGGTATTGAAAACCTCAGGACCGCCACAGCCGAAGGGAACGAGCACCTGCTGTCAGCACAGACCGTGACTTCATGGGGAGCTTCTGTTCACTGCAACAATGTCTCCGGGTATGTTTCAAGTCGGCAAGTCAGTAAGTCAGTGGCAGGAAGTAGGGGCCAAAAGACTGTTTTTATATTTTTTTTAAATTGATGGCAAGGGGCAATTGAGCAAATAATTCATCTAAGTGACCACACTTTCAATGGACAGCCCACACTCACTATGAGGATGACATTTAAGAGGACTGTATTAAAGACATTTTCTCTGATGGAACAAGATGCATGCTGGGAATCGCAGTCCAGGAGGAGGGACTGGAGTATGTGACCTCATCAAGTAGTGGTCAGCTGTGCTACTACCGATGGGAGTGAGGCAGCACATTCAAAAATCATGAACAAACGACCCCCGTTGTCAAAGGCATTTGAAGAAGGCACACTCGCTGAAACGCGTCATGCCATTCATTAAATAAAAGAACTTCTTGAGACCCCGCTGTGTCCCCCAATCTGCTTCTTAAAGGAGGAATTTGCTGGAGATATATATATATTTCATTCCAAACTCCCATCATGGCTACCGTTCACTGCACAGTGGATGCTCACAGCACGCGAGGGTGGACTCGCGAAACACTTTCATCTCCACAAAGAAGCTGGGCACTCCGGGCTCTTTCAAGTTGATATTTTATTAAATTTATTGCATGTTACCTTGGCTGACGAATGCGTTTTGGCTCCCTGGCCTTTATCAATGTCAGCATATCATCGTGATTGTGCAAATTAAATACCCCTGTGACATTTCGTGTTCGAATCTTAAGAAGTGAACATAGACAGATGACTCATTTGTCAGATTATCTTTCCATTTGAAAAACATAGCGGCCATATTGTAATTATCAAGAGTTTGCATATATATGCTGATCCTCAATGTATGTCATGTTTCATTTGCTTCTTTGCATCAGAAAATTTATTCATTCAGATTCTGTTATATATTGGAATCATTACCCCTAATATATCCAACAGTAACATTTGATTTCGTCACATTCAATTACAATCTCCTATTGAAATAAGTTATTATATATTCGATGCCTTCACATCTTAATGAAACCAACATCAAGGAGGTGGTGAGAAGCAACCTCACTCCAACGTTACCTGGATGTAGACAGGATCCCAAGGGGGCTCAGGATCTATACCATACCGTCCTATGAGAATCCAGACACTGATTTATTGAAAGAATGGGCAGAATTTATTGTACAACCTGCTAAAGGCTTGGTGGGAATTCTCATCAAATATGTTAAAAGTGATAGGAGAAAGCTATTGGAGGAAATACAGAAAATAGAGGAGAAAATCACACTGAATCCTGACAAAGACATGGCTGAACGACTCAGAATACAAATGAAACCAAGACTAGTTTCCTATCAAAATGGTATAAAATCAAGAAAACTCATAGTAAATTCGCAAGAGATCAAAGGGACTATGAAGCGTGGAGAGTGCTAACATTTGCTAAAAAGTATGATGCACCACGTAGAAACTTACAGGAAACTAGGAATCTGAGGGCAGTAGATATAAGAGACACCTTGGAATCTGAGGCCGATACGGACCAGTCAGAGTCTGATCCGACTAAGAAGAGAGAGGCAGCAGGAACAAGTTTGGGGCCAAATTTTCCACAGGAGTACCAAATCATCAAGGAGACATGGCGACTATATCCATCAAGGGCACGATAACCAGAATCAATAGGAGAAAAATCAGGAGAAGTACAAAGAGAAGGAAATACCAGAGTACAAACAAAGGGTACGAGGAACAAGAAAACGTTTTATCGCAAATGAAAAATCACAATTTCATGATCATCAACTTATCACAGCAGGAATTAACATCTGCAGAAACATCGGTATTACAGAGAGGACTAACATTTTGCCCCACTAGAAATTTGGACTGCACGCAGACAAGAATAGACTTGTGCCTGTTTGTACGAAAGCTAAAATTGAAGAGAATGTTCGCACTAAATCCAAAACGAAGTTCTACTTCATCAAGTGTGATAAATGCCCCCGGTGACACTCTTACTGGCAATGATCTAAGTACATTAACCACCGCGCATCAATTGGCAACAACAGTCAATGGGACAGATAGGCAAGAATTAGATGATACAGTAGAATTCCTTAGAGAACTCGGAATAGAACAGAGAAGAGGAAAAAGCAGCTTCAAAGCCAAATCAAGCTTTATACCGAAAGTACCGTTCAATGTAGTGGATTGTTTCCATGAAACAGTAATCAAGGATATGGACAAACTCAGAAGGACTGGGAATCAAGCAGTAAAAGTAGGCAATAAGACATTTAACCTGAAAAAGGAGGAGCAACTGGCCGTAATGACATTAAAGAAAGATCATAACATAGTCATCAAGCCCTCAGACAAAAGAACAATATCTAGAGGAAGCACATTGGGCAACTCGGAAAATTACACAAAAACCTCCAGGACCACATATAATACCAGTGTGGTGGAGTTTCAGTCCATGCTAAAGGTCTGGGGGATGAAGGAATCTTATCTGAAGATGAATATAGATGAATATAGATTCATAAAAGTGGACTATCCCGTGATACCAACTTTTTATTATTTACCTAAAGTTCATAAAAGTAAGGAGAGACCTCCAGGTCATCCAATCGTGTCATCTAAAGGAAGTCTCCTTGAAAAGGCGTCAGTTTATGCAGATTAATTTCTCTCCCCAATAGTCTGAGACCTAAGCTCATTTTTACAGGACACCACCGATTTCATTTGTTTGACACAAGACATCCAATGGGAGACAGACTTCATCATGATCACAATGGACATAACAAGTCTGTAAACTTGCATTAACCATGATAAAGGACTAATGGCATTGGAATACTTTTTGAAGAGATGACCATTGAATTGTATAGAACATAACCAAATGCTTTTACAAATGGCCTCTTTCTGCCTGAAAAATAATATTTTTTTATTTGCAGGTGAAATGTATTGGCAAAAGCAAGGGTCGGCGATGGACACGTGCTTCGCCGCCAACTATGCAAATCTTTTCGTAGGCTGGTG
This sequence comes from Calotriton arnoldi, assembly GCA_963921515.1. Taxonomy (NCBI): domain Eukaryota; kingdom Metazoa; phylum Chordata; class Amphibia; order Caudata; family Salamandridae; genus Calotriton; species Calotriton arnoldi. Next base: position 21,145 of record CAWUFW010002315.1, on the reverse strand, counting down.
GGAGAAGCACGTGGCCTGGGCCGAACATAACGAGAGATGGATGGAAAAAATCATATTGTGGGCAAGATACATAGACAATCTGTTTATTGTATGGCGTGGCACCCAGGTTGAGGCAGAGCAATATATTGCAGATCTCAGCAAGAATGAACTCAATTCGAAATTAACCTATGAAATGAGTACAATAGAAGTACCTTTTTAGAAGTGACAGTATTCATTAATGACAATAGGTTATGTACAAAACTGTTTAGAAAGCCCACTGCAGGCAATACAGTCTTGCACGCAGAAAGTCAGCATCCCAAATGTTTGATTAACAGTATACCCTACGGTGAGCTTTTAAGATCCAAACGAAATTGCACACTAGAATCGGATTACATAGAAACAGAGAAAGAGACTCTGTACAGATTCAGGGAGAGAGGTTATACGTATGCAGTATTGAGAAATGCCAGCGAAAAAGCTAAGACAAAGAGCAGGCAAGATCTCCTAACATACGGGGGAGGAAGAAGGTCAAATTGAAAGGAAGACGCAACGAAAGATAGTACAAGGCTAATCTTAAGTTTCTCGTCAGAATCGAAACAGGTGCGAGAAATAATTGAAAAGAATTGGGGAATCCTACAGTCGGATCAGATGTTGCAAAAAGAGCTACGAGACAGGCCAGATATAACTTACAGAAAAAGTATCTCCTTAAAAGATGTCTTGGTCCACAGCCACTTTCAGAATAAGATCAGTAAAGATATTGGAATAACGGGATTCTTTCCCTGCACTAAATGTAAGGCGTGCAAAGGAAGTGCGAAGGTAAAAGTGTATGAAATACCAGAAAGAAGGAGAGCAAGAAAATTACCAAACTGCTCAACTGTAACTCCGAGTTTGTAATTTATTGTCTGATATGCCCTTGTGGCAAAAAATATATCGGAAGCACAGTGCATCAGGCCAAGAAGAGGGTCTGAGAGCACGTAAGAGCTATAAATAACCGGGATAATACTTACCCAGTAGCGAGACATTTTGCAGAAATGCATGAAAGTAGAAGAGACAAACTAAGGTTTTTCTGAATTGACCAGGTACAACATAAAGGGAGAGGAGGAGACAGAGTAAGAGCCCTAAGACAAATGGAATCCAGATACATAGTGGACCTCCAAACCAGGATTCCAATGGGATTGAACACTGAAGAGGAATTTTGGATCCATGAGGGACAGTTGAGAAATGGAAAAAGAGAATAAGAGGAAAAAGAAAAAGAGAAGATAAGAGAAAAGGAAAAAGGACTAAACCTGTAGATACAACAAGGGCATCCTTGACAACTAATCACTTCATTAGAATAGTTCCCGTGCCTTATGTAGCCATGAGATCTTATATCATGATTATTATTTTTAACTATTCATTTTTAATTTGCCACATTTTTTTAGCACATTATGCCTACTCTCACTGGGTTCTTATGAATGCTAAATGTATGGTTCTTACTGAGAGACACTTCTGCACTTTATTCAATTTAAGAATGACATAATAAACTGTCAATGGAATTTTCCTAATTATGTTAGAATGGAGGACTCTGATATATATGAGAAACAGCGTAAGAATCAAGGCCCATTCAGGGCATGATACAGATGATGTCGGTTTCATTAAGGTGCATAGGCATTGAATATATAATTACTTATTTCAATTGGAGATTGTAATTGAATGTGACGAAATCAAATGTTACTGTTGGATATAATAGGGGTAATGATTTCAATATATAAAAGAATCTAAATGAATATATTTTCTGATGCAAAGTAGCATATGAAACACGACATACATTGAGGATCAGTATATACATGCACACTCTTGATAATTGCAATATGGAAAGACGATCTGACAAATGAGTCCTCTGTCTATGTTCATTTCTTAAGATTCGAACACGAAATGTCACGGGAGTATTTAATTCGCACAATCACAGTGATATGCTGACATTGATAAAGGCCAGGGAGCCGAAACGCATTTGTCAGCCAAGGTAACACGTAATAAATGTAATAAAATATCAACTTGAAAGAGCCCGGAGTGCCCAGCGTCTTTGTGGAGATGAATATATATATATTGAAAAAAACAAAGGTTGCAGGGATGTTATAGTTAGGCTCACATTTCACTCATACATAACCAGTGAAATTCAACAGTTATAGTTACCTGAGCAAACTATAACTTACACCCCCGCAATGCACTGCTTATTACTTCTCATATTAAATCACTCATGACATGGTCAGTGACATCACTGATGACATCTCAAATGACATCACTGATGGCATCATCCACAGAACCATTCACAAACACACTCACACCCCATTCAACCTCTCATATGCACACTCAAAGACCCACACAACCACTCACCCATTCACAGACCCATACAAGTACTTACACATTCATAGAGCCAGTCACACACCCACTCACTCACTCATTAAGCCTGATCATACAACCAATCACTTATATATACGCCACTCACACAGCTACACACTCACCCATACAGCTGCTGACACACCCAGTTATTCATCTATACAGCCACTCACACACCCATTCACTCACCCATAGAACCTCTTAACAGAGCCACTCACTCACTCATACACCACTCACACACTTACTCATATGCCCACACAACCACTTACATACCCATTAACACATCCATATAACCACTCCCACTGCCACTCACTCACCCATACAGCCAATCCCATGGACACTTACTCTTCCATACAGCCACTGAAACACCGATTCACTTAACCAAACACTCACTCAAACTACCACTCACTCACCAATACAGCCACTTACACAACCAGTCACTCATTCATACAGCCATTCAGACAGCCACTCACTCACCCACCAAAACAGCCACTGACACATCCACTCACTCACCAATACAGCCACTCACATAGCCACTAAGTCACCCACACAAGTACTCAGACTCAACCTTTGTTTTTTTCAGTGAATGTCTACTTTTTAAATTCTATTTCCTAACTATAACGTCCCTGTAACTTTTGTTTTTTTAGAGAATTTGTACAAGTTTTTAAATTCTATTTCCTAAATATAATGTCCCTCTAACCTTTGTGTTTTTTGTGAATTTGCAAGTTTTTTACATTTTATTTCCTAATTGCAACCACTAACCTTTGACACTGAGTGTGTGAGTGAGCGCATAAGTGTCACAGTGGGTGTTTGAGTGTTGTAATAGGTCTGTGAGGGGATTTGTGAGTGTCTGAGAGGGTCTGTGAGTCAGTGCCTGAGTCTCTCAGTAGATATTTGAGTGGGTGAGACAAAGTATGAGTGATTCTGTAAGTGGGTGCATGAGTGTCTGACTGTCTGTGAGCAGGTGTACATGTCTGAGTTTGCCTGTGAGTGGGTGCATAAGTAAATGGGTCCGTAAGTGGCTGTGTGAGTGAGTTGTTCTGTGAGTGGGAGCATGAGTGCCTGCGTGGGTTCTGCTCATTTTCTGCTTGTTTTCTGTAGGCCTATGTGGAGCTCAGGGAGTTTCACTCTGTGTAATTCTGCAGAGTTACTGAAAAACTCCACCAAATTTGTTGGAGTTCTGTGAGCGGGGTAAGTATTGCTTAGCCACACCTAATGAATTCCCTTGGCTGCTGATGGTCATTGGAGGCCAAGAACTCCAACTGTTGTCACTCATAAATCCCCCACAGCAGGATTGCTGTGACCTCGTTAGAGGCCCTGCCCCCTTTCTCAACCACTCTGCAAACCACTTTCCTGGTGCGCTACTAGTTGGGGATGAAGTCCCCTTGGCTGCTGAGGGTCATTGGGGGCCAACAACCCCTATTGTTGCCATAGGTAAGTCCCCCACAGTGGGAATGCTGAGACCTCATTGGAGGCCCTGCCCCTTTCTCAATCACTCTGCAAATGTGCCTCCTTGTGCACTACTGGTTGAGGATGAACTCACCTTAGCTGCTGATGGTTGTAGGGGGCCAAGAACCCCTATTGGTGCCACAGGTAAGTCCCCCACAGTGGGATTGTTGAGACTGCATCAGAGGCCCGGCCCCCTTTCTCAATCACTTTGCAAAGGGACCTTCAGGTGCACTACTGGTTGGGGGATGAAGTCCCCTTGGCTGCTGAGGTTGGTTGGGCACCAAGAACCCCTATTGTTGCCATAAGTAAATCCCTCACAGTGGGATTGCTGAGACCTGGTCGGAGGCCCCACCTCCTTTTTCAACCACTCTACAAACATGTCTGGTGCACTACTGGTTGGGGAATGAACTCCCCTTGCCTGATGAGGGTCATTGGGGGCCAAGAAACCCCTATTGTTGCATAAGTAAGTTCCACACAGCGGGATTGATGGGTTCCTGTTGGAGGCCCACACCCTTTCTCAACCCTTCTGGAAACGGGCCACCTGTTCCACTACCAGTGGAGAAATTAACTCCCCTTGTCTGCTGAGGGTTGTTGGGGACCAAGAACCCTTATTGTTGCCACAAGTAAGTCCCCCACTGCGGGGCTGCCTAGCTGTCATCGTAGACCAAGCCCTTTTTTTGAACCACTCTGCAAATGCACCTCCTGGTGCACTACTGAGTGGGGAATGAAGTGTAAGGGTGAGTGTGCCGGTAAGCTCCGCTCTGCCAGCGGTTGGTGGAGTTTTTGCCGAACCCTGTATTCCAAGCAGAGTTGCAAAACTCCGCAAACTCCGCCAGCAGAGTGGAGTTTACTGCCCACCTCTAGTTTTATGGCTTTTTTCTGCTCACTTCTGACCTTTATTTTGCCTCCTTCTGCTCGTTGCTGACCTTTATGTTTCCTCTTTCTGCTCGTTTCTGACCTGTATTTTGCCTCCTTAAGCTTGTTTCAGACTTTTATCTTGACTCTTTTTGCTCATTGCTGACCTTTATTCTGCCTCTCTCTGCTCGTTTCTGACCTATATTCTTCCTCTTTCTGCACGTTTCTGACCTTTATTTTGCCTCTTTCTCATCTTTTCCCCACGGGACCGTGGGGGAAGCCTCAAAACCGCTGCGGTCCCAGCAAGCTTCTGGCCTTCTGCAGAGCCAGCATTGCTCTCACAAACAGGGAGCTGATAAACATGCAGCTCCATGTCTGTCAGAGCAATCCTTTCATCTGTTTCCCTGCCCCCTTGACAGCGGGTAGGGAAACAGACAAAACCTCAGCTTTCAGCAAGCAAGATCATTTGTCAGCTCTCGCTTGCTGGAAGCAGAGTGTTTGCTCTGACATGGCGGGAGCTGTCAAAGCTACTGCCAAGTCATAGTAAATAGCTATGTCCCGGGGGTGGGTACCACGGGATATAGCAGGAGCTGTCCCTGGGGGTGGTGGTCCCCGGGGCCATTATTGGCTCCAGGAGGGGGGCCAAGTGCCCCCTTCCTTTGATCTGCAGGGGCCAGGGAGGTGGTGGTTTCCAGGGATGTAAATGGGCCGGGAGGGGGGCCGCGCAGCCCCTCTCTCATTCTTTTTAAAATATTTGACCCCGGGGAAATGGTGGTCCCCGGGGGGTCCGCAGCCTCCCTATTAGGTGTTGTTTAGCCCCAGGGAGGTGGTGGTTTCTGGGGCTCAGAGGGGTCCATGTGGCACTTATCAATCTTTCTTTAACCCCAGGAAGGTGGTGGCTTAGGGCTTATAGAGCCCATGGAGACCCATGCCTACCCCTCCTTTTTATCAATAAAGCCCTGGGGTGGTGGTGGTCCCTGGGGCTCAATGAGCCTTAGGAGGGGCACCCTATGTGCACCCCTTTTTAAAAAAAATGCCACTGGGACCTTACCAACCTGGGGCTTCTATTCAAAACAAGCACAGGTACCCAAGCTTGGTATTTTTAAACTGTTTTTGCAGCGGATTCGGCTCGGCTCTATTGCGTTTTGGCGGCAACATTTTTTGAAAAGTTATTTTTGGCCCTGTTGGGGTCACAGGGGTACCCTACCACCACACCTATTCCTATCCTACCCCCTTTTCTTTTTTCAAAATGTTTTTGGTGGAACTCTACTGAGTCCGAGTCCCAAGATGGCTGCCAACACTTCCTGGTTGAAGTATTAGCAGCCAGTCAGATCTCACCATGAGATCTTTGCTTAGGCTCCACTCAGATATCCTTATTTGCTTTTCGTTAAATTTCTCAACAACTACTTAATGGTTTTACACTGGATAACTGAAAGCGTTATCTGCAAACTAAACGGTGCCAAAGATATTGGCAAGTCAAAAAACAGTTTTTCTATAGAAATATGGTCTTAACTATATCTACCTACTGGCATCCACCAGTAATATATATATTTATATATACACAGACCCAGTTGAAGGTGTCAGCCAAAACGCGGTGGTCACTTTATTTTAATTAATTAGTACTCTTGTGAATATCTTGGAGTTCACAATTAAAAAATTAAAAACAAATAAAAAGAAATTGAATTAATTACCTCTTGGACATCGACATTCCATGCTGTGCCACTGCATTTGATGTCTATGAAGTTTAACGCCTTGAAGGAGTATAAATATATATATATATATATATATATATATATATATTATCTACTGGCGGTCGCCAGTAGATAGTTATAGTTAGGACCTATTATCCATAGGAAATCCGCAACATTCTATTCCCAATAAGTTTGGCGTCGTTTGACAAATCATTGCGAAATTTTCAAAACTAGTGGGGCGCTCCGGTCCGCTCCTGTCTTGAAATTTTCGGGGTGATTCATCAAGCGGGGGCCGAGAAAAAAGGGGGGTCCCAAAACGTGTTTTCTCCATGTTAATTCCCATAGGAAATTTTAGCCACGGCTACAGCCCGAACTGCTGAACGGAATTACACCAAATTTGGCAAAAAGGTAGCGCTTGGTTCAGAAAGCGACCTTTTTTAAATGGTGTAAATCCGTTCAGTAGTTGCGGAGAAATTCAAAAAATAAGAGTGAAAAAATCAATTTCCCATAGGAAACTTTATGCAAGGCTACAGCAAAAACTGCTGAACGGAATTACACCAAATTTGGCAAAAAGGTAGTGCTTGGTTCAGAAAGCCACTTTTTAAAAATGGTGTAAATCCGTTCAGTAGTTGCTGAGAAAATCCAAAATAAATGTTTCGATATCTATGGCCGCGGTGGATCCGCGCACCCTCCCGACCACGAGCTGCATGCTAATTGGCTGTCAACACTCCAAACCAGGAAGTGTTGGCAGCCATCTTGTCCAACCGAGGGACAAGAAAAGACAAAAACAAGGGCACAAAACGCAAAAAAGGGGCAGGGTAGAAACACCCTGACCCCCTAGGCCTGCTCAGGGCCAAATTTTTTTTTTCTTTTTTTAAAAATAAAATCGGCAAAAAACGCGCTGGGTGGATCCTGCCGATAAAAAAAAAATCGAAGCGCGGTCTCCCGCGCTTCGATGCTAATTTGCCCCCGGGTGGGCCAAGTCCCGGGGGCATGCGGGGGTTGGTTTTAATTTTATGTGGGGGGCCTCTAAGGCCCCCCAAGCCCCGGGGACCGCCACCGCCCGGGGCTTTAAACAAAAATGGTGCGGGAGGGCTCTCCGCCCTCGCGCAGCCCCGAGGACCGCCACCTCCCCGGGGCTTCTTTTTTAAAGAAGAATGACCTGTGTGGGGGGGCTCCTGCCCCCCCACATGCCCCGGGGACCACCACCTCCCCGGGGCACTAAGAAAATACATGTGGGGGTCCGTTTCGGACCCCGAAGCCCCGGGGACCACCACCTCCCGGGGCTATGTAGAAGTGGGGAGGGGGCCGCGCGGCCCCCCTCCTGGAGCCAGTGGTGGCCCTGGGGACCGCCACCCCCAGGGCCGGCTCCTGCAGTGTCCCGGGTGCCTACCCCCGGGACACTGCTGTTTGCAATGGCAGGGACGGGAGCCTCGCGGCTCCCGTCCTGCCATTGCAAACTTGCTTTGCTTCATTGAAGCGAGAGCAGGAAACCTGCTCTTGCTTCAATGAAGCAAAGCAGAATTGCTTTTGCATAAGGGGAGCTGCATGTCAGCAGCTCCCCTTATGGAAAAGCAATGCCGGCTCATTTGAGATGTCATCAGTGATGTCATCAGTGATGTCACTGACCATGTCATGAGTGATGTAATATGTGACGTCATCAGCAATGCATTGCGGGGCGCGAGTTATAGTTAGCTGAACTAACTATAACGGGGGAATTTCACGGGTTTTGTACGAGTGCAATGTCCAACTAACTATAACTGTCCCTAAAACCTATGGTTTTTTCAGTGAATTTCTAAGGTTTTTTAAATGCTAATTTCTAACTATAACGTGCCTGAAACCTATGTTTTTTTCAGTGAATATATATATATATACATATATTATATATAAATATAATATAGATATAAATATATATGTGTGTTTTATATATATATATATTATCTACTGGCGGTCGCCAGTAGATAGTTATAGTTAGGACCTAGTTTCCATAGGAAAAGCATTTTTTATTTTCCCAATAACTTTAGCGCCGGATGACGAATCTTCGCGAAATTTTCAAAACTCGTAGCCCGCTCCGGTCAGCTCCTGTGTTGAAAGTTTTGGGATGATTCAGCAAGCGGGGGCCGAGAAAAAAGGGGGTCCCAAAACGTGTTTTCTCCATGTTAATTCCCATAGGAAACTTTAGACACGGCTATAGCCCAAACTGCTGAACGGAATTACACCAAATTTGGCAAAAAGGTAGCCCTTGTTTCAGAAAGAGACCTTTTTGTTAAATGGTGTAAATCCGTTCAGTAGTTCCTGAGAAATTTAAAAAAAAGCAGTCGAAAAATGCATTTCCCATAGGAAACTTTAGACATGGCTACAGCTCGAACTGCTGAACGGAATTACACCAAATTCGGCAAAAAGGTAGTGCTTGGTTCAGAAAGCGCCCTTTTTTTTAAATGGTGTAAATCCATTCAGTAGTTGCTGAGAAAATCAAAAAATTAAAGTTTCGATATATAGAGGCACGGAGGATCCGCGCACCCTCCCGACCATGAGCTTTATTCTAATTGGCTGTCAACACTCCAAACCAGGAAGTGTTGGCAGCCATCTTGTGCCTCGGTAACCGAGGCAAAAGAAAAGAGAAAAAGAAACACGAAAAACAAGAAAAGGGGGCAGGGTAGAAACACCCTGACCCCCTAGGAATGCTCAGGGGGTCCCACAAGGACCCCCAGGGCCCAAAAAAGCATGTTTTAAAAAATCGGCGAGATTTGCGCACTCAGCGCGAATTTCGGCCGAAATTTTTTTTTAAAACGAAGCGTGAGCTCCTGCGCTTTGTTATTATTTAGCCCCCGGGTGGGCCAAGTCCCGGGGGCATTCAATAATGTTATTGCGGGGGCCCAGGGAGGCCCCCGCAGCCACGGGGACTGCCACCCCCGGGGCTTTCCATCAACATTTGCGGGGGGCACACGGCCCCCCCGTAGCCCCGGGGACCTCCACCACCCAGGGCTTCTTATTTTTAATGTGTGGGGAGCCTCCAAGGCCCCCCCAAGCCCCGGGGACCGCCACCCCCGGGGCTTTTATTAATTATAATCGCGGGGGCACACGACCCACCCGCTGCCCCGAGGACCGCCACCCCCCGGGGCTTTTATTTTTTTAAAGATAGACCTGTGTGCGGGGGCTTGAGCCCCCCCACACACCCCGGGGACCGCCACCTCTCCGGGGCACTAATATTCAAATTCTGGGGTCCGTATCAGACCCTCGAGCCCCGTGGACCACCAACTCCCCGGGGCTGTGCAATAGGTGGAAGGGGGGCCGCGCGGCCCCCCTCCTGGAGCCTGTGATGGCCCTGGGGACCACCACCCCCCAGGGCCAGCTCCTGCAGTGTCCCGGTGTGCCCACCCCCGGGACACTGCTGTTTGCAATGACAGGGCGGGAGCCTCGCGGCTCCCGCCCTGTCATTGCAAACTGCTTTGCTTCATTGAAGCGAGAGCAGGGAAACCTGCTCTCATTTCAATGAAGCAAAGCAGATTGCTTTTCCACAAGGGGAGCTGCATGTCAGCAGCCCCCTTCCCTTTCAAATAAATTTTTTTTTTTTTAAAAAGGGGTCAGGCCCTGGGGGATGGGGTCCCCAGGGCCCAAAAAAAGGAAAAAGAAAAGGGGCCACACAGCCCCCCTTCTAAAAAAAAAAAGAAAAAGAAAAACGCGATCGTGCTGGAGGCCCCGCCCCCTCCCAGCAACACTCTGCAAACGCTCTCTGTGGCGCGTTTTAAGTTGGGGAATTAATTCCCCTTCAATACTGGGAGTCCCTGGGGGCCAACTAGCCCACCAGGTACCTCCAGTAAGCACCACAGGGCTGCGTTGCAGAGAGGTGGTCCAGGCCATGCCCCTTTTTACACCTCTCTGCAACGCAGCTCTGTGGCGCTTACTGGAGGTACCTGGTGGGCTAGTTGGACCCCAGGGACCCTCAGGATTCAAGGGGACTTTATCCCCCAACTTAAAATGCGCCACGGGGCGCATTTGCACAGTGGTGAAGGGAGGGGGCGGGGCCTGAGGTGATATGTGTGCAAGCATGCCCTGTCAATCAATCAATCAATCACGGCATTTATAGAGCGCGCTACTCACCCGGGAGGGTCTCAAGGCGCTGGGGGAGGGGGTAAGTTACTGCTCGAACAGCCAGGTCTTGAGCTGCTTCCTGAAGGCGAGATGGTCCTGGGTTCGCCGAAGGTGAGTGGGGAGGGAGTTCCAGGTCTTGGCCACCAGGTAGGAGAAGGATCTTCCTCCGGCGGTGGTTCTGCGGATGCGTGGTACGGTGGCGAGGGCGTGGCTGGTTGATCGTAGCTGGCGTGTGGGCGTGTAGAAGGACATGCGGTCGTTGAGGTACTTTGGGCCCAGGTCGTGGAGGGCCCTGTGGCACATTTTAATTTGGGGAATTAATTCCCCTTCAATCCTGAGGGCCCCTGGGGTCAACTAGCCCATTAGGTACCTCCAGTAAGCGCCACAGGCCTGCGTTGCAGAGAGGTGGTCCAGGCCACGCCACTTTTTACACCTCTCTGCAACGCAGCTCTGTGGCGCTTACTGGAGGTACCTCGTGGGCTAGTTGAACCCCAGGGACCCTTAGGATTCAAGGGGACTTTATCCCCCAACTTAAAATGCGCCACGGGGCGCGTTTGCACAGTGATGAAGGGAGGGGGCGGGACCTGAGGTGACATGTGTGCAAACACACCCTGTGGCGCGTTTTAAGTTGGGGAATTAATTCCCAATCCTGAGGGTCCCTGGGGGCCAACTAGCCCACCAGGTACCTCCAGTAAGCGCCACAGGGCTGCATTGCAGAGAGGTGGTCCAGGCCATGCCCCATTTTACACCTCTTTGCAATGCAGCTCTGTGGTGCTTACTGGGGGTACCTGGTGGGCTAGTTGGACCCCAGGGACCCTCAGGATTCAAGGGGACTTCATCCCGCAACTTAAAACGTGCCACAGGGCGTGTTTGCACAGTGGTGAAGGGAGGGGGTGGGGCCTGAGGTGACATGTGTGCAAACACGCCCTGTGGCGCCTTTTAAGTTGGGGAATTAATTCCCTTTCAATCCTGAGGGCCCCTGGGGGCCAACTAGCCCACCAGGTGCTTCCAGTAAGCACCACTGCGCTGCGTTGCAGAGAGGTGGTCCAGGTCACGCCCCTTTTTACACCTCTCTGCAATGCAGCTCTGTGGCGCTTACTGGAGGTTCCTGGTGGGCTAGTTGGACCCCAGGGACCCTCAGGATTCAAGTGGACTTAATCCCCCAACTTACAATGCACCAGGGGGCGCGTTTGCAGAGTGGTGGAGAAAGGGGGCATGGCCTTTGTCTACCTCTCACCAATCCCACTGCGTGGGGCTTACTGGAGGTAAAAGGTAGGCTAGTTGGCCCCTAAAGGACCCCCAGCAGTGAAGGGGACTTCAATACCCATCCAAGAGCGCGCCAGGGAGCGCGTTTGTAGAGTGGTGGGCAAAGTGGGCGTGGCCTGGTACGAGTACTTACCAGTGCTGCTATGTGGGACTGACTGGAGGTAATAGTTTGGGAAGTTGGCCCCCAAGGATGTCCTTGTGGGCCCACTACCCCTCTTGTTACCTCCAGTAAGTCCCACACAGTGGGATTGCTAAGACGTCTTCGGAGGCCATGGCCCCCTTTCTCTACCACTCTGCAAACGTGCCTTGTGGCAGACTACGGGATGGGGGATGAAGTCCAATTTTCTCCTGAGGGAGTTTGGGGGCCAAGAATCCCTCCTGGTACCTCCTGTAAGTCCTACGCAGCGGAATTCCTGAGTGTTGGTTGGACGCCCAGCACCCTTTATCCACCACTCTGCAAACGTGACTACTAGTTAAAGTAGCATATTTCTGCACCTCTGACTTAGAGGTAGTTTTAATCCCCCTGCCCTATTATGTACTAGGGCCTTACAGAGGAGGTCATGCTAATCACAGGGGTACCCCAACGCATAGTGTTCCCTAGTGTATGTAGGTGTTTTCACTGTATTCTAAGTGTCTTTTAGCATAACACTGGCTCTAGGCCTGGTTAGTCAGACTCAGTTACCACCAGTACCCGTCTGAAAAAGTTGTGGGCACAGAATGATTTTGCAACAAGGCCTCTTTCTGCTCCTCTGTTGGTTCTTTCTGCACATGTCTTGCTTCTTCCTGCACTTTTCTTCGTCTTTGTGGACTTCTGTTGCTTCTTTCTGCATTTCTTTTGCTTCTTTCTGTGCGTTTTTTCTTCTTTCTTCACATGTCCTACCTCTGTAGGCATAGTTAGAAACTAGCATTTAAAAAACCTTTGAAATTCACTTAAAAAACCATAGGTTTCAGGCACGTTATAGTTAGGAATTAGCATTTAAAAACCTTTGAAATTCACTGAAAAAACCATAGGTTTCAGGCATGTTATAGTTAGAAATTAGCATTTAAAAAACCTTTGAAATTCACTGAAAAAACCATAGGTTTCAGGCACGTTATAGTTAGAAATTAGCATTTAAAAAACCTTAGAAATTCACTGAAAAAACCATAGGTTTCAGGGGCGTTATAGTTAGTTGGACATTTCACTCGTACAAAACCAGAGAAATTCCCCCGTTATAGTTAATTCAGCTAACTATAACTCGCGCCCCCGCAATGCACTGCTGATGACGTCACATATTACATCACTCATGGCATGGTCAGTGACATCACTGATGACATCACTGATGACATCTCAAATGACATCACTGATGACATCATCCATGTGATAATTTGACGCATCTTCTCACACCCTAATATAACCTTTCATACACCCACTCTAAATTACAGACTGCCATTCTCAAAACCATAGACACTCCAACACCAATAACTACATACCCACTCACTGATTCTTAGGTTTACACACACATCCACTCACTCATCCGTACAGTCACTCATACTTATGGTCACTCAGTACAGGACTATCATATGCACTCATACACCTATACAGACACTCACACACCGCCACTCATCCATAGAGGTACTCACACACCTAGTCAGTCATGCAAATAATTAATCACACTGCCATTTACTCACCTATACAGTCATACACACACCAGCTCACTTACTCGTACAAATACTAGCACATTCTTACGCTCTTATACAATCACTGATACAAGCACACACTCATCCATACAGCCACTCTCACAATCACACACTCTCACTTATAGCCATTTATATACTCCAACACACATATATACTGCCTTTCACATATGTAGTTACTCACACATGTACCACTGAGATATACATTCACTCACTAACACACCCATACACACACTCACCCACCCATACAGTCCATCACAGATGCACTCTTGAAACCATGCACCCAGTGAATCACCCACTCACACATCTATGCACAGAGTCACACACACCCCACCCACACAAACACTCAGGCACCCATACAGATACTCAGACAACCAATCAATAACCCATATAGACACTCATGTAGCTATTCACAAACCCATGCAGCCGCTTACACACCAACAGACAGACGGATACAGACATTCACACAGTTTAGTCACTAACCCATGCATTCAGTAAGATACGTTTAATCACTCACTTATAGAGTCAGTCACGCACCTACTAAATCATCCATTCAGACACTTATACACCCACTCATTCTTCAATACGCCTTTCCCTATATATATTAAACATATTTAAACTTTACAGAAACACACAGTCACTGGATGATGCCATCAGTGATGTCATCAGTGATGTCATTTGAGATGTCATCAGTGATGTCATCAGTGATGTCACTGACCATGTCACGAGTGATGTAATATGTGACGTCATCAGCAGTGCATTGCGGGGGCACGAGTTATAGTTAGCTGAACTAACTATAACAGGGGAATTTCTCTGGTTTTGTACGAGTGAAATGTCCAACTAACTATAACGCCCCTGAAACCTATGGTTTTTTCAGTGAATTTCTAAGGTTTTTTAAATGCTAATTTCTAACTATAACGTGCCTGAAACCTATGGTTTTTTCAGTGAATATATATATATATATTCACTGAAAAAACCATAGGTTTTAGGGACAGTTATAGTTAGTTGGACATTGCACTCGTACAAAACCCGTGAAATTCCCCGTTATAGTTAGTCCAGCTAACTATAACTCGCGCCCGCAATGCACTGCTGATGACGTCACATATTACATCACTCATGACATGGTCAGTGACATCACTGATGACATCACTGATGACATCTCAAATGACATCACTGATCACATCACTGATGACATCATCCAGTGACTGTGTGTTTCTGTAAAGTTTAAATATTTTTAATATATATAGGAAAAGACGTATTGAAGAATGAGTGGGTGTGTAAGTGTCTGTATGGATGATTTAGTAGGTGCGTGACTGACTGTATAAGTGAGTGATTTAACGTATCTTACTGAATGCATGGGTTAGTGACTAAACTGGGTGAATGTCTGTATCCGTCTGTCTGTTGCTGTGTAAGTGGCTGCATGTGTTTGAGAATAGCTACATGAGTGTCTATATGAGTTATTGAATGCTTGTGTGAGTATCTGTATGGGTGACTGAGTGTTTGTGTGGGAGGGGTGTGTGCGACTCTGTGCATAGATGTGTAAGTGGGTGATTCACTGGGTGGATGGTTTCAAGAGTGCATCTGTGATAGACTGTATGGGTGGGTAAGTGTGTGTAAGAGTGTGTTAGTGAGTGAATGTATGTCCCAGTGGTACATGTGTGAGTAACTACATATGTGAAAGGCAGTATATATGTATGTTGGAGTATATAAATAGCTATAAGCAAGAGTGACTGATTGTGATAGTGGCTGTATGGATGAGTGTGTGCTTGTATCAGTGATTGTATAAGAGCGTAAGAATGTGCTAGTATTTGTATGAGTAAGTGAGCTGGTGTGTGTATAACTGTATAGGTGAGTAAATGGTAGTGTGTTTAATTATTTGCATGACTGACTAGGTGTGTGAGTACCTCTATGGATGAGTGGCGGTGTTTGAGTGTCTATATAGGAGTATGAGTGCATATGATAGTCCTGTACTGAGTGACCGTAAATATGAGTGACTGTTCGGGTGAGTGAGTGGATGTGTGCGTAGACCTAAGAATCAGTGAGTGGGTATGTAGTTATTGGTGTTGGAGTGTCTATGGTTTTGCGAATGGCAGTCTGTACTTTAGAGTGGGTGTATCAAAGGTTATATTAGGGTGTGAGAAGATGCATGAAATTATCACATGGATGATGTCATCAGTGATGTCATCAGTGATGTCATTTGAGATGTCATCAGTGATGTCATCAGTGATGTCACTGACCATGTCATGAGTGATGTAATATGTGACGTCATCAGCAGTGCATTGCGGGGCGGAGTTATAGTTAGCTGGACTAACTATAACGGGGGAATTTCACGGGTTTTGTACGAGTGCAATGTCCAACTAACTATAACTGTCCCTAAAACCTATGGTTTTTTCAGTGAATTTCAAAGGTTTTTTAAATGCTAATTTGTAACTATAACGTCCCTGAAACCTATGGTTTTTTCAGTGAATTTCAAAGGTTTTTTAAATGCTAATTTGTAACTATAACATGTCTGAAACCTACGGTTTTTTCAGTGAATTTCAAAGGTTTTGTAAATGACAATTTTTAAATGTATTAATTGTTATATACATTTTTAAAATACTGATTTACTACATTTTTAGAAACAATTTTTTTTACATATTTTATTATTTAAATTACATTGTAATTACATTATACATTACATTACAAAAAATACTTTCTCTTAATGAATTACTTTAGTTTAAATACTTTGCAGATAGGCAATAGACTTTTAAGTACAGTAGTTACAGTTGTTGCAATGGGCAACACATTTTCAAACACAATGCAACATTCAGCTCAATGTGAATTTCTAGTTAAATGCAATTAGTTACTTTATGGATTACTTTTCTAACCACAGGACTGGATCCTAGATTCAGTCCTGGGACATCTCCTGTAAACAGTTGAGTAAAAGCGTTTTGGTTACAGTCGTGATTTTTAAGGAATATTATTGTATTTTAAAAGTTGACACTTTGAAACTTTTTCTCATAGAATCACCAATGTTATCCTATGGAAGGAAATTCACTTAGCAGGTAAAAACTGTTATCGTTACTTTTTCTTACTCAGTGTTGGATCCTGGATCCAGCACTGGTGCATCTCCTGTAAACAGTTGAAAGAATGCGTTTAAGTCATACTGTCGATTTTTAAGGAATATTTGTAGTTTGTGAAAATCAACACTTTGAAACTTTTTGCTGAAAACCAGTCAATGTTAGCCTATGAAGGAAATTCAAGCTACCGGTAAGTACGGTTAAAATTACTTTTGAGGATCAGTACTGGGCTGAAACATGCAGCACTGAGGTCTCTCCTGATAACAGGTGAGTAAATCGGAATTCGTATTTCGGCTGATTTTAGAGGAATATTTTAAAGTTCCAAAACTCCACACTTAGAAGAATTTCCAAGTGAAACCAGTCAATGTTAGCCTATGGAAGGAAATTCAAGTTACTGGTAAGTACGGTTAAAATTACTTTTCAGGACCAGTACTGGGCTGAAAGATGCAGCACTGAGGTCTCTCCTGATAACAGGTGAGTAAATCAGAATTCGGATTTCGGCTGATTTTAGAGGAATATTTGTATGTTTCAAAAATCAACACTTAGAAGAATTTCCAAGTGAAACCAGTCAATGTTAGCCTAAGAAGGAAATTCAAGTTACCGGTAAGTACGGTTAAAATTACTTTTCAGGATCAGTACTGGGCTGAAAGATGCAGCACTGAAGTCTCTCCTGATAACAGGTGAGTAAATCGGAATTCGTATTTCGGCTGATTTTAGAGGAATATTTTAAAGTTCCAAAACTCCACACTTAGAAGAATTTCCAAGTGAAACCAGTCAATGTTAGCCTATGAAGGAAATTCAAGTTACCGGTAAGTACGGTTAAAATTACTTTTCAGTTTCAGTACTGGGCTGAAAGATGCAGCACTGAGGTCTCTCCTGATAACAGGTGAGTAAATCGGAATTCGTATTTCGGCTGATTTTAGAGGAATATTTTAAAGTTCCAAAACTCCACACTTAGAAGAATTTCCAAGTGAAACCAGTCAATGTTAGCCTATGAAGGAAATTCAAGTTACCGGTAAGTACGGTTAAAATTACTTTTCAGGACCAGTACTGGGCTGAAAGATGCAGCACTGAGGTCTCTCCTGATAACAGGTGAGTAAATCGGAATTCGTATTTCGGCTGATTTTAGAGGAATATTTTAAAGTTCCAAAACTCCACACTTAGAAGAATTTCCAAGTGAAACCAGTCAATGTTAGCCTATGGAAGGAAATTCAAGTTACTGGTAAGTACGGTTAAAATTACTTTTCAGGACCAGTACTGGGCTGAAAGATACAGCACTGAGGTCTCTCCTTATAACAGGTGAGTAAATCGGAATTCCTATTTCGGCTGATTTTAGAGGAATATTTGCACAATGGTGAAGGGAGGGGCGGGGCCTGAGGTGACATCTTTGCAAACGCGCCCGTGGCGCGTTTTAAGTTGGGGGATTAAATCCCCTTGAATCCTGAGGGTCCCTAGGGGCCAACTAGACCACCAGGAACCTCCAATATGCGCCAGGGGCTGCGTTGCAGAGACGTGTAGAGAGGCCACACCCTTTTTACACCTCTCTGCAACGCAGCTCTGTGGCGCATTCTGGATGTACCTGTTGGGCTAGTTGGCCCCAGGGACCCTCAGGATTGAAGGGGATTTAATTCCCCATCTTAAAACGCGCCACGGGGCCTGTTTGCACACATGTCACCTGAAGCCCCACCCCCTCCCTTCACCACTGTGCAAACGCGCCTGTGGCGCGTTTTAAGTTGGGGGATTAAGTCCCCTTGAATCCTGAGGGTCCCCGGAGTCCAACTAGCACACCATATACCTCCAAAAGCGCCACAGAGCTGCGTTGCAGAGAGGTGTAAAAAGGGGCGTGGCCTCTGTACACCTCTCTGCAAGGCAGCCCCTGGCGCATACTGGAGGTACCTGGTGGGCTAGTTGGCCTCAGGACCCCCAGTATTCAAGGGGAATTGTTCCTCTCTGCAAACGCGCCAGGGGCGCGTTTGCAGAGTGGTGAAGGAAGGGGCGGGGCCAGCGGGCCCGATCGTTTTTTTGTTTTGTTTTTTCTCCCCTGAAGGGGGGCTGTGTAGCCCCCTTCCTTTTTCTTTTTTGGGCCCTGGGGACCCCATCCCCCAGGGCCTTACCCCTTTTTTAAATTACCTTAAAAAAAAATGGGAAGGGGCCGCGTGGCCCCCTTCCCTGGGCCTGTATTGGCCCCGGGACCCCATCCCCCGGGCATGGCCTCTATATTTATTTTTTTGAGGGCGCAGCGTGGCCCCCTCCTCTGGCCATTTTAAGGCCCCGGGGACCCCATCCCCCGGGCCGGCCTTTCCATTTTGAAAAAAAAATGTTTGCTCTTTTTTGGGGAGGGGGCGCGTGGCCCCCTCCCGGGCCACTACTTGCCCCGGGATCCCATCCCCGGGGCTGGCCCTCTCCGTTGGGGACTGTGGGGGTCCCCAATCCCCCACAGTCCCACCGGCTCCCCACGTCCCTTGGGAGCCGGCATTGCTGTCCCACATGGGGAGCAGCTGACATGCTGCTCCCCATGTGGAAAAGCAATCGCTTTGGATATTGGAAGAGAGAGCAGGTTTCCCTGCTCTCTTCCAATATCCAAAGCAGTTTGCTATGGCAGGACGGGAGCTGCGAGGCTCCCGTCCTGCCATAGCAAACTACAGTGTCCCGGGGTAGGCACCCCGGGACACTGCAGGAGCCGGCCCTGGGGGTGGTGGTCCCCAGGGCCATCAAGGGCTCCAGGAGGGGGCCGCGCGGCCCCTCCCATTCAGTACACAGCCCCGGGAGTTGGTGGTCCCCGGGGCTCTGAGGGTCCGTAACGGATCCCCATATTAAAATGTTTAGTGCCCCGGGAGGTGGTGGTCCCGGGCGTGTGGGGGCTGGAGCCCCCCCACACAGGTTTAATAATGTATTTAAAAAAGCCCCGGGAGGTGGTGGTCAGAGCCCTCCCGCACCATTTTTTAAAAGCCCCGGGGGTGGCGGTCCCCGGGGCTTGGGGGCCCTTGAGGCCCCCACACATTAAATTATCCCCCACCATGCCCCCGGGACTTGGGCCACCCGGGGCCAATCACATCGAGCGCGGGAGACCGCGCTTCGATGTTTTCGGCAGGATTCGCGCACCCTGAGCGCATCCTGCCGATTTTTAAAAAATTTTTTTTTTTTTTGCCCAGGGGTCCTTGTGGGACCCCCTGAGCAAACCTAGGGGTCAGCGTGTTTCTACCCTGCCCCCTTTGTGCGCTTTGCGCACTTGTTTCTGTCCCTCGGTTCTACCGAGGGACAAAATGGCTGCCAACCTTTCCTGAATCGGAATGTTGACAGCCAGCTGACAGCCAATTAACATGCAGCTCGTGATCGGGAGGGTACGCGGACCCTACTCGGCCATAGATATCACTAACTTTTTACTTTTCATTTTCTCAGCAACTACTGAACGGATTTACACCATTTAACAAAAGGGTTCTTTCTGAACCAAGAACTACCTCTTTGCCAAATTTGGTGTAATTCCGTTCAGCAGTTCAGGCTGTAGCCGTGTCTAAAGTTTCCTATGGGAAAATGCATGGGAAAACACGTTTGGGACCCCCTTTTTCTCGGCCCCCGCTGACGAATCCCCCGAGACTTTCAGGGTAGGAGCGGACCGGAGCGGGCCACAAAGTTTGAAAATTTCGCGAAGATACGTCAACCGGCAAGAGAGTTATTTCAAATAGAATGTCGCGGATTTCCTATGGATAATAGGTTGTAACTATAACTATCTACTGGCGACCGCCAGTAGATAATATATATATATATATATATATATATATATATATATTATCTACTGGCGGTCGCCAGTAGATAGTTATAGTTAGGACCTATTATCCATAGGAAATCCGTAACATTCTATTCCCAATAACTTTGGCGTCGTTTAACGAATCATCGCGAAAGTTTCAAAACTAGTGGGGCGATCCGGTCCGCTCCTGTCTTGAAAGTTTCGGGGTGATTCATGAAGCGGGGGCTGAGAAAAAAGGGGGGTCCCAAAACATGTTTTCTCCATTTTAATTCCCATAGGAAATTTTAGCCACGGCTACAGCCCGAACTGCTGAACGGAATTACACCACATTTGGCAAAATGGTAGCGCTTGGTTCAGAAAGCGACCTGTTTTTTAAATGGTGTAAATCCGTTCAGTAGTTGCGGAGAAATTCAAAAATAAGAGTGAAAAATCAATTTCCCATAGGAAACTTTATGCAAGGCTACAGCAAAAACTGCTGAACGGAATTACACTAAATTTGGCAAAAAGGTAGTGCTTGGTTCAGAAAGCACCCTTTTTAAAAATGGTGTAAATCAGTTCAGTAGTTGCTGAGAAAATCCAAAATAAAAGTTTCGATATTTATGGCCGCGGAGGATCCGCGCACCCTCCCGACCTCGAGCTGCATGCTAATTGCCTGTCAACACTCCAAATCAGGAAGTGTTGGCAGCCATCTTGTTCCTCGGTAGAACCGAGGAACAAGAAACCAGTAAAACAACTGCGTAAAATGCAAAAAGGGGGCAGGGTAGAAACACCCTGACCCCCTAGGCCTGCTCAGGGGGTCCTATAAGGACCCCCAGGGCCAATAAATCGGCGGGATGCGCTTAGGGTGCATGGATCCCGCCAAGAAAAAAAAAAACGAAGCGCGGTCTCCCGCGCTTCGTGGTTAATTGGCCCCCGGGTGGGCCAAGTCCCGGGGGTATGGGGGGTTTATTTAATAATATGGG